>JAYESA010000003.1:193043872-193643872 GCA_036927795.1 Iris macrosiphon | reverse complement strand
TTTGTTAATTTTTGTAAGACACTAATTTTTTCCGACTCAAAATCCATCAAAATCAATATATTATAATTTGGTGTGTCTTATAAACATTCCCAAATTATAAATTTTGATATATTTTATTATTTTATTATATTTATATCTTTACAAAAAATATATAATTATAATTACTAATACTCTATTTTATTTTATTTTCACATATGTGATTTTTTTTATTTTTTCCAAACTATGACTAATTTTTTCAGTCAAAATTTTAAATATTTTTTTTCTACTTTCATTTAGACGTTTTTCTATTGTTTCACGTTTTTCTATTATTTTGATCAAATATGAACATTTACCTTCTGATCGAGACGTGAACTGGGTGTCAGTTCCCGCGTTCGGGACCATTTTGTTTATATATGGACATATAAGTAAATTTATTCGTGTAAAAAACTTTTATAACCGTTCGTTAATGAATTACCAAGTATGTGTTTGATTGGTTTAAAAACAGCTACTTAAAACCATCCAAAATCGGACCCCCTCATAACTGTTCATAATCGGTACTCTAAAAATATCTTATAACCGCTACTCCTACAATTGTCAATAAGGCCCTTATAGTTAGGACTTCTTAGATGTGGGTATTTTTGTAATTGCATATTACCTATTTGGTTTTTGGTTTTAAATCGAACTGGTATCCACTAACCGAAAACACAATTATGAGTTTTCTAAAACCGAATCTGACCCAATTATTTTCAAAACCAAACCGAATTCAATTAGATTCGGTTTTCGGGTCCTAAACCGATCTCACCCCTAAATAATTTCCATTTCACCAATCCACTTAGGGGTGCAACTCGGACGGGTTGGATCGGACTTGAGCTCAACCCGATGAATCATAAGTCTAGTCAGAGCCCAAGTCTAACCCAACCTCGGGTTCAACATAAGTAACCCAAGACCAAGCCTGGAGAATCGGACTGGACTCAGGTTGGGTCGAATTTATCGGACTCTAATATGATATTTAAAATAATTTTAAACAAGAATAATATTAAATATATAATCAAATAACAATCAAGTCTCAATCATTAAAAAATATAAACTAAAATGAGATTTAGGGTAAGGAGTTCAAGCGTTTGGATGGAAAAAAAAGGATTTTAACTTTTTATTTGAAGAAATATGAAACCATATATATATATATATATATATATATATATATATATATATATATATATATATATATATATATATATATATGTGTGTGTGTGTGTGTGCGCGCGCGCGCGCGCTCGCGTGTGTCAGGTTTCAAATTTTTCGAATAATTCGAGCCCAATTCGATTTTTGATCGGCATCAAATATTTTAACCTGAATCCGAACCCGAGTCCGAACCCGAGTCCGAACCCAAGTATCTCCAACCCTAACTAACCAATTAACGGATTTACCCGATTGGACTCGGGTTTAGTCCACCTGAGTTGCACTCCAAATCCACTCCCTATATATATATATATATATAATATACTTTCGGGTTCTTCGGATAACCCAAGACCAATCCAATTTTTGATTGAATTTAAATATTTGAACCCAAGTATCTATAACCATAATCTAATTGATTGAATTTAAATATTTGAACCCAAGTATCTATAACCATAATCTAACTAATTAACGAATTTATTCGAACTCCAATTTATATATATATATATATATATATATATATATATATATATATATATATATATATATATATGTTTTCGGGTTCTTCGGATAATCCAAGATCAATCCAATTTTTTATCGGGTTTAAATATTTAACCCGAACTCGAATTCGAATTCAAGTATCTTCAACCATAATCTAACTCATTAACTGGTTTATCCGAACTCGGGTTTAGCCGACCCGAGTTGCACCCCTAAATCCACTCCCTCTCCTTTAATTTGGGTTTCGTTTTCTCTCTTCTTATCCACTGCTTTCCTTCTCTCTCTCTCCCCTCATTTTCCTTGTTCCGTCGCCCCGCCCGCCCAAATTTCTGACCTCTTCTTCAACGGAAAGAAAGAACGCCTCTCTCTCTCTCTCTCCTCTCCTCTCCTCTCCTCTCTCTCTCTCTCGTGAGGTATTTCGGTGAAACCTAAACCTTCAAATTCATTTTTCCTTTAATTTTAATTTCATTTTCCCAAGACAGAAACGATCAGTAACTGAATTGAATGGAGAGAAAGAAGCATAATGGAAATCTAATCTAACCTAAATCGACCTGCACTTGTGAACATTTTTATTAGTTCAAGAAGAGTTGTTGCTGTTGTTGGTCTCTCCAATATATGTAATTTACTTAATGGCCACCCACTTTCATTTGGTTTGGTATGGTTGGTGAAAGGGATGCAATGCAATGCAATCCAATAGAGACCATCACAGTTACTATGATCCATCCTCTTAACCGTCCTGGACGAATTCCCCCAAAACTCAACTTATTATCCAAATCCACCTTGAAGATTATCTGCTTTCAAATCCTCTAGAACAAAATAAATCCAGATCTCGATCGTATTTTACTTTGCATCTTTAGGCTCCACTCGTCTAGGGTTGCTCCTTATTGAGCCGGGCTCGAGCCCAAGCTTGTAAAAGGATTTCCGTGCTCGAGTCGAGCCCTAGTCCTCCTCTTCATGGGACATGGTAATGTACAGTCCGTTCACGGTAAGTATGACAAAGGGTTTGGCCATCCGTATTAATAGCAGTGTTCCCACATCCCATTTATATTTCAGTTTACAACCAATGTGACTAAAAGTTATGCTCACATCCAAATCTAGAAAATTACAAAATCATATTCACGTCTCAAGTCTTAGTCCTGTCAAAAAAGTCGAGCTGAGCCTAGAACTTGTTCACGAGCCAATCTTCCTATGTTCAAGCTTGGCTCATTAAGGTAATTGAGTTCATTTTCATGTTCAAGCTCACTTTGTTAATGGAACCAAGTCAAACCGATCCGAGCTTTTATCGATCTGACTCGAGCTTTAATGAGCCGAGTTGAGTCGAGCTTGCGAGCTGCTTCGTGCATTTGCAACTGATTGCGTAAAGCAATTTTTCTTTGACTTTTTATATGGAAAGAAACTGACATGTAAATTGGAGTGTTCTACTTGCTTAAAAAAAGAATTAACTAAGTTTTATGATAGATTGTCAACTGTCTGCTAAGTATACAATGTCTTAGTAATATTATCTTCCTTAATCCTTTCATAAAGTTTAACAAAACCTACCTTCTATGCCAATTGCTACTACATGGACATTCTTTCCTACCACCTATTCCTTCACCACCTCCTACACAGGTGGTCATCCGCCTCGATGCTACTGTTCCTTCCGACTGCTATCCGGCACCGACGATCCACACCTGTCTTTACCTCGTTTTATCTCTTCTGATTTTCTTTCTAGCACTGACACTTTACAGAATTTTCTAACTACTTCATTCGTGTACTAGCTGCAAGTGACAAGTCTATTTTCCTCCAGTGAGCATATTACATCCTCTCCATTTGACTTGATCTACTCTGACGTCCAGGTCCCTCGAGTCTACCTATCAACCTCCTCAGCCGGCCCAATCATTTGGGATGAAGGCCTTGTTGTTGTTGTACCTACCAACGCCCGATATCTTCAGGGATCTTTTGTCAACTCAGAGAAACTGCATAGCATTTGTACAAAAATGTCTCCCCAACATGTTGTCAAGAATGATTCCATATTCATGCAATTCTGTGTCAAGAGGAAGTTCACGGTATTCCTTATCTTGTATTAATTTTGTGAATGATGTTGGATGAGAAGATTTGAGAGAGTTTATTGTTGTAAGTCCTATTGGAACCTTGATGGTCAATTTGTTGTTCATGTAAATCTCAAAGACTTCTTTGTTATTTACCAAGTATTGTTGTAGGCATAGAAAACTTTGGTGCTCAGGCAATAATGTTCAATGCTTCTCGGAACTTGGTTATCATCGCTATCTTTTCTCCTAGGATCCAGGGCACTTGGACGGCTATTATTCATGTTTTAGTGCAAACTGTTCATATGCATATCTCTTTCTAGAACACCCGGGGAAGTATTTGAATTTATAATTCTTCAGGTTTTTGAAGAGCTGATAAATTGACTATTTCCTCTAAATTGAGAGATTCTTTAATTGTTAAAGAAAACCGAGTATTGAGTATTTTCTCTTAATTTTTATGATGTTGTTTGTTATACACAATGATGGCTTTTGTGGAATTGACAAAAATACTATTAAGATTGACTTAGAGCAGTGTTTTTGTTCACATTTCATGTTTTCTAGAAACTTTGATTATTCTTATTTCTCAGTTTATTATTTGGAATTTTCAATGATTGGTGTTACTCATACAATGAAACTCCTGTCTAGGAATTAGGATTCTTGGAAGGGCAATGAGGGCTTGAGACGGAGTATGGCGTTGATAACCTACCAAATACAGGTTCTATTATTGAATGACTAATTTGTTATATAATGTAAAATTTTCATTATAGCACAGAGCTTTGGTGAATAGGATCAACCTTTTCCCGCTAAATAATTTTATGGACATTTTGAGTCTAGATGACATCTTTTGTATGTTGCAGTTGAAATAGATAAAATTATACTCATGAACAAAAGTTATTACATTTATGTTTTTGTTGCGTATTGGAACAGTTTGCATTTTACATACAAGATTAGATGTTGAATGTTTGAGTGTTATGCAACTGACAGGGTCCTTGTCCAACTTTCTCCTTGAGTCCTAAATCATGGACCAGGAGGATAAACCTGAGGTCTTCTGTAGCTTTTCATTTGATGGACAGGACAGGTACATGTGTACCATTGAAGCGCCGCTTCTCTTTGAGGTATGAAATGGTCGTTCACCTGAATATAAAGATTTAGGACAATTATTTTTTCTTTAAATATATTCAATGCAAGTTTGTATGAATGCTTGCAATTTCAATGTAAGAGCTGAAATTTGCATAGTAGCTTGTATTTTCGTATTATTATATGGCTCGAGTCATTCTTATAGTTTGGATAAATTACTTCATCACATTAGATTGTAGAGTCGTCGGAGAAAGTGCTAGCATAGACAAGTTTGCGTTGTGATGACTTTTTCCAGAAGCTACTACAAGAAAACAATATGAACAAAGCTTTATCCGATTTTTTTTTACAACAACTGACTTTTATTCCAGATCCTTATTTTGGGTGCTACATGAATCCTTTGCTTCCTTACAGCTGTATTAAGGGCCATCTATTCTGATGTTAGGGAACTAGTTATGCTTCTTCTTTTTTTCTACTGCCTCAACCATGTTCATTTGGATCTAGACATCGATGCAATCTTGGCAGCTCCTTAGTTATGCTTCTTCCATTACTCCTTATAGAAACATCTATGAGTTTCCATTCACATGTTCAGACCATCTCAAATGGTTTTACCTTATTCAAAGGTAAAGCAACCTCTAACTTGCCACTGATGAGTTGGTTTCTTACACTATCTGTCTTGTTCCTCATATTAGGGAATTTATTTCTTGGTTGCTCAACAATTTACCCAATAAAACATTATTGGTCTTAACGATCTTGTGATAATTTTCTTCTGATTTCGAAAGAGATTTTTGTAGGGGTGAGCATTATTTAGTTTTGAACCGAAAATCGAACCGAACCGAATAAGAGATTCTATTCGGTTTGAATTTTTTTGGTCGATTTCGGTTTTCAAAATACGAAAATTCCTTATTCGGTTTTGGTTTTGGGTTTCGATTTCGGTCTAAAACCGAAAACCGAACTTATGCAATTATGTAGATACCCTCAATTATATGCATATTTATATCGGTTCGGTTTTGGTTATATAATTTTGGTTCGATTTCGGTTTTGGATTTTTAGAATTTCGGTTTTTTCAGTTTTGACTATTTCGGTTCGGTTGAAACCGAATAAACCTAACGCTCACCCCTAGTTTTATGGTCACCTAGTATGTGGGAAGAACTTTCTCCACTTTTAAGTATTTCTGATCTCGCCATCATAACAAATGGTTAATCCTGAATAATAGGAAGATGACTCCTAGGTATCTCTTGGTCACCAATATAAACAATTCCAACTCTTCTCCTTTAATATTAACTAAAGTTCAAACTCAACAAGGCGGTGCGGGATGGCATCACAGCGAGGACCAAAAGCCTAGGTAGAGGCTGACGGCCGTGAGGTGGGGTCTCAATACAAAAATTAGGTGTAGTAGGTAATTTGTGGTTTATTTATTTATTTATGATATAAAAGTAAGAAGGGGAAATAACATAAAAATACCACGTGAGAATTGTCACGCCCCGATCTTCCGCAGGCAAGCATTTGCAATCATAAGAAAACTTAAGCATTCATATTGGCTCAGCCCTGAAGGTAAGCCGAGGAGTGAAACCGTAAAGGGGCTTACCGAGCGACATTATCTAGGGTCATGTAGTGTAGCAAGTAAAGCAATGCACTACGAAGAGTATAATGTTCTACTCGAGGCATAGCGGGGTCTAGTTGCACAAGGCAATAATAGCATGTGAGGGTCTGTATATAAGCAAAGTTTTATTTCTATGTTCTAACACAAGCAATGCAAGTTGGGATTATTTCCTTAGCTAGGTGCGTTAGATTCTTATTAGCATGCAGGGGTGATTCATCTAGCGACTAGCATGTATCGTTCATATTTTTAAGTGTGCTGGCTAAGCAAAGACAAGTTCATCGTAGCCACCCACCTTAGCGATGATTCGCCTCGGTCGAGCGATACTTCGAGTGAGCCTCTGAAAGCCTATGCCGGAACTCCTGAAGGGCAAAGTCTGGAAATTCTCTTGCCTCAAACGAGTATTCTCGCTGAAGCAAAGCGGGTCGGGACGTTGCACTTTGCCGTTTGAATCGGCAGTCCGCTTGAGCGGAACTGGTCGTTACATTATACACCACTCAGAAAAAGTCTCGTCCTCGAGACTTCCCGAGCGCAGGCCGTTCTATCGCATTATGGAATCTAACCCAAGTGTAGCAATCAGTACCACTAAATCGTTCGAATACGATTTCCTACTCGTTCCTTATGCCGTGTCGCGTGTATGCTGAGTCGGGCTCATTTGCGCCTTAGCGCGGGACATGTTGCTTAACGCAGGGTACGTTTCAATCCATCGTGAACAACGTTCTAAGGCTGAGGCAAACTTATGCAAGTCGTTATACTTGTTCAGGTGGATATTCGCTTGCACTAGCATGCAAGATCAGCATATTGCGAGTCTGGATCGTGCACATATTCAAATGGTCCTTCAAACACATGCATGCCAACCAACTTAGCGATAGCAACTCTTACACTCGAGTTTCACATATCATTGAGTCTTGTATCGTGCACACGTTCAAGGCGTCCCTCAAACATATTAGATAGTGAAATCGGACAAGCTACTTGCAAAAATCTCAAGGGTTCTCGTTTATCAATTACAAAGATACTTCCGATAGGGTCAGTCAAATCCAAGTCATTTCCTTTCCAACCCACTTCAAGTATTTGCATCACCGTTAAGCACGATTTATTTGATCTACCGACTAGCGTTCATCCGTTCGGGTCAAACATAGCACACATTATCGTTCCCAAGTCTAACCCTAAGTTTTGCTGCCCAGTTCTGTAGCTTTATTCAAGCAATATGCTAAAGTCGGTAACACAGGTTCATTCACTCGGCACAGGGTCGTCTGCCTAATTACTAGGTCAGATCACAAGGTTATAGGTACAAGTCCAAGCACACGATTAATCGTGCAAGTTCGTCGCACGATGCTCGCCCCAATTCCTAGGATCAAACCATTGTTTATTTGCACGGTGTATTCTACCCAAGCTCGTTTTGCTCAGATTTCTAAACATCGAGCACGAATCATCCTACACACAATAACACGTTCGTTTGCACGGGGTTCGAGTCCGTTCAGAAAAATCCACGATATCCAAGTTGCAGGACAAGCCTAGTGATCTGCATAGTCTCTCTCTCCAAATATGTTTTGATAGAATCCCTATACATTCTAAGTATAGACCACCAAGCCAAGATTCAATTCTAAACCTTTATTTATAACTTCAAGTCGTCCAACCTGAATCATGTATCCGTTCACGAAACCATCAGGCGTGATTTATTCTAGGTTCTAGGCTAACTTATCCTCAAAACATTTTCGATTCACTTGCATTTCCCAATGTCTTATCGTGTCGAACCAAAAGTCAAGACGATCATTCAGTTGTCACGTCCCGATCTGATACTAATATGTCATGTCCCGATCTCCCGCAGGCAAGCATTTGCACTCATAAGAAAACTTAAGCATTCACATTGGCTCGGGTCCGAAGGTAAGCCGAGGAGTGAAACCGTAAAGAGACTTACCGAGCGACATTATTTAGGGTCGTGCAGTGTAGCAAGTAAAGCAGTGCACTACGAAGAGTATAATGTTCTACTCGAGGCATAACGGGGTCTAGTTGCACAAAGCAATAGTAGCATGCGAGGGTCTGTATATTAGCAAAGTTTTATTTCCATGTTCTAACACAAGCAATGCAAGTTGGGATTATTCCCTTA
Source organism: Iris macrosiphon (assembly GCA_036927795.1). Classification (NCBI taxonomy): domain Eukaryota; kingdom Viridiplantae; phylum Streptophyta; class Magnoliopsida; order Asparagales; family Iridaceae; genus Iris; species Iris macrosiphon. Next base: position 193,635,414 of record JAYESA010000003.1, on the reverse strand, counting down.
GCTATGTGTGTTGGATTCTTATTAGCATGCATGGGGTGATTTACCTAGAGACTAGCATGTATCGTTCATATTTTTAAGTGTGCTGGCTAAGCAAAGACAAGTTCATCGTAGCCACCCACTTTAGCGATGATTCGCCTCGGTCGAGCGATACTCCGAGCGAGCCTCCGAAAGCCTATGCCGGAACTCCTGAAGGGCCAAGTCTGGAAATTATCTTGCCTCAAACGAGTATTCTCGCTGAAACAAAGCGGGTCGGGACGTTGCACTTTTGCCGTTTGAATCGGCAGTCCGCTTGAGCGGAACGGGTCGTTACAAGAATAGCTCACAAAGGAAACACCCTATTGTAGTAGTGTTGGAACTTAACCATCGACGTAGGGATTGTTGGTCTCTGGTAGTAAAAGAGATACAAAGAGGACTTAGATATAGGGAGAGTCTTAACAGATGTCTCCTGGCAGTAGGCGTTTAGAGTCGGTGTTGCATTAGATGCCTTAGAGCAAACACAGAAGAGAAGGGAATTGGGAGGGGCGGGGGTAAATGCTAGTGTTTCTTTCCTTTTCTACAATATCTATATTGAACTATTGATAATATTGCTTACTTTAACTTACGGTGTTTTTAGTTGCGAGATAGTGGGATGAAGTGAAGGAACTGACTTCATAAGTGAGTTTATGTCATATTTTGTTTGGTTACAAAGTTATTGTACCCTTGGAAGTCTCAATTGCATCAATTTACCTGATTGTTAGAGTCAAAGTAGTCAAAGGCGCAAGACGCACTCAAGGCGCAAAGGGTCCAAATCGCCCGAGGCGCAAGGCGCACTTAAGGCGCACGCCCGAGCGACACGAGGCACAAAAATTATATATATATATATATATATATATATATATTCACATCGGATTTCTATATTGATAAACATGTGTGCTTCAAATTCTCCCATGTCTAGGTTGCAATCACTTTGAATTGAGTGAGAGAGAAAACAATAAAAAAAAGTACATCAGTTCAAAAAACAGTCTAAAAACAGTACAACAGTTAAAAAAATAGTCTAAACATGTTATTTTTTCACAAGATTTTCAAGGCGCGCCTAGGCGTGCCTTAGCTATTCCAAGGCGCTCGAAAAAGGTGCACCTAGGCGCGCCTTAGGTGCGCCTTAAGAATTGCGCCTCGCCTGGAGTACCCTGAGGCGCTGCCCCTGCGCCTAGAAGCAAGGCGCGCCTAAGGCGAGCCTTTGACTACACTGGTTAGAGTAGAAGTGGAATGGCTTAAAGTGTGAGTTTGTCCACATGTCAACCATTGAAAAATTATTATTGAATAATTTAAAAATAACCCATTTTCATCCTGCTTCAAGCTTTGACCCCTTGGGAGTCTCCTCCTTGGGAGTTCCAATTGCATCACTTAATCCAGTTGGTTGAGTGGAAGTGGAATGCCATAAAGTGTGAGTTTGTCCATATGTTAACCATTGTAAAGTTAATATATAAATAAAAAATTATTAATCCCATTTTCATTCCGCTTCAAGCTTGGAAGAGAAGATGTGAGATCCTAGTTTTTGAAGAGATAAGAATCACTTTACGTCATAAATAAAATGGAAAATCAAACTCCATGTGTTTGTAACCAAACAACAAAAATGGTAAAAAAACCAAAAAGTGACACTTTCATCACTTGCTTGCAACCTAACACACCCTTATTGGACTTATATCATATTCTAAATTAAGACAACTTAGCTTAAGTCAAGGCAGGGTGAGGCGGTCCCCTAATGTGGTGAGGCGCCAACACATTTGAAATGCCTAGGGAACTGCAGAGACGACAAGACGAACGGCTTTAATAACCTTGCTAAAGTGCATGTTATAGACTTTGTTTTGTCCTTATTTTAAATGCTTAGAATTATAAGGCTTCTCTTAACATTCATATTTTGAAAAGAATACTTTGTTTGTCTCATCAAGTACCGTAATAATTGTATCGTCTCAAATTCGATATTCGAGTCTACATGACGACCTTACAACCCTAAGTTGACTCATACCAAGGTCATTAATGATTCTCAAATTCAATAGTTTACAATACATCAAAATTTAACAATAATTTGCAATTAATAGGAAAATAATAGAGTTCAAGTGAGTATCAAACAACTAGAGTCAAGCTGAATTATAAATAAATTTGCAGCAGAATATAAGTTAGATTTGAGAAACAACCTAAACCATCGATAGAAATGTTCAACATCAAAGGCTTATTCCAAACTTGTTTGATACATTTTATATCTATAAACTAGAATAATAAAACACCTTCAAATGGTTTTGGAATTGTGCGTCAAATTGAAGATAATAGGATCTACTCCCTCGATGCCCTAGCTACGTCTCCCACATCTGGAATGGACTGGTGAGTGGTAAAACCAAACTCACCTAAATCCAGTAGAATAATCATGTGAATTAACCCATTTATATTCTCATTTTAGTAATCTTGCTACTTTTTTGTATGTCCATTTTAGTACCAATTCCTTCAACATCATTTCCACAACTTTTATTTATTCCTCTTAGAATTCACTCATCTATTATCAAGCATACAAATTCATATTCCCTTTTCGTTCTTAAGCAATTTCTCTTAAGGCCATTGATCAGACATTAAGCTACAATCATAAAACGGACAATGTAAAATGTGAAGCAATTTTAAGTGTAGAAATGTGAGGGAATATTCTATCCAAGTGTCGCAATTCTATCTCTACAAAATAAGGGTTAGGACTTAGGAGTATCATTTATAGGGTCTTGCCTATTTTGTTAGTATCTTATGATACAAGATGTATCTTACGATGCGACTACCATTTCGTTATGTATGAGTTGATCCAATACGATACACACATGATGATATTTATTATCGTTTTTTATACTTAAGAATCTGGAACTTGAAACTTGATAGACTTGTAAAGATGAAACAAATTAAAAATTTATGAGAAAAATATATTAAATCATGTTTCCGTATGGATTTAGAAGTATAAACCTAAACTCTTCAAGTTACTGTATCATACGATACCCGATATGACACATGATACGATACACTAGCAAATCAATACACGATACGATACACGAGTTGACAACCTACGGTCCTGCAAAACAAGCTCGTTAGTATGCATCCTATCTACATGACGATCTATGGTTCATTCACCATGTTTGGACGAAGACCCCAATGCTTCTTCTCATAGGGTCGGTGTCCTCGGCTCTCTCTTCTAGGTGGTCGACACTATTCCGGTACCCCTGACGTCGTTCAAGGGACTTTTTGTGCACCAGTTGCCCATGGCAATGCAATTCTATCTAATAATATGGAATTAATAAAGAGTAAGAATGCAACATATAATTAGTCTTATTTTATTTTTTCACGATAATACGACCATTATTCCGTTCGGTTAGCCCATTTCCAAAGTCTCACCTCGTATAGTGCCTCAAAGCACATTTCTATCTCATTTCCCATTTCATAATAGTGTAACATCTTCTCTTTTAGTGCCTCATCATATAGTGCCAACATAGTGCCATACCATTTATAGTAGTGCCATCACAATACCATAATGGTGCCAATAACTGTGTCATTGATAGTGCCAATGATGGTGCTGTACTAGTGCTACAATAATTCCATTACATTGTTATTCTAAGACTCAACCTTTATTCAAACATCTTGGGTGTATATTCATTTCGTAGAGTCTCTTCTAAGTTCCTTCCATCATGCCATATCAATTCCATTATAGATGTTCTCTGTAATCCTCACAATACAACAATAGATAAATAAGAGTCATCGCCTTAGGGTCATTTATATTTATATGTTCTTTAGTCTACTAAGTCTCGTACCAAAACCAACATTTGATTCGATAAAATGTAGGTTCTAATCATTATGATAGGTTCCGTAACGGTTCATAATAACAATTCATAGTGATGTTCTAAGTTCTTTAATTAGCACTCCAATTCTTGTATTATTCCCATATTAGGGTCCAAAGATAAGAAGTATACTGATACTAAAAGGTTTCATATCGTTTTATGATAGTGTTCTAAAGTTCTTGTATTTCGTATTCTCTATTATCATTCAAGGAAAAGAGACGTAAAGAAAGCATCGAAACGGAAATCGTAAGAGCATCATAGTTGTTTTGGGTCCATTTTAGGTTATGATTTATAATTGCTCCATTTTAGATTATGGTTTCTAACTAGAAGGGAAACAAAGAGAGATTCTTTATTAAAGAGTCAGAGATCATGTGGAGATAAGTTCCATCCATTCACTGTTTGACGAGATGACCGACTCGACTCGTAGTTCTTCCTCAAAGCTTTCTCTTATTGTCTTCCCGTCCTTCACCTTCCTAAGTGCTCTGTCTTTTTCTTTGCAACAATTCCTTGTATCTTCAGTGTATCTTCAGCAGAGCCTTCTCTCTCTCTTAAAAGAAAAGAATGGTGGAGCAAGAATGAATGGAGGGGAGGGTCTCCTTATATAAGCCTCTAGATGTGGTTACATCAACATAATTCATCCACATGATAGAGGTCTCATCTATAATATAATCAACATTATCCATCTAACAAAATACATTGAATCTAGTCACAATTTCATTCCAAGGAATAGAATAAATCTTAACAAGGTATAAAATGTCGAACCGAATGATCTTCAAGATATATTAAGATCTAACAAATTCAATAAAATGTTCTAAGATAATATATGATCCTACAAGATATTAAGAATCCCCCAAGATATCAAAAGATCCTAAAAGATCTTCCAATATATCAAAATATATTATCCATGATATGATCACAAAAGAATCCTCTTAATGGGTAACAATTCCCATAGTCTCACCCAATAGTACAACCAATAGTGCATCCAATACTACATTCGATAGTGCCAAATAACCAAGCCTTTAAGCAAGCCTTAAGCCAATGCATCTCAAACCAAACCCAATAGGTACAAGTGGATCTAATTCCAACTCAATGCAACCAAACCGTACTTAGGGCAACTATAACCAACCCAATTTATTAGAGTGTAACCTGCTAAGACCAATCCAACTAGAATGGACTAAAACCATAACCAACCGAATCAAATCCAAGGGACTAAAACCAAACCATAGTCTAACTAGCACGTCCAACTAAGCCACAAACCAAAGGGTCAAACCCAAATAAAGTCTTTAACTCATTTTATTTCATTAATGAACCAACTAGCCAGTCATTCCATAACATAGAACCCAACAATAACCCCAAAAGTAAAACCAAAATAGAGGCTAACATAACATAAATCAAAATTTGGGTCCAAGGCATAACAATAACAACTATAAGGCCATAAACAATATAACTGTAAGACCTCTATGTGAAAGCATCTTGTAAGTTTGTCCATTACTAATACAAAAAAAAGGAGTTTATAACTTTATATTGACTTTTGCTGGAAGCTTATGGGGGATCAGTTCCTTCTTCAGGTATTCTCACGCTTGTTAGAATTCCTTCATAAATGTCCTTAATTACCTGGGTATAATTACTCACTGCCAGCTCTCTATCGTAATCCTTTCCTACGTTGAGGAAAATCAAATGTATATCACTTGCATTCTGGGACTTTCCATCAGTTGTGTTAATTATAAGTGTCCATTGTTAAAACCTATCCTGCAATAAACTAATTGATTAAGTAAATGATCATTTCTTTTTCGAAGTCCTTGGTGTGGCTCACAGTGTGCTCTCGGTTCCTGAATAGCTGATTTAACTTTGTATCTACTCGAACGGAAGGTCAAGCTCGAGTTACCGGACTTCTATGGCAAGATGAATCCTACCGTCTTCCGTCATTGAAGTTTTAATTTTTAATGTTTTCCAAACTTTTTTTTTTCCTCTTTTGGTTTCAAAAATAGATGTGTTGTAACTATAGTTTGATAGATTTACTTGAAATTCAAGTACATAGCACAACAACTACAATGTGGAGCTTTGCATTACTCCCTCATAGCCCTTCACCCACCCCTACCATTTCTTCTCTTCTCTGGCCTATGATCTGTGTCTATTTCATCCCTTTCAAGCTATCATTACTATCCACCTCTACTTCCTCCCACCTCCTCATCTACCTTTTTGTTCCGCTCCTTTGGAAACAGAACCAGGTGTAACTGACCATTAGTCTAACATTAAAGGGATAAAAATCTCATGGGTATTGGACTTTTGATGAGGATGCTTCTTTGATCTGGACAGAACAAACAGGACATCACTTAGCACGTCGCAAATGCATTATGCTTACTTAGCGAATTGGTAATGCTTGGTGCTTGCATCCTGATGGATTCAGGTTGTGCTCTCAGAACTCCGTTGGATGGGGGATAAGGCTGCCTACATATGGAGCCTCTCTAGATCATGCATTAGGGGAGCCTTCTTTGTTCTGTTCAGATCAGGATTGCTTATTAATACAGGGCAATAGTCCATTTTCTTCCTTAAGTGATTAAAGTATAATAGTGAGTTATTTTCTTTAATCTAGGAAAAGATAAACAATTTAAGAGGTAGGATCTATACGATTTGCATACATCAGCAATATCTTGGTAAGTGTCCTTGCACAAAGCATCAACTGATTTACAACCCTTAAGGTTACACAGTTAATAAATAATAGCCTATAACATTTACTTATGTAGCAAACTGGCCTGGGCTCGCAGAACGATATTATACCCTACTGAGACTTGTATTGAAAAACATATCTCCAAGTATTTTTATTGAAAAATATCTCTCCAAGTAGGTCAAGCTGCCAGAACTGTGAGTTATAGGAGACTAATGGTTGCTTGGTTAATGAATACAAGGATTCTGTTTGAGAACTGTTAAGATAGAAGTTTTGCAGGGGTCGTTCTCCCAATCAGATGTAAATGTGAGCTGGAGGGACAGATCATAAGCTGTGAAGATGAAGTCTCACTGCAGACGAAGTCTTCTAAGTTCCAGAAAGGTTGCTGCTATACATCTAGTTAGTGAATTTATGGACCAAATTTGCTGGAAACCAGATTAGATCCTGTTTATGACAGCTATAGAATAGCTTCTTCTCTGATGAATTAATTGTATACTTGACTGCTTGTTGGAGAGAATATAGGGTTATTTTGAACCAGCTTTAAATGAAAATTGTTATTTTCGAAATTCTGTGCTTAATCAATGTGTTTTCTTGCAATGTTAATGCTATTTGTTTTGTGCATAATATGATGATATGATCTGTGCTTTTTAATCTACATTCCTTTTAAGACCTGTTTGTTTTGTAGTATTTCTATTTTTCTGTTCATTTTCTTGACCGCTTGTATGACATTCCCATTCTGAACAATCACATTCGAGACCTCTTCTTGTATCAGAGGCGAACCTATAAATTTGTCAAAGGGGAAACCTCTCCAGGTATTAGCATTTAAGGGCAATGCCCAGAACGAGGAATCAAACCGTAGTGATAGCTGTTCAAAATTCAACAAAAGTCCTGTCCAGTTCTCCCGCACGCAAGAGGAGAGAGAAGAAATGATAGCAGACGCTCATGACACAAAAAATCATCCAATCTCCTATGCATCTGCAGACAGAGAAGGCACCGCCACAGGCTCTCTTGCAATGCAGAAACTATTCAGAAAGTGGTTGCTAATTTTAAGGACACAGACATCAAGTCAGGCAAATGAATCTCTGGGTGAAAGTCTGGCCCCAAGTGAAACATCCGAAGGTCAAATAATAACACCTAGAGCGGAAACCAGGCAACTTGTGAAATCTATAGTGATGTACTTCCTGAGACTTGATGCAGCAATAAGTCTTCCATTATTAATATTGTAAGTTTTGACTTTCATCCTATATTTTACTCTAAATCTATCATTACATATTATTGCTTCTTAACTTGCATAGAATTGAGTTCTTCGTCTGTAAATTTACGTTTTGGATTATTATCTGATATGCGGTTAGCATTATCTGGGGCTCATGTAAGGTCTTAACTATTTTAGCATTTAGCATACATGGTCATGTTATATTCTTCTTCTTTATTAGGTGTTTTATTTGGCAAGCATAGCAAGGGTTCTTTTATTTGGCAAGCATACAAGTTCTCTTGTTTAAGCATACATGGTCAGGTTCTATTATTCTTCTTTATGAACATTAATTTTTTTTAGCAACAAGCAATTCTAAAATCAGATTCTTTATTAGGTGTGAAAGAATCAGAGAATGAAGTTTTACTAGTCTTATGTTTCGACAAGGAAACTCTTCGTGAAGGCTTCCTCTCGAGCCAGCAAACCGATATCTCTTGTACATAGTGCCATCGCAGAGCGGGGCACTACACGTGCTACATCTTTTTGAACACTTCCAAATCTTCTCCTTGAGGCATGCTACATGTCATGTCCTGATTTCGTCGAATCGATAAATCGTCACTAGACATGATGACGTAGAAGTTTAAGTTGCATTTGTACAAGGCATACACATGCACATTAAATAACTATCTCAAGATTAAGGTTGAAGCAACAGAAATAAGCATAAAATTATAGACACAAATATGTGAAGAATAATTCGTTTATTGATAACTTGCAGCGAAATTACATAGGCTCTCAATAGCCAACTTAAAATATGCAAGACTTAGCTTACAACGCATGAAAGCAACAGAAATAATGATGTTCCATATATTATGCCCTTTATTACAACGAAAATTATACCTTAAAACGAAAAGCTTCAAATTCTTGGAAGAGCTTCAAATGTGTTGAACGAACCACTAACTCCTTTGGACGTCTAATTGACTCCTATCACCTGTAAGGACGAGGGTCGGTACATTGATAAGTGCATGAGTGGGTGGTATCAATACAACTCACCTAAATCAACACAATAAATATGCGAAAGCATATAATTTATTTGTGATCTTTCTATTTCTCTAGGTTCAATTAACAGTTCATAATAAAAGAATATACAATATAAAAATATCGTGATCCTTACCCACGAGCGACCGTCCTTTCATAAAAAACAAGGATTAGCTTTACTGCCCTGCAAAACATGCATTAGCAATGCAGTCTGACTATATGACGATCACCGGTGAACGCACCACCAATAAGGACTATTCATGATATTATGATGCCCCTTCTAGCGTGGGTAGCTAGTCCAACGAAGGTCTCTAATACCTGTGCCATTCTCCTTATTTTGGAGAATGCACCCCAACTATTCCTTCCAGGTCGATACTGTTTTCTTTGCTTCGGATACCGTTCGAAGAATGAAACCTTATGCACAAGTTGTCTAATGACCATGCAAATGCAACTATCTTCAAAATAAAATATGCATGATAACAGAACAACTCATACATGAAGACCCCTCAAGTTTCTATTCTCATTTCCATCTCTCTCGAGCTACCACTCGAATACATATCACATTTCCCTCGAGCCATTCACTCGTATCACATTTCTTTCCAAACAATAAGTGAAGCATTAATTCATTCAAGTATATCAACAATCTATCTTTTCAACATTTCCAAGTAACATAATAGCAGCACATAATTACTCTCTTTCAACTTAGTTCTTTTTATTAAGGTATCAATGATTGTAGGGACATAGCAAAGAAATGAAATAAAAATTCTTTTGTTAAGGAGTGAAGATGAAGTAAAGAAGGGTAAGGTATCTAAATTGTCGAGAGAAACAAAAAATTTCTACCCATTGATCGTGCCTTTCCTATGCGTTCACCTGCATTGCACCAATAGAGGTTCAACATTCTTCTTTCTTCCTTTCTCTCAGGATTCGATATGAATGCGAAAACCGATGAAGGCAAACAATTAAAATCATTCATCGAAAACAAAAAATGAAAACACACAACAAACCAACAAGGAAAATGCATCCAACATAAACGAATAATGAAAAGGTTGAAAAAGACTCTTATATAGAGTTCATTATCCAGCACATGATTCAATGCATTTTGGACTAAATTTCAAAGAAGCCAATCCGTAGAATGGGTTAGTCTTAATTCACTTTGTCCCGATCAATCATTACCGAAAGAATTTTTCCAAAATGATTCAATTCCGACTGTCTATTTAAGTCACAAGCCAACATAATATCCCCTAACATAATATCCCCTGCTAGGAGCGGGACACTACCAAGGTTCGCAATATCGGTATCTAAATCAGTATCAGACTCTTCCTATGAGTATCATAATCGGCGATATCGCTAATATCCGCAGTATCTGATCAGAATATCGAATTCTTTTGGCATCGAAAAGCAAATAATTATTAATAATTTATTGATTTTTTTAAAATATTTTATACTGTTAGGCATAATTTTAAATATTTTATTTGTTGTTTTTTAATAATTTTGAAATTGAATGATACAATAGTCACCCTTACTGATTGTTTTATCTGTAATAAATAAAATTTTATCATTTACATGTTTTTACAACCTTGCTTTTATACGCGTGTTGATTAATCTTTTTCATTCAATTTTCTTTACCGAATTGAATGGAAAAGAGACCCCCAACGTCGGTATCGGTAAGTATCGGTAGCGGTCAGTATCGGGTCGGTATTGGATCGGGTCATGCCAAACCGTATCGGTATCGGCCGTATCGGATCCGTATAGTATCGGCCGTATCGGATATACTACAAACTATGGGCACTACACTACATATGTTTGAACTACGTCTCCTTTTGTCCTTGTTCCACTTCAATCTGTCAATAATTTGTTTTAATTGAATGGACGTTTTAGGATTCTTGATGACAATTTTCTGGGGTTTTATTTACTTGGTGTTTTATCGAATTAGTGAGAACAATTATTACACTCGTTGCAATTTTCTACCCTTGTGATCTCTAACTATTCTCACTTCTGTAAGCTGACAGTGACAGGATACATGCATTCTTTACAATTTTTTAACCCCATAGTCCTTTCACCCCTATCTTTTGGGTTAAAGGGAAATGTTATCATGTTCAAAATGTTGTCAAGTTATCTGCTTTGGGAAACTATTTTGGGTAATTACAGGAAACTCCCATAACATTTTAACTCTTTTAGATTACCCCTACAATTTTTTTTTTTTTGGCAAACTTTCCCCATGGCGTCTATTTTTTTACCCAACTTGTTAGTTTGAAGGTAGAAAATGTCAAATATTGTCCATGCTTAACTAAATTATGTTTAAATTTAGGTATAAGATGTAAAGTAGAATTCTAGAATTTTAAAAATAAAACGATAACAAACATAAAAGTCTATCCATTTCCATTGTAATTATCAACAATAGCAACCTGTTGTGGGAAGCCATTTCCTACCCTCTCTCTCTCTCTCTCCCCCCTCCGCAAGGGAGGGTAGGGGAGAGACTTCATGCAGAGGTGGAAGGGGGGGGATCACCCTTTTTTGTCATTGGAGAAGGGATGCAAGGAAAGGAGGGGTTCACGTTGGGGGTGGAGGGTGAATAAAGTGGAGGAGGGTGGCCAAAACAGAGTTGGGGTTGGGGGCTTGAGAGGGTGGGGTGGGACTCGACGAAAAATTTAAGGGTAGGCTGGTAATCCTAAAAGTTTAGTTATGGGGGTTTCCCGTAATTTACCCAACTGTTTTTGGTCCCCGGTTAATCATGTTGTAATGCAGCACTTCTTAAAGCAAGCAATTTGTTTTTGCCCATATCATTAGAAGAACACAGTCACATAGTTATATTTTATTTTGTACATATAACGATAACCATAAAACAGAGGTTTTTCAAAAAAATTGCTATAAGAGGTTAGAGAGCTTAAGGAATGCTTTTTTTGTATCAGCCACGAAATGATATAGCAAGCTAAAGTAATGGCTCTCTTAATGAGAGTAAGGGGGAGGGTAGATGGGAGGAAAAGGTAAAAGATGGTGTGTATCAATTGTGAATCGATATAAGCCGAATTTGTGGTGGAGAAATGATGAGGGATGGTTTTAAGAGGAAGGTTAGAAATGGGGTTAGGGTCGAGGGCTGTGGAGCCATTATAGTACTGGGATCTCATTCTCATCGACTCACCAAACCCTTATGAATCTGTATCCGTAAGTACATGCTGACCTGACTAGAGCAAGTAGTGTGTCACAATCCGTTGATTGCGTTGCAGCTGTACCCAGATTGTGAAAAGCGCTAGGTGCTAGGCGGGCGGACAGACAGCCGCCGCCTAGCGCCTAGCCCGTCTAGGCGGTTGCCCAGGCGGCCGCCTAGATTTAGGCGGTTCAAAAAAATAAAATAAAATATAAAAAAACCTACTGAAACTTGCAAAAAAGTCCATACAATCCTAAAATATGTATAGTTGAGCGTCGGGGGACTAGGCGGGTGCCTAGGCGGACATCGGGTGGGCACCTGGCGCCTAGGCGGCCTAGGCGGACGCCTTTTAGAACAGAGGCTGTACCTGTAAGAAAGTAGGAAGTCATTTAGACAGGCTGTGATAGAGGTCTCTGGTTAAGTTTCATAAAGGGAAGTTTGGTATGAAAAGTGAGCAAGCAAGTGGCTTGTGGTCTTTTTGGCCACAACAGCACATGCAGTCTATGTAGCATGGGTTGCCATTTTGTTGCAGCTATGCTCCAGTGCAACCAACCGCACACTGGGGTGGTTGTCGGCTGCAAGTGGAGCAGCAATTCAGATGCAGCCGACCAACTGTAGGATTCAGACCCTAGGAAGGAAATGCAACAATGCAAATTTAACTGCATCTGATTGCGGAGGGAGGTTATTCATATGTTGTATTGTAGGTTCTTTTTAGCATGGTTGTATGCAAATATGTTTTGTTTCTTTTGTATTGTTAAGAAAAAAAATGTTTCAATTTGAGTCGGAGTGCCATAGAGCTATTGAGAATACGGATAGAATTTGGATTTTGTAGGTAATTCCAATTTCTTTTCTCTTGCAGTATACCTTTTTACCTGAGTGTCAGAGTTGTGTATGGGGCTGAAGTTACAAAAGAGTTGACACCTATGTGGGTTCTCGGACCACTGATCATCGCTCTCTATGTAAAGATTGTACAGGGTCTCTACTCTGCCTACATCTTCTGTTTCATGTACACTGTTAGACTGGTGAAGAACGTGCCATCTGTTTATAACAACTACATTGCCAAAGGGGAGCTCAAAGAATACCTGCGGGCTCGTTTCTGGAAGCCCATTGAAGACATCAAGAACTTGGATTACAAAGACTTTTTGGTGCGGAAGTTGAAACAGCTGCAAGAATGGGCAGTTGAAAAGTATTTGGATTATGTTGAATCTATTTGGCCCTACTATTGCAGAACAATCCGGTTCTTGAAGAAAGCAAATCTCATTTAGACGAGTTATATATACCTCTCTTTTTTCTTTTCTTGTCTGCTTGATTTGTGGGCTGCGCCTATTCTTTTGTTAGGATCTGCGAGGTCTTGTTTGGAAAGAGAGATGATGATATGCTGCTGGATTATTATTGAAAAATACTGTCAGTAGAGAATCCCATCGAAAACTAAACTGCGAGAGGTTGAGGTTAGGCGAGGAAACATGATACTTTATTGCTGTAATTCCTATATATATACATATATATTTCAATTTTTAGTTGAGGTACTCCTATATGCTGACGTATTTAAATGATCATCTTCTGTTTTGGTGGCTCAGCGTGTTAGATAGATGTTGTTTCTGAGTTCGTTCCAACTTGCCTGTTGTGTTGTGTGTCTCACAGTAGCAAAGCTTCGATATTCGGATGTGAAAATTGCTTGGCTTGTGTCTTGCTTTTGGTACCAAATGGAATTTCGGATAAAATGTAATAAAATCCAAAATGTTGTTGCTTCGGATAGTAACTTAGGGCGATCTAGGTAGAGGAGACAAAGGGGGTGCTAGTTTCTTCATTCTTTTCCTTTTTTTGGTACGTTTGAGGGGTTATATCCCATAAGCAAGACTGAAGTTGTAAACTACTCGAGGGTTATATACATTAAGGGGTTGTTTGGTAAACCATATGTCAGGATTTCATGGATTTGGAATCAAATTCAAGAAATCCTATGTTTGGTTGGGTCTTGGATTTGGAATTGTATACATGGAATCCTATGTTTGGAAGGTGAGTAATAATTTAATAATTTAATTAATATTTTATTATAATCTTAGTTAATAATTTATTAATTTATTATTCATAATTTTAATAATTAATTAATAGTTAACTAATTTATAATTTATAATTTAATATTTTATTATAATCTTAATTAATAATTTATTAATCATAATTACAATAATTAATTACTAATTAGTTAATTAATAATTTTATGTATTAATATTTTATTTTATTCTTAATTAATAATTTATTAATCATTATTATAATCTTAATTATTAATTTATTAAATCATAATTATTATTTTACTAGCTAATATTTTATTATAATCGTAATTAATAAATTATTAATCATAATTATAATCAAAATTTTCATCTTAACTAATAATTTATTATTTTATTAATTAATATTTTATTATAATCTTAGTTAATAGTTTATCAATTTATTAATCACAATTATAATCCTAATTAATAATTTTATCAATTAATATTTTATTAAAAGTATAATTATTAATTTATTAATCATAATTATAGTTATAATTATAATTATAATTAATATTTTATTATAATTACAATTAATAATTTATTAATCATAATTGTAATTACAATAATTAATTTGTAATCTATTAATTTATAATTTTATGCAATAATATTTTCTTATATTCTTAATTAATAATTTATTAATCATAATTATAATCATAATTAATAATTTATTAAATCATAATTACAATAATTATTTAATTTATAATTTTATGTGTTAATATATTATTATAATCTTAATTAACAATTCATTAATCACAATTATAATCATAATTAATTATTTAGTAGTTAATATTTTGTTATAATTTTAGTTAATAATTTATTAATCATAATTATAATAATAGTTATTAATTTATAGATTAATATTTTATTATAATCTTGATTAATAATTTAGTAATCATAATTATAATCAAAATTTTAATCCTAATTAATAATTTGTAATTTATTAATTAATATTTTATTATAATTATAATTAATAATTTAATAATTTAATAATTTATTATTCATAATTATAGTCATAACTAATAATTAATAATTTTATTAATTAATAATTTATTATAATGCAATAGTAAAATTTATTCCATTATCCAAACAATGTATTTGAATTTTAACCAAATCTAATGACAAAATTCTAGTTTACAAAACAATGGATTTGGATTTGGAAATTCATGATTGTACCAAAATCCAAAATTTGGATTTTCAAAGCCAAATCCAAAATCCGAATCCTAGTTATCCTAGTTGTTACGTTCCAGTCCCAAAATACCAAGGGACTAGCCACGTGGCAATGGCGCCAGCAGCACAACTCCAATGGACAAACCAATTTAATGGTCCCATTAGAGTGCACTTAAGCTGTAATATATATAAATAAGGGTCTACAGAACCTGTCACAGTTTATATATCTAGTCTCATCCACAATAAAAATCACAACACAAGGGATAGTCCAGTCACAAAAATAATAAAAATGAAACTATCCATCAACAAGTGCAGTATAAGAAATATTTCTGGGAACAATCCGTCATCAAAATAATGAAAAGAGAAATAAACCACGTACATCTGTCCAGTAGTGATCACTAAGCCAAGTCTAATGTCTAAAGAACACTAAGCATAAATAAATAAAGAAATAGCAGAGTGCTCAAGAGAAGTCCTCCGGCACAACCTCGTTCTCTGGTGCAAGTATTGCTCCAAAGTCAGCTCATGTCCCGTAAACTTCGAGGTAGCTCTCCTCGTCTATACCTGGGGACATAATCCGGATCCAGGTCCTCAAGGGACATAGCAAGGTACAATAAACACTCAAGCCAATATAACAGTAAATAATAATGTCACGACCCGCACCCGGAAATTCGGGCACGAGTGCGTGGGTACGTCCAGCCTACGCCGCAGTGTCGGCGGTAGTACGCTGTCTAGGGCATGATCACAGGTGATAAATCTAGCTCATTCACAATAATTAAATAGGCAAGGAAAAATAGCAGGAAAAGAATGCTAAGATTTTATAACCAGAATATGATAATCAGATCCAGAGTTTATTACAGAACCATAGATTATATCGGGGACAAACCCGATTACTAAGATGAAAGGAAAACAAATAGCTAAATGCTAACTACTCTGCAGGAGTAGTCTCCTGGGTGGGAACCGGCTCTGCAACTGTATCACCTGCTGTCTCATAGGGGCCATAATAGGTGGGGGCAAGGTTCTCATCATCGCCTAAACAACGGATCCAGTCAGGAAAGGAGCAAAGTACACAATGCACAACAAGATTTAAACTAAATATTTGTGACAGGTAGAAAATAACTGACTAAGCATTATGTTGAGAAATGCGTAAGTAAGTAGTGAAGTTAACTGAGAAATAATGTTATAAAACAAGACTAGAAGTAAAATATGATTGATTGCTATAAACCAGAAATCCGAGTAAACAGGAATAAAATGTGACAAGAAATATAACTGTAACAAGACAGGAACTTATGTGCGTGAACTTGTATATTTAGAATACCTAGTTGGCATGTAGGGGTTTATAAGGCTAATAGGGCCGTCATAGACGACTAGTACACAATGATTACGGGAATAATCAAGTATAAGGCTGATGGTACAATCGCGTACCAACAGCTGGCACACAGTGATTACAGGGGGAAAGGGTAAACTACATGCCTCCTAGTATTCTCCCGCCCGACACGAAAATCAAGACACGAAATACATTATTCAAGACATGAAATCCAGTGTTCTAACTCTACATATAATCATCAATGGTACTAATAAAGCAGGGAATTTATTTATCACAATATAAAGGTTAAACTTGAAGTGCAGGTACTTGCCTGATGTTTGGATCCAAATATAGTTTGGTGTCTCGGGGAAATTTCCAGAAATGAGTCCGGATGCTGAAATAAACATTACCATCATGCTCAGAAGAGGTCAAATAGCTAGAAACGCCTGTCCTTGGGTCCAATTTGGAGACAAGGACAAAAACGACAGTTTCGGGTCAAAACGGGGTCCGCCGGTGGGCCCGCTTTGCACCAAAAAATGTGTCCGGGTCAAAGGTCTCCAAATTCACCAAACTTAGTGTCAACAGGTCAGGAACGCTGATACGAACCCAACGGAACTTCCAGATTTGGATTCCGATGAGCCGAACACAAAATCGCCCGTCGAGCGGGGCCTGTGGGGCCCACGACACGCGATTTCGTCAACGTTCTCAGAATCGAACCAAACTTGACCCACAGGACCAACGTATCGCTACGAGTCCGATGGCGCAAGTTTCGTCTCGATCTGACGAGTGTACACGAAGTTAGGGCGAATTGCCGAAAAGGCGGATACGGGGCGATGTTCGCGGATACGCGTTGATTCCGGTGTGCACGCACACCCGAATCAGCTTCCACGAAAACTCACACGTCCGTATCGATGATGCGTACGTATCTGTGAAGACCGCACGCGACCAAGTCATCCCGTTTGGCGGGGCGCACTCAGTTCCGGGGTGAAACAGGGTATGGTTTTTCCTGTTTTTGGATCGCGGTGTGCGATCACCACAGGACGCGATGCCCCGAACAGTTTGTCCGGACACCGAGAGGGTCATACAGGCTTCACAACGCAATTTACGAAAATGGAAACAGAGCTACGAGGCGAAAGTTACACGTACCTGAAGGGGACCCGAAAAACCGGAGAAAACCGTGTCCGTGTCGTGTCCGACACGGCGACACAAAAATTAGGGTTTCTGATTTGGGGGTCTCCGGCGGCGGTCCGGTGGTTGGCACGGCGGCGGGGAAGTCGAGGGTGGCTCGCCGGGGAGAGGTCGTGCGGCAACGGCGGAGGCGGCTGCTGCGGCTGCTGTTGTTGTCGTCTGCGGCGTGCTCGACGGAGGAGGAGGGGAGCCGGCGCTGCAGCGGGGAGGCGGGCTGCGGTGGCGTGCGGTGGCGGCGAGGGGTTGCCGGTGGCGGTGGCGTGGTGGCGAGGTGGCGGTGAGCGGCGGAGCAGAGGGGGATTTAAATAGGGAGGCCGCGGTGGGGGTCGGCCGAGGGAAACGGCGGCCAGCGCGGGGGCTGGGGCGCGTGGCCGCGGCAGCGCGGAGGGCGGCCGGCGGGTCCGGCGGGAGACGCGGGGCGGGGCGAGGGAAGCGGGGGAGTGGGTCAGGCGGATCCGGGTTCGGGCGGGTCGGGTTCAAGCGGACCCGACCCGACCCGTTAGGGTTTGGGCCGGAGGGGACTGGGCCGGGCCGGCCCAATGGGCCGTGGGCTGGATTTAAATATAAATAATAATAATAATAATAATAATAATAAAAATAATAATAATAATTAATAATAATAATAACAATTAATTAATTAATTAAATAGTTTTAGGTGATTTAAAATTAGGTCCGGGGTCCGATAAATTCCAGAAAAATTACCCTAAGTCCAGTTTTCTATTTTACACCAAAAAATAATATTTTCACAATATTTTAATGTTGTTTATTATCAATTAAAAATTAGGTAATAATTCAAAACCCTGATTTTAATTACAGAAAATTCCCAAAAATTCCAGAAAATTGTGAAAAATCCCAATTTTAATATTTTTGAAAAATCAGGGGCTTACAAATAAACAGTGTGCTTAGGGTACCTATCATAACCAACTAAGTAAATGCAATTGAGAACGTACTCTTCCGCTAAACCACCGGGGCATGTAGGTCCCATAGACACGACAGTAGCACGTAGCACGTAGCACGTAGTAGTAGTAGTAGTAGTAGTAGTAGTAGTAGTAGTAGTAGTAGTAGTAGTAGTAGTAGGTACGTACAGGTCCTGTCAAGGTACCTGCAGCACTATAGGGCCCGAAGCGCAAGCAATGGTAGCACGTATTATGTGGTTGCCCAACGGTACGGTAGATTCTCCCCAATCCCCATGTATCTCGTGCCTCATGTCCATAACACGCAAGATAAGTACTAACTATGTCTCGAGTCAAGAAAGAGGTTTCAATCAAGTCAACTAATCAGATATCACGAGTCATGTCCTAACAGAGAAGCCATAATCCTCGAATGTCTTAAGTGAGGCCTCTGTACATGAAAGTCGTGTACAGTGTCCTAGGGTATGTAGTGCAAGGGTTGCACTTATAAGGTGATACAATGACAATGCAATCTAACGATACCCGATTCCGCGTACGGAAGTCGGCATCCGAATATGACTCGAACACTAAGTATCGTAACGGTCCTAGGCCACAATAAGTACATACAAAGCAATAGAAATAAATCAGAAGCTAATAATAGCAAAGAGCACAAATATTGGAACAAAGGTAAGGTACACTTGTCTGCTGTCTGCTGCTACGGTATTGTCTGCCTGGTGTCCTCAACCGAAGGTGCCACGAATCCAAGGTGTCCTATTATAACATGTTCTAATAAATATTCACAATCTAATCTAATTAATATAAAAGAACATGCTCGTTACACAACGTCGCGTAGTATTATGACGTTTGTGCCAACAATCAAGCAGTCACATGGCGTAGGATAGCGTGCCAATAAACACATACCATGCTAATGTCTCTTACGTTGTGAGGGTCTCGTACATCGTGTTATCATACGTACGTTTAGACAATTATATAAGTTCTGATACGAGTATTCCTATACGTACGCAGATAGGCTACGATATCCCAAAACTTGCAAAAATGCTAACTTTTACTTCGAGCATGCATATGGTCGATCCAACACACTTGTCGACACCAACTAATACTGAATTAAAGATGAATTAATTCTGTAATATATATTTATTTTATAAAAATTATCAAAATAACCGCCGTTGCATGCACAAAGTTCTGTCACGCGTCGACTAGGTGTTCTAACAACTTGACGACTAGTTTGTGTATGCAAGGTTGCCAACTTACATGAAAGATTCATTTAAAAAATAAAATATAATAGTTAATATTCTGAAAATTATTAATTAATTTCTGGAAATTTATATTTAAATAATAAAATAGCAACATCTATCAAAACTAGATTATTAGGGTTTACACATTGCCATGTATTGGTTCCCGTGTCATCAAAGAGTAATTTTTATGTAAAAATTAGGGTTTCTCATACATAGGATTTTATCATTGTCATCTAATCATATTTTTGGGTTAATACAAGGATTTTCACAAGAAAAAAATAAATATTAGAAAGAAATTACAAAACTTACGTGTTCATGATTATGGCGGAGCTTCTTCTTGCGACACAGACCTTTTGGAGCGCCAAACGGACTCCAAAATCCATAAAACTTGAGGGGTCTCTTGGGGGATTTAAATATGATGTAAATCTAGGGTTTTTAAAGATTTTTTTACTGCTGTGGGGGTGCCCGAACTACTGCTGCAACCAGCAGCAGTTTTCAGCCTCAAAGGGGTGGCCGAATGCTCCTTGTGGGTTGGTCGGCCCTTGGGGCTTGCGTGGAGGCTTGTGGATGATGGAATAATAAAGTAGAGAGTGAGAGGGAAGCTTTAGAATTTTTAAATTAGATTTTAAAAGATTTATTTCACATTTAAATTGATATGCAACAAGATTGCATAGGGGTCTTTCCTAATTTAAAAATATTGCATTTATGGACCATTTAATTAATTTATTCAGATTTTGTGGATATATTTTATATGTGGGATGTGTTTTGGAATAGAAAAAAAGTGTGAGGGTAATGTACATGTCTCATATGATTTGGTTTGAGAGCCCGAGTTGTGTGTTTGGGCTCGATTGGGTTCAACTAGCCAATTGAAGGTAATTTGCAATGTCAATGGTTTGAGATATTTGTCCATATTTTTGGAACATTAATGTAAACACCCGGATTTCTAAAAAATTAAAATATGAATTTTTGGGATTTTTTCATGATTTTTAATTATTTAAAATTAATGTTCTTCAGGAATAAATATTTTTGTGAATTAAATTAAATATTAAAATATTTTAAAATTATATTTTTGAGTGTAAAATTAATAATTGGTTATAGTATAATTTTTATGGAATTTATTGGGCCCAAAAACTATTTTTAAATAGCTAAAAATATCGTTTCTAAATAAACCAGAATAAACTAGACTAAACCAACCTGAACCAAACCAAATTAAACCAAATTAAACCAAACCAACCCTAATGGGTCGGATCTGGACCCGACCCGTACCCGCCAACCCGACCCGACCCGACCCCGTTATCATTATATTCAGTAACTGAAACTTTTAAATCTCGTAACCGCCGACTCCCCGCCGCCGCGATCGCCGGCCGGCTGACCTCTCGATTCCTCTCTCGTAATCGCCGCCTCCGAACCTCCGATCCCCCTCCCTGCAACCGCTGGATCATCCCTATAAAACCCGACCGCCACCCCTATCGCCATCACCATCTTCATCCTCTCCGACTTCTCCACCTCCGTCCGACTTCGACGATTTCTGCCGACGACAACTCCGGCACCCCGACGACCCGACCGCTGCTACTCCGGCGATGAAAAGCAGCCACCGAAGACCTCAACAGCCGCCGACAACCGGTCGAGCACCGCCGCCCCGCCACCGTGCACCTGCCGTACAGTCAATTCCGACCCCCTGTTCTGAGTGAGTTAACTTCCTCCTCGTCGCATCAATTTTTGAATGGCTTATTGCGACATGTTCGCTATGTGACCCACCCAAACCCTGTGTAATTAGATTGGGGTATCGTGTCCTATGTCGGTCGCAATCCGCGACGCAAAAACAGAAAAAATAGCCCAATTTTGGAATTCAGAAACTGTTCCGAAGTCCCATGTTCATGGCCGTTTTACGTCCAACCTATTTAATATTTTCAAAATTTTCTTGAACAGTAAATTAGACAATATAACCAAGTTTGAAACCCTGTAATTAGTTTATTTTAATTTGCTGTAAATCGTATTTTATTCGCGGGTAAAGTTGACCAAAAACTTGGTTTTCAAAACCTGAATTTTCTGAAACTGGGTGCGTCCCGCTAAACGAGGCGACTTCGTCGTATGCGAATTACACCAAAAGGTGCGTATCATTAATATGGACGTACAAAATTTTACGAAAGTTAATTTGGATGTGCGCGCACACCGGAATCAACGCGTATCCGTCGAAATTGCCCCGTATTGGGCCTATTCTGAAACTCATTGTAACTTCGTATGTACTTGTTATTTCACAACGAAACTTATGCCATTAGATTCTTAGCATTACGCTGGTCCTGTGACCCAAGTTTGGTTCGATTCTGAGAACGTTGACGAAATCCTGTATCGTGGGCCCCACGGCTCCACTTGGCGGGCGATTTTGTGACCGGCTCATCGAAATCCAGTTTCGGACATTCCGTTGGATTTGTATCATCGTTATGGACTCGTAAACACTAAGTTTGACGAATTTGGAGAACTTATCTCTGGCACATTTTTTGGAGCGAAGTGGGCTACATATGGACCCCGCTTTGACCAGAAACGGTCATTTCTGCTCCTGTATCCAAATTAGACTTATGGGTAGTCAATCCTACATATTTTATGTCTTCTGAGAGTGATGGTAATATTTATTTCAGCATCCGGAGGAGTACTTGAAGATCTCACTATTACCGGAGCAATTGGAGGAATTCAAACCCCAAGCTAGTGTACCTTGCCAAACTTGCAGTACTTGTTTCATATTATTTTCTTAATTTATTTATGTGATGTATTTGTTCAACCTAGGACCGTGAGACGTTGCTTAGCATCCGAATAATATTCGAGTGTCGACGCTGTACGCGGAGTCGTGTAACGTCACTTAGAGAGTTGATATCACGATCCTCTATACTTTACGTGCTTGCTTTACCAAGTACGTGTCACGACCCGCACCCGGGGTAAGGGTACTAGTCGGAAACAACGTCCAGCCTACGCCGCAGAATCGGCGGTAGAACGCTGTCTAGAAAGTCTATCTAATATAATGAACCACCAAAAGATAGTGTACTCAATCACAGAACTAAGATAGAATGAACACGAATCAGATAAGAATAGAATAGTCACAATACAACTCATGAGTCTAAAATAATACATCAATGAGTCTGAAGAAAAAATATAGAAATATGCTGGAGACAAATCCAGTACAAAAGAATACTACAAAACTATAAAGCTACAACTCCAGGGTCAACTGTCTCAGTTGGGATAAGTCCCTCTTGAGCCAGGGTCTCAGAATCTAAACCCACAACATCCTGGGGTCCATAATAGGTAGGGTACTCCTCAGTGTCATCTGGAAAAATATATCCAGTCAGGAAAGGAGCAGAGTACAACCCTAACAGCAGTTCTCAAATAATGATAAAAACTATGTAACAGTAAGTAGCTGTGGATAAACAAGATGCATAAATAGATACAAGAAATATATAGACAATAAGGAAGTACTGGAAAGAAATACAATAATGAACAATATGCTGATAGAACAAGAATACTAATGACTAAGTGTGTGAGTACTAGCTTTAACATGTGATCGGCTTAGGAACTTGCACAAGAGTATAATGGCCTGGCTGATTATACGTGCGGTGTATGATCAACACTCACAAGGAACAAGACATGCACAAGGAGGGTATGATCACATATCTACACTAAAATACTCCCCACCCCCGACTGGTATAATAGATCCAACCACGGTACGTTATGGCACTAGATTCCCCAAGAAGATAGCTAGTCTCCCCGAAAATCGGTGTCTGTACATGTACAAGATAACCAATGAAACAATACTTGCACCATATACACCATATACCAAGGAATAACATCTCATGACGAGATCCGGATATACCAATCCGTGTAACCATAGTGTCAAGAGAACATGTATATCTACACTAGATACAACGAACATAGAGGATATCATAAATGAGAAACTATCAGAGAATGTACTCGCCTGAAGTCCAATGAACAGTCTCACAAATGTCTGACTCGGTGCCTCGAAGACCTAGACATGGAATACCACATTAATACAAGGTCCCGGAAAGAGAACAAGTCAAACTAGGCAACTTCTAGGTCAATAAGTCAATTCTAAGTCAAAAGTCAACTATGGTCAACTCTAAAGTCCACTAAAGTCAAACATGGTCAAACCCAAAGTCAACCTCACAAGACATCTATAAAATAATATAGAGATAAACTGCAATAATTTAGGAATCAAATTAGATTCAAAAAGAACTCACACAAAGTATACTAATAATATAATTAATATATACCCTAAAATAATATATATACAACCCAACATTTATATAAATAACATAATATATTATTACAATTATTATTCCTCACAAAACACATATATATACATATATATATATATACAATTATAATATATAATATATACATTAAATCTGTCAAAGCGTCATTGAAAAACAGTGAATAAAATAGGATTAAATCAAAACAGTTTAAATAGTGACAGTCGGGACTGTCACCGAAGGACTGTCACCGAAACCCAAATAATAAACTGCCACTGCTTTGATTTTCGCTGACAGTTAAACTGTCACGGAAAAACGTCGCAGAAAAGCTGCTGTTTCCCGCTGCTGCAATTAATGACAGGTTTGTCATTAATTGCCCGAAGGCTACAGCGGCTGCTATTAGTCGGCTAATTAATGACAGTTTTTTTACTGTCATTAATTCACTGTCACTAAAACAAGTTGTATATATATAATTATATATATAAAAACAGAATATATAAACAATATATATATATATATATATATATATATATATATATATATATATAAACAGAATATATAAAACAGTATATATATATATATATATATATAAACCATTAATACAAAAATGTACATATATATATTAATATACACATAAACTTATACCTTCAAATATTTAACAAAGAACATATAATTTACATGGCTAGAAGCACACCTAAAATATTTACATTAATATCCAAATAATTACATAATAATTATAAATAATATAATTACACAATTAAACATACAAATATATTTTATAAAACATTTTATGTATAAATTATATTATTTAACAAGTAGTAACATATATATTTGCATGCAAGAAAGCTACATATTATATTGTACATTATATTAGCACACCCAAAATATAGATCTATGCTACAATAATTACTATAATAAATACACAAAATAAATATTTAATATCCATATATATATACTAATTATAAATGAAGAATTGAACCACAATTAATTAGATCTATGCAAAAATACACACAATTGGAGAGTATCTCACCGTATCCCACTAGATCTAGGATACGCATGCGACACGAGTCCAACACACAACCAAATGCACCCCGAAGGACACAAACAAATCACAAATAATATTTATGAACAAATCAAAGCGTCAAAAGTAGATCTATGTGTCCGTGTCAAAATACGACATGTTCAAAGCCCCGTGTCGGAGAAAAACCCCCAAATGACACGTATCACCAAATAGTTGGGATACGAACCACAAGTATCCCAATATGGACACGACACTAGCCTCAAACACAAATCTCATGTTCAATTGATCTATAGGATCAATTGACACACACAACAAAATATAAATTCGGAATTCCAACAAAATTGACACAAAAAGCACCATAACTTTCTCCATGGGTCTCCTATGAACACAAAACAAAGTCCTATGGGTACTACATACATATAGGTTGATTTTACATGATTAAATCTCAGATTTAGAAGCTATTTAAATGGAAAAATCTGAATTATACCTATTGGAAGATGGATTCCCAATGAAACCTCCAATTGAGATGAACTTGCTTCCAAATTGTAGATCCTTGCTCCTCTTTGTAGATCCTTGCTTCCTTCTTCTAGATCCTTGCTTTCTTCTTCTCTAATGGTGAATTGGGAAGAATTTGGAATGAATTTGGTAGGGAATTGGATTGGGAATGGAGGGAATTTGGTAGTGGGAGAATTCTAGATCTAGATTTGGAATGAGATGAGAGGAGAGAGAAATTTCTCCCCCTCTTTAATAGGCCGGCCATAGCCCCTCCCCCAAGCAATTGTAAAATATCCAATGTACCCCTTGGGGCCTCTCATGAAGAAATAATTAAGGAAGGAAGCTTCTAGTCTAATCATTTAATTAATTTAATCCATCTTCTTAACCATGGGCTTTCTAAATGGGCCAAGTCTAACTAATTAATTCATGTTGGTCCATGGGTCCAAACTAAACTAGTTGGGTCCACTAAAATAAGTCCAAAGTAATTAAATAACATCCAACAATAATTAAATAATACAACAAAAATTATTTACCATGCACAATATTTATTTAAATAGGAAATTACCAAAATACCCTTTCCTAGAAAATGTGGTAGTGACAAGTCTACCCTCCTTAAAATAATTTCGTCATCGAAATTCAAAGACGAAAACTACCCCCAGAAAATCACAGAACAGAACTAAAGAATCACAACTAACTAATGAACAGAACATAACAATGAACAGAACATAACTAGAAATAACATACCTCAAGGTACAAACAAATATGGATAACGCTCTCGCATGTCATCCCCTCTCTCCCAGGTAGACTCCCCCGGAGAGTGATGCCTCCATGCGATGCGCACCAAAGGAATAGTTTGGTTCCTCAGCACCTTCTCTCTCCGATCCAGAATTCCAACTGGCTGCTCTGGATAGCTAAGAGTAGGGCCCACCTCTATCTCTGAGTGATCCAATACATGACTAGGATCTGCCACGTATCGTCTCAACTGCGACACATGAAACACGTTGTGCACTCCCTCCAATGCAGGTGGCAAGTCTAGTCTATAAGCAACTGCACCGACCCTCTCTAGAATAGTGAAAGGTCCAATGAATCGCGGACTAAGCTTTCCGCCTCCACCGAAGCGAATCGTGCCTCGTGTCGGAGAAATCCTCAGAAACACCAAACCACCCACCTAGAACAAAACACCACCTTAAGAACTTATCTATAACAAACAACCAAGAACAAGCACACAAAATAAAATCTAAACTATACCTCAAACTCCAAGGGTCTCCGATGGCTATCGGCCCAATGTCGTTGTCTGTCCTGCGCCACTCGAAGTCTGTCTCTGATCAACTGAACCTTCTCTGCTGCATCCACAACCATCTCTGGCCCAAGCAAAACTCTCTCTCCAACATCGTCCCAAGACAAAGGAGTACGACACCTCCGACCATATAGAGCTTCAAAAGGTGACATCTCTATACTGGCCTGGTAACTGTTGTTGTAAGCAAACTCTACCAAATGGAGATGGTCCTCCCAAGAACCCCCGAAATCTAGTACACAAGTGCGCAACATATCCTCGAGAGTCTGAATAGTCCTCTCTGACTGCCCATCTGTCTGGGGATGATATGCAGTACTGAACTTGAGCTGAGTGCCCAAACTCTCTTGCAAACTCCTCCAGAAATGAGAAGTGAAACGACTATCCCGATCTGAGACTATGCTGACGGGAACTCCATGTATCCTAACGATCTGCCTCACATATATCTCTGCCAGCTTCTCCGTAGACAAACCTACCTTGAAAGGCAAAAAGTGGGCCGACTTGGTCAATCTATCAACAATGACCCAAATCGCGTCTTTCCCCCCTGGAGATCGTGGTAGTCCGGACACAAAATCCATAGTAATGTGTTCCCACTTCCACTCTGGAATGGGTAATGGCTGAAGTAAACCTCCTGGCCTCTGCCTCTCGGCTTTCACCTGCTGGCACACTAAGCATCTGGATACAAACTATGCCACTTCCCTCTTCATGCCATACCACCACACACTCTCTCGCATATCCTGATACATCTTGTTAGCACCTGGATGTATGGAATACTGAGAGCGATGCGCTTCCTGCAATATCTTCTCTCGCAACTCCCCACTAGGCACACACAATCTAACTCCATGCCTCAAAGATCCATCCTCTGCAATAGTGAAATCATCCTCCAATCCTGCTCTCACCTGAGCTCTGATACTCCTCAAGGATACATCATCATACTGTGCTGCCTTGATCCTATCCATCAAATCTGAATGTATCTGCAATCCCCACATCTACATAGCACCACCCGGAACAATCACCTCAATGCCCAAGCTCTCCAAGTCCTCCAACAAATATCGATCCTGCGTCAAGAATATAGCTACCGGATACCTGCTCAAAGCATCGGCAACTACATTGGCCTTCCCAGGATGATATTGCAAAGAGATATCAAAATCCTTCATCAGTTCCAACCACCGATGCTGCCTCATGTTCAACTCCTTCTGCGTGAAAACGTACTTCAAGCTTTTGTGGTCTGTGAAGATCTCCACACGCTCTCCGTACAAATAATATTTCCACAACTTCAGGGCGAATATGACAGCTGCCAACTCCAAATCATGGGTAGGATAGTTCTTTTCATGAGGACGCAATTGCCTGGATGCATAGGCAATCACTTTCCCATGCTGCTGAAGAACACAACCTAAACCCTTTCCCGATGCATCACTATAAATAGTGAAACCTCCGGACCCTGATGGCAATGTCAAAATAGGAGCAGACGTCAACCTCTTCTTCAACTCCTCAAAAGCGGCCTGGCAATCTTCCGTCCAAACAAACTCCACATCCTTCCTTGTGAGTCTGGTCATCGGCTCGGCAATCCTCGAAAAATCTTGTACAAACTTTCTGTAGTAGCCTGCCAATCCCAAGAAACTCCTGATCTCTGCTACCGAACTCGGAGTCTTCCAAGATTTCACTGCTGAAATCTTCTTCGGATCCACTGAAATACCATCACCAGTCACAACATGCCCCAAGAATTCCACCTTGTCCAAGAAAAACTCACATTTGGACAACTTTCCATACAGCTTCTCCTTCCTCAGCACATCCAACACAATCCTCAAATGCTCCTCATGCTCCTCCGGTGTCTTCGAGTATATGAGTATGTCGTCGATGAACACCACCACGAACTTGTCAAGGTACTGGTGGAACACCTTGTTCATCAAGTTCATAAATACCGCCGGTGCATTAGTCAAACCAAACGGCATCACCATAAACTCGTAATGACCATACCGAGTTCTAAAAGCAGTCTTCGGTATGTCCTCCGGCTTCACCTTCACCTGATGGTAGCCTGATCTCAAATCTATCTTAGAAAATACCTTCGCACCACTCAACTGATCAAACAGATCATCAATCCGTGGCAAAGGATACTTATTCTTGATAGTAAGATTATTCAAAGCCCTGTAATCAATGCACATACGCACCGATCCATCCTTCTTCGGTACAAATAATACCGGGGCTCCCCATGGTGAAGAACTCGATCTGATAAACCCCTTATCCTGCAATTCGTCCACCTGCTTCTTCAACTCGACCAGCTCGCTGTTGTTTACTCTATAGACATGCTGCGAAATCGGTTCTGCACCTGGCACCAAGTCTATAGAAAATTCAACATCTCGATCTGGCGGCAATCCTGGCAATTCTTCAGGAAACACATCCAAAAATTCTGCTATCAACGGATGCGGCAACTCCTTGTCTTCTACCATAGCTCCACAAATAATGCCTTCTCCCTGCTCTGCAGCTCCTCTAGCAAACTCGAACTCTGGCTCTCCTGGCGAACCAAACAAAACTCTACCTCCTCTACAATCTATGCTAGCACGGTGCCTACTCAACCAATCCATCCCGAGTACAATGTCGTAGCTCGAAAGTGGCATTACAAGTAGACACGCACTCAACTCCCGGCCTCCCAGAGTAACTCTCCGATCTTTGCAAATATCATTAACCAGGATAATGCCTCCCCCGGTCATGATCTTGCAAGTCCTAAGCAAAGACTCAGCTACCAAACCATGCTTTAGAGCAAAAGAAACAGATACAAAACTATGGGAAGCACCACTATCAAACAAAGCTAAAGCTGGAATGGAATCAAGAAGAATAGAACCTGCGATGACATCTCCTGTGGGTTCCTCCTCTTCGACGGTCATAGCAAACGCTCGTCCCTGCCGAGCACCTCCCTGCTGATGCTGGACAAAACGCTGCTGCTGTGTCGGAAGCGGTCCCCTCGGTTGTGCTGCAGGTGGTCTCATCTGTGCCCTCGGAGCTGGAGCTGCTCCCTGAACTGCACGACGAGGACACTCCCTCAATTGATGCCCTTCAGTACCACAATACAAACAAACTCCTAGCCTCTTTCTGCAAACTTCCCAGATGTGGCCGGGCTTCTTGCAGAAGTTGCATAGAGCTTGCTGTAACTGCCTATGCTGCTGAGGTGCCTGGTGAAAAGGCGCTCTAGCTGGAGTCTGGTTCTGCTGTGGCTGCTGGAAAGGTCTGGACTGGAAATGAGGACGTTTGGCAGATACTGCACTGCCGTTGGCTCCCAGAAAAGAATCACGGTCTCTCTTGGTCTTCAAACCCAGATCCCGCTCAACCTTGCGTGCCTCCGCAAGTATCTCCGAGTATGTCTCATAAAAAGACGGAATGAGAATCTTTACCTCCCAGTTTAGACCCTCTCGGAAACGAATAGCTCGAACCTCCGGCTCCCTCACCAGATACTCTGCAAATCGGCTCAGCCTACCGAACTCTGCAGCGTATTCCTCCACAGACATGCTTCCCTGAATGAGACTCTCAAATTGTCTCCCCAAGTCAAGCCTGTCTATCCGGGCGAAAAACTTCTTCTTGAAAAGGTCCCTGAATACCTCTCAAGATTGTCCTGCGTCAACTAGAACCGGCTCATTCCTGAACCAGGTACGAGCGACGTCGAACAGTTGAAGTCCTACCGCCTCAACCTTCAGATCTTCAGAAAGACGGGACACCCTCATAAGATGCTCAATGTCCTCGAGCCAATCATCAGCATAGACGATGCCCTCCGTCCCTTTGAAAACCCTAGGTTCCAGTTTCTTGAAGTCCTGAATGTTGCCTGGCCGAAGCTGAGCAACTTGAGGAATAACTTGTTGCTGGATCGGAACTCCTCTCTCGACTACAGCACGAGCAAGCTGATGAGTACTCTCGATGCCCTGCCGTAGAACGTCGGTCTGCCTCTGATGTGCCTCCGACTGAGCCCTCTGTGCCTCGAGCATCTCACGAAACAGTGTAAACATCTGTGACGCCTCTGCTGGCACAGGAGGTGGAGGTGGAAGCCCCTCAGATACAGCTGGCACAGTCCTCTGAGTGGGTGGTGGACCTCCGAAAGCAGCTGACACTCCAATCACCGGAGAAGTGACTGGTGCAGGCCCTCGGGATGTCGCAGACCTCTCAGAAACTGCTCTCCCTTGCTGTAATCTAGTTTTAGGCGGCATCCTGAGACAAAGCGAAAGAAAGAATCAATATGGCACAAGATGTAAGATATTCAAGGAAAGGACAAGTTTAAGGGATCAAGTATCAACGTCAAAGGAGAATAGTTGAATCAAAAGAATTTTCCTAGATGTGATTGAGTATCTCAGCCTATATCCTATATCCTATTGCAGGCTCATAGTAGTACAACTAAGTTGTCGCACTACCACGATATCACATACTTGTGAAGCTAGACCTGCATGGGCCACCACCAAAAACGTGTCACGACCCGCACCCGGGGTAAGGGTACTAGTCGGAAACAACGCCCAGCCTACGCCGCAGAATCGGTGGTAGAACGCTGTCTAGAAAGTCTATCTAATATAATGAACCACCAAAAGATAGTGTACTCAATCACAGAACTAAGATAGAATGAACACGAATCAGATAAGAATAGAATAGTCACAATACAACTCATGAGTCTAAAATAATACATCAATGAGTCTGAAGAAAAAATACAGAAATATGCTGGAGACAAATCCAGTACAAAAGAATACTACAAAACTATAAAGCTACAACTCCAGGGTCAACTGTCTCAGTTGGGATAAGTCCCTCTTGAGCCAGGGTCTCAGAATCTAAACCCACAACATCCTGGGGTCCATAATAGGTAGGGTACTCCTCAGTGTCATCTGGAAAAATATATCCAGTCAGGAAAGGAGCAGAGTACAACCCTAACAGCAGTTCTCAAATAATGATAAAAACTATGTAACAGTAAGTAGCTGTGGATAAACAAGATGCATAAATAGATACAAGAAATATATAGACAATAAGGAAGTACTGGAAAGAAATACAATAATGAACAATATGCTGATAGAACAAGAATACTAATGACTAAGTGTGTGAGTACTAGCTTTAACATGTGATCGGCTTAGGAACTTGCACAAGAGTATAATGGCCTGGCTGATTATACGTGCGGTGTATAATCAACACTCACAAGGAACAAGACATGCACAAGGAGGGTATGATCACATATCTACACTAAAATACTCTCCACCCCCGACTGGTATAATAGATCCAACCACGATACGTTATGGCACTAGATTCCCCAAGAAGATAGCTAGTCTCCCCGAGAATCGGTGTCTGTACATGTACAAGATAACCAATAAAACAATACTTGCACCATATACACCATATACCAAGGAATAACATCTCATGACGAGATCCGGATATACCAATCCGTGTAACCATAGTGTCAAGAGAACATGTATATCTACACTAGATACAACGAACATAGAGGATATCATAAATGAGAAACTATCAGAGAATGTACTCGCCTGAAGTCCAATGAACAGTCTCACAAATGTCTGACTCGGTGCCTCGAAGACCTAGACATGGAATACCACATTAATACAAGGTCCCGGAAAGAGAACAAGTCAAACTAGGCAACTTCTAGGTCAATAAGTCAATTCTAAGTCAAAAGTCAACTATGGTCAACTCTAAAGTCCACTAAAGTCAAACATGGTCAAACCCAAAGTCAACCTCACAAGACATCTATAAAATAATATAGAGATAAACTACAATAATTTAGGAATCAAATTAGATTCAAAAAGAACTCACACAAAGTATATTAATAATATAATTAATATATACCCTAAAATAATATATATACAACCCAACATTTATATAAATAACATAATATATTATTACAATTATTATTCCTCACAAAACACATATATATATACATATATATATATACAATTATAATATATAATATATACATTAAATCTGTCAAAGCGTCATTGAAAAACAGTGAATAAAATAGGATTAAATCAAAACAGTTTAAATAGTGACAGTCGGGACTGTCACCGAAGGACTGTCACCGAAACCCAAATAATAAACTGCCACTGCTTTGGTTTTCGCTGACAGTTAAACTGTCGCGGAAAAATGTCGCAGAAAAGCTGCTGTTTCCCGCTGCTACAATTAATGACAGGTTTGTCATTAATTGCCCGAAGGCTACAGCGGCTGCTATTAGTCGGCTAATTAATGACAGTTTTTTTAACTGTCATTAATTCACTGTCACTAAAACAAGTTGTATATATATAATTATATATATAAAAACAGAATATATAAATAATATATATATATATATATATATATAAACAGAATATATAAAACAGTATATATATATATATATATATAAACCATTAATACAAAAATGTACATATATATATTAATATACACATAAACTTATACCTTCAAATATTTAACAAAGAACATATAATTTACATGGCTAGAAGCACACCTAAAATATTTACATTAATATCCAAATAATTACATAATAATTATAAATAATATAATTACACAATTAAACATACAAATATATTTTATAAAACATTTTATGTATAAATTATATTATTTAACAAGTAGTAACATATATATTTGCATGCAAGAAAGCTACATATTATATTGTACATTATATTAGCACACCCAAAATATAGATCTATGCTACAATAATTACTATAATAAATACACAAAATAAATATTTAATATCCATATATATATACTAATTATAAATGAAGAATTGAACCACAATTAATTAGATCTATGCAAAAATACACACAATTGGAGAGTATCTCACCGTATCCCACTAGATCTAGGATACGCATGCGACACGAGTCCAACACACAACCAAATGCACCCCAAAGGACACAAACAAATCACAAATAATATTTATGAACAAATCAAAGCGTCAAAAGTAGATCTATGTGTCCGTGTCAAAATACGACATGTTCAAAGCCCCGTGTCGGAGGAAAACTCCCAAATGACACGTATCACCAAATAGTTGGGATACGAACCACAAGTATCCCAATATGGACACGACACTAGCCTCAAACACAAATCTCATGTTCAATTGATCTATAGGATCAATTGACACACACAACAAAATATAAATTCGGAATTCCAACAAAATTGACACAAAAAGCACCATAACTTTCTCCATGGGTCTCCTATGAACACAAAACAAAGTCCTATGGGTACTACATATATATAGGTTGATTTTACATGATTAAATCTCAGATTTAGAAGCTATTTAAATGGAAAAATTTGAATTATACCTATTGGGAGATGGATTCCCAACGAAACCTCCAATTGAGATGAACTTGCTTCCAAATTGTAGATCCTTGCTCCTCTTTGTAGATCCTTGCTTCCTTCTTCTAGATCCTTGCTTTATTCTTCTCTAATAGTGAATTGGAAAGAATTTGGAATGAATTTGGTAGAGAATTGGATTGGGAATGGAGGGAAATTTGGTAGTGGGAGAATTCTAGATCTAGATTTGGAATGAGATGAGAGGAGAGAGAAATTTCCCCCCCCCTCTTTAATAGGCCGGCCATAGCCCCTCCCCCAAGCAATTGTAAAATGTCCAATGTACCCCTTGGGGCCTCTCATGAAGAAATAATTAAGGAAGGAAGCTTCTAGTCTAATCATTTAATTAATTTAATCCATCTTCTTAACCATGGGCTTTCTAAATGGGCCAAGTCTAACTAATTAATTCATGTTGGTCCATGGGTCCAAACTAAACTAGTTGGGTCCACTAAAATAAGTCCAAAATAATTAAATAACATCCAACAATAATTAAATAATACAACAAAAATTATTTACCATGCACAATATTTATTTAAATAGAAAATTACCAAAATACCCTTTCCTAGAAAATGTGGTAGTGACAGTACGTCATACCATAGGACATCTGACACTATTCATAAGACAGAATCTTTTCTGAGATATTCAAGGTGATCCTGTATAGGATTACATGATTCGTGACATATGACTTGCATTATACATAGCTATCATTATGACTCGCTGCATTACCTAGAGGTCATGATCTTGCGTATTATGGACATGAGACGTCGTGGACATGAGACGTGTGATTACATTGGGTGGGGAGAGACACACATGCTACAAGCTGATTATATATATATAATATATATATATATATATATATATATATATATATATATATATATATATTATTGCAGTGTTGTAGCCTCTACATCAGAGCTAGGCCCACTACGTGATATCACTGCTACAGGCTCCCCGACACAGAGCTTGTAGTGGTCTCAGTCTGAGTTCTAGTGATGCTCTCATTTGCATATCACATAGCTGGTTACATAGTTTGTCCTGTTGATATATATATATATATATATATATATATATATATATATATATATATATATATATATATATATATATATATATATATATATATATACCATATTTATTTGGCTTGAGTTATTGTTGTACCTTGCTATGTCCCCTGAGGACCTGGATTCGGATTATGTCCCCAGGTATAACAGAGGAGATCTACCCCGAGGTATACGGGACAGGAACAAACGCTGGAGCAGTACCAACACCAGGGGACAAGGTGATGCCAGAGGATTTCTTCTGAGTATTTTGTTATATTCTCAGTTATTTCTGTTCTTGATACTCTATTTCCTGTCTTATGGAATTA
Source organism: Iris macrosiphon (assembly GCA_036927795.1). NCBI lineage: Eukaryota > Viridiplantae > Streptophyta > Magnoliopsida > Asparagales > Iridaceae > Iris > Iris macrosiphon. The sequence continues at coordinate 193,599,958 of JAYESA010000003.1, read as the reverse complement.
CTGTACCAAACTCATTATCAGGTTGTTCCCCAAGACATTTTATTGAGACTTGTTGGATTATATTTCTCTTTGATTAGTTTAATATTTGAATCATGTTTACCTTCTGTGGATGAGATTAGAATTAGACTGTGACATGTATCGTAGACCATTATATTTGTTTTACAGCTTAAGTACACTCTAACGGGTCCATTAAATTGGGTTTGTCCATTGGAGTGTGTTGTTGGCCATTGCCACATGGCTAGTCCCTCGGTATTTTGGGACTGGAACGTGACATAGTTTTTGTGGTGGCCCATGCAGGTCTACGACTATATTGCTTTGGTTTCAACTAAGGAACCAACAAGCCTGCGATAAGGATAGGATAAGTTATAGAATCTCATCCACTTGATTGATTCGTTCTTGACCTCTATATCGACTTCAAAATAATTTCTTGACTTACATCCTACCTTGGTTCCTCTGTGCGCCTCTCATAGTTTACTTTGGATGCAGAGTAATGGATCTACGAGCCAGCGATGAGACTCCCGCAGGTACACCATAAGGTGTAGTTGTCACCTACGACGATGGAGTGACACCAGTGGGTGGAGGTCAATCAACTTAATACAGCAATCAAGATGATCAGCTCGCCTCGAGGTTCCAGCGAGACGATATTCCACCATCCTCGCAGTTTACTCCACCGATGCCTATTTTTCCACCAGGACAGCCTATGGATGGTCAGTAGATGTTCCAAATATTCTACATAATAATGCAAGCCCAACAACAGGTTCATCAAGAGGCCCAGCAAAGCCAGAAGGAGAAGTTCTTTAACGGACTTAGCTCTGAGCTACAGAAATTAATTAGCTTCATTGCAACTACTTCATACACGGACATCCTTGCTGCAGTACGACCCATGGAGCACGTCACCAGGAAAGAGTCCAGTCAGAAGCGGCCGCATGCATTAGCACCAGACCGAGCACAGTAGGGAGCTGCAAAGCGACCACAGATGAATCCATCACAGAGAGAATTTACACCACTAGCACTAGTCCTTCCTACTTGTCACTACTATGGCAAAATAGGCCATATTGAGAGGGAGTGTAGACTTAAATTGGGATTATGTTTAGCCTGCGGATCCAGTCAGCATTCAGTAAGGGATTGCCCTGAGCGTCGAGAATGAGCACCGAAGGTTAACCGACAAGCTTTATCAGCACCGGAAGGATATCAGCCGAGGTCACCATTGGCACCACGAGCAACACTCTTCCAGCAGGCCCAGCAACAGCAGAGGGTACCACTGCAAGGACGTGGACAAGCTTTTGCGATAACAATGGAGGACGCACAGACTCATGGAGTAGTGAATACGAGTAAAATTTAAGTTTTATTATAGCTATCTATTCCTAGTAATGCTTTAGCACGTGCCTGTTAGTTCCATCCCCTAGCCTAAGCCTAGTATTATGCTAGCATGAACTTGATAGTCTAGATTAGTAACTGATATCCAAGTTTTCGTAAGATGTAATTGATCTTCGTTCTAACCAAGCTCATTTACTCTTGAGTTATTAATCTCTCATTGCCTAGAAAAATATTTTTATTCCTTCCCTACGTGTTTTGTTTGAACAAAAACTCCCACCCTTCGATTTCTCCTTGTTCATGATTCCTTGATCTTTGTGTCGTGCTTCCAACATGTCTTACAACCGCGTTATCCCTTCTGACTGGTTATGTTTCGTTTTCTTAATTGCGAGGACGCAATTCTTTTAAGGTGGGTAGATTGTAAACACCCGAATTTAAAAAAATTAAAATATGAATATTTGGGATTTTTTCTTGATTTTTAATTATTTAAAATTAATGTTCTTCAGGGATAAATATTGTGAATTAAATTAAATATTAAAATATTATAAAAATTATATTATTGAGTGTAAAATTAATAATTGGATATAGTGTAATTTTTATAGAATTTATTGGGCCCAAAAACTATTTTTAAATAGCTAAAAATATCGTTTCTAGATAAACCAGAATAAACCAGACTGAACCAACCTGAACCGAACCGAACCAAAACCAAACCAAATTAAACCCATTTAAACCAAACCAACCCTAATGGGTCGGATCTGGACCCGACCCGTACCCGCCAACCCGACCCGACCCCGTTATCATTATATTCAGTAACTGAAACTTTTAAATCCCATAACCGCCGACTCCCCGCCGCCGTGACCGCCGGCCGGCCGACCTCTCGATTCCTCTCCCGTAACCGCCGCCTCCGACTCTCCGGTCCCCCTCCCTGCAACCGCCGGATCACCCCTATAAAACCCGATCTCCATCACCATCTTCATCCTCTCCGACTTCTCCACCTCCGACCGACTTCGACGATTTTCGCCGACGACAACTCCGGCACCATGACGACCCGACTGCTGCTACTCCGGCCATAACAAGCAGCCGTCGATGACCCACGCCGACGACCTCAGCAGCCACAGCAGCAGCCGACGATCAGCCGAGCACCGCCGCCCCGCCACCGTGCATGCGCAGTACAGTCGATTCTGACCCCCTGTTCCGAGTGAGTTAACTTCCTCCTCGTCGCATCGATTTTTGAACGGCTTGTTGCGACATGTTCGCTGTGTGACCCTCCCGAACCCTGAGCAATTAGATTGGGGTATCGTGTCCTGTGTCGTTCGCAAACCGCGACACAATAACAGTAAAAAATAACCAAATTTTAGAATTTAGAAACTGTCCCGAAGCCCCATGTTCATGGCCGTTTTACGTCCAACCTATTTAATATTTTAAAATTTTACTTGAACAGTAAATTAGACAATATAACCAAGTTTGAAACCCTGTAATTAGTTTATTTTAATTTGCTGTAAATCGTGTTTTATTCGCGGGTAAAGTTGACCAAAAACTTGGTTTTTAAAACCTGAATTTTCTGAAACTGGGTGCGTCCCGCTAAACGAGGCAACTTTGTCGTGTGTAAATTAAATCAAAAGGTACGTATCATCAATGCGGACGTGCGAGATTTCACGGAAGTTGATTTGGATGTGCGTTGCACACCGGAATCAACGCGTATCAGTCGAAATTGCCCCGTATCGGGCCTGTCCTGAAACTCGTTGTAACTTCGTGTATACTTGTTGTTTTGCAACAAAACTTACGCTATCGGATTCATAGCGTTACGCTGGTCCTGTGACCCAAGTTTGGTTCAATTTTGAGAACATTGACGAAATCCCGTATCGTGGGCCCCACGGCTCCATTTGACGGGCGATTTTGTGATCGGCTTATCGTAATCCAGTATCGGACATTCTGTTTGGTTCATATCATCGTTTTGGACTCGTAGACACTAAGTTTAACGAATTTGGAGAACTTTATCTCTGACACATTTTTCGGTGCGAAGTGGGCCACATGTAGACCCCGCTTTGACTAGAAACTGTCATTTCTGCCCTTGTATTCAAATTGGACTTATGGGTAGTCAATTCTAGCTATTTTATGTCTTCTAAGAGTGATGGTAATGTTTATTTCATCATATGGAGGAGTACATAAATATCTCAATGTTACCGAAGCAATTGGAGGAATTCAAACCCCCAAACAAGTGTACCTTGCCAAACTTGCAGTACTTGCTTCATATTATTTTCTTAATTTATTTCTTAGCATCTGTCACGCCCCAGTCCCAAAATATCGAGGAACTGAACACGTGGCATTGGCCAGCAGCACGCTCCGATGGACAAACCCAATTTAATGGATCCATCGGGGCATACTTAAGCTGTATTACAAAGATCAGGGTTTACTAATCTCATCCACAGAATAAACACAGCAATATCAACAAAAAGTATTAAACAACATCCAGTCATAAGTAAATAAAATCGGGGAACAACCCGATATTAAGTCTGTTACAATTGTTTATTTAAACAGGAATAAAAGAGTTTAATTGCCATAAAACTGATCATAGGGAAGCAGATGTTCAGGAAAAGTCCTCAGCGATCACCTCGTCCTCAGGGTCTGGTACTGTTCCGAGAAGTGCTCCTGTTTCGTACACCTCAGGATAGATCTCGTCTGCTAATCCTGGGGACATAATCCGGATCCAGGTCCTCAGGGGACATAGCAAGGTACAGATAATACAAGCCAAAATAAATGTTGTGTAGAAATAAAGGAAACAATAGGTAAATAAATAAACCAGCTAAGTGATATGCAAGTGAGAGTTTTAGTCATACTCGGGCTGAGACTACTACAGGATCAGTGTCGGAGAAACCCATAGCAGTATTTTCTCGAAGGGCCAGTACGGTACTGAAGCTCTGTGTCAGAGTCTAAGGCACATCCATTAAAGTATTATATATATATATATATATTCAGCCTTTTGTATGGTAAATCTCTCCCCACCCAATGTAATCTCACGTCACAGTTTCATAATGTCTCATGATCAGTGTCACGCAAGATCAAACTAATGCAATAAGTCATATATTAAGATCTAAGAAAATAATGTCCATGTCATAAAATCTGTATCCTATACAGAACCACCTTGAATATTTCAGGAAGATTCTATCTCGTGATTCGTGTCAGGTGTCCTGGGTATAACGTACTTGATATGGCAAGTACGAGAATGTAAATGTCACGATATCCATCTCTAGTTGACCTTACACAACCCCGCGTGCGGTGTTGGCACCCGACTATTAATCGGAAGCTAAGTAAGTCACACGGTCCTAGGTTTAAGCATGTACAACAATCACAGGAATAAACCAAGAGAACAAAATGAATCAATATACTGCAATTATGGCAAGGTACACTTGCCTGGGGTTCCGGCTCCAATTGTAGCTCTGGCAGCAGCGGGATTTGTAGGCAATTCTCCGGTTGCTGAAATAGACATCACCATCAGATCCAAAAAATATCAATTAGCTAGAAACGCCTGTCCTTGAGCCCAATTTGGACACAGGGGCAAAAATAACATTTTCAGGTCAAGGCGGGGTCCATATGTGGGCCACTTTGCACCGAAAAATGCGTCAGGGTCAAAGGTCTCCAAATTCGTCCAACTTAGTGTCAACAATTTAGGAACGATGATACGAACCCAACAAAACTTCCAAAATTGGATTCCGATGAGTCGTTCACAAAATTGCCCGTCAAGTGGAGCCTATGGGGCCCACGATACGCGATTTTGTCAACGTTCTCAGAATCGAACCAAACTTGGGTCACAGGACCAGCGTATTGCTACGAGTCCGATGGCGCAAGTTTTGTTTCGATCCGACGTGTATACACTAAGTTATAGTGAGATCCAGAAAGGACGAATACGGGGCGTTGTCGGCGGATACGCGTTGATTCCGGTGTGCACGCACATCCAAATCAACTTCTGCAAAATCTTACATGTCTGTATCAACGGCGCACACGTATCGGTAAAGACCGCACGCGAACAAATCGTCCCGTTTGGCGGGACGTACTCAGTTTCGGTGTAAAACAGGGCGTTGGTTTTCCTATTTTTGGATCGCGGTTCACGATCACCACAGGACGCGATGCACCGAGCGGGTTGCACGGGCATCGAGAGGGTCACGCAGGGTTCGTGTCACAACTGACGGAACGAGAAACAGAGCTACGAGGAGAGAGAAAAGAATACCTGAACAAGGCTCCGCTGAATGAAAATTTTTGTGTCTGAGGCGACATGACACAAGGGGATACAATACACTGGACACGGCTAGGGTTAGGGTTCAGGCGCTGGGTCTCGTCGGAGGATCTCGCGGAGCTCGCCGGAGGCTGCGCTGGCCGGGTTGGGCGGAGGCGGAGCGGGGCGGCACTCGTGGGCGGCTGCGGGAGGCGTCGGTCTCCGGTGGACGAGGCTGGGGCCGGCTAGGGCGGCTGCTTGGGTCGAGGGGTGCCGGAGTCGGGCTCTGCGGGCTGAGGAGGGCAACAGCAGGTCGAGGCGGCCGGAGGCTGGTGGCGGCGAGGCGGAGCGCTGGGGTTCTGCAGAGGACGGCGGTGGCGGAGGGAAGCGGGGCAGCCGGTGGCGGAGAGGGAGTCGAGGGCTGGAGGGTTTTATATAGGCGGACGAGAAGGCGGTGGGGCGGCCGGTGCGGGGAAAAGGAAGAGGAGGGGCTGACGAGCGTTTCGGAAGCGAGGCGGCGTTGGGAGGCGAACGGGCGGCGGGTCGGCCGACCAAGGGGAGGCCAACGGTCGCAGTCGGGCGGTTAGGGATTGGGAGAGAAAGGTTGGCGGGTTATCGGGTCTACGGGTCGGGTCGGGTCAGGCGGATCCGGCCCGATCCAATAAAATAAAGGCGGGTCGGGTCTAGCGGGTTTCGGGTCGCGGGTTAGACCCGGATCCGACCCGCTAGGGTTGGGTTTGGGTTTACTAAACCGGTTTGGGTTGGTTTGGTTTGGTTTATTTCAAATAAACCGGGTTTATTTAGGGTTTATTTATAAAATAGTTTTTTAGGGCTTTAAAAATACTTCCGGGGTCCAATAAATTCCCGAAAAATTACCCTATGTCTAGTTTTTTTTATTTTACACCATAAAATATTATTTCTATAATATTTTAATATTATTTAATATCATTTAAAAATTATTTAATAATTAAAACACTATAGTTTAATTACAGAAAATCTCAAAAAATTCCAGAAAATTGTGAAAAAATCCAAATTAGAAATTCTTGAAAATCAGGGGGTTTACAATCTACCCCCCTTAAGAGGATTGCGTCCTCAAAATCAAGAATAACCGGTCAACAGAGATGACACGGTTGCAAAATTTATTCGAAGCACAACACGATGAAGAAAAGTCAAGGTTGAAGGTTTTAAACACATAGGGAAAATCATTTCCCTAAGCAATACAATTTCCTAAATGTAGGAAATCTAGAAAATTACAGTTTTTAGAAAACCAGGTTATCCTTTAAAACATATTAGATTAACAATTCTAGGTTATCACTAGGTTATCAATTATTAGCAAGTAAAAACTATCAGGTTAAGTCTAGGGTCACGAACCAACGGGCACGAACTAAAGCAATACTAGAAACAGAACTACAAAAACTTACGCGCATTAGCTAATCCATGATTCTAAGCGTCTTCCAAAGTCATTGCGAAAGCTTGTCCGCGTCATTGAGGTGGTGCCTTCTGCTGTTGCTGGACCTGCTGGAAGAGTACGGCCTGGGGTATCAAAGGTGGCCTCGGCTGATTCTCTCCTGGAGATGGTGGTATGACTCCTTCAACTTCCGTTTGCGGTGCTCCCAAAGTTGGACAGGCTGGCCTCGGTATTGGTAACGCTTGTTGGTTAACCGTTGATGCTTCTCCTCTGTGCATCGTGCAACTTCTGGCTAAATGGTTACTGGATCCGCAAATCAAGCACAGTCCCAACTTGCGTCTGCAATCCCTCTCAATATGGCCTACCTTGCCACAATAGTAACAAGTAGGAAGGAATGAGGCTCTGGATGCTGCTCTCAGTGGATTCTTCTGGGGTCGCTTTGTAGCTCTTTCCTGCTGTGCTTGGTCTGGTGCCTGCGGCCGCTTCTGGCTAGACTCTATCCTGGTGATGCACTCCATGGCCCGTGCTGCAGTAACAACATCCGTTGCAACGGAGCTGATTAACTTTCGTAGCTCTGAGCTAAGTCTGCAAATGAACTCCTCCGTTTGGTTTTGCTGAGCCTTCTGATAAGCTTTCATCATCGGGTAGTACATTTGAAACATCTGTTGCATGTCCATAGCTTGCCCTTGTGGGACGGTAGGCATTGGTGGAGCAGACTGCGTTGATGGTGGAACGTCATCTTCTTGGATTCTCGAGGCAGGCTGACTTGCTTGTCTGCATTGTTGAGCTGATTGACCTTCATCAACTGGTGTCACTTTGTCTTCGTGGGTAACCACAACACCTTGTGGTGCTGCTGGATGAGTCTCGTCGCCGGCTTGTGGATGCATAATTCTGCAACCAAAATAAACTATAAGAAGCGCACAGGAATCAAAGCAGGATGCAAGTCAAGAATTTTATCCGAATCCGATATAGATATCAGGAATGTTTCAAGTAAGTGGATGAGATCCTAAAAGCTTATCCTATTCTTATTGCAGGCCTGTTCGGTCCCTAAGTTAAAACCGAATAATTTAGTCGTTGACCTGCATGGGCCACCACAAAAACCATGTCACGCCCCAGTCCCAAAATATCGAGGAACTGAACACGTGGCATTGGCCAGCAGCACACACCGATGGACAAACCCAATTTAATGGATCCATCAGGGCATACTTAAGCTGTATTATAAAGATCAGGGTTTACTAATCTCATCCACAGAATAAACACAACAATATCAACAAAAAGTATTAAACAACATCCAATCACAAGTAAATAAAATCGGGGAACAACCCGATATTAAGTCTGTTATAATTATTTATTTAAACAGGAATAAAAGAGTTTAATTGCCATAAAACTGATCATAGGGAAGCAGATGTTCAGGAAAAGTCCTCAGCGATCACCTCGTCCTCAGGGTCTGGTACTGTTTCGAGAAGTGCTCCTGTTCCGTACACCTCAGGATAGATCTCGTCTGCTAATCCTGGGGACATAATCCGGATCCAGGTCCTCAGGGGACATAGCAAGGTACAGATAATACAAGCCAAAATAAATACAGTATAGAAATAAAGGAAACAATAGGGTAAATAAATAAACTAGCTAAGTGATATGCAAGTGAGAGTTTTAGTCATACTCGGGCTGCGACTACTACAGGATCAGTGTCGGAGAAACCCATAGCAGTATTTTCTCGAAGGGCCAGTACGGTACTGAAGCTCTGTGTCAGAGTCTAAGGCACATCCATTAAAGTATTATATATATATATATATATTCAGCCTTTTATATGGTAAATCTCTCCCCACCCAATGTAATCTCACGTCACAGTTTCATAATGTCTCATGATCAGTGTCACACAAGATCAAACTAATGCAATAAGTCATATATTAAGATCTAAGAAAATAATGTCCATGTCATGAAATCTGTATCCTATACAGAACCACCTTGAATATTTCAGGAAGATTCTGTCTCATGATTCGTGTCGGGTGTCCTGGGTATAACGTACTTGATATGGCAAGTACGAGAATGTAAATGTCACGATATCCATCTCTAGTTGACCTTACACAACCCCGCGTACGGTGTTGGCACCCGACTATTAATCGGAAGCTAAGTAAGTCACACGGTCCTAGGTTTAAGCATGTACAACAATAACAGGAATAAACCAAGAGAACAAAATGAATCAATATACTGCAATTATGACAAGGTACACTTGCCTGGGGTTCCGGCTCCAATTGTAGCTCTGGCAGCAGCGGGATTTGTAGGCAATTCTCCGGTTGCTGAAATAGACATCACCATCAGATCTATAAAATATTAATTAGCTAGAAACGCCTGTCCTTGAGCCCAATTTGGACACAGGGACAAAAATAATATTTTCAGGTCAAGGCGGGGTCCATATGTGGGCCGCTTTGTACCAAAAAATGCGTCAGAGTCAAAGGTCTCCAAATTCGTCCAATTTAGTGTCAATAAGTCAGGAACGATGATACGAACCCAACAAAACTTCCAAAATTGAATTTTGATGAGTCGTTCACAAAATCGTCCGTCAAGTGGAGCCTATGGGGCCACGATATGCAATTTTGTCAACGTTCTCAGAATTAAACCAAACTTGGGTCAAAGGACCAGCGTATTGCTACGAGTCCAATGGCGTAAGTTTCATTTTGATCCGACGTATGTACACTAAGTTACAGCGAGATCCAGAAAGGACGGATACGGGGCGTTGTCGGCGGATACGCGTTGATTTCGGTGTGCACGCACATCCAAATCAACTTCTGCGAAATTCCGTACGTCCGTATCAACGGTGCGCATGTATCGATAAAGACCGCACGCGACCAAGTTATCCCGTTTGGTGGGACGTACTCAGTTCCGGGGTAAAACAGGGCGTTGGTTTTCCTATTTTTGGATCGCGGTTTGCGATCACCACAGGACGCGATGCACCGAGCCGGTTGCACGGGCATCGAGAGGGTCACGCAGGGTTCACGTCACAACTGACGGAACGAGAAACAGAGCTACGAGGAGAGAGAAAAGAATACCTGAACAGGGCTCCGCTAAATAAAAATTTTTGTGTCCGAGGCGACACGACACAAGGGGATACGATACACTGGACACGGCTAGGGTTAGGGTTCAGGCGCTGGGTCTCGCCGGAGGAGCTCGTGGAGCTCGCCGGAGGCTGCGCTGGCCGGGCTGGGCGGAGGTGGAGCGAGGCGGTACTCGTGGGCGGCTGCGGGAGGCGTCGGTCTCCGGTGGACGAGGCTGGGGACGGCTAGGGCGACTTCTTGGGTCGAGGGGTGCCGGAGTCGGGCTCTGCGGGCTGAGGAGGGCAGCAGCGGGTCGAGGCGGCCGGAGGCTGGTGGCGGCGAGGCAGAGCGCTGGGGTTCTGCGGAGGACGACGGTGGCAGAGGGAGGCGGGGCAGCCGGTGGCGGAGAGGGAGTCGAGGGATTGAGGGGTTTATATAGGCGGACGGGAATGCGGTGGGGTGACCGGTGCAGGGAAAAGGAAGAGGAGGGGCTGGCGAGCGTTTCGGAAGCGAGGCGGCGCTGGGAGGCGAACGGGCGGAGAGTCGGCCGGCGGAAGGGAGGCCAACGGTCGCAGTCGGGCGGTTAGGGATTGTGAGAGAAAGGTTGGCGGGTTATCGGGTCTACGGGTCGGGTCGGGTCAGGCGGATCCGGCCAGATCCAATAAAATAAAGGCGGGTCGGGTCTAGCGGGTTTCGGGTCGCGGGTTAGACCCGGATCCGACCCGCTAGGGTTTAGTTTTGGTTTACTAAACCGGTTTGGGTTGGTTTGGTTTGGTTTATTTCAAATAAACCGGGTTTAATTAGGATTTATTTATAAAATAGTTTTTTATGGCTTTAAAAATACTTTCGGGGTCCAATAAATTCTCGAAAAATTACCCTATGTCTAGTTTTTTCATTTTATACCGTAAAATATTATTTCCATAATATTTTAATATTATTTAATATAATTTAAAAATCATTTAATAATTAAAATACCTTAGTTTAATTACAGAAAATCCCAGAAAAATTTCAGAAAATTGTAAAAAAATTTAAATTAGAAATTCTTGAAAATCATGGGGTTTACAGCATCCAAAAAATATTCGGGTGTCGATGCCGTACGCGGAGTCGTGTAACGTCACTTAGAGAGTTGATATCACGATCCTCTATACTTTACGTGCTTGCTTTACCAAGTACGTCATACCATATGACACCTGACACTATTCATGAGACAAAATCTTTCCTGAGATATTCAAGGTGATTCTGTATAGGATTACAGGATTCGTGACATATGACTTACATTATACATAGCTATCATTATGACTCGCTGCATTAGCTAGAGGTCATGATCTTGAGTATTATGGACATGAGACGTCATGGACATGAGACGTGTGATTACATTGGGTGGGGAGAGACACACAGGCTACATGATGATTATATATATATATATATATATATATACGGTGTTGTAGCCTCTACATCAGAGCTAGGCCCACTACGTGATATCACTGCTACAGACTCCCCGACACAGAGCTTGTAGTGGTCTCAGTTTGAGTTCTAGTGATGCTCTCATTTGCATATCACATAGCTTATTACATAGTTTGCCATGTTGATATATGTATTTATATACTAAATTTATTTGGCTTGAGTTATTTTTGTACCTTACTATGTCCCCTGAGGACCTGGATCCGGATTATGTCCCCAGGTATAACAGAGGAGATCTACCCCGAGGTATACGGGACAGGAATAGACGTTGGAGCAGTACCAACACCAAGGGACTAGGTGATGCCAGAGGATTTCTCCTGAGTATTTTGTAATATACTAAGTTATTTCTGTTCTTGATACTCTATTTCCTGTCTCATGGAATTACTGTACCAAACTTCTTATCGGGTTGTTCCCCGAGACATTTTATTGAGACTTGTTGGATTATATTTCTCTTTGATTAGTTTGACATTTGAATCATGTTTGCCTTCTGTGGATGAGATTAGAATTAGACTGTGACATGTATCATAAATCATTATATTTATTTTACAGCTTAAGTACACTCTAACGGGTCCATTAAATTGGGTTTTTCCATTGGAGTGTACTGCTGGCCATTGCCACGTGACTAGTCCCTCGGTATTTTGGGACTGGGGCATGACAACAACAAAGCGACAACGAAAACTGAGGCAAGAAAAACTTGCAGCGGAGAGGTCCCTCCTGACTCTGCCGCTAAGTCAATCCTGGGGACACGATCCACTGAATACGGGAATCGATTCTGAAGAAGCAAATCCATAATGAGGATAAGATCTTGTTTCAATCTATCCCGATCGAACGATACCGTCTTGTATTTCGTAGCCGCGCTCCCCGAATAGGGAGAACGGGGCACCACAACAAGTGGCTATGTTCTCTACTTTTTTTATTCTCACATACACTTTCATGTTGTCATCCAAACAAAATGGTTTGAAACTCCTCACTTGTAGGGAGAAAAAAAAAAATCCTTTTAGGAAGTGATATATTCACACTTTCTTGCAAGTGCATTGTATTAAAACATGTTGAAAATGACACTTTTATACTTTCTAGGAGAAAGAATTCAAACTGTCCCTAAATCAAAGTTCAAAAGTGACTTAAGCGAGTCTTGTGGTTGATCCAAAATACAAAGTTCAAAAGTGACTTAAACTAGTCTTTTGTGGTTGATCCAAAATAAGACCCATGTTGCATATTTAATCCATTTTTGTTAAGTGATCAACACAACGATTACCTTCCCTCTAAATATATTTCAACTTAACTATCTAACAAGAAATAATATGGTTTTAATGGCTAAGGGGATATTTGTTTTTCCCATTAATTAGAGGTGCGGCACTAATGAGAGCTTTTGATTCCATTTTACTAATTAGAACTCCTAATTGGTGGTTTATAAAATTTGTTTATTTTTTCACTGATTAGTGGTTGTGTGTTTGTTTTTAATGTTTAATTAGACATAAATTTACCTTCCTATCTTTATTGTAAAATATTAAAAAATATTTACTTATGCTATGTCCAAAAATTATTCATGACAACTTTAAACTGAACTTATATCAAAATATCTTCACAAATTAAATGAAATGACATGTTTAGACTATATCATGCAAATCAAAGCAATTACAAAACATATTATAAACAAGTCTCTTACAACTCACAACTACAATTTCAAAGCAATAAAACTACATTAATATCAAGATATTGCATATAATTTTGCTGTAATTTGATCACACATTTCATGAATAAATTGGTGATCTTTCTTTATGTTTTTTTTTCTCTTTTTAGGTTTTATATCACTCGTGTTAAAAAATAAATAAAAATACTAAATTTTTAGGGGGATACAATGCTCTCTTTTTAAAAATCTCAATTAGAGGTTTCGTCGCAAATAAAGTGACATGCTACCGCTTTATTTTTTTTGGAGCCTCTAATTAGTCATCAAGTTCTAATTGCATCATATTAGATGCAAAAAATAAAAGACATTTTTGTGGGTCCACCTCTAATTAGACCTAATTAGTGATTCACATCTAATTTGAGGGGAAAATAAATGCCCCCTAAGATGAGATTATTGTGTTGGTGAAAGTTGCAAAGTGACAACATAATTTGAGTCAAGTTCATATGTAGGGAGCCTCTCTCCCATGCCAAAGTTTAATTATTCCTTGAAAATTGGTTCAACATGTTATTATTTTAGATGCCCAATGTAACGCTCGGGATTTTGTATACGCTTTATTCAGGACCGGCCCTGAGTTCATAGGGGCCCTAGGACCTCTTATGTGCAAGTCCAACATAACAAACACTACACCATAATTGTTCTGATTTAAGAAAGGACCATGGTACATATTAGTTCAATTTTAGATACAAAATTATATATATGTATATATATATATATATATATATATATATATATATATATATATATATATATATATAATTTTGTATCTAAAATTGAACTAACATATATATACAAAATTATATATATATATATATATATATATATATATATATATATATATATATATATATATATATATATATAGCCTGAGGCTTAATCAAAGATTGTAGAACAAGAAGTTGAAGTCGAAATCAGGAGTTCACACAAAAGTTTCCTCTCTGATATACCTAGATCCAATGAAGAACTATATAATTATATAATATAGTAGCTAATTACAACTCCTTCTGAACCACAGAATCCAAGAACCAAAAGCACGTTCTTTCTTGCAAACGCAGTTTTAATTGGGACAGAACGTTTACAACTAGAAGAAGTGGAGAAAAATATAGAATAAAAAATATTCTTGCTAGGGTAGTGAAGACCACAGTTGCTCAAATTAAGATTTGTCATCTATCGACGATATGCTCCAAAGAGCCAGCAAGTTCTCAAAAGAAATTCTGGAACGCTCGTAGTCACCTCTTTGTGTGACTCGAACAGACTCCTTTTGGATTCATCTTTTTCAATTTTTGGTATATCTCAAAAGGAGGCTAGATAGCTCTTTATATAGGGAAGGATGGAAACCCATCCTTCTCTTATTTCTAATGTGGGACTAAATAACCAATATACAAAATTGATATCCCACAATCGCAGCCCAATATATAGCCCGCTCAGTGCCCGCTCAGCAAACGCTCAGCGCCCGTTCATGCAATACGTGCATGCAACCCGAGCATAAAATGTGCGCACGAGCACAACAAAAGCTCACAAGCACATTGCGACGATGCTAAGTGCAAATTGCGCTAACAAAGCGTCACTTTGCGCCCTTGAGCCCGAGTCCAAGTCCGAGTCGCTAAGCCCCTTTGGGGCTTAGCTCCTATGGAATAATATCCAAGAGCATGACAAAAAGCTTAAAATCTTTCATTGAGGAGTTAATCATTTTTCCTCCTAATAAAATATCCCCACATGGCACCCATGTGCATACCTTAACTCATATAAAGTATTATATTGAGATACACACTTTGCGGTGTAGCCAATGTGGGACTTTTTTTTAGTCAAAAGGAAATAACACCAGAAATCCCCCACATATCTCAATATATAGGTTGAGCGTTCCCCACAGTGACTGCCCATTATGCATCAGGATTGATGTCGCTTCAACTTGAATCTTCCCGCATGGGTCAAATAATAGTATGATACAAGAATGGACTAGGCCTTGAATTCTGTACCATAGCTGCAATTCTTCCCACTCATACAATGATATCAGTTGTGCTTCCGGTTGCACATTAAAGGCCTTGTGCACGCCTGATTTGGTGTATGTATCTTGGGCATCTACAACTTTACCCTCAAGAGATGGCCTATATCTCTTTCCATACACTCTAGGTGAGTTCTTTTAAAGAGTCCTTGGCATGAAGCCTTGCACTTCCTTGCGGTGCTACTCTGCTATGACATGGCCCAAAGTCGAGGTCCCACCTCATTGTGGTATCATCCACTGTAGCATGAGGTCCCAGCCTCTTTGTAGTGCCAAACTACCCATTATTAAGCGTTGTGCTTCCTTGCGATGTTACGTCGCTGTGACATGGCTCGCGTAGCCGAGGCTTTACCCTCTCTAGGTACCTCTTGGTGGTGTCATACCACTGTAACATGAGGTCACCGGCCTCTTTGTAGTGCGGTCTACCAATCTTCATTTTACAATATTAGGCCACCTGCCTATATGCGGTGCTACGCCGCTGTGACATGGCTCGCGAAGCGAGGCATTACCCTATCAAGGAACCTCATGGTGGTGTCACCCACTGTAGCATGGAGTCCTTCGCTTCTTTGTAGTGCTATGCTATCGTGCTTCCTGTAAGGCACGCTGGGCATTCCAAATGCCCTAGAACTCATTAAGGCGTCTAAGCCATCCTTCCACAGAACTTTGTTCTACTCAGAGAATATATAGTAGACAACAATAGTTCTGGGTCCGTAACCCCTCAATGTCTCAAAGGACTACCTAATATTCCTGATATTCTTCCAGTCAATGATCCTTCTTTGAACCAAAAGCTAGATGCTTAGTAGATTTCTCTTTGAACTAATAACATAAAATTTATGGTAGAATTATAAAGACAGAATATCAAAAGTCCTCCAAGCCCATGTATGTTGTGTCCTTGACTATATGCGGTGTTATGCCGCTATGACATGGCCTGAAGGTGAGGCTTTTACCCTGTCAAGGTACTTCATGTAGTGTCTCCACTGTAACATAGAGTACTACGCTCCTTTATAGTTCTTATGATCAGTTAGCGCTTAAGGTCTTATATGAATGGACCCGCCAGACCCTCTTGACTTCGACCATCAACCATTGTAATGATGCCATCTTTAATGCGCTCATGTAGTGTCTTGAACGGGTCCGCTAGAATCACCTACCTCCAAACATTAACCTCTACTATGACGCTATCCTTGATGCGCTCATACAGCACCATGTGCCTTAGCCGCACATATCTCTTCTAACTATTGAAGGAAAAAAATTGATGCCACCGCTATAGTTGCCTAGTTGTCACAGTGAATTAGTACTGTCGAATATGCACACCAACCACTGGAAGATCATACATAAGCTCCCAAAGCCATCCTGCTTCCGCTGCTACAGCCGCCAGTGCATAGAACTCAGATTTCCTTGAGGAATGAGAGAGCATTGTCTGCTTCTTCGTCTTCTACGATATAACAACTCCACCTTTTGAGAAGATATATCATCCTGTGGACCTTTAGCTCTCTTCTTCTGAACACAACTTTGCATTACTGAAGCCTTCCACTATGGTCGAATTACTGCTGTAGTGCAATGTATACTTCTGAGTCCTCTTGAGATATCTCATTTCTCTCCTCACAGCTTTTCAGTGCTCAACACCTGGATTGCTCGTGAATCGACTCAACATCCAGACGACGAAAGCTATGTCAGGCTTTGTGGCAGTTGTTCCATACATTAAACTTCCAATGATACTTGAATACTACAGCTGCCTGATACTTTTCTTAGGATTTGGCTTTAGCTTCTTGTCATACCTGTACGTGTCACGTCCTGATCTCCCGCAAGAATCGGCCGTCCCCACTGGGCGCGAATCACCGCGCCAGCGCTCCCGCAGGACGATCGTTTCCATCGGAACGTGATACCGTACGAGCCTGGGATTGCGCTCGCACAAGACAATATCGTTAAAGTTGTGGCTATCATCGAATCGATCGAGTATCCAGCAGAGGGACAATGTTGCAAACAATAATCCATCTGAGTATACGGGGCGAAGATCAAGCCACGAGGTTCTCTGAATACAGTGTCATCGTTCCATATATTATGTCCCTCTATACAAAAGCAGCTCAAAATATCTCGATACGGCTCAAGGCATCAAAACCAGATTTTCGGGTCCTGGGGATGAGGCACAACTATCACTTCCTCGGACGATCCAGCACCTGCGAACAAGCAAACTGTTGGTGGGTCAGCACTTTGGAGAAAGTACTGGTGAGTATAAAATCAACGAACAGAAGCAACATTCACTAAAACCAACACTAAGTAATTATGTTATAAAATATTACATTACTAGTGATCTTTCTAGTTTTACCTAGGTTCGTTACATGCAGTACAAGAACGAAGTCATATTACTTCTTTTGAAAACATCTTTGAAATCAGAATTTAGTTCAATACAACCAAGCATATAAGACAAACAGTTCAAGCATAATGTACCAATCAGAGGGTGTGCAGCGTGTCTCGTGAGCCATACTCAAAGACTCTAGGGACAATGCAGCATTTAGTGGACTATCTTTCAATCAAGCAAACAAGATGAACTAACTATAAGATGTCGGTCCCCGAGAAACTCAGGATCATTAGAGGTTATCCAGCTAACCAATAACTCTTTATCTGATGCTATTAGCAGCTGTGACTCATGGTTGCTCTTCACTAAAATATGCTCAAAATAATAGCCATTAGCAAGGTTCAGCTCTGCACTAATAGCCATTGTCCGACCGATGCAAATGCATGAAACACTATCAGATAAATTCTATGATGCACATGATCATGAACAAGCAGGCTATATATATACTCTTCGTGATTCTTACCCTTTGCCGAACGGTTATCCCTGCAGCAGACATACAAGTTAGCAACATATGCATATATAAATAAGGTACTTTTTTCCCGTCCGACTCTGCATCAAACAGTTAGGTATGCAAGAAGGATAGCCTAGCATGCTCCCTAACTACCTGAATGCAGCTATCTCTATGAACAAGCTAACTTCTCTAACTCAAACTCTTTCCAACAGAAGTACCGCCTCCCATCTAATAGCCACGTCTCCCTAGATCCGGTAGGACCGAAACATCAGGGCACACTATTAGTCTCACCCCATCAATCTTCATCTACCATTCTAATAGCCACGCCCCCTAGATCCCGTAGGACCGGAACATCAGGACGCACTATTAGTCTCCAAACTTGTCGTTTAGTCTTCATCCCCCGCAAGCTCCTCGATAACAAGCATATCACAATCATAACACAAAGTGACAATACAAGCTTTCAATCCATCTATCTCTTATTTAATAGCCGTACCCCCTAGATCCCGTAGGACCGGAACATCAGGTTGGGCTATTAGTCTCTTCTCTAACAAGATAAGCCATTTACTCTTATAACAAAACAAACATACATTCAATCTAGCTTTTGTATCCAAGACAAGAAATTACAAACATGACGATAAGCAAACATATGAACGATCTTTAATTTAAGCATGCATGGCACGGGTCAATTTATCTCTTCAGGTTAAGCATGCAGTTCTACTCTTTCCTTAGCATGGCAAGGTTCGTTCAATAGCTGTGTCAATGTAACTAGCATGCAACATTTATATTCTTCAACTTAGCATGGCAATGGTTCTATCTCTTTTTGGGCAAGCAGGTTCTCGTTCTATCATTCTCAATGTGAACCTTATCTTATTAAGCAAACAAACATTTCAAAAACTCAGATTCATTATTAAGGCGTGTAAGAATCAGAGAATGAAGTTCTGCCCATTCACCTAGATCAGTCATCTTCTGGTTCAACAAGGAGCTCTTCAAGAAGATTTTCTTTTTGAGTCATCAAACCGATATTTCTTGTACATAGTGCCAACGCGGAGTAGGGCACTACAGTACGGAGTACTGATCCCTGGAAGATCCTGATATCCATAGCGTGTGAGCATCTTCTCAGTATAATGAGATTGTGACAACGCCACTCCAGTGCCCGTCCGGATGACCTTGATCCCCAGAAATCAGCTCCCCCAAGTCCTTCATACTGAACTTGGATGGGAGAAACTTATTTGTCTCAGTGGCACGTGCTCGATCCGTGCCAAGGATCAACATGTCGCCCACGTATAGACAATGACTCCTCTTCCGTCTGTGAACTTTATGTAAATTCACTTATCCGTCTCGCTGACATTGTAGCCGTTTAATCTTATGACCTTTATCAAACTTCTTATGCCATATTTTTGGAGCTTGCTTTAGACCGTATAACAATTTCACCAACTTGCATGACTTTGACTTCAATGCCCTTGACGATGAATCCTTCTAGCTGTTGCATGTAAATCTTTTTGTCAATTTTTTATTCAGGAATATTGTTTTAACATCTATCTAATGTATAACTAGCTTGTGAATTGTACTAAAAGCAATTAACATCCCGATGATTATTATCCGCGCTAATGGAGCATATGTGTCGAAGTAGTCAATTTTCTACTTCTGGGAAAACCTTTTGCCACCAGCCTTGCCTTGAACTTGTCAACAGTTCCATCAGCCTTCATCTTCTTCTTGAAGATCCGATTGGTTTAGCTCCTTCAGGCAGATCGACCAACACCCAAGTGTTGTTGGAGGTTATTGAGACATACTCATCATTTATAGCCTCTCTCCACAAGACAACATCTCTGGTCATTATCGCTTCATCATAGGTAAGAGGGTCTGCTTCCACATGATAGGTGACGAAGTCATTTCTGAAGTACTTCTGTCTCCTCACTCGCTTAGACACCGGTTGCGAGCTCTGGTTCGAACGTTGTCTCTGGAATGGTAACTTCTTCTTGGACTACATCTTCATTGGAAGCGTTAGCCTCCTGTGCACTCATACTATTCTCCGGAATGTCCGCAAAAATAATGTTCTTGTACCTTGCAAATTTATCTTCAAAGAATTCTGTGTCGCGATATTTCGATGATATAATTTGACTAAATATCAAGGAACCTCCGAGTATTACTCTTCTCAGCATATCCCAAGAAGATTGTCTTCGTAGTTCTCGTTCCTAGCTTCTGAATCTTCAAGCCTGGAAGCTTCACATACGCCAGACACCCTCACACTCGAATGACATTCAAGTTGGGTCTGACTTTAAACCAAAGTTCATGAGGAGTGACATCGGATGTTGCGTAAGACACTCTGTTCAGGATGAACGTAGCCGTCAGCACAGCTTCTCCCCAGAAGCACTTTAGAAGACCACAGTTAACAGTATTGACTTCATCATCTCTGTCAACGTTCTGTTCTTCCGTTCAGCTACTCTATTTGATTGGGGAGAATTTGGAGTCGTCGTCTCATTGACAATTCTATGTTCTTTGTAGAACGATGTGGATTCAATGGACCTATACTCTCCGCCTCGATCACTTCTGAGTCTCTTGAGTTGTTGCCATGTTCGACATTCAGCCCCAGCCCCGATCTCCTTGAACTTCTCGAATGCTTTGTCTTTTGGCTTGAGCAGATAGACGAACGCGTACTTCGAGTATTTTTCGATGAAGGTAATGAAATACTTCATCATTGCCTTTGTGGAGAACTGTTTGAAGTCACAGATATCTGAGTGTACCAACTCCAAAAATTTGTACTTCGATTTACCCATTTGAACAATTTTCTTGTAATTTTTGTCTGGGCACAGACCTCATACTTCTTCACCTCCTTACCCCTACATTTAGAGATAAGATATAGACTAGACATTTTACGGTATAAGTACATGTCCTAGTCTTGGTGTCCCATAACTCTTGTAATAAGACTCTACTCACAAGCAGAAGCTCGAACATCCATCTGATACTGAAGCCTTGTTTCAAAGTATGTCTCCTGCCAAGATATCACCATCTGGTAACCATGGATGTTCACTCTTAAGTCTGCAACAGACTTCCTGAGATCAGTTCCTTTGTAATCATTGGTACTTTGCTACACATACTTCTTTAACTGTAACTTCTCAAAGTCCAGAACCATTGTCCCAATCCCCAGATCCTCTGCTTGATCCTTGTTCGCTATCGAGATCTTCAGCCTTCTTCAGTGATAGGCTTGACCTCGGTGAACTGCTCTTCCTAGAGCTCCCGTAGCTAGTTGCACTAGTGTCCATTCACCAGTTAGCAACCACGCCAGATGACTTAACCTGCACAATCATAGCAACCAAGTTAAGTCATTAAAGTAACCAAGTTAAGATTTTACCTTGCTATTTTGGTTTGAAATTGGATCTACAATCCTCATGATCATGGTTCTTTATACTTGAAGAGACATGCGCCAAGGTGCTCATAGCCCTATGCGCATATCCTGGTCACGCATAGATCTTGCTTAGAGCTAGCCACATAGACGCTTCCATGCACCAAGTCCTGCCATGTACCGAAAGAATGCCATGCGCAGTGACTATACTGCACCGAGCCCGCCATGCGCAGTGAGTGCCCTGCGCCGAGACTGCTTATGTGACGAGTTCTTCAATGTTCTAATTGTTGCCATGCATAGATGCATAGTGCCAGTCTCTCTTCGGCAACCACAATATACTTCTCCATGTGGCTACTAGCTTCAGACATCTCCATGCGCCAACTTGCATCATATGTCGACCACATTTCTCTTGGAATGTGCGTCCCCAGCGACGCCATATCAAGTTCACTTCCATCCGCATGAATGGTAGATCCTGGATGTCTCTACCCACGTCCAACATTTGACAGAGACCTCCTTCCTCATCCAAATGATTGAAGTGTGACCCGTCATTCTCAAGTTTGTAAAAACTTGTGTCAAGAAGACTTGCACGGTTGTTCTCCATCTTACTCAGATCTTGCTTTGAGATTGTTAGTCCCAAGGCTTAATCAAAGATGGTAGAACAAGAAGTTGAAGTCGAGATCAGGAATTTACACAAAAGTTTTTTCTCTGATATACATCGTTCCAACGAAGAACTACATAATTATATAATATATTAGCTAATTACAATTACTTCTGAATCACAGAATTCAAGAACAAAGAATACATTCTTTCTTGCAAACCCAGTTGCAATTGGGACAAAACGTTTACAACTAGAAGAAGAGGAGAGAAATATAGAATAAAAATTATTCTTACTGGGGTGGTGAAGACCACCGTTGCTCAAAGCAAGATTCGTCCTCTATCGACGATCTGCTCCCAGGAGCAAACAAGTTCTCAAGAGAACTTTTGGAACGCTTGTAGTCACCTCTTTATTTGACTCGAACTGACCCCTTTTGGACTCCTCTTTTTTAATTTTTGGTATATCTCAAAAGGAGTCTAGAGGACTCTTTATATAGGGAATGATGGAAACCCATCCTCCTATTCTTTCCGATGTGGGACTAAAAAACCAATATACAAAATTGATATCCCATAATCGCAGCCCAATGTATAGCCCGCTCAGCAACCGCTCAACGCCTGTTCATGCAACCCGAGCACGATAGCAACAAAAAGCACAAGCGCCTTGCGACGATGCTAAGTGAAAAGTGCACCAACAAAGCGCCCTTGAGCCCGAGTCGCTAAGCCATGGAATAATATCTAAGAGCATGACAAAAAGCTTAAAAGCTTTCATTGAGGAGTTAATCATTTTTTCTCCTAATAAAACACCCCCACATGGCACCCATGTGCCCCACCACACCTCATGTGCACACCTCAACTCATATAAAGTATTATTATTGAGATACACACTTGGTAGTGTAGCCAATGTGAGACTATTTTTCTTAGTCAAAAGAAAACAACACCGATAATATATATATATATATATATAAACTGATTTTTTGGGACCTCCTGGTTTGTGGGCTCTGGACGGTCATCCTGGCTGCATTGCATGCTTTTTGGACCCATTGTCTCCAACTCCCACAATTTTTATAAATGAAAGAAATAATATACTTTCGTGACTCGATCCACCGATCTTCCGCCACCCCGCAGAACTCTTATGCCTCTCTTCGATAACCACAAGAGTCACTCGAGTTAGGCAAAAATGGTTGAGCATGTTGGAAGCATCACTTATATACATAACAAAATCAGTTTTCATTCTGCTGAGTCCCCTCCAAATGCACTGCATTTGCACGACCCGACCGACCTAGAACGAGCATCACCATATACATAATCCTATAGAAGGCCAATCCAACTCCCAGCAGAGATTGAGATATATACCAATACCATGTATGTTGCGATTATTATTATTCTCATATCCAAATAATGTAGGCAAGTCTCGACCTCAAAAAAGTCTTGTGTTTGGAACTTTCAATCCAGCAAGGCAAAGGCAAAGGCAAATCCATTCCTTGATATATAACAAATAGTGTGGGGGTGAGGGTGGGGGTGGGGCTGAATGCCGATGCCATTATATTTTAAACAATGCAATGGCGATCGCGATGGCCAGGAGGGTGCAGCTGAGGCACTGGTGTACATTCTTCGTGCTAACAGCATTAATGCTGCATATATAAACTTAATTGCTTCTTTGCGTGTAATTTGCACGTGGCACGAGATGTACGGGTCTGCTGCTCATTTTTCTTTGTCCAGAGCCTACATGGCTACATCTTAGACTGAGCTCCCGTTGCCAGCGGGGCATTTCATATTACAAGCCACCATGATTTCATATTTTTTCACTTGCTTGTAACTAAACACACCACCAATAATGAATAAAAACTGAATGACAACAAAAAGTTTTATGCAAAAAATTCAAGAGAGCTTGCAATTTATTATATGGCCCCTTCATGAATTTTACACTTCCCAAGTTCTCTCTTATAACAAAACCAATCAAATTAATTATAATAGTGAGAGAAATCAAAGTGAATATCTATCTACGATATAATGATAAAAAAAAACAAAAAATTATGGCATACAACCTACTACATTATTCATTAAAGGAGCTGTTAGAATTACAGTCTGTCTGAGAACCATTTATATTCAGCGGATACAAAATTTAGCATGCACCATAGGATCTTCTGCCCTGGTTAGTCTTTTGTATCTTACAAAGGGTTTCTGATGTGACTACTGACAAAAATGTAGTGGCAAAGTTGTGACTTATTGCTATGATAAGAATATGTTTTATTGATGAAAAAAAAAAATACTTCTGTTATGAATGTCGAAGAAAGGAACTCATTGACCAGCAATAAAACCTTTCTCAAGTATAAAAACAACTACCCAGTTTCAGTTCTAAATGAAACCCTGTAGACTTGTTACCCGCAGTAATTGATAAGATAACTTATTCATCTGGATTCTTATTTTCCAAAGGTCGGCGCCGTAGTTTTAAGTAGCCGAATTTTCCTGCACCTGGTGATGAGCCATCAAAAAGGAAGGGCATATACCCAGTGGAAGCTTTGTATCTTTCTTGAATCTGAAATATCATCACAAGACCGATCTTGAAGTCAAATAGCTATAATCATAACAACCATAAGTAATACATATATTTTGTTCAACTATCACCTCCAGAATGTCTCCGTTGCTTTGAGAGCAATTCCTTCCAATTATACAAACAGTGCCACCTGAACCTCCTCCGGTAATTTTTGCACCAAAGAGATTCTGGTTTCCATGACAAGATCTGTGATATTGCATTTGTTGCACTAATTCGACAAGCCTATCTGTGCCATCTGAGCCAAGTCCGCAGTCACTGTAGCTGTAATGACACTACAGCAGAGGTAAAGAATGAGGAAAGAAGATTTAGCAAACTGTGCCACCCAATCACTACCAGAGTCTCCCTAGTACACAACATAAAGGACGTTACCAATAATGTGAATTTTTATTCAAGTGATTTATTGGCCAAAACCCCCTTCGTATCAACTCATACAGAGTTCATTTGGTACTAGTAATTTGATCAATTTTGTTTCGGTTTACATTTGTTGGAGTGGTGGCTCCTGTTCAACGAGTAGCTGAGAAACCACAAAGGTGGGACTCGAAAGAGCCATAGCAGCAGCAAGTGTGTTGTCCATAGCCTAGTGCACACTAGCAATCGACATACTGGTTTTCCGAACATGCATACAGGATTTTTCAGAAGCAAAGCATGCACTAGTGCGCACTGAGCCAGAATATCGGCATCATACCAGTTGCCTATCCGGAATTCTAGTTCGGACGGATTTCAAGAATGGATAAATTTTAAGGTGGTTTTCGTCTGTTTGGATTTAAAGTGAAAGGGTTTCGAAACCCTAAATAGATGTGCTCCATGAAAACTAAGGATAGGCTAGTTTGTTAGAGCAAGCCCCAAGGAAAGTAAGGGAATAGAGAGAAGAAGGAAGACAATTACTTTTAGATCTCATAAGGAAGGGTTCACGCGATATGGTATTCTTCTATGAACTCTTGTAGAGTTTTCTCTTGATTCAATAGAGTAATTCTCCCCTTGCCTCGTAGATGTAGGATAATCTTCAGACGAATCACGTTGTATCTTGCATCTTATGTTTGCTATTATTTCAGTTATTTGTGCTTTGTTTATTCGTTGTCGCTAAAGGACATTCAACGCGTCGTCAGGATTTATTAATAATTGATATCGGAGCTACGGGAACCGAAGAAACTTCAGTTTTTAAATCTAGGCCAATGTTGTGACGACATTGATCCCTCATCTTCTTAGATTGTGACTCCTTGAAGTTGTTGGTTCTTAAGCATCCGAGGGAGAGTTCTACTTCGAAATTAAGGATGATGAATAACAAAGTCAGTAGCACCAAGTTCGAGATGGAGAAGTTTAACGGTAAGAAATACTTCTCGATGTGGCATAGAAGCGTTAAAGCGATCATTGTAAAAGAAGGATTATTGAAGGTCATTGCTGGTAAGGACAAGAAACATGCCGATGCATGGAATGACATGAAAGAAGACACAGTGCAAGTTGAAGCTTTGTTTATTAGATGAGGTGATATACAACGTCAAGACAGAAACTTCTGCGTCAGGCTTATGGTCGAAGCTAGAGAGCTTGCATATGACAAAATCATTATCAAACAAGTTGTATCTCAAGAAGCAACTCTATAGTTTACACATGAAGCAATGTAGCCAAAATTTACACAATCTGAACAACTTTAATAAGGTGATAAGCAATCTTATGTATCTTGAGGTAAAGTTAGAGAAGGAGGACCAATCATTTGTGCTCCTATTTTCACTCTCATCGTTGTATGACCATTTCGTAACAACGATCCTTTATGAGAAGGAGACTTTCGAAATGCTCCAACACCTATAAGAAGTTCACCAACGATGTTGTTCTTATGAGGAACGATGCGGCATGTAAAATGTTGGCATAGGGAACACCAAGTTCCATATGTTTGATGGTGTGGTGCAAATACTTGTGAATATGAGGCACATTTCAGAATTATATAACCTAATTTATCTGGGTGCGTTGGACGCGGCAGGATGCATGTTTGTTAGCTATCATTCAGTTTTAAAAATAGTTAAAGATAACATGGTGGTCAAGAAAGGACAACATATGTTGTCAAACTTGTACTAGATAGACAAAAGTACGGTTACTAGTGGTGCAACCGTCATTATAGATAAATAGGTAGAGGATGTCGAAAAACTGTGGCATATGCATCTTGACCACATAAGTGAGAAGTCTTCGTGAGTTGCAAGTTGCTAAAGGGTTTTAAAGAGTGCTAGATTTCTGCAAGTATTGAACAATGAGAAAGCAACATAAAGTTGACTTCAAGTAGGCGGTGGACAAGATCGAAGGACTTCTCGACTACATCTACTTAGACGTATGAGGGCCATTACCGGATGGTTCAAAGGGATGTGCCAAGTACTACATTAGTTTCATTGGTAACTTCTAAAAAAAATATGGTTTTGTTTTCTCAAACACAACTTAGAGGTGTTTGCTAGATTCAAAGGTATTTCCTAGATTCCGAGAGTAAAAACAGTTGTGGAGAAGCACAAGGGGCGAACGATGAAGCATTTGCAAACAGATAATGGATGTGAGTATACCTCAATGAGGTTTCGGGAGTATTCTAAGGAACATAGTATACAACAACAATGGATGGTTCGAGACAACTAAAGCAGAAGTGGATAGCGAAGCAAATGAACGACATGATTAGAGAGAACTAAGAGGATGCATTTACCTATAAGGGTGTCGCTGTGGAGCAATTTTTTTTTTTTTTTATTACATATGGTGCCCCGCCCATGTGTTTGTGCACCCCAAACGTCTTTGGCAATGTTAAAAGAATTCAGAGGAAGAAAGAGGAAGCTACAAGTCTTAAATTAATTCAAAGAGACAATTATTTGCTATCTTTAATAAATGACAGTGCTTTGAGTAATAAATATCATTGCTTTCATCTTGATAGTGAATCAATAACTTTACAATTAGTATGAGTAATAAATGACAGTACTTTCATCTTGGTAGTACTTTCATCTTGGTATTATGCAGAAATAATGTATAGATAACTTTACAATTAGTATGAGTAAGCACATACTCTATATTCATTACATTGGTATGTGCAAAAAACTTATATTTATTACTGTTAGAGTGCATTGACCCCGCCCTACCGCACCCCTCTAATTTTAGACCCTACTGCCTCGCCCAACACCCCGTTCCATACAACATAGGTATTTACAGGCAGACATTTAGTCTTATAGAGGACTTCTGGGCAAATACATTAAATTATTCGTGCTGTTTGGTTAACATATCACCATCTACAACTATTGATTTCATATTTATAAAAATTATGGAGAGGAGAGCCAATCAATAATGATTATTTGTGTATCCCTCCATATTCACTCGCAAATCATAAAGAAAAAACCAAGTTGCACTCAAAATCGAACAGTTGGGATTCAAACATGGGATATGAGATTTCAAGTTATTGGATTCAAAAAATAGAAGGGTGTTCACTTACCGAGAATTCGCTGAGGTTTCCATGTTGGAAGACATGGAGAAAGAGTCCGAGGAGGCGAGTGGCACATTAAGCGAAGTAATTCGGTTGAAGTAGAGATTTCTGGCACTCAAGAGGATATGGTTACCGAAGCACCATTATAGTCTATTAATACAGTTTACGACCATACTACGAAGATAGGCGATTATGACCAACCCCATCACGACATCCAATAGAATTAAGGAGATAAGCACGTCTACTAAAGTCACCAATCAGGTATGGTGTCGAAGACATGGTTTTATTTGCTCTACTCACGGAAACATGAGATTTAAGCAATTATAAGGACACTGGATAAGAGGACATAAATCGATGGATGGTGGCCATGGCAAATGAGATAGAATAACTTTGGAATACGGGAACTTGGTCGAGCTATTAAAAAAAGTACTATTTGGCTATAAATGGATATTCAAACAAAAGTATAATGAGCAATACAAGGCACAGTTAGTTGCGATGAAGGTAATTCCTATGGAGAAGTTTAAGGTTGCCTTGACTTCTATTCATGTAGTTAGGTTTGAGGAAGGTTCACGATCTCAGAAAGAGATCATGGTAGTTTCGTAATTCTAGACAAAGACAGTGTCAAATGGCAGTTTCACAATTCTGGACAAATGATTGGGTCGGTGGGAAAAATGATACTAAAGAAACTAAGGTCAAAAAGAGCAAGGAGACAACCACAACAAGGTTTAGAAGCTAGCTATTTGAACAACAAACCAAGGTAGAGATTATTAGAGTGGTAGCACGTGTTCAACGAGTAGTCAAAAAACAAAGCTTGTGCTCGAAAGAGTCATAGTAGTGCCATCTAGTATTCCGGTTGCTCCCAACCAGAACCGGTAATACCGGATTTTCCAGAAGCAAAGCGCACACTAGGGCTTACTGAACCGAATACCAGCAGTTGCCTATCAAAAATTCTACTTCGAATGGATTTCAAGTAAACTGGTAAGATTAGGGATCGACATTGGGCCGGGCCGGGCCGCCCAAGCCCATAAAGTACGGGCTCGGGCCAGGCATGGGCCGGTCTTTTTCGGCCCTAAAGAAATTTCGGGTCGGGTCAGACCGGGCTTAATTATTATTTATGAAGCCCAAGCCCACCTACAAGAGTCGAACTTTTCGGGCCAAGTCGGGTCAGGCCGGACTAGCTCTATAAAAAATTCCAATTATTAGGACGAAAGTATTTTTGTGATCACTGAACAAATTTCTTGAACTTTCTTTAATTTACATATAATAATAGGGTTCAAACCTTTAGATGAGCCAAAATCAACACATACTTTGGAAGTGTGAGTGCAGTTCGTGCATGCTTCAGTCAATGCAACAGGAAAGAATTAACAGAAGATACATTGCACAAACTAGTACTACAACTTGGAGATATATTATTGATACTGACACAAAGTGTTCACATAAATACAAAACTGTACACATGCATGCATGAACCCACAAAAAAACACATGTTCTAGACATAATATATACAACTCACGAAGCATCTTGTTTTAAACTTCATATATATGCAACTCGTGTGAGAAGACTTACTGGAGGTTCCAATAATAGCTTTCTGGCCTCAATGCATCAATGCATTAGCATCAACTTAGGAAATTTTCTCTTCTGCTCAAATTTCTTCACTTTTTGAATGCTGCACTTTTTGAATAGCTAGGCACTGAGATTGCTTAAATCCGGTTGTATTACACTTCAGCCGGTTGCATTAAACTCTTGCTTAAACCCGACTGTATTATACTTCTAGCTAAAAGATTGTATTGGACGGGCCTCGGGCCGGGCTCGGGCGGACGAATGCATAGCCCAAGTCCAGCCCTATACTAATATGGACCGGGCTGGGCTACCCTAATGACCGGGCTCTATCGGGCTTTGGCCCATCGGGCCGGACGAACTTTTCGGGTGCCCATGGACTTCGGGCCAAATGATGATCCCTAGGTAAGATTATAAGGTATATTTCTGATGGTTTGGATTGCTTATGACTTGGAAAAACTAGGAGAGCCTATTTAAGGAGTTTCCTAACCTTTAATAGGTATGCTTCAAAAAAATTAAGGAGAAGGTAGTTCGTTGGAGCAAGCCATAAGGAAACTAAGAAAATGGAGAGAAGAAGGAAGTGAGGTTGTTGGAGATCTCGTAAGAGAGGGTTTGTGTGATACAATATTATTGTATTAACTCTTGTAAAGTTTTTGCTATAATTTGAAGTATCGGACGACATCGATACGGTCGATACCGATATGGTTTGGCATGCCCCGATCAGATACCAACGGATATTGACCGAAACCGATGTTGGAGCTATTTTCCAGTCAATTCTACATAGAAAATGAACGAAAAAGACTAACCAACAAGGGTGCAAAAACATATTAGGGGTATAAAAACATGTAAACAAAGAAAACTTATTTATCGCAGGTAAACCAATCAACAAGGATGACTATTATTACATTCAATTTCAAAACTATTAAGAAACAACACAGAAAATACTTAAAATTATGCCTAAATGCATAAAATATATTTTCCTAAAATTTTAGTAATTTATTATTAATTATTTGTTTTCTGATACCAAAAAATCCGATATTCTGATCAGAAATCATCCATACTGTCGATAACGCCGATCCCGATACTATAGGACTGTCCGATACCAATTCAAATACAGCTAACCTTGGTTTTCTTTTGATTCATTAAAGTAATTCTCCTACTACCCCGTGGATCTAGGCCAATCTTCGACCGAACCACATTATATCTTGTGTTCTTTTCTTTTCTTTGCTATTGGTTTGGTTATTTCTACTTTGTTTATTCTTTGTCCCTGAAGAACCTTTCGCGTGTCGTCAAGATTTATTAAGAACATTGACAATAAATTTTGGTTCATGATTGACCCATTTTAGTTGCAACTCCTGCCTCTATTAGAATCTGTAGTTGGCTGTAGAACACCATCATTTTAAGTCAGGAGGCTCTTCAGACTGGCTACTAAATATTTCTATGAGCAGCTATGAGCTACATCAAACCAGCATGAGAGATGACTACAGGGTAACTATAGAGGAGAAGAGCCTAGGAGGGTTGTTGGTGGGTAGAGAGACGAGCAGATAAAACCAAAGAGCAACTCTGAGTAGGCAGAAGGTCTGTTTTATTATGCTGATGGTGATACTGGTAGGCATTGATGTCAAACTTTTTTGGGTTGTGGTTAAAGAGTGGAAGCTTATAGTTCGAGCTTGTAATCATACACAAGATTCTCTCTCCAAGCTATCCATTTCTCCGCACTGCTCATGGGTGTTTTTCTTGAAAGTGTGTAAAGGGTCTTCACATGAACAAAACTTCAGTTTATGGGAAAGAGGAAACCAAATGTACCATATTGTAATCACAAGTACCTGATACATAAGCTCACCAAGAGTAGAATACTGGTCATCAGTTTTTTGAGCTCTTAGAAGCACTTTGAAAGCCTAGAGCATAAAAAAAAACAAAGTTTCTGTCAGCTACCACATTGAAAAGCAGAAAATAAAAGGAAAAAAAAACTAGATCTAAGATGTGTTTGTTTCTGTGTCATAACACTTAGCCTAGAACATTGAAGGCAAGGAAGAAAATTTTAGCTTATCACACGATTTTTTTCTCCTTTTATAAACTAAACAAGAGAGGAAAATGTAAATTATTTTATACAAAGAAAAGCGTACACAAGACACCAAAGAGTACATGACAAATCAAAGGAGCAGGTTCTCTGAATTATTGGCATTTTATCATACTCAACCATGTCCTGGATGTCAAGAGTTGTGACTGCATTTTGCTTCCGAACTATATCATGAGATAGGCATGTGATTATCTTTATATACAATCATATTTTGGATTTCATTAAGGCTTCATTTTGAGTAATGTAGTAACTATACCAGCACTATAAAGAAAAGCTTCTACCTGTTAAGAGCAGACGAGTATTTTCAGCCAATCAACAAATTTTCTTCTTGTTTATGTTTGAAGAAAGAATCCCATGTAAATGTGAGGCCATAGGAACACCTGATTCATTCACAAAGTTGCATCCTAATCTTTCACAAGGCCTCCATTATAATCCACACACAAAATTTACCGTAAACTACTCATAATGTTGGCGTGTTTTTGCTACCAGAAATGTTTTTATTAAACCAAAATACCTTATCAGAAATATTCAGTGCCTTCTGAAGAAGGATGCTTGAGGGAAAAGAACAGGAAGAGAGGTGGAAAAAAAAAAGGGTTAAGTGAAGTAGTTCCAGGCTCCTAAACTTTCTTTCAGGAAAGACAAGGGTCTTGCAAGCAATAAAAACAAGCATATATTATACGCGTTGTAGTTATTGCCAACAAATCTAACCAAGAAAGCATGGACTATGACAATAAACTTCACATTGTTTCCTAACCAAGAAAAGCACTTATTAAACCAAATACTTTTATAAGAAAAGTTCAATGCCCTCTCAAGAAGGATGCTCAGGTAAAAGAAAAGAAGAAAGGTGAAAAAGAAGGTATAGGTGAAGTAGTTACAGGCACCTAAACTTTCTAACCAAGAAATGCACTTATTAAACCAAAATACTATTACAAGAAAAGTTGAATGCCTTCTCAAGAAGGATGCTCAGGGTAAAGAAAAGGAAGAAGAAAACTGAAAAAGAACATTTAGGTGAAGTAGTTTCAAGCTCCTAAACTTTCTTTCAGGAAAAAAGACGAGGGTCTTACAAACATTAAAAACAAGCATATCCTATACTTCTTGTAGTTATTGGCATTCAGTAACATATCTAACTAAGAAAACATGTACTATGACAATAAAGTTCACATTGCCACATTGTTTTCCTATACCCTGCCAAAAGTGCAGAAAACAGCGAAAACATAATTCCTATACAACAATAACCGAGCTTAAAAAAGTATCGTCCTGATAGATGGGGATTAGCTTTACAATTCCTTGTTATTCTCCATGATATTTGTATGTAAAACAATTGTTATTATAGTGCAACTTTTCATAGTACTGTCTGGTTTTAATAACATAATGTGACAAAAGATCTGAATAGTATATATGCCTAGTATATAAACATGTTTAAAATCATAATAGAACTTGATATGATAGCTCTCCTATACAGCAATAATTGACCTTAGCAAGTATTTTCCTGATAGATGGGGATTGGCTTTGGAGTTCCTTGTTATTCTCCATGATATTTGTATGTACAACAATTATCATTATAGTGCAACTATTCATAGTACTGTCTGGGTTTAATAACATAATGTGACAAAAGATCTGAATAATATATGCGCCTAGTATAAACATGTTTAAAATCATAACAGAACGTGATAGTTTTTTCTAATGGTAACAACCAACCTCGACACGGAAATTCTCATAGACAGGATGTTTAGTTGGTGCTTTTACTGCATAGATCTGTCTAGGGTCAATTATGGTTACAGAATCCTCGTGAGTAATATACTGTTCCAAGAATGACTCTCCCAGAATGCTCTCAGGAAGCTTTTTACCATATACACCCTCATATCTGCAAAGGACAAGAATTTAAAAAATAATATGATTCTGAATTCCAGCACCTTGAATACTAAAAAGTTGTAACACTAGTAACTAAGATCATATTCCAACCAACCCCCCCCCCCCCCCCCCCCCCCAACGCTTCGTAACGGGCTTGCCCTATTTCTCTTAAATGGTTTATATGTAAATTCAACTGATACAAAAGTAATCAAGTAAGCTCAGATCTTAGAACTGGTCTTCAATTTAAAATCTTACGGTGAAAGAAGTTACCTGTGCGTTGAGAGGTTGCATAAATAATCCAGGGAAGCTTCAGCCTTGAGTAGCCCCATGCCATGCTTTTCATACTCGTGACAGTTCAATTCATCTTCATCCTGAGGGGAAGTCATACTCACTGGAGAACTTGACAGAGAGGCAGATGCTGTAGACTTTATTATTTTCCTTCCCATGAATGTTCCTATTCTCACAGATCCATAATCAGCTCCACCCACACTGCAAGAGAAGTTTCACAAAAGAAAGTAGAGAAAAAGCCAGTAAAGAGCTCAAATGAACATCAACACATTCCTTTATAAATCATAAGCATTGCAATAGGGATGGAATAATTGAATAAATTTCATGTTTAGCATCATAAGTACATGATGTTAGAGAGACTAGTTTGGAAATTTTGATATTGCATTTATTAGGCTCAAGGCCAACCATATAAAGGGAGATACATATGAGGCTGGCCAGCGAATGTGGGACTAAAAGAAGCATAGACTAAGGAACATAATGATAGAAACCTATACAATGACACTGTAGTTAACCCCCTTCCTCAAACTTACAATGGTTATACTGATGAGAGGTTGCTAAAAGTAAATGCCATTAGGGGCGTGCTAAATCAAATGCTGGTGTCAAGGACGTTGGTGTCAACATTGCTGGAAAAGTCAGAGAAAGGAGTCGTAGATGAGAGCGGATAAGTGGAGACGCTCTTGTGAAACACTCAAGATTTAGTGAAACACCTGTATACCCGGCTTTCCAGTACACAAGCTGTTGAGACTATTAATGGACTTTTAGTCCCACATTGAGTAGAATAGTAGAAAGAGAGGTTAGCCTCTCCTATATATATGTAGCTCCACCTCAATAATAAACAAGCCAAGTATTTTAGAAAATTTCTAACCCTAGCCGCCACCCTTCTCCACCAAACCCTAACCCTAACCCCACTCCACAGCCGCTCCCCCCTCCAAACCACCCCCCCATTCTCCCCACAGCCCCCCCCCCCCCCCCGCCACCCCACCGGCAAAAGCCCCCCCCCTCCGGCCAGCAACCCCCCCTCTCCACGCCGGCCCTCGACCCTCTCCGTCACCGCCAGCGCAGCCTTTCTCCTCCTTCTCGTCAGACCATACGACCTCGGGTCGCAGCCATGCACGGGACATGAGCAGCGGCTCTCGGGAACACCGCTGTCGCTGAAGGAGGAACAATAGAAGTGGAGATGATGGCGATCAAAGGTGGAGACGATCTAGATCTACCACCGCCTTGCTGATGGAAGAGGAGAAGAAGAAGACGATGGAGACGATCTACGGCAAGCTGATGGCCAAAGAGATGAAGGCTTTGGTGGACGATCTCTTCTCCAGGAAGCTGACCGAGACTAGCTCCCGTGCTACACACGCAGATGTGGATCCTTCATCATACAAAATGGAAAAGTTGGAGAAACTAGAGGTAAAGTTGGAGGGTACTTCCAACTACTTGAAGTGATCATGTCAGGAGATGCAGACTCCGAAGGCAAGGGGCTTGGTAGACTATGTAAATGGCCAAACCAAGGCACCTGAAGATCACTCCTCACGGAAGTTTGTTGTGTGAAAAATCGTCAACAATGTTGTAGCTGGATGGTTGACCGCCTCATTGACCGACCAAGTGTCGAGCAACGTGGAAGCAATGGAGGGTGCTGGTGACATTTGGATGACGCTGAGAGACATGTACTCAGGGTCGGGCAACCCTATGAGGATTTTCCAACTATAGGATGAATTTGATAAGGTGGTCCAAGAAGATCACACCATCTCTGAGTATGCGGCTCTGTTGAAGAAGTATTGGTCAGATCTCGACCACTATGATCCCATTGGTGTGGAGGATGAGCAAGTGGAACCGGCATTTGCGAAACATTATCAGAAGTTCATGGAGTATGTCTCGCGACCGAGGATAATGAAGTTCCTAAAGGGGCTCAACCCAGCATTCGAGCAGAGAAGGAATGTCCTACTTACATAACCCGGGTTGTCATCACTGGAGGAGGCCATAGCTGCTATGGCACAAGAAAAGGCACGACTGAAGCTGATGTCTGGCACCTCTAGCTCTCCGGAAAAAAAATCAGCTCTAGCAGCTTTTAACCCAAACCCTTCCGGAGGAGGAGGGTGCTACAACTGTGGAGACCCTAAACAATTCATCAGATTCTGTACGAAACCTCTGAGAGGCCAGTCCAGCGGCTACAGACGCAGCCGTGGAGGGCGTAGGGGTGGCAGAGAAGGCTATGACGGTAGCAGGGATAATTATTCTGGAGGACACAAGACAAACATGACAGAAGGGAGAAATGAGAGTCAGTCATGCGATATGACCTATAGTGAGAGGGAAATGCTAAAAATATAGAGGAGCATGAAGCTTGGAACCAGCGACAGTCGAGCCAACACCGCTGGGACATCGACTCCAACCACCTCCGGGGGTAACATTACCTACTATGCCCATACAAGCACAGGTATACCTGCTCATGCCCTTGCATTTACCCACAGACCAGGAAGTCTAAAGGGCTATGGTACTTGGACAGGGGTGGACTGGATGCAGCACTGACGTCACTGGTGGATGAAGCACAATCGGAGGAGCCGCGAAGGACTGTGGAAGCAGAATTATTACTCCAACATTAGCGCATGGGACACTCTTCATTCACTCTACTGAGTCGGATGTATCCCTCTATGTATCAAAAGGCTAATAAGCAAAAGATGGTTTGTGATGCTTGTGAACTTGAAAAATATACCAGAAGCTCTTATGTGAGTTCTGGAAATAGAAGTTTAGCTGCTTTGATATGATACACTCTGATGTAGGAGGGCCTTGTCCGACAACTGTTGTTAATGGTTTTAAGTAGTTTGTCACCTTTATTGACTGCTACACTCGTGTCACCTGGATATACCTAATGAAGAGTAAGAGTGATGACTTTGTATGCTTTCAAGATTTTTATCGCAGGGCTACAACACAATACGGTTCTAAGGTGAAGATTTTGAGGTCTGACAATGGGACATAATACACCAACATGTATATTGAAGAGTACTTATCAGCCCATGGGATACAACATCAGACTTCATGTGCCTATACACCAGCACAAAATGACATGACAGAGCGGACGAATATGCATCTGTTGGAAGTGGCACGGTCAATGATGTTTGCTATGAATGTTCCAAAACACTTGTGGGGGCATGCCGTATTGACGGCTGCATATCTCATCAACAGGATACCCTCTCAGGTGTTAGGATGGAAGATACTGTTTGAGATGCTTACAGATGAGA
Organism: Iris macrosiphon; assembly: GCA_036927795.1. NCBI lineage: Eukaryota > Viridiplantae > Streptophyta > Magnoliopsida > Asparagales > Iridaceae > Iris > Iris macrosiphon. The sequence goes on along the minus strand of JAYESA010000003.1, from coordinate 193,563,119 downwards.
ACAAATACATTGTTTTCCCAAAGGTATTTGGATGTGTATGCTTTGTGAAGGATAATAGGCCTGCGGTGGAAAAATTGGACCCTCGGACAGCAAAGTGCGTCTTTGTTGGCTACTCAGGGACTCAGAAGGGATATTCTTGCTGGAGTCCTGTAGAGCGAATGCTCTTTGTGAGCATGGACGTTACATTTAGAGAGATGAAACTATACTACCATAATAGTTTAGGTGAAGGCTCCGCATTTGGTGACACACCTAATACAGAAGGTGTTAGGAGTGAGGGAGAGATGAGCCCAAGCGTGATTGTCGGGTTAGTTCTATGCCCAATGATGAAAGTTGGTCCAAGGGAACAAGGGGGAGAGCGAGGATGAGAAAAGTAATGAGGATGCACACAATCAGGAGGAAGAAAGTGATGCTCCAGTACAGGGGGAGGAATAGACTACAAAACAATCTACAAAGCTCCAATTTTAAAGAAGAAGAAAGCAGCAGTCCACTACTGTGCCTATTGCCCCTACTGTGCCATGTCCCTCACCTAACCCTGCCCCAACTCCTGAAGATGCACCTCCCACATCGGATCCATCTGATTCGGATGCGGATCCTTCTGATTCGGATGGTATGATCTCTCCTCTACTATCTCATATTCCCTTAAGATCTTCTCGCAGTAATGCGGAAAGATCTCCTAATCGTTATGATTATGAACATGATATTGTCCATTTTTTATCCTACTCTAATCTATCCCCTACTTATGGAGCATTTATTGCATCGTTAGACACCACCTCTTTGCCTAAGTGTTGGCAGGAAGCGAAGAAAGATCCAAGATAAAAAGCTGCAATGTTGGAGGAACTTGGGGCACTTGAAAGAAATGGGATATGGGAACTTATTCCATTACCTAAAGAAAAGAGAGCAGCTGGATGCAAATGGGTCTTCACAGTAAAGGAGACGCTAGAAGAAAATGTGAAGCGATACAAGGCAAGATTGGCTGCAAAGGGATTCACTCAGTCTTATGGCATAGACTATGATGAGACATTTGCTCCAGTAGCAAAGATGAGCACTGTGAGAACCCTGGTCTCTATTGCAGCAAACCATGGGTGGCAACTTTATCAATTGGATGTGAAAAATGACTTTCTTCATGGTGATCTACAAGAGGAAGTATACATGGAGATGCCCCGGGAATTTTGCACGAAGCAGTCGACAAAAAATGTGTGCAAGCTGAAGAAATCATTGTATGGACTCAAGCAATCTCCTCGAGCCTGATTTGAAAGATTCAGGAAAGCTGTCATAGGCATGGGGTACAGCCAGACCAATGTAGATCACATGTTCTTCCGACATGTGGGAGGCCACATCACCATACTTGCAGTATATGTAGATGATATAGTGATCACAGGTGATGAGGAGGAGGAGATTACCCAGCTGAAGTCAAAACTTGCCAAGGAATTTGAAGTAAAGGACTTGGGAATGATGAGGTATTTTCTCGGAATTGAGGTGGCTCGAAGAAGAGATGGGATCGTCCTTTCTCAGAGGAAGTATGTACTAGACCTGCTCACAGAGACTGGTATGCTAAGATGTCGATCGGCAGTCACTCCAATAGATTAGAAAGATAAGTTGGGGGCAGAGATGGGAGAGCCGGTTGATCGTGAGAGATATCAGAGATGTCACGACCCGATTCCGTGGAATCGTTGGGGCGTCCCCCTAATCGTGATACCGTGCGGGCCTGGGGTTGCGTCCGCACAAGGCTAAAGTATTTTGCATAACGAGCACATATTCAGAGTACGCAGATACATTGAAACACAGATTTGAAACATGAAAAAGTTCTCTTCATTGATAATAAACATCTATTACAAACTCTTGAACGAGTCAGCTAATTTGCCGCACGGACTTACAAAAGTGTTGACTCAAAATGAGATAGCACTCCTGTACATTACATCCCTTTACTAAACTTCAAAATGATAAAGACCTCCGGGCTGGAGGGCGGCCTTGCCACGAAGCTGCATTGTGTATAGAATTGCAAGCTCCTCTCTTCAAAATGCTTCAAGGGGGCGCGATCATGATGCGCCTACAGCTGGACTGGATCGGGAAGACGACTTCGACTCCTCGTTCGGTTCGCCTTAGTGCGGAGAATCTGTTTCAACGAGGGTCAGTATGTCGAAACATACTGGTGAAGGCGAGCTAAACCCAACTATACCAATCAACACATTGTTTTAATGAAGCATGCATATTAATTGTTGTCTTTCTATCTTGCCTTAGTTCATTTACAAGCAACAGTATATATCTATAATACTGAAATGAACTTGCCACCGTTCGGTGGCTTTTACCTGTCCGTCTGAACCACCTGCACAATACTTACCATGCCTTCCCTGCCACGAAGACACAAGTTAGCTTGCAACAGGTTTAAATATACAGAGGATCACTGGCTAGATGTCACGAAGGACAATTTATAGTCTCAAGACGAAAGAGTGTGCAACGCGGGTGCACGTCTCGTTCCGACGATACAGACGACTATACAGACGTTCCGTCCGGATCGGATCGGTCCCAGTGCCCCGGCGACCGTCAGCAGGAACCAGAAACCTTGTGCACAAGTTGTCCGTGATCTAACAGAGTCTATTTAGCTTCTATCAATTCATGCAGCTGAGGCAACACGAGTACAGACAAGCAGTATTGCATGATTCATTTTGCATAGCCTCCCTGAACAATTATGCGCAATACAAGGCACTTAGCTCAATTATAGAAGAAGATGAGTTCTAACTAAAATTGGAGCATGTATAAAACATTTCAAACGAACAAGCATGCAAGTGAGTAACCGTTCCCAAGTTGAAAGACAAGCATAATAACCAAGTCTATTCCCATTTTATCTTGGCATCTTTTAGTTATTACTTGATATCGTTTGATCGGGGCAACAAGAATGCAAGAGTTAGGTGTGAAGACTAGGAAGCAGGGCTAGCTAATCGGGATGGTAGCCACTCACTTAGATGGTTGGAAGGGAGAAGGAAAGAGGCGCTTCAAGACTCCGCTCGTAAGCCGCCTACTGCTCGTTCACCTGCATTGCACGAACAACTCGATAAATACTTCTTTCTCTCTTTCCAATCTCGGAATTGAAGTACAAATTCAATGAACGAAAACAATGAAATCCATCGAAACCATTCAAGAAAAACAAGCAAATCCGAAAACCAACTCAAAGCACGAAAGCAACAAGCGACATCGAAATCCGAGGCAATAAAAGATAACAGCGGAGAGGTCCCTCCTGACTCTGCCGCTAAGTCGATCCCGGGGGCACGGTCCACTGAATATGGGAATCGATTCCGAAGAAACAAATCCATAACGAGGATGAGTTCTTGTTTCAATCTATCCCGATCGAACGATACCATCTTGTGTTTCTTAGCCGCGCTTTCCGTTTAGGGAAAACGGGACGCTACATCCTACCCAACCAATTGGAAGTTTTGTCCCGAAACTTAAGAATAGAACCTACCGCTAGGGATTATTTTGTTGGGGCAGAAGCTTAGAGGGGAGCGGACAATCCCGAGATACGTGGCTCTGTCCGCCACAGTTGAAGCATAGACCTTTCCGGAGGTAACAATTGGCAGTGGAATGCCCCGGCTTTTTGCAGAAATTACAATAGGGCCGTGGGTTCCCTTTCTGATGGCTACCGTTGTTTTGACGCTTTGCAGCGTTGTTTCCTCTCTCGTTGCTTTGGCGTTTGTGATTGTAGGTATGTACAACGCTTGTAGAAACGTGAGGATACTGCGGTTCAAGAGATAGGACATGATTCATGACTTCTCGCATTGTCCCGTACTGATGAACGACCACGTGCACATGGATGGCAGGACGCAAACCGCCATCAAACCTTCTGGCTCTACTCGCTGCATCAGGTAAATAGGCCCTAGCGAATTTGGAGAGTCGGTTGAATTCGGCGGAGTACTATTTAACTGTCATGCTGCCTTGCCTCAGTTGCACGAACTCGTTCTCCATCTGACGTTGTACTGGAGGGGGGGTATAAACTCCTCTTCAAACGCGACACGAAAAGTCGTCCATGAGATCGCCTCATCTCCATGGTCAAATTGGAGAGATCGTCGATGCACGTCCCACCAATCGTGCGCGTTGAGGCGGAGCTGTAGTTACGCGCAGGCGATACGCTTCTCTTCGGGGACCACTAGCAGAGCGAAGTGGTCTTCAAGTTCGGCCAACCAATCTAGAGCCACAATTGGTTCCTCAGTCCCGTTGAATGGGGTGTTGCAAAATTTTTTGAAGTGGCCAAAGTCGAAGGCATTCACTTCCCTCGGCCTTGGAATTTGCGGCGTCTCAACTTCAAGCACGGGCTCTTCCACCGGAGTCGCTGCTGTTGCCGCGGAATGGTTGGAAGCCAAAGTCTGAACGATTTGTTGCAGGGCATCTACCTGCTTCTGTTGGACTGAGAATCGGGTCTCTAGATTGCTTTCGAACTTGGCTTGGCGAGCATCATCTCTTTGTCGTTGTGCTTCTAACATTTGTATCACCCCGCTCAAGCGGATCGACTTGAGATATGCCCCGTTGGCTCCGAGAGCTTCCCGAAGTACCCGAACTACTTTCTTGGCCTTGCGTTTCGTCCGGTGCTAGCGCTGCAGATTACGCTGGTGCCATTCCTTCAAAAGAAGGTAAATTACATTAGGATCATAATGTATTATGGACTTATTGCATGAACGTATCTCATTTTGGCCTAGCGAGTTCAAGAGTTCGCACAGGAATTTGATCGTTAAAGGAACTTTTCCAGTACGAGAGTCTAAGGAACTTGAATCTGTGCTCTGATACCATTATGTCACGACCCGATTCGGTGGAATCATTGGGGCGTCCCCTGAATCGTGATGCCGTGCGGGCCTGGGGTTGCGCCCGCACAAGGCTAAAGTATTTTGCATAACGAGCACATATTCAGAGTACGCAGATACATTGAAACACAGATTTGAAACATGGAAAAGTTCTCTTCATTGATAATAAACATCTATTACAAACTCTTGAACGAGTCAGCTAATTTGCCGCACGGGCTTACAAAAGTGTTGCCTCAAAATGAGATAGCACTCCTGTACATTACATCCCTTTACTAAACTTCAAAATGATAAAGACCTCCAGGCTGGAGGGCGGCCTTGCCACGAAGCTGCATTGTGTATAGAGTTGCAAGCTCCTCTCTTCAAAATGCTTCAAGGGGGCGCGATCATGATGCGCCTACAGCTGGACTGGATCGGGAAGACGACTTCGGCTCCTCGTTCGGTTCGCCTTAGTGCGGAGAACCTGTTTCAACGAGGGTCAGTATGTCGAAACATACTGGTGAAGGCGAGCTAAACCCAACTATACCAATCAATACGTTGTTTTAATGAAGCATGCATATTAATTGTTGTCTTTCTATCTTGTCTTAGTTCATTTACAAGCAACACTATATATCTATAATACTGAAATGAACTTGCCACCGTTCGGTGGCTTTTACCTGTCCGTCTGAACCATCTGCACAATACTTACCATGCCTTCCCTGCCACGAAGACACAAGTTAGTTTGCAACAGGTTTAAATATACAGAGGATCACTGGCTAGATGTCACGAAGGACAATTTATAGTCTCAAGACGGAAGAGTGTGCAACGCGGGTGCACGCCTCGTTCCGACGATACAGACGACTATACAGACGTTCCGTCCAGATCGGATCGGTCCCAGTGCCCCGGCGACCGTCCGCAGGAACCAGAAACCTTGTGCACAAGTTGTCCGTTATCTAACAGAGTCTATTTAGCTTCTATCAATTCATGCAGTTGAGGCAACACGAGTACAGACAAGCAGTATTGCATGATTCATTTTGCATAGCCTCCCTGAACAATTATGCGCAATACAAGGCACTTAGCTCAATTATAGAAGAAGATGAGTTCTAACTAAAATTGGAGCATGTATAAAACATTTCAAACGAACAAGCATGCAAGTGAGTAACCGTTCCAAGTTGAATGACAAGCATAATAACCAAGTCTATTCCCATTTTATCTTGGCATCTTTTAGTTATTACTTGGTATCGTTTGATCGGGGCAACAAGAATGCAGGAGTTAGGTGTGAAGACTAGGAAGCAGGGCTAGCTAATCGGGATGGTAGCCACTCACTTAGATGGTTGGAAGGGAGAAGGAAAGAGGCGCTTCAAGACTCCGCTCGTAAGCCGCCTACTGCTCGTTCACCTGCATTGTACGAACAGCTCGATCAATACTTCTTTCTCTCTTTCCAATCTTGGAATTGAAGTACAAATTCAATAAACGAAAACAATGAAATCCATCGAAACCGATCAAGGAAAACAAGCAAATCCGAAAACCAACTCAAAGCACGAAGCAACAAGCGACATCGAAATCCGAGGGAATAAAAGATAACAGCGGAGAGGTCCCTCCTGACTCTGCCGCTAAGTCGATCCCGGGGGCACGGTCCACTGAATATGGAAATCGATTCCGAAGAAACAAATCCATAACGAGGACGAGTTCTTGTTTCAATTTATCCCGATCGAACGATACCATCTTGTGTTTCTTAGCCGCGCTTTCCGTTTAGGGAAAACGGGGCGCTACAAGAGAATTATAGGAAGATTTATTTATCTAGGCCAAACTCGCCCTGAAATCTCATTTGTTATGAGTGTATTGAGTCGCTAAATGCATAATCCAAGGAAGGGACACATGGATGCAGTTTTTTATATTCTGAGATATCTGAAGGGAGCTCCTGGAAGAGAACTACGGTTCAAGAACAATGGACACCTGGGTGTTGAGGGATACTGCGATGCAGATTGGGCAAGCTGCATGGACGACAAAAGGTCTACCACAGGGTACTGCGTCTTTGTGGGGGGTAACCTTGTCTCATGGAGAAGCAAAAAACAGTCTGTGGTAGCACGATCGACCGCTGAAGCAGAATTAAACCTATGGGTCTAGGAGTGTCAGAGTTGTTGTGGGTAAAAGCACTGCTGACAGAGTTGAAGCTGGACCAGGGAACACCATTCCGCCTTCTTAGTGACACTCAAGTTGTACTAAGTATAGCTAAGAATCAAGTTCAGCATGACAGAACGAAGCACATCGAGATCGATCGATTCTTCATCAAAGAGAAGCTAGAGAAAGGGATGTTAAAGCTCGATCATGTTCGCTCAGAAGAACAAGTCGCAGATTGTCTTACTAAGGGTCTTAATTCATTGAGTCTTTCTTAACTATGTAACAAGATGAGGATGATTGCAGTGAAGTTTAGAGGTGGAGAGAGGAGAAAAGGAGAAAAGTGGGAGAAGAGAGAATATGAGAAAGGAGATTGCAAGGGCATAAAATCCTAGGTTGCATCTCATGTCTATTTATATTGATATGCAATACACCCACAATTACTATACCCTCATAAAATAAATAACAAAATAAAATAACTCCACCCTCCCCCAAGCTGGAGCAAATAGATCAGACATGCCCAGTTTGCTACATAAATCAGAAAATGGACCACGAGCAAGTGGTTTGGTGAGGATATCACCTAATTGGTCCTCCGACCGAACATAAGGAGTGAATCTGTTTCTTCAGCAACAAATCACGAAACAAATGACAATCCACCTCGATATACTTTGTGCGCTCATGAAACATCGGATTACTTGCGATAAACATTACCGACTGATTATCGCAATACATCTATATCGGAATAGGAATCATAATTCTCATTTCATGAAGAAGAGACTGCACCCACATCATCTCAGAAGCTGTATGAGCCATCGCACGGTACTCGGCCTCTGCACTAGAACGAGCCACAACATTCTGCTTCTTACTACGCTACGTGACAAGATTGCCACCTATAAACGTACAATAGCCAGAAGTAGACCTCTTATCACTGCGACTGCCTGTCCAATCAGCATCACTGAACCCCGTCACCGTAACTAACTGGGAAGGTTTGTAGAACAAACCCTTCCCAGATGCACCCTTCAAGTATCGAAGAATGTGAGAGAGTCTCCCAATGTGGTTGCCGAGGGGCATGCATAAATTGACTAACTACTCAACTGCTTATGTGGTCTGGTCGTGTAATAGTAAGATATTTAAGTTTTTCAACCAAATGTCTATAATATCCAACATCCTCAAATAACTTTTTCCTGTTAGCATCAAGCTTGTCATGATAATCCATAGGAGTCTCAACTGGCCGACACTCCAACATTTCAGGTATCGGAGAGCAAGTCTAGAATATACTTGCATTGTGACAAATACACACCCTTCTTAGATCGAGCAACCTAGATTCCAAAAAAATATCAAAGAAGACCCAAATTCTTAGTATGAAACTGACGACTAAGGTAGGTCTTAAAGTCCACAATCCAAGCATCATCACTCTCATATATAATGATATCATCAACATAAATAATCAATACGATAATACCTGCCGAGAAAGAATGGCAAAATATAAATGATTTAATGTGGTATGCCGAAAACCATACTGAATGAGAACCAAACTGAACTTGTCAAACCAAGCACGAGGTGGCTGTTTCAGTCCATATAATGCTTTCTTCAATCGACATACGAGTTTTTTATTTCCTGTTACAATATATTCCGATGGTTGATCTATATAAACCTCCTCATGTAAGTCACCATGCAAGAAAGCATTCTTTATGTCCAGCTGATATATATGCCATTGGCGATTAACCGCCACAGTAATAAGAATCCGAACTGAATTCAGCTGAGCCACTGGACAGAGTCTCCATATAATCCACCCCATACGTCTGAGTATACCCTTTGGCAACCAACCGCATCTTGAGGCGCTCAACTGAACCATCGGGATGATACTTAACAGTGTACACCCATCTACAACCCACTGTCTACTTTCCAACAGGAAGTAATGTCAGCTCCTAAGTATGATTTTGATGTAAAACATACATCTCCTTATCCATTACACTTTTCCAACCAGAAGATGACAGCCTGCTTGTAAGTTTTGGGAATAGCAATAGAAGACAATGAAACAACAAATGCATGAAAAGATGATAAAGCACGGTGTAATGAAACATAATTAGAAATGAGATACTTATTCTTTGTGGTACAAATACGTTTTCTTTTTCTGAGAGCAATGGAAAGATCATCGGAATCTGTGGTGGTGGGAGCAGAAACCTGAGACACGGAAGCTGATTGGTTGATAGCTGAATTATGTAGAACCACTGGCATGTCCTTGGATCTCTGATAAACCTGTAAAGGGAGAATGAAGACATAAACTGATTCAGGAATGACCGAAAGTGATATGGAAGATATCAAATATGAAGTAAAAGGAATATAACAAACTCCTGAAGGAAAGAAAGGGGTAGACTCAAAGAATGTAACATCTACACTAACATAATACTTGCGTGATTGTGGACTGTAGCAACGATAAACTTTTTGAGTACGAGGATAACCAAGAAAGATACTTAAGAGATTTATGAGCCAACTTATCTCGATTAGGTTCCAAGTTATGAACAAAAGCGACACACTCAAACACTCGAGAAGGTAGAAAAAAGGAAAGACATGTGTATGTAACATGGAAAATGGAACTTTATTATTTAATACAGATGATGGCATGTGATTAATTAGATAACATGCAGTAAGAACTGCATCTGCCCAATACTGTTTAGGGATATGCATATTGAACATGATTGTTCGAGCCACATCTAAAATGTATCGATGTTTGTGTTCGACTAGACCATTTTGTTGAGAGGTGTGGACACAACTGGTTTGATGAATTATACCACGATCAACACAGAAACTATTAACAAAAGATTGAGTATACTCCAAAGCATTATCAGAAACGCATAATTTTGATGTGTTTATCAAACTGAACATAGACTTCATTATAAAAGACAGATAACACATTTGGAAACTCAGATATTTCTTTCATTAAACAACACTAAGTCATTCTGGAATAATCATCAATAAAAATAACAAAATACTGAAATCCTTTCGGACTTTTGACTCTAGACGGATCCCAAATATCAGAATAAACAAGATCAAAAGACTATAATTGACGACTCTAACTACGACGAGGAAAGGAACTACGGTGATGCTTGTCTAACTGACAAGTCTCACATTCAAGACTAGAAATATGACTCAAACTAGGAGCAACTTGACGCAACTTAGCCAAAAACAGATGTCCCAAACGATAATGCCACTACAACGGAGAAGTAGAAACAGAAGTGAAAGCCTTTCCAGGTATATCCAAGTAATACAGTCCATCTTTTTTATGTCCCGAACCAATCATCTTTTTCGTCCTGAGGTCCTGAAAAACACACGAATTGGAAGAAAATATCACAGAACATTAAAGAGATTTGGTTAACTGGCTTACAAATAACAAATTAAATAAAAAATTAGGCACATATATTGAATCAAATAATAATAGTGATTGAGTAGGGGTGAATGACACATTTTCCAAGCACATGATGAGTAGACCTATCAGCCAAGATAATATTATGTTTCATAAGACTACGATTATGAAAGAGAGGTTATACTAGACATGTGAGAACTTGCTCCTGAGTCGATGACCTAAGAGGTGGATGGTGACTGGGTTGCCACAAAAGCAGGATTACCTGTATGTGCCATGGTTGCAATAGGTTGGGAGGTAGTATTAGCAAGCGCGTTCAACTTCTGGAGGATATGTTCAAATGGAGATGAGGTATCGGGCGTTGAAGTCTGACTGAAACCAGAAGTATCATCTCAGGGAGCAGAAGTGTTCACCTGAGATTGCATATTTTCACCATGCACTTGATGTGTATATTCTGGTTTGCCCCACTTGTCCCAACAATAGTCTTCGATATGACCGAACATTCCATAATAGTTACACTTCCGTGGTTGACCACCACCACCACCGCCGCGGCCATTGTCTCTACCACAACGGCCTCCTCCTCGACCAAAACAACGACCACCAACTCTACCGCCATGTCCACCACCACGATCAGCAGCACTAGAAACTAGAGCAGAAGAGTCAGTACTCGGCACCACAGAACTCTGTCCTAGAAAGGAACGATTAAAATGGAAGAAAGTATATGCCATCGTAAGTAACTGCTCTCCAGCAAGGATCTGAGCTTTATAAGATTCGAACGCAGGATCCATGCAGGGCTAGGATAAGTGAAAAATGAAACTCTTCATTCTGTCGCTAAGCTTCCTTCAAATCAGTAGTAACATGATGATATTGTAGCAGTTCCTCCCACAAAGCCTTCTTTGAAGCCAGATATTCATTCATAGGCCTCCCATTTTTGCTTTGTATTAAACAATAACTCGTACAATTCATACATATGGGCAACGTTCCGCTTCTACGAATATGATTCTTCTAGAGATGCCTAAATCTGTTTTGTGGATTCACACCATTGAACATTAACAGCGATGTGCAGCTCCATATTATGCCACAACCACGACATAACGTATGCATCTGCACTCATCCAATCTTCATACTCAGCGGACGTTTCAGACGGGGGTTCTTTCGTCAAAAACTTCAACTTCTTCTTCGCCCTCAACACTACTTTGATAGACTTGGACCATGCAAGGTAGTTCGCACCATTGAGTTTCACCGCGGTAATTGATTTTTCCAATTCATTATTATGAATAACAGTAAAAAGGGAACCACCTCCGCTACCACCAACACTATTAACCTCGCCAGAAGATTCAGTCTCCACCATATTTGCAGATGCAACAGAAAGACGAGATCTTTGAAACCCTAGATCTCACAACGAACCACAATCGACGACGAACAACCAACGGAGATATGTAGAAACCCTATATCTCATAAACGAACCACGAACAACGAACGATGAACGGTTTTTCACGAAAAATAGCCCAAATTTTTTTTGGAGATAGAGATGGAGAGTACTTTCAAAAGATACTCTAATACCAAGTGAAGTTTGGAGATGGAGAGAGGAGAAAAGGAGAAAAGAAAAAAAGTAGGAGAAGAGATAATATGAGAAAGGAGATTGCAAGGGCATAAAACCCTAGGTTGCATCTCATGTCTATTTATATTGATATGCAATACATCCACAATTACTATTATACTCTCATAAGATAAATAACAAAATAAAATAACTCTAACAATATCTATCACCCATCTTGAGGGGGAGTGTTGAGAGTATTAATGGGCTTTTAGTCCCACTTTGAGTAGAATAGTAGAGAGATGAGTTAGTCTCTCCTATATATATGTAGCTCCACCTCAATAATAAACAAGCCAAGGATTCTACTAAATTTCTATTCAAGCGCACACTGGAACCAGAATACCAACAACATAACGGTTGCATATCTGGAATTTCAGTTCTTGCGGATTCAGCATACAGGTTAGATTTAAAGTATGCTTTTCGACGATTCATATTGCTCCCGACTTAAAAATTATTGTAAGGGAGGGTTTATGCGATATTGTATTATTGTACTAACTCTTGTAAGATTTTTTTTCCTTGACTCAATAAGGTTATTCTCACCTTGACTCGTTGACGTAAGTCGATCTTGACTGAACAACGTTATTTCTTGTGTTCTTGATTGTACTCTTGTGTTTGTGCATTCTTAGTTTATTCGTTGTAAACGGAACCCCATTATGTATATTCATTTTAGTATCAGGAAAGCAAAATAACTTCAATTTTTTCCGATTTAGGTACGGTAGGTGACAACATTGGTCCACTCCCTATCTTCTTAGATCGTGATTCTTGAAGTAATTGGCCCATAAGGATCCGAGGAAACTTCTCGATGTGGTAGATAAAGGTTAAAATGATCCTTGTAAAAGAAGAATTATTCACGGTCATTGTCAATAAGGAGAAGAAATATGACGATATGATAGATGAAGCATGGGATGATATGGATCAAAAGGCATAGTGCACGTTAGAGCTTTGTTTGGCAGATGAGTTGATGTAAAACATTATGTCAGAAACTTCAACATTAGAATTATGGTTGAAGCTAGAGAGTTTGTATATGACAAGGACATTATCAAACAAGTTGTACCTAAAGAAGCAACTCTACAGTTTATACATTAAGGGACCCAAATTCTATACTATATGAACAACTTCAATAAGGTGGTAAGCGATATTATGTGCCTTGAGGTAAAATTACAAGAGAAAGACCAAACACTTTGGTTCATATCCTCGCTTCTAGGATCGTATGACCATTTGGTAACAACGATCCTATATTGAAGGAAACTGTCGAGATAAAGGAGGTTATAAAGACACTTCTCAATAATGAAATTATAAGAAGTCTATATCCATTGGAGAGGAGTAGACGTGGAAGCTTAAAGTAGATTTGAAGAAAAAGTTTTCTTCCTCAGTCGATAGAGGTAGGATTTTGTTCTTAAAATTTGAGAATGAATTTTTTTCTTAGTGGATTATTGTGTAGTGTCCCGTTCCTAGTTGGGGGCACTGTGTGAAAAATTCTATTGGTAACGATACCGATACTGATTTATCGGAACAAGTTGAATTAGAACCCTACCTATCTGTGGATTGACTTCTTTGGAACTGAATCCTAAATGCAGTGAATTATGTCTTAGAGAAAAACTCTATATTAGAGTAACTGTCTTAGAGGAAAACTCTATATTAGAGTATCTTTCTCAAACCTTTTCAATATTCGTTTTTGTTGAATGCTTTCAATGTTGGTTTTGTGAATGCGTTTTAGTTGATGTTTGATGGATTTTATTGCTTGCTTCATCGATTTTTACATTCATATCGAATTCTAAAAGAAGAGAGAAGAAGAGTACTAAATCCTTGCTAGTGCAATTGTAGGTGAACACGTAGGCGAGGCTTGATTGAAGCATTGAAGTTATCTCTCGGCAATTCTCCAATAGTGAGCGACTTTGATTCTTCTTTCCTTCAGTTCTACACCTTAACAAAAAAATCTCTCCATTCTTGGTTGTGTCATTTAATCAATGATACCTTAATAAAAGAATTGAGATAAAAGATAGTAACGATAATATTGTTTGCTTGTTATATAGAAATATGGATTGTAATATTGCTATTAAATAGAAATAGAATAATGGAAGAATGTTTGCATATGTAGTATGAGATTTACAGCGATGGTTCAAGGAGTGTAGAATACAAAATAAGAATATGTTGCATAGTTATTTCAAGTTTCTGTAATCTTGCATGTTATATTCTAACAATGAAGTTTAATATGCAAGCATGGTCATGACAACTTGTGCACAATGTTTCGTTTCCTCAAACAGTATCTACGGCTACGAAACCAATTCGGCCTAGGAGGAACAGAGATAATTAGTGCTAAGGTAATAAGGCACAGGAAATGCGGAACCACAGTAAGGCTAGCTACCTAGACTGCAAGGGACATCATAATCTCCGAAATAGTTAAATATGGTGCATTCACTAGTGAACTTCATATACACAAATTGCATTGCTAATAATGTCTTCTACATAGAAGAATATAGTAATCAGTTTTGCAGGACTGTGGATAAGAATTACCGTTTGGTGATACATATTATATTTTTACATTCTTGTCTTATGAATTGTTAATTGACCTAACGAAAGATGGAAAGTTCACTAATAATCATGTATCTTTTACATGATTACTGTGTTGATTTTGGTGAGTCGAGTTAATGTCGCTAACCAGTGCATTCCTCAATGTACTGACCCACGTCTTCACAGGTGCTGAAAATCAAGAAGACGTTGTGGCAATGAAAGATTGTCCAACTGTGTAGAAGCTGTTTATATTTTGAACCTTCCAATTTCGTTTAAAAGTCTTCCGCTGAAGGTCCTTTTACTATTTTTAGTAAAGTGATATGATATATGGAACGATGTATCTCATTTTATTTTTTCGAAGTTGTAAGCTAAGTTTGACACTTTTCTATTCAGTTATTTGAGAGCATATATTCCCATGTAAATTATCAATAAAATGATATTTCTTCTGTGTTACGTTGTTATTAAATTTATTTGTTTATCCGTTGCAAACTTCTATAAAAACAACTATTAGAAATGTACACGAACACATCTTGTACGAGCGCAACTTCGGCTTATGTGCATTACGTCCGGTGACGACTTATCCATTCAACAGAATCGAGACGTGACATAATGGTATCAGAGTAAAGCTTTAGTTCCTTGGATTTCTTGTTTCAATTTTTTTTAAAAAGTCACTAATTTTTTTTGATTTCATGTTTATTGTTGAGTATTAGTTATTTAGTCCCACATCGGGTAGAGAATAAGGAGAGAAGGCTCGTCCTCTCCTGTATATATATGTAATCCCTCATTCAATAAAATCATCTTATTATTCCCTCTAACATGGTATCGGAACCAAAACCCTAGTCGTCATCCACCCTTCTCTCTCTCTCTCTTACTACTCAAAACCATATCCCTAGCCGCCATTTCTCCATCCTACGCTTCCTCCATACCGCCACCTCTACACCGTTGTCGCGTCTGCTGCTGCTCCACACGCCACCCCCTCCATCCATGCCGACCCCCGCCACCTTCTCTACCAGGCCAACCCCCCCTCCTAGCAGCAGCCCCAAAAAAAATTAGATCTAAAAAGAAACATATTTGATCTAGAAAAAAACGTCGGTGTTGAGAATCTTCAGAGAGTAAACTATGATTATTTGCGTAAACATCTGAACCTCGACACCAACATCAGGAGATAACAGGGAGCAAACTTGATTGTTTGCGTGAATCACTGTTCCTGGTCCGGTATCCACATGAAGATCTAACAAAAAGCAATCTAGGTTGCATGAATCTCTACCTGGCTTGTGTGATCCACATCTCTACCAACATTGTGCGAGCCAAGTCTGGCAACGTTGATTGTGCATTGACGAGGTTGATGTGAATATCGGGACGAGACGATCATCGATAGTCTAATTGAGAACTTGTAAGATGACCAACACTGAGGCGAGTAGCAGTGCCGATAACACCAATGTCGGAAATGCAATGGCGGGGACACCGGGCACTGGTACGATGATTTCATCGATTTGACTTGTTGATCGCTGACTAGAGGGTCCAGACGGTTACCCTTCACGACGGATATCAATGAGACGAGGATTCAACGTCAGCAGCTCTATATCATGGCTTACCTTGCCTCCCTTCGTCCTGATGCCGACTCTGCACGGTCTCAAATCATTGCTGGGGCCAAGGTTCTATCCCTGATAGAAGCCCACTTTCGTGTCCTACGGACAGCAAAAGTAGTTGGAACTGATACGAGTGATGCATCTACTGATCGATCTGTCTTGCGGCAAATGTGTCACTATTCTATTGGGGTGAGGCTCTTGCTTCTGCTGTTTACTTGATCAATAGAGTACCTTCTCGTACGGTATATTTTAGACACCACATCAGACTATGACTTTACTGATTCTCACACCACCTATACCTAATTTAACATCCCATGTTTTTTGTTTTGTTGCCTATGTGCACCTTCATAAGCATCAGCGCAGTAAATTAGAACCTCGAGTCTGAAGTATATTTTTGTTTGATATGCATCTCCCCAGAAAGGATATTGTTGCTATCATCTCCCAACAAAGAAGATGTTTGTAACCATGGATGTGTGATTTCATGAGTTAATTATGTACTATTTTTCAACTGAGTCTTCACTTTAGGGGGAGAAATGAGAAGAAGTGAAACTCTAGATTATGGAAAAGCGCCAGATATTGCGGTTGTGGATGATTTGGATTTAAATGGTGAAACTTTGGATGTAAGAGGTGATAAATGATCCAACGTCGATAGCTAGAATAGCAGATCTGCCAACATTCAACAATGAGCCAACGATGTAGCTCGAGCCAACAGTACCGACGGTGCAACTAGAATCGAACGTCGAATCGACATCGAAACCAGGTTCTCCCTCGCCGAGTTCTGAAAGCCATCGCCAATCTCCTCCAGTATCGAAAGTCCTACCACCACCGCGTCTTTCACCACAAAATAACCGAGGTATTCTAAAACACACATTTAGCCTGATTCCAAGTGTAAAGTAAGATATTATATGAGTAATTATGTGTCCATTGATCATTTATCGGAATTAAATAAGTCTTTTGTATGTCAATTATCCTTGTATATATTCCTAATAGTATGCAAAAAGCTTTGACGAATCCTATGTGGCAAGCAGCAATGGATGAAGAGCCGAATTCACTAAAGAAGAATGACAACTGGAAGATAGTTGACATGCCAACTAGTAAGAAGCTTGTAGGATGTAGATGGGTCTTTATGGTGAAGTATTGAATAGATGCATCGATTGATCGATAAAAGATGAGACTGGTGGCGAAGGGATACTCACAAAAAATATGGGATTGATTATAGAGAGACATTTGTACCGGTTGCGAAGATTAGATTGTTCGTGTTTTATTATCTCTAACGACAAACTTTGACTGGCCTCTACACCAGTTCGATGTGAAGAATAGGTCGTTTAATGTATCTAAGACATACAAGGCCGGACTTGGCACAAGTTTTTGGAGTTGTGAGTCAATTCATGAATGATCCGGGAGAGAAACATATAAATGTTATGATGAGGATATTGTTCAAGAAGAATAATCATCTCATAATTGAAGGGTATACAGATGCAGATTAGGCAAGAGCAACATATGAAAGACGGTCTACATCTGATTATTTTACATTTATAGGAGGTAATTTAGTTACATGGAGTTGCTTGAGCTCGATCTAGTGCTGAGGCGGAATACTGTGGAATGGCTCTAGGTATTTGTGAAATATTATGAATTCAAATTCTATTGGAGGATTTAGGTTTATATAAATCGCAGGTAATGAAGTTGTTCTGTGACAACAAAATTGCACGTGATATTACACATAACTCAGTTCAACATGACAAAACAAAGCATGTGAAAATCGACTCGTTCTTCATTCTCTTTTGCATTTCTGATGAATCACCTGTGTTCTTCGTGTTTGTCCGTATCGCAAAGCCGATCAACACCAGCTGGCCCTCGTTCCACGTGCAGCTATAGTACAGGCGCGGGCATACGCGTGTGCGCATGTGCACTAAGGAGAAAATAAAAAATAAAATTTTTGAGATACCGCCAATCAAAACAGAAGCCCAGTTAGCTGACGTTCTTACAAAGGTCGTGACCAGCCATGTGTTCACAATTTTTTTGTCCAAGTTGGATATGAGTGATATCTATACACCAACTTGAGGGGAAGTATTGAACGACTTAATTATATGAAGTCCTTAATTAAGGAACGACTTAATTATAGATAAGGAAAGTCTTTAATTATATAAAATCTTGGGGCAGATTTGTAATTGTAATTACTTGGTGTACTAGGTAGTAGGGTTTGTATCTCTATATATACTTGCCTCCAAAGATAGATGAATACACAATTAATTCTATCAATTCTTCTCTCTTCTTAAAAATTAGGGTTAGGGTTTTGCTTCTGCTCGAGCCCAAATAAAAGGATGGAGATCCAAAGGAATCAAATTGTTCATTCTACCAAGACAAATTCAAAGTCGCGATCTATGGAGAGGTGATGAAAGAGGAATCTCAACAGAGATGAAATCCATTTAGGATTTCAGCAGTCCTGGAAGAAGAAGAACAAGAACAAGAAGAAGTCGTCGAGGAGGAAGACGAATACAGATGGAGATGTGGCCATGGCTAGCAGCTTGAAGGATGGATCGAAATATGATCAAAAATACGCCAGAGAAGATTAAGATGAAGACTAAGACTGCCCTCGCATCAAACTAATGAGGATCAGAACCTCTGCTCAAAATAAATACGACCAGGGAGACGAATATACGAGTATCAGCAGAGCTCAAAACCACCTTGTGGTGCTCAAGTCTCTGGTGATGGCGAGGAGCTCTGGTGATGGTGAACTTTATCAATCAGGTATGTTGTTGAATTTGAAAATTGAGGTTAGGGTTTCCATTTGAGATTAGGCGTTCTGGATTTGTGAATTAGGATTTTTTTTTTTAAGGAATTAAGGCTCTGATACCATATTAGAACTGAAAGATAGAACTCATCAATCAATTATGTACGACAATCAGGGGTATATAAACAAGTTTCATCGGACAAGGTCCCCTCTCACAACCAATGTGTGGCTATCTACATTAACTCTTGACAAGAATATGGAAGAAAGATGCCATGAATTTACAAAAAATCATTCACAAGCATGATGGAAATAATATCCATTTACTTTAAAGTACCATTATCCAAATGTTGTTGTTGATGTTACAAAAAACCGTACAAACTTTTACAAGTTTCATGCACAAGTTGATGATTACAACAACTAGGCCTTAGAAAAATTACAAACTACTAGAGAAAAACTTCGACAAATGCAACCAAGTTGCTACAAGTTGGAATAGTTGAAAAAAATGTTTGTGAGAATCACCTTTGCTCAAAGTGAGATCTGACATTTTTTTCGTCGAATTACTCCCAAGAACCAGTAAGTTCAAATGATGATCTACTGCAACGCTCATTTGTCACCTTATGGACAATGAAAAGAACTTGGATAGAACCTCACAGTTGCTTCTCTTTGCCGCTGCAAATTCTCCTCTCGTTGCATATCCTCTCTCATGTTATGTGTTCTACATACAAATTTTTTTTAGAGAATATATAGGAGAAAGCCAAGCCCCTAGCAGCCATAACCGTCCGCTACCACTGTAGGCGAATATTAGGGGAGTAAATCCCCCACTAAGTTGCAGTTACAAATCTGAAACGCCTATAGAAGTAGCAGCTGAACAATCGCACAACTGGAACTGAAGCTCCAGCAGACAACGTGTTCCCACTGGAACAACAAGACACGCAGAGTGCGCTGGAACCATTGGCCCACTGAACCAGATGGCAATGTTGGAACAGCTGGCCACATTGGAAAGCTGGCCTGCTAGACCAGCTGGCCACGTCGGAACCAGTGGACCATCTGGCCACGCTAGCCAGCTAGAGCGTGTTGATCGCGCAGCTTCAATGCAGACTCCACGTAAGGAAGTGTCATCTCACATCCGATACGTACGTAAGTGTGACATCAAAGCGCACTTTGTACCCTTCGTCCATGCCCAAGTCACTATGCTCCTTTGGGGCCTAGCTCCAAAGGAAAATTCATAAGAAATGGGTAACAAAAACAATTGCTACTTGGAGGATTTGAAACTTGCCCTCTAGTAAAAAAATCTTTACCAACCACATGGACTACAACTCCCCATATGTGCAAGACAACAAAAGATTATAATACACACTCGGAATTTGTCACATAGTTGATGTAGGATCATATTCCTACAAATCATTTTCAAATAAACCCGAACAAACGTGTCAAAAAGGGTTCCCATATATATGAGCTGTTTGGATGCATGCAAATGGGAGGATTTCCAACTTCCCACGTTACGTTTTGCTTTGAAGGAGGTGCATGTCATGAAGATTTTTTACCTCTTGCCCCCCCCCCCCCCACCCCCCCCCCCCCCCCACCCCACCCCAATCTCATCATTCCACATCCTTTTTTAATAGGATATGGGATGGAACTTGAACTTATTTTTCGTTTTTCATAATAATCATTTAACTAGGTAATAATTAATTAATACCATATTAACAACTTAATAATTAACATGTTCAATTAATACAAAGTAGTGAATATCTATTTTTAGGAAATCAAGATAATTAAATTTGTAATCTTAAATAAAAACAAATACTATTAATTAATTAGTTACCACTATCTATTATTAAAAAAATAAGAAACAAATATAATTTAGTATGTAGTTAGTCAAATTAATTAATGGTAAGTAATATATTATTCCTAAATAATAATTAAGATATTTAATTAGTGTCAAGTCACTTACAATGCTAGCTACTATTAAGTAGTTAAGATAATTAACTATTAAAAAAGTAATAGATAATGGATATTTTTAAAATTATTTTATAACTATAATAACTATTTAATAAGACTATTTTCTCAATATTAACTTTTACTTAATTAATATTTCAATTATTACTACTACCACTTAACTATCAATTTAGCTAGATATCTAATTAGTTATAATAGTTTTGTTGTGTATTTTCCCACCTTCGTTCTCCCAGATCTTCAATTCAAACATATTTTAGAAGAAAGGGGAGACAAGAAAGTGCATGAAAAGTCCATGCATATGCACAACATGGATGTGCACCTAACCACTTCCCTCTCACTTCCCTCTATCCAAACAATCCCATATTGAAAATATTATTCATTGTGCCAATAGGAAACTCTCCCCCAAAAGAAATTTCATGCTTCGCAGGAATGTTTGACACATTTTCATCGTCTAGTAAGCCTAGCTTTCTGGGTCCAGCGCCCATTTCACATGGATGTCCCAATTAGCTTTGTGTTTGTTAAGTATGATGAGTCTAACTGCATTTTCATCCTACTGACCACAAAGCCAGTGATGCATATAGTGTCCGTGTGAAATTACTTTTAAAGCTGTGATAAGGATCTACATTTGAACATCAAGTAGAGACTAGAAGTCAACTGCCCAATATAATCTGAAATGAAGAACCATGCTTACCTATGTTTAATTCCAGAATCAAGGCCCCAAAATCTTATATGAGTAGGGATGGAAACCATACCCTTGATTTCTGCAGGCTAGAATGAGAGAAACATTCCGGATATGATACACTGGATCATAGTGAAATTAAATAAATTTGGTGGTTGAGAGGAATGCAAACCTGGCAAACCATAGCAAGAAGTTTGTTGGCTTCTCCACAAGCAGAGGCCATTTGATCCATTACCCCACAAGGAGCACCAACAATACAATTCTCAACCTGCCAGAGATCTTATTATGACCTAACCTATCACAGGAAGCTATATATATATATATATATATATATATATATATATATATATATATATATATCACTTGTATATTATCAAACCTTCTGGCATAGCAATGCAAGATCTCTTGGGGAAATATCAAGTCCTGCAGACAAGATGTTCCTAACAACATTATACACAAATTGATACTGTAAATTAATGCTGAGGAAAACTGGAAGGTTCATAAACACATAATATCTACCAGATCCTTAGCATTCATAAGAAAATTATAATAGAGAGTAATCAAAACCATGAACAAAGGAGCAAAACCTAAAGGCTCAAAGAATTAATATTGTGTAGCTCCTGTAAAGAGAGAGAAACCATAATACGATTATCTACAAACCAGACATACACATAAACATGCTGTTGCAGAAACTAAGTGTCATTAGTTAGGATGAAAAGACTACCACCTAAATGCTAAAAGGAGTTAATGTGTTCTGTAGTATTTGTGAAGTGATAATATTCACATTACTAATATCTAGTATCTGGACAGAAAATAATATAATGATAAACACTGAGTATACATATATGTGATCTTGTGGTATCCACTCCAAATTTTAGCTGAATATAAAAACTTTTTCAGGGTGCTTCCAACACGTTTTCTCAAACCACTCATGTTTGTTGATGCAATCTCTGGAGCTCGCAGGGACCTGCATGGAGGGAGGGATTGTTGGACATGGAATGGATCCTCAAACGGTCACTTCAACTTTCGTTCGGCATATGAACAGACCTGTATGCCTCACCCGACCCTTCCACGTGTGGAGTTCATATGGGTCAAAGGGCTTGCAAACAAAATGCAATTAAATATGCTCAAAACGATTCGCGTACAATTACTTGCGTTGGACCGACTTTCCAGGTTTGGGATACACACCGTAGGACAAGGTTACAAACTTTGTCCGCACGATGAGGAATCATCAACTTACCTATTCTTCCTTTGTGATTTTGCATCGAATATTTGTAGAGATCAATGCGCTAAACTGAACTTAATGGTGTGCACATCCAAAGAGTGGCAGGATTAGGTTGAGTATATCAACAGACAGCATATTAGGGGAGACCAATGGTACAGGCAAGCACGCGTCATGTTGTCGGCTAGTATATGGCATATATGGAGAGAAAGGAAAAGGCGCACATTTGAAAAGTTGAAGATGACCCAGATAGGCATTATGCATAATATTGAGTATGATGTCAGTTGTATAATATAAAAGAGTGTTGAAGTTGTAAATTTTTTACAATCAATAAAATTACATTATATATATATATATAGTCCTGAGGCTTAATCAAAGATGGTAGAACAAGAAGTTGAAGTCGAGATCAGGAGTTCACACAAAAGTTTCATCTCTGATATACCCCCATCCAACGAAGAACTATATAATTATATAATATAGTAGCTAATTACATCTCCTTCTGAACCACAGAATCCAAGAACCAAAAGCACGTTCTTTCTTGCAAACGCAATTACAATTGAGACAGGACATTTAAACTAGAAGAAGAGAAAAATATAGAATAAAAATTATTCTTACTGGGCTGGTAAAGACCATCATTGCTCAAAGCAAGATTCGTCCTCTATCGACGATCTGCTCCCAGGAGCCAGCAAGTTCTCAAGAGAACTTTCGGAACGCTCGTAGTCACCTCTTTGTGTGACTCGAACGGACTCCTTTTGGACTCCTCTTTTTCAATTTTCGTATATCTCAAAAGGAGGCTAGATGGCTCTTTATATAGGGAAGGATGGAAGCCCATCCTCCTCTTCCTTCCGATGTGGGACTAGAAAACCAATATACAAAATTGATATCCCACAATCGCAGCCCAATGTATAGCCCGCTCAGCGCCCGTTCATGTAACACGCGGATGCAATCCGAGCATAAAACGAGCGCAACAAAAGCGCACAAGTGCCTTGCGACGATGCTGACGTGCTAAGTGCAAAGTGCGCCAACAAAGTGCCACTTTGCGCTCTTGAGCCCGAGTCCGAGTCGCTAAGCCCCTTTGGGGCTTAACTCCTATGGAATAATATCCAAGAGCATGACAAAAAGCTTAAAAGCTTTCATTGAGGAGTTAATCCTTTTTATCTCCTAATAAAACACCCCCACGTGGCACCAATGTGTCCCACCACACCCCATGTGCACACCTCAACTCATACACAGTATTATATTGAGATACACACTTAGTGGTGTAGCCAATGTGGGACTATTTTTCTTAGTCAAAAGGAAACAACACCAACAATCCCCCATATATCTCAGTATATGGGTTGAGCGTTTCCTACAGTGGCTGTCTATTATGCATTAGGATAGATGTCGCTTCAACTTGAATCGTCCCGCATGGGTCAAATAATAGTATGATACAAGAATGAACTAGGCCTTGAATTCTGCACCATAGCTGCAATTCTTTCCACTCACACAATGACATCAGCTGTGCTTCCGGTTGCACATTAAAGGCCATGTGCATGCTTGGTTTCGGTGTATGTATCTTGGGCGTCTACAACTTTACCCTCAAGAGACGGCCTATATCTCTTTCCATATACTCTAGGTGAGTTCTTTTAAGAGTCCTTGGCATGAAGCCTTGCGCTTCCTTGCGATGCTACTCTGCTATGACATGGCCAAAAGCCGAGGTCCCACCTCATTGTGGTGTCATCAACTGTAGCATGAGGTCCCAGCCTCTTTGTAGGGCCAAACTACCCAGCATTAAGCCTTGCGCTTTCTTGTAGTGTTACACCGCTGTGACTTGGCTCGCGTAGCCGAGGCTTTACCCTCTCTATGTACCTCTTGGTGGTGTCACACTACTGTAACATGAGGTCACCGGCCTCTTTGTAGTGCTGTCTACCAATCTTTATTTTACAGCATTAGGCCACCTGCCTATATGCGTTGCTGTGCCACTGTGACATGGCTCGCAAAACCGAGACATTACCCTATCGAGGAACCTCTTGGTGGTGTCACCCACTGTAGCATGGAGTCCTTCGCTCCTTTGTAGTGATGTACTACCGAGCTTCCTGTAAGGCACGTCGGACATTCCAAATGTCCTAGAACTCATTAAGGCGTCTAAGCCATCCTCCTACAGAACTTTGTTCTACTCAGAGAACAGATAGTAGACAACAGTAGTTCTGGGTCCGTAACCGCTCAATGTCTCAAAGGACTATCCACTGTTCCTGATATTCTCCCAGTCAATGATCCTTCTTTGAACCAAAAGCTAGATGTCTAGTAGATTCCTCTTTGAACTAATAACATAAAACTTTATGGTAGAATTACAAAGACAGAATATCAAAGTCCTTCAGGCCCATGTATGTTGTGTCCTTGACTATATGCGGTGTTACGCCGCTATGACATGGCCTAAAGCCGAGGCTTTACCCTTTAAAGGTACCTTATTTGGTGTCGCCACTGTAACATGGAGTACTATGCTACTTTATAGTTCTTATGATCAGCTGGCGCTTGAGGTCTTATATGAACGGATCCGCCAGGCCCTCCTGACTCCGATCATCAACCACTGTAATGATGTCATCTTTGATGCGCTTATATAGTGTCTTGAACGGACCCGCTAGAATCACCTAGCTCCGAACATTAACCGCTACCATGACGCCATCCTTGATGCGCTCATACAACACCATGTGCCTTAGTAGCACAGATCTCTTCTAATTATTGAAGAAAAAACTGCAGTCGTCTGGTTGTCGCAGTGAATCGATGTAAACACCCAGATTTTTAGAATTTAATTTTAGAATTTTAATTATTGGAATTATGAATTCTTGAAATTTTGGAAGATTTTTCTGTAATTTATTATTATAATTAAACCAACCCAGACCGAACCAGCTCAACCCAAACCAACCTAAACCAAACCAAATCGGATCCAAACCCACCAACCCGAAACCCTAAACTTACACCCGAACCCGCATCCCCCTTCTGCTAGAGTGCTTCTCCCCTAACCCCCGACTCTAACGCTTCCCCTCCCTTCCTCTTCCAAACCGGCCACCGACCCTCTCCTTCGGCTCCTTGTAACCTCCCACCCTCACCCCTATAAAAATCCCAACCTAGCCAAACCGCACCACCAACAACCCCTCTCTCATTTTCGACCATCGCCGTCGCCGTCAGCCGCCAGACCGCCGCGCGCTGGTGTGGGACATTCATGGCGATCATCATGCTCCTTGCCATCTCCAGAAGGTGTCTGTTCTTCCTTTCTGCCACTCCATTCTGTGCTGGTGTGTATGCACAGGTGGTATGATGTTGTATTCCTTAGGCTGACAGGTATTCCTCAAGTGCTTTGTTGGTATACTCTGTTCCAATGTCAGGTCTTAGTACCTTCACCATTGCTCTATACTGAGTCTGGACATGTTTATGAAAGTCCCGGAAACAGACAAAAATCTCACTCTTATTCTTCATCAAATACAGCCAGGTGACACGAGAGGAACAATCAATAAAGAGACGAAATACTTGTAACCATTCATAGTAGTTGTGGCGCACGGGCCCCAGACATCAGAATGTATAATATCAAAAACAGAAGAGCTCCTATGGCCCGTACCAATATTTGAGCTCCTAGTAAGTTTGTCTAAATCACATGCATCACATACTAGTTTCTCCTTATTTTCCTTCTCATAAATAGATGGATACAACATACTCAAAATACCAAAAAGATGAGTGCTCCAACCGCCTGTGATGGAGTATCAGTGTATCCTCGGCACTCATCTTTGGTCCTCTCATTCCTGCCATTTCTATCACAGACACCAATACCGAATCCAGTCCTTCCCGATCCAGGTACCACAGTCCATCATGCCAAGTGCCAGTCCCAAGTTTTCGTCCCGTCTCCTTCTCCTGGAAGATCACCTTAGGAATATCAAATGAGACAATGTATTTTAGTTGGAGGATTATAGAATTAATGGACAAAAGACTGGCTGTAAAAGGAGCATGTAAAATATTGGACAATCTTACTGAACCAGTACAATCGACAGTACCCTTACCGACCACTGGCTGGAAAGTACCATCGGTTGTTTAAATGTTGTCTGCAGATGCTAGGTGAGTGTAGGAAGAGAACTCACTAGCATTCCCTGTCACGTGTAAGACCAAGCTCATGAGCTTATTATCCTAGGTCGGAACAAGTTGATAGGATCCCCCTTTTTACGTCCCCATGTCGCCACACAGGAGGGACATAGGGCGCAAAAAGGAAAGAGAGGAATGGGGTTCGAGACGCACCCGAATAGACAATCCAGTCCAACGATCTAAGGAAAGACATAGATGCAAGGGCGAGTGAGTCATCAGTACCTTCCGATGGATGGGCATACATGGTAGCGTTGCCTCTGGCGAAGACTGAGGTGGACGCCGCCTCAGTCCCACTCCTCCTGTTTCCATCGCTTGACGCTCTCTGCTTTCTCCTGAGTACTTCCAGCATGCCCAGTAGTGCATGATCCTCCTCAGTATAAGCACCATTAGCTCCCTCATCGCCTTCTGCTACCAGCAGTTTTGTCGACCCCCACGACCACGGTCACGTCCTCCAAATTGTCCACGGCCGCCACCTATATCTCCTTCCTTTGGTGGTTTGGTGCAAGCATACCTCAGATGGCCCACCTCTCCGCAATTGTAACACTGCCGAGGGTCTTCCTTAGGTCATGTGCCGCCTGAATTGGCAACCGCCAGTGCTGTCTTCACTTCAGGAGGACCATCTATCCCTGCATGTAGCTTGATACGAGTCTCCTCCTGGATCATGGCCGAGATAGCCTTCTCAAGTGTAGGAATCTTCGGTTGGGCTAGAAGTAGTGCTGTCCTCTGAGCAAACATTGCGGCCAGCCCCTTAAGAAACTTCATCGTCCTCTCCTGCAGACATACCTGTCTCTCCTTACACTTCGGGTCCTCGCAGCTCGTCCGATCTGAGAAGTGATCATAATCCAACCACAGACGCTCCAACTCCGTGACATACTTCCGTACCGTCTTCTCTCCCTGTACGGTGTCGTCGATCTCCCCCTTGATCTGGAAAACCCTCAAGTTATTTTCCACACTATCGTAGGTTCTCCTCAACTTCTCCCACACGTCTTTCACCATCTCAAGGCCATCCACTATACGACGATCGACTGGACTAAAGAATTGAGGAGCCAAATATATACCACCATATGAGTGGACTTCGACTCGTCGCGTCCAGCCGAGCCCTCATCTGGCTCTGTCTTCTCTCATGATAAGAAACCCTCCAGGTTCTTTCCGGCGAGGGTTCTCCTCACCCGTCGTGACCAACTCAGGTAGGTGGCTGGTCCATCAAGCTTCAGATCGATGGATGGAAGCTCCAACTTCGCCAATATTCGTGTCGCGCTCTCACTAGTCGATAGTTTCATCAGCTTCATCAACGTTGCGACCTCCGCAGAGTCCAACTTCTTGATGATCTCCTCCATCGATCTTCTCCGATCACCTCACACCCGTCCCACGATTCACGTTTGCCCTCTTCGTCCTCTCCTAGACTCGAATGTCTCTCCCCCCATCAGATCTAGACCTTCGATTTCAACGTCTGGAACGACCCGCGGGAGATGCCAGGAACCGCGACAGAAGGTTTCGCGGGAGTCGCGGCTTCGCGGTGGTGGTGGAGGGCGAGCGGTGTAGCAGCGGTGGTAGCGGGCGGCGCGACAGCGGTGGTGGCAGCGCGGCAGCGGTAGTGGCGGCACGGCAGCGGTAGTGGCGGCACGGCAGCGGTAGTAGCGGACGGTGTGGCAGCGGTGGGGTGGTGGCTGCTAGGGATTGGGAGGTGATGGCTCGGGTTTGGGCTTTGATACCATGTAGAATATTTTGGAGTAATTGTTATATTTTTTATTGATAATCTCTTGGCTATTTATAGCCTTACAACCCTTTATCTTACATTAATACCCCATTAAAACCCCATGTAGAATATTCTAATATCCCAACAAATATACCAAGAATATTCTAATATACCAACAAATATACCAAGAATATTCTAAAATACCAACAATATTACTAAATATAGTTAATAGATAAACTCTCTATGTAAAAGTTAATTAAAAATTTAATTTTAGACAATGACAGCATCGCCTACAACACGATATCATCGAAACGGTGACATCATCACATGTCACGATGACATTATCATGATGACATCATCACTCCCCCACAACCCCTCACATGTCCACATCAATTCCCCTTCTTACAACTCACCACCCTCACATGCTCTCACCAAATCCCCTCCTCCCACCTCATCACTCCCCATACCCCTCCCTTCTCCCTCTCTCTCATGAAACCAACCCCTCTCACATGACCTCCAACACTTCTCCCTCTCCCCTTCCTATATAAAAACACCCATATACTCTTCCCATACCATTCCATCTTCCCCCCACCTCTACATAGCTCAAGAGCCTCCTTGTAGAAGCCTTGGTTCTTCATTGGATCAACAAGGTAACCCTTATTGTCTATATATATATATATATATATATATATATATATATATATATATATATATATATATATATATATCCTAGTTAGAAATGATTAAGGGTTACCTTGTTGATCTAATGAAGAAACAAAGACTTCTACAAGGAGGCTATTGAGCTATGTAGAGGTTGGGAGAAAAAGGAATGGTATGGGAAGAGTATATGGGTGTCTTTATATAGGAAGAGGAGAGGGAGAAGGGTTGGAGGTCATGTGAGAGGGGTTGGTTTCATGAGAGAGAGGGAGGAGGGAGGGGTGAGGGGAGTGATGATATCATAATGATGTCATCATGATAATGTCATCGTGGCATATGCGATGATGTCATCGTGTTGTAGGCGATAATGTCATCGTCTAAAATTAAATTCTTAATTAACTTTTACATAGAGAATTTATCTATTAACTATACTTAGTAATATATTAATCTATTTTGAAAAAATAGGGGTTACAGATCCTATCGTGTCAGCAGATGTTGCATTCTTTAAGGATACACCAATTTATACTACAGACTATCGTCCTTACCCTGCTCCACTCTTGTGGTGGGTCCCTTAGCTACCTCGGTTCTTCATATTCCTCTACTAAAGACTACTACCTTGCGGATCCTACTTCTTCATCTCCATTCTCCCTTCTTGTAGCTCATACATGTATTCCTACTACAACATTGCCTTTCGTCCCTTCTACTTCGCTTCACTTACTACTACAACTCTGCGTTTTGGGTTTATGCTCCTGCACCTCGTAACCCACCTCCCGCTGCTCCCCCAACTCTGAGCTTATTGTTGCTTCTCCATCTCCCGTTGCCAGCCTTTTACCATCCTCCTCAAATCTCGATCTACCCATTGCCCTTCATAAGGGCAAGCGTACTCCTTGTTCTTACCCCATGGATGACTATATCTCATATGCTCGTCTTGGACCTTCTTGTCACGAAATGTCTGTCTCTTGCCTCCATTACTCTTCCCATGACTCCCTAGGAGACGCTTTCTGTACATGTATGGAAGTGGGCTAGATTGAGGAGATATATGTACTCGTTTCTCGTGGCACTTGAAATTTACTTCTAACACCTCCAGGAGACGCTTTGTGTACCTGCATGTAAGTGGGCAATGATTCAGGAGATAGAAGTACTTGTTTCGCGTGGCACTTGAGATTTACTTCTAGCACCTCCCCGCACTGATGTGGTTTCTTACATGTGGGTTTTCACTCTCAAATATTTGTCATACTAATCTATTGCTCGCTATAAAGTCCATGTTGTGGCAAAGGGCTTTACCCAGACTTACGGGGTCGATTTCTTTGAGACATTCTCCCATATTTTCTGCCTTAGCTCCATTCGGGTTATCCTCTCTCACGGTCAACCAAGATTTGTTGATGTTTCAGTTAAATATCAAAAATGTCTCTTATATGGTGATCTTGTCGAGGAAGTTAAGTTTATATAGAGAGACTCTCGAATTTGTTGCTCAAGGAGAGAATCTTGTTTGCAAACTAAAAAAGGTAATCTATGGTCTCAAGCAGAGTCCTCGTGAATGTTTTGAGAAATTCAGACATGAGTGGGGTTGGATTCGGATGAAGTCATGCTTACTCTTTATGTGAAACACTAAGTCTAGGATCGCTATTATGATGGTATTTGTTGTTGATATGTTATTGTCTGGCAGTGATCCTGGACTTTGTTATCAAGGACTTGGGTCAGCCACGATATTTTCTAGGGATTGAGATAGCCTGAGTCTCGATATTTTCTAGAGATTGAGATAGCTTGTAGCAAGCAAGCCATAATTCTTTCCCAGAAAAGTATGCTATGAACTTACTGTAGGAAACTAACTTGTAGGGTTCTAAACTTGTTGATACTCCTATGGAACAAAATCCAAATCTCTTGCCTCATGATAATCAACAGATTCTGGAAAAGTCGCATGACAAAAGACTTGTTATGAAACTCATCTACTTGACTAGTACTCAACATGAAATTTCTTTTGTTGTTCTGGTTAGCCAGTCCATAGAGAATAAGAAGGCGTGTCAATGGGATTCAGCTCTTTGGAATACATCAAGAGGTCTCTGGGTAAAGGCCTTTTGTACCAATGACATTGGCATCTCAAGACTGAATCATATTATGATGTTGACTATGCTAGGTCGAAGAGTAATCGGGGATTGACGTCTGGTTATTGTACTTATGTTGGAGGAAACCTTGTTACTTGATCAAGAAACAGGCATTCGTCGTCAAATCTAATGCTGAGATAGAGTATAGAGGTATAACCCACCAATTTGTGAAATGATGTGGCTACGGACTCTTATGGCGGATCTTGGTGTCAAGTATACTGAGTCGTCATGACCTATGCATTGTGGCAATCAAGCCGTTATTTTCTTTACTAGCAATCCGGTCTTTCATAAGAGAAGCAAACACATTGAGGTGAACTGCCATTCAACGTTGTCATGACCAAGCAGACATCCACTCCATTTACTCGCTCAGAGGACTAGATCACCAACCTATTTACCAACCCCTTACCTCTGCTCGTTCACCACTTTATGTATCAAGCTGAGCATGCATGGCATATATGCATGAGCTTGAGGGGGAATGTTAGTGTGTATGTAGTTCAATCCACTATGTTGGACATTGGGCCTCTCTCTCGGGCTTAATATATACTCGTTATGATCTATAAATGAAAGTTGGGTTGACTATATCCTATATTAGAATTCAAGAGCAACCATGAGCAAGAGTATACAAAGTGGGAAACTTTGATTAATACTCAATGGAATTTATATGGTATTATGAAGACAACTTAAACAATGAAGATATGATTGATGTAACATTAGCAAACAGTAACAAAGAATTTAAGGAAGCAGCCATCTCAGCAACCAAAAACTAACCATGGGCAGCAGCAATTGCAGACATAGTAGAAACCTCAACTGCTGCAGAAGAAGATACACCTTTGCCTTCTGGGACATCAGATGAAACCTGAATATCATATTAAACATCAAGCTCAATTTTTAGATTTTGAATGCTTATATTTGTTTCTAGCTAATATAACTTCCATGGGCAAAATATATCAAAATCAAGAAGTAACTAGGGAGTAGTTAATGTTGATGGCCAAGAGATACCTAAAATTAATAGGTTTCTCTATTTAGGACTCACGATGGGAAGGTTTATAAGGATATTGTTTAAATAATTAAATCCCGACATTGAAGTGGAGAGCCTCTGGAATGCTTTGTAATCATAATACCCTCTGTGGGATGGAATGTTGGGATTGAAATTAAGAAATATGTCGAAAAATGGGTGTAAAATGTTTTGATGGCTATTCTGTGCTCGTGGGTATCTTAACCATTGATTCAATTGTGCAAACCTGCCGAACTGTGTCCTTTCCTTCAGATTCATGTGAAAAACCTAAGAAGAGTCCAATCAGCAAGGGACTAAAGCGCGAGGAATCTCTTTCTTAAAACTCTTTACCTCGGGACCAAATTGGTTATTCGGAGTCAAAATCGTGACAGGTGTACCTGAAGCTATTTCTGGATGAATGGGAATGTGTATTGTGATAGGATAATAAAGAGTGCACTGATGAAAAGTTGACTGCGGTGTCAATCAAGAATAACAAGATAACATTGTCGGAGATGATTTGGGCATGTCCAACAGAGACGTAAATATGCATTGGCGAGGAGTGGCAAGATGTTAATAAAAGGAACTGTTACAGCTTCTGGTAGACCTAACAAACCTGGATTCAGACTATGGAAGAGGTTATTACATTTGCTAATGTTAGAGAGATGGCCTTTAACAGAGCACGGTGGAAGAAAACAATTGACCAGCAAATTTTTGTATATAAGTTTCTTCTTTTTCTTGTAGGGATCTGTAGTTCTGTGATTTTCATGTGATACCTACTAGTGACGTAATAATATCAAGGCTTTTGATAAGGGCACTGCCTATTTTACTTGGGGCTAGCCCAGGATTGGGGCTAGCCCACTAAAGAGCAACATTTACTCATAGTAGCCCAAGTTTTTACTCACACTAGCCCACTTCTCCAAACCCTCCCAAACCCTCCCCCCGACCGGAGCTTTCCCCCCTCCCGCCGGCCGCTCTCCGCTGTCCTCCTCCTCCTTGTCGATGGCTCCCAAAGTCTCGAAAGTACCAAGGTAGAAATCATCATTCTCCTTGTGCTATTGTATTTGAAAAATTGTCCAAAAATTATAAGAAATCCTCTTGCATGTTGAAAATTTTGAGTTTTTTTCTTTCAAATGAGGGCATACTAGTCCTTGGCGGAGTCTAGGATGTAGTTTAGACGTACAAGTCGTTTGGAACATGATTATAGGGCGTACAATGTCGAGACTGCTCGACATTGTCGAGCAGTATCGAGCGGGACTGTAGAATTTCCTACAGTCCCATACAGATTTAGGACTGTAGGAAATTCGACAGTCCTATATATATATAGGACTGTCGAATTTCCTACAGTCCTAAATCTGTATGGGACTGTAGGAAATTCTACAGTCCTAAAAGATTAGGACTGTTGATAAATCTGCAGTCCTGTATACTTACAGGACTGTAGAAATGGCTACAGTCCTGAAAAAAAATTCAATTATTATGTTAAAATATAAATTAATTTTTGTCTGTATATATTAATTTTTGTCTTATAGTCATGCCCCTGGAAAGGACACTGTGGATGAAGAAATGAGAAGACGCCCTACTGCGTCGATGCGTAAGGAACGCACAGTTTCGCAAGGCGTCACTATCCGCGAGGCCGAGGCACGCCCTGAAGTGAGGAAACGTCCATTGACGAAGAAGATTGCCACAAAGAGACGTGCTCCTCCTAGTTCTTCCGGTTCTTCTTCCTCCTCCGATGAGGACATGCCAAATGTTCCAAATCGGCCTACTGATGGTTCAGGACCTTCTCAGCCTGCTGATAGTCCTGTCGAGAGTCTTCCACAAACTCTCGGAAACCGGCCTACTGATGGTTCGGGACCTTCTGAGCAGGCAGATAGTCCAGTCGACACTCGTCCAAACGGTTGCTCTATGTTACCGTCGATCGAAAACCATATTGCATACCAAATATGGAACAATCCGGTAAGTACATTACGTTATGAAAAATTTATATATAGTTGTAAGTTCAAAGTTCATTTTACATGGAGGTTTAATTTCATCCAATTGTTGACTTTTCAGGAGTGTGGTCGTATGTTGACGGTGATCAACCATGGCAAAAAATTGAATACATGGAGGTATGAATTATTGGGAGATGATGTGAAGGCAAAAATCAGTCCCACCGGTCTACAATATTTGGGTAGCTACTCATATACGACGGTGGATAATGCACTGATTTCAGCATTTGTAGAACGGTGGCATCCAGAGACCAACACTTTCCATCTACCCAATGGGGAGTTGACGATTACCCTTGATGACGTCCATCATATATTGGGACTTAGGGTTGATGGTCGTCCCATGCAAAATCATACTTTTGATGAATCGAGCATCGACTATTATGACAATATTGTGGATCATGTATCAGGGTGTCTGGGAGTTGATTCCACTAGTTTTACTAGTCTTCGAGAATTCAAGAAGTCCTACGGACTTCCTCTAAAATATTTGGAGCAGATATTCGCTGAGCCGGCCCCCGAAATTGATAATAGCGATAATGTGGCCCACGGTTATATGCAGTTCATCTTAGGGGCTGTCGGCATTACCGATAAGTCTGGAACGTCCATAAATGCGAAATATCTCATCGATTTGGACAACATTGAAACGGTGGACGAAATTTCTTGGGGAAGCGGTATACTGGCATACCTTTACCGCGAGCTTGGTGCGGCATCCCATGTGGGTTCGAAGACAATTTCTGGATGCCAGACTCTACTCCATGTATAGATATATCTTTGTCAACTTGTTTACATAGATTGAAATTGTGTTGTTTATTTTTGGACTAATATATTTCCGGTAACGTGAAGGCATGGATATACGAGCACTTTCCAACTCTGCAGCGGGCGAAGCTGAGCCTAGGATATGACGAGAACCTGCCTAGAATGTGCCGATGGAAGCCTACTAAAGAAGATGCCAAACGTACTCACACATTGGCCGCTCTACGGCATGCACTCGAAGATATGACGACAGAAGAGGTGAATGTAGACCTAATTTTGTACTTAATTGGTATTAATTTACTACGTTATGCTAAATGACATTATGTTAAATTTTATGTGGTGCAGATTGTATGGGATCCATACCGTGATTTGCGACAGACTACCCGTCCGTTGCAACCAGTCGCCTTATATCACAGTCTTATCAGTTGTCATGAAATCAAGGAGGCTTATATGCCGGATAGAGTGCTACGTCAGTTTGGCTACGTACAAACTGTCCCAACTCGAACTTTGCAAATGATAACCCCTCCGCGCGGTACAAAACCGCTAAACTACATACCTGCACATTTCAACTGGGTATCGGCCTTCTTCACCGAGTGGCAACGCCACGTCATTAGAGATACCGACCGGCTAGCAGCAGTCAATATGGCGGAGTGCAGCGACGACTACCTCGCCTACTACGCCGGTGTCGGACTACCGACTTTGTTTCAGCGCGGAGGGGATATTGTGCGTGTACCGTCAGATCTTCCTCCCAAATCGGTCTTATATACTGCACTGGTCAAGATGGTGAGCCTACTTGTAGACCTTAAGTTTGATATTTGTAACTTTGTCTAACAATTTTTTTCATTTTTCATGAATAGGCAAGGAAAGTTAAGAAGTTGGGAAGAAGCCTCGTCAGTTGCCAGGGTTCCAATTATATGACAATCAATGACGAACTCCAAAAAATCGACAACGCTGAAGAATATCCTTTCTTGGATACTAGAGAGCAACGCACGAAGAGGCGCCATGACGTTTGAACAATCATTTTGTGTTGTAAAATTGTAAACGTTGTAAAACTTTAAACTATAATTTTAGTTGTAAACGTTGTAAAAGTTTGATTGAATATCACTTTTGACGATATTGAGTTGTAAAACTTTAAACTATAATTTTGCCTACTTGTGACAGTTTGTGTTTATTTTGCCTTGTTGTTACTATTTTGATCTGTATACTGTGCATATTGGTCAATGGATTAACTGTATATTCAATCCTAGTGTAAACTAGGACTGTCCAAAATTGACAGTGAGTAAACTTTAGGACTGTCACATTTTTGACAGTCCTAGTGTAAACTAGGACTGTCAAAATTGTGACAGTCCTAAAGTTATATATTTACTCAAAATTGACAGTGAGTAAACTTTAGGACTGTCACATTTTTGACAGTCCTAGTGTAAAAAATTGACAGTGAGTAAACTTTAGGACTGTCACATTTTTGACAGTCCTAGTTTACACTAGGACTGTCAAAATTGTGACAGTCCTAAAGTTATATATATGTCAAAATTGACAGTGGGTAAACTTTAGGACTGTCACAATTTTGACAGTCCTAGTTTACACTAGGACTGTCAAAATTGTGACAGTCCTAGTATCCTGGCAGTTTTCCATTATGACAGTCCTAAGTTATTAGTAGCAATGCGCAATATACAATCAAAATCTTCATAACTCTTTTCATTACACAACATACAACATATGGTTCAATATACACTTAGACAAACATGGATCAAAAAATTATACATTTTCACTTGGGGCAGTATCAATCGATTAAAATATCAAAATAGTCCTCCGACATGATTTTTGGATCCTCCATCTTCATCATCTTCTTATAGGCCGCCATTGCATCCATGTAGGGTGTGGTCCATGCGATCGCTTCCTCAGGTGCGTGTTTATACCAAAGCGTAGAAGGTGGCGGAATAGGAGAATGAGCGATCAACCTTGGGATGACGAAGTGTTGTCCGACAAGCCCAATGCAACATAGATTGGATACTCGGTGTTCGGCCGGGGGGGCACACATTGGAAAGAAAGTATTGTTAATACCATGTGAGATAATTACAATAGGTAACTTATACCTATTAGAGAAGACGTAAGCAGCAGGCGGGACATCAATGTAATGCTCTGGTCCGGTAACTGTTTCCGTACAAGGTATGCCTGCCAACAAATCCCCAACAATTTCTTCCCCAAGTATCTGGCTATAGAAGGCTAGTCGCGACTCCAACTCCTCGTACAGCTCTGCCCTAACCTGTCGCCATCCTGCTTCCACTGAATAGCCTAGTTGTCTTGCTAGTGCATGGTATCCACAGTGGCCATCCGCAGGAACATCATCAATAGACCAAATGAAGTTCCGTATCTCAGGTAGGAATTTTTCAATGTATAGACTATAAGAAACAGAAAAGTTTTCAACACCCTCCGTCGTGCCTGCATCTATCGTTTTCTGTTTCTTCCCCCTTCGAATAGTTAGCTTAGGAGTTCGAACAACGGACTTTGCCTCCAAACTGCGTTCGATATGTTCAAATAAGGATGGATCTCTTTTAGTTGACTCCTCCTCCTTCTTTTTGGCTCTACTCTTTCTTGAGTGTGGTCTTCCCTTAGGAGTTCGAACAACGGATGGCTCTTGCAATCGAGTAGTTGCCGGGACTGCAATCTCATGGATTTTAAACTCAATGGATCTTCTCTCCGGTTCCGTTGCGCCACACCACCTTGCGTGAAGTAGTTTAACTTGGGGCAACGCAAAGAAATCATCTTGCACATCCACTGCCGGCATTATCGATATCTGTCGCCAACGTTGATCAACAACATCTATTGGAATAGGTATAGATTCACGACGGTATTCGTTGATTTCATGTGCACACGGAAGTCCGAGTGAATGTCGATATGAACAACCGCAAACCTCGGGATCATAACCCACCGACTTCGACCTTTGAATCTCCTCAAGCAATAACCCCAAGGCCTTGTGAGATACCACATGAGTTAAACCATCCAAGAGGTGTTCTTGCTTGTATTCATGCTTTGCAATATTGAGGCTCATCTCAAATGATGCTACAATATCGTTCACCGTGGCAATAGTCATCAAATGAATCGATTGCCAAATAGAGACAAAATTACCGACCGATGAGCGTAGATATCTTTTCAAACATGAGTGTGCCCCTTCGACCCGGTTCGTAGTGATCGTGCCATAATGCTTCACCATGTTGGTCCATGCTAAGACGAATTGCTCTTTATGTGGTCCTAGCCAAGTATCTTTGATATAAGATATGCATGTCGGGTTACTTGGCTCCCACTTTTGTTGGAACATGTACCATGCTGCGTCGTAACTGTCTGTAGTACTTGCTCGCCATACAAGACTCCAATCACTGTAGAATTCTTCGAAGCGAAGCATGTCAATTTTACCGTCCACAGTTTCAAATTTTTTCTTGCATTGAGCATGGATATTTCTATTTATATGCCAAGTGCATAGTAGTCTATGCGCATGAGGAAATACAATATCTATAGCATTTATCAACGCATATTCTCTGTCAGTAACAAAAACAGACGGCTCTTTGTAACCTGTGTAAAGGGATTGTAGTTTCCTCAACGCCCATGTGTAATCCTCTACTGTCTCACTCTTCATAAAACAAAAAGCGACTGTAAATGTTTTTCCCGTAGACGTAAACCCGACAACATGCAAAAGAGGCATCTTGAACTTTTTGGTCTTATATGTACAATCAAGGACCAACACGTCTGCGAAGGACCGAGCCATATGTGTGCAATCAGGATGAGCCCAAAACAATGAAAGGAGTTCATCAGTTTGTGGATGGCTTCTATGGTACTCCAAGTAGTGATGCTCCCCAAGCAACTTCAATACTTGCTGCATCGCCATTCTTCCTTTCATACTATTGCATTTCGCTCTGGCCAAACTATTATAGATCGTCCTCATGGTGGACTTGTTCCCATCTTGTTTTTGTCGTACAGCAGAATATATTTGTTTCGGTGCAACTCCTGAAAGGAACATTTCTTCAACCAACTTTTTCTCATCCTCCTTCAACCGTGCCACGTAGGCATGACCCGTAAGTGTCCCTGGAATAGGATGATTGTGTCTTCCATTCTTAACTTCGATTATCCACTTCACATCTTCAACTTTTACAATCAATACCTTCAATGGACAACCACATTTTCTCGTCCCAACATTTTTCTTAGGGATTTCTTTTTCAACAACACCCTTCTTTTTATGATGCCTAAACACACCTCCTCTTTCGCATCCAAGCTCAAGATATTTTCGGTCCGGCCGAGATCGGATGGATCTTGCAATGACAATAACTACGTTATGTCGTCTCCCAACTTCTCTGCACCACTCTAATGCTTCTTCATGGCTTGCAAACTCAATATCCGTTGAGAAAATATCATCCACATCAACACCAACAGCAGGATGTACCACAATATCTGAACAAGCTTGGTCCTATAACCAATATAAAATAATATAAAAATTAATAACTTCATATAATTATTCAGGACTGTCACTATTTTGACAGTCCTATTTTTATATAGGACTGTCAAAATTATGACAGTCCTACTTTTACGTAGGACTGTCGAATTTATGACAGTCCTATATTTATATAGGACTGTGGAATATTTGACAGTCCTATGTCTATATAGGACTGTCTAATGTTTACAGTCCTAACTCGTGACTGTCAAATTAGGGTTATCGTTTTACGTACCGTACGTGCTTCGGAACAACCAACTTGTACTTCGGAACGTCCGGAGTGCATAATTAATGAATTGGACGATCCGACTTCGTCATCGAACATTTTTTCATGCATTGTTCCTACATTAATCAAAATAAACTAAATCTTTTTCGCACATTTGCAAAACTTATTCAACGTAGGTTCTCGAAGACATACCGGAAAAATATTCCTTGGGGTATCACCAAAGTAAAATACTCCTCCAACCACAACTAGCTATTTCCAAATTTAGGTTTGGGCTTGGTGGAATGAGGGTTTCTTAAGTCTAGGTGGAATGCCAAAAATAGAAACCCATTTGACTTTTATACTTTGGTGTGGGGTAGCCCCAACTAACTATCAGAGTGGCAAACTTGTAATTTTGGGAAATGGACTGTCAAATTTTTGACAGTCCTAACAATTTGTAGGACTGTCAACATTTTCACAGTCCTACAAATTGGGTAGGACTGTCAAAATTGTGACAGTCCTTCCAAGTGGTAGGACTGTCAAAATTTTGACAGTCCGGATTATAACTGTGGGCTAGCCCCGACTAACTTTCATGATGGCAAACTTGTAATTTTTTGTAAATTTTCAATGGGCTAGTCCAGAGTCAAATGTGCAGTGTCCTTATAAATGGGACTGTCACAATTTTGACAGTCCTTCCAAGTGGTAGGACTGTCAAAATTTTGACAGTCCTTCCAAGTGGTAGGACTGTCAAAATTTTGACAGTCCTGAGTATTACAGTGGGCTAGCCCCGAGTAACTTTCATGATGGCAAACTTGTAATTTTTTCTAATTTGGAAATGGGCTAGCCCCGAGTAAAATGTGCAGTGCCCTTATAATTTACCTAATATCAATTATGTTACCACAATTTGACATGCATACCCAATACTACATTTTATTTCTTTTAGTTTATGTGTGTCTAATAATTATGCACTTTTTATTAATATTACAGGTTTGTGTTAATTATGGCAAAAGATATTGGACCAAAGTAAAATTAGGTTTATTTCTGATAAAAAGGGTATAAATACCCCTTGGTCCTTTTTACACTTAACACCCTTCTAAGATGGACTATTATAGTTTAGTCCTTGGTTCTCAACACTCCCCCTCAATATGGGCGATAGATATCAATCATCCCCATCTTGTTACATAGTTTAGAAAGACTCAAGAAACTAAGACCCTTAGTAAGACAATCTGCGATTTGTTCTTCTGAGCGAATATGATCGAGCTTCAATATCTCGTTCTCTAACTTCTTTTTGATGAAGAACTGATCGATCTCGATATGCTTCGTTCTGTCATGCTGAACTGGATTGTTAGCTATACTTAGTGCGGCTTGACTGTCACTCAGAAGACGCAAATGGTGCTCCTTGATCTAACTTCAACTCTGTCAGCAGTGCTTTTACCTAGAGCAACTCTGACACTCCTAAAGTCATAGCTCTATACTCTGCTTCAGCGGTCGATCGTGCTACCACAGACTGTTTCTTGCTTCTCCGGGAGACTAGGTTACCCTCTACAAAGACACAGTACCCTGAGGTAGACCTTTTGTTGTCCATGCAGCTTGTCCAATATGCATCGCAGTATCCCTCAACACTCAGGTGTCTGTTGTTCTTGAACAATAACCC
Source organism: Iris macrosiphon (assembly GCA_036927795.1). Lineage (NCBI taxonomy): Eukaryota > Viridiplantae > Streptophyta > Magnoliopsida > Asparagales > Iridaceae > Iris > Iris macrosiphon. The sequence goes on along the minus strand of JAYESA010000003.1, from coordinate 193,521,965 downwards.
TCTTCCAAGAGTCCCCTTCAGATATCTCAGAATGTGAAAAACTGCATCCATGTGACCCTTCCTTGGATCATGTATGTAGCGACTTACTACACTCACAGCAAATGAGATATCAGGACGAGTGTGGCCTAGATAAATCAATCGGCCTACTAGTCTCTAATATCTCTCACGATCAACAGGCTCTCTTGCCTTGCACCCAACTTATATCTTTGATTGATTGGAGTGACTGTCGATCGACACCCCAGCATACCCGTCTCTGTGAGCAAGTCTAGTACATACTTCCTCTGAGAGAGGACGATCCCATCTCTTCCTCGAGCCACCAAGTCCTTTACTTCAAATTCCTTGGCAAGTTTTGACTTCAGCTGGATGATCTCCTCCTCATAATCACCTGTGATCACTATATCATTTACATATACTGCAAGTATGGTGACGTGACCTCTCGCATGCCGGAAGAAGACCGTGTGATCTGCATTGGTCTGGCTGTACTCCATGCCTGTGACAGCCTTCCTGAATCTCTCAAACCAGACCCGAGGAGATTGCTTGAGGCCATACAGTGATTTCTTTAGCTTGCACATATTTTATGTCGACTGCTTCTTGCAAAACCCTGGGGGCGTCTCCATGTATACTTCCTCTTGCAGATCCCCATGAAGAAAAGTATTTTTCACATCCAATTGATGAAGCTGTCACCAATGGTTTGTTGCAAGGGAGATCAGGGTTATATCACAGTCTATGTTACCCGGACTTTCCACTTTAGGAGAAGTATCCGTGTCCACCGAGTAGGACATGAGTATGAGTATGGAATCCATATCCGATCCTCCATGGTGACAATCGGATCATTTATGGTCCTTTATGGTGACAATCGGAAGACTGGTAGTGAAGTAGATAATTTATTTTAATGTGGTAGTGAAGTAGATAGTTTATTTTAATATGGTGGATTGGTAGTAAATTTATGAAACCTTACAAATTTAATTACATTATGTCTTTTTATGAAACCATGCAAATTTAATTATAAGCGTAAATATATGAAACAATGCAAACTTTATTACAACTGTCTTTTTATGAAATCATACAAATTTAATTAGAGAGTATGTCTTTTTATGAAATCGTGCAAATTTAATTACATGTCTTTTATGAAACAATACAAATTTAATTACATGATGTGTCTTTATACGAAACTATATTCAAATGTATTTATTTTAATAGTCATATCCCCGTACCTGTATCCAAAATTTGGATCAATTTTAGCCGATTCAATGTGTCCTTCAATAATGAGTTTGAAGGGTCCTACTCTTGGATATGTACCAATACCCGACACCCGAACCCGAGTCTAGGTAACATAGCTCACAGTGCTCATCTTTGCTACCGGAGCAAATGTCTCATCATAGTCGATGCCACACGACTGAGTGAATCCCTTTGCAACCAATCTTGCCTTGTATCGCTCCACCTTCCCTTCTGGCGTCTCCTTTACTGTGAAGACACAATTGCATCAAACTGCTCTCTTTCCATTAGGTAATGGAACAAGCTCCCATGTCCCATTTCTTTCGAGTGTTCCAAGTTCCTCCAACATTGCAGCTTTCCATCTCGGATCTTCCTTCGCTTCCTGCCAACACTTAGACAAAGATGTGGTGTCTAATGATGCAATGAATGCTCCATAAGTAGGGGATAGATTAGAGTAGGATAAGAAATGGACAATGTCATGTTCATAACCATAACAATTAGGGGATCTTCCCGTATTGCTGCGAGAAGATTTCCTTAAGAGAATATGAGATAGTGAATGAGGGACCATACCATCCGAATCAGAGGGATCCGCATCCGAATCAAAGGGATCCAGTTCAAGTGCATCTTCAGGAGTTGGGGCAGGGTTAGACGAGAGACATGGCACAATAGGGGCATTAGGCACAGTAGTAGTGGACCGCTGCTTTCTCCTCATGTAGACCTGGAGCTCTCCTTGAGCTGTAAGTTGTTCTAAAGGCTGTTCCTCCCCATGTACTGGAGCATATTGTTCCTCCCCCTACACTGAAGTATCACTTTCTTCCTCCTGATTGTGTGCATCATCGCTTTCGTCACTCTCGCTATCTCCCCCTTGTTCCCTTGGACCAACTTCCATCATCGGGCATGGAACTGACACGACAATCACGCTCGGGTCCATCTCCCCCTCCCTCCTAACACCTCATGTGTTAGGTGTGTCATCAAATACGGAGCCTTCACCGGAACCATTGTGGTAGTATGGTTCCATCTCTCTAAATGTAACGTCCATGCTCACAAAGAGTCTTCGCTCCACAGAACTCCAGCAAGAATATCCTTTCAGAGTCTCTGAGTAGCCGACAAAGAGGCACTTCACTGCTCGAGGGTCCAACTTTCCCACAACATGCCTATTATCCTTCACAAAGCATACATATCCAAACACCTTTAAGGGAACAATGTACTTGTTCTTACCTGTAAGCATCTCAAAAGGTGTCTTCCAACCTAACACCTGAGAGGGCATCATGTTGATGAGATATGTAGCCGTCAACACGGCATGTCCCCACAAGTGTTTAGGGACATTCATAGCAAACATCATCGACCGAGCCACTTCCAACAGGTGCCTGTTCTTCCGCTCCGCAATGTCATTATGTACTGGTGTGTAGGCACATGAAGTCTAATGTTGTATTCCATGGGCTGACAAGTACTCTTCAAGAGCCTTGTTGGTGTATTTTGTCTCATTATCAGACCTTAAAATCTTCACATTAGCACTGTACTGCGTTGTGACACTGCGATAAAAATCTTGAAAGCATGCAAATACATCACTCTTACTCTTCATTAGGTACACACAGGTGACACGAGTGTAGCAATCAATAAAAGTGACAAACCACTTAAAGCCATTAACAACATCTGTAGGACAAGGTTCCCATACATCAGAGTATATCATATCAAAAAGGACAAACTTCTATTTTTCAAACTCACATAACAGCTTCTGGTATGTTCCCTAGTTCACAAGCATCACAAACTAACTTATGTTTATCAGCCTTCTGATACATAGAGGGATACATCCGACTCAGTAGACTAAATGAAGAGTGTCTCATGCGCTGATGTTGCAGTAGTCGTTCTGCTTCCACAGTCCTTCACGGCTCCTGCGGCTGTGCTTCATCCACCAGTGATGCTAGTGCTGCATCCACCAGTGATGCTAGTGCTGCATCAAGTCCACCACTGTCCAAGTACCATAGCCCTTTATGCCAAGTGCCAGTCCCCAGCTGTCTCCCCGTTCCCTTCTCCTGAAAAATCACCTTAGGAATGTGAAAGAAAACAACGCAATTAAGTTGAAGAACAATGGCACTAATGGACAATAGATTAACAGAAAAAGATAGAGCATGCAAGACATCAATAAGTCATAGAAGGGGTGCATTTAACCGTGCATGTACCCACAATGGGTCTAGCAGTACCATCAATAGTTTGAATGCTTTCAGGTGTCGCCAGGTGAAGGTAATCCTGGAACTCATTATGGGCCCCCATGACATGGCGGGATGTCCCAGAGACAACTATCCAATTTAGACTTCCTGGTATGTGGGTAGATGCAAGGGCATAAGCAGGTATACATGTGCTTGTATGGGCATAGTAGGTAATGTTACCCCCGAAGGTGGTTGGAGTCGATGCCCCAACGGTGTTGGCTCGACTGTCGCTGGTTCTAAGCTTCATGCTCCTCCACATCTCTAGTATTTTTCTCTCACTAGGAGTCACATCGGATAACTGACTCTTACTTTTTTTTTCTGCAAAATTTGCCTTGTGCCCCCAGAATAATCACTCCTGCCACCGGCATAGCCTCCTCTGCCACCCCTACGCCCTCCACGGTTGCATCCGTGGCCGCTGGACTGGCCTTTTAGAGATTTCGTACAGAATCTGATGAAGTGTCCAGGGCCTCTACAGTTGTAACACCCTCCCCCCCCTCCCCCGGAGGGGTTTGGGTTAAGAACTGCTAAAGCTGATTTCACCCCTCGGAGAACTAGTGGTGCTTGGCATCAGCTTCAGTCGCGTCTCTTCTTGTGCCATAACAGCTATGGCCTCCTCCAGTGATGGCAGTCTGGGCTGTGCAAGTAAGACATTCCTCCTCTGCTCGAATGTTGGGTTGAGCCCCTTCAGGAACTTCATCATCCTCTGTCGCGAGACATACTCCATGAACTTCTGATAATGTTTCATAAATGTCAGTTCCACTTGCTCATCCTCCACGCCAATGGAATCATAGTGGTCGAGATCTGACCAATACTTCTTTAGCAGAGCCGCATACTCAGAGATGGTGTGATCTTCTTGGACCACCTTGTCAAGTTCATCCTGCAGTTGGAAGACCCTTATGGGGTTGCTCGACCTCGAGTACATGTTTCTCAGCGTCATCCAAATGTCACTAACACCCTCCATCGCTTCCACGTTGTCCGATACTTGGTCGGTCAATGAGGCTATCAACCATACAGCTACCACATTGTTGATGATTTCCCACACAGCAAACTCCCGTGAGAAGTGATCTTCAGGTGCCTTGGTTTGACCATTCACATAGCCCACCAAGCCTCTTGCCTTCAGGGTCCGCATAGCCTGACACGACCACTTCATGTAGTTGGTAGTACCCTCAAACTTCACCTCCAGTTTTTTCAACTTTTTCATTTTGTATGGTGAAGGATCCACATCTGCCTGTGTAGCACGGGGTCTAGTCTCGGTCAGCCTCCTGGACAAAAGATCGTCCACCAAAGCCTTCATCTCCTTGGCCATTAGTTTGCCGTAGATCGTCTATATCGTCTTCTCATTCTCTTCCATCAGCTCGACGGTGGCAGATCTAGGACACGCGAGTTCCGGTGGTACCCTCCAGCTTCGATCGCAGATCTCTCCACGTCTATCGTTCCTTCTTCAGCGGCATCCCCGAGAGCCGCTGCTCATGTCATGTGCATGGCTGCGATCCGAGGCCGCATAGTCTGACGACGAACCGGAGGATTGTGGCTGCGTTGGCGGCGGCGGAGGGGGGAGAAGAGGATCGGGAACGTCGGTCGGTGGGGAGGAGGTAGCAGCGGTGGCGGCGGGAAAGGAGGGTGGTGGTGGCGGTGAGGGTGGACGGCTGGTGAAAGTAGTGGCGGCGGCTGTGGTGAAGTAGGGTTAAGGTTAGGGTGGCTCTGATACCAAAAGATATTGGACCAAAGTAAAATTAGATTTATTTCTGATAAAGAGGGTATAAATAATACCCCTTGGTCATTTTTACACTTAACACCCTTCTAAGATGGACTATTATAGTTTAGTCCTTGGTTCTCAACAATGGCTAATATCTTTGTACGTGTCTAATAATTATGTTTACGTGTGCCTAATAATTATGCACTTCTTTTAGTTTACGTGTTTCTAACAATTATGTTACCACAATAATTATGCACTTTTTAGTTTACGTGTGTCCAACAATATTAAAGGTTTGTATCTTTGTACTAGACTTTTGACAATGACATACTATTATTTTTCCCATATTTTACACCCAATATCTAATAACGTACAATTATGGCTAGTTTCTAACTTCAGTCAAATACCCTATCACCAAATTGTGCAGGATGCACATCACTAACAATAGAAGGGAGTGCGCTCAATAAATTGAATGGTGCAAGAAGTAGATTAAGTGGTTGAGAATAAAATGTAGATACCAATATGCTTATACTGTCAGTAAAGTTCACACCCAACTCGGACATCAAGACCAGAACCGTCCCTGCTACATAAGCAGCCCACCTAAATGGAATACATTTTAGGACATTGGTAATTTAAACAAATTTTAATTATGTATTAAATGAAGATGACCCACTTCTGGGATGGATCATGTGAAAAGTAATCATATGCCTTTTCATATGATATTGGTTGTTCACCATCCATGAGATCTTCTAGATCCATGTCAAATGTTGGTCCACGATTGCTCAAATCAGATCCAAAGGATACCTGAAAAGGACATGAGTAGTCAACAAGCAAGAAAATTACTATAAGTATTAAGCAGGTATGCAATAAAAATACCATTTAAGAATTCTGAGGATTTGAAGATAAAATGCTAATCTGTTGAGCATTTAAAATAGTTTTATTACATAATTCATTACATTACAACATGTAATTTCCAAAAAATCTCATGCATGTTGAAGCAAAGACGGCTAAGAAAGCACTACAATAAATAATTGATCGTTCCCACTTAGTAAAACATCTTGCTAGTCTTTGTTCTATGTCATGAGATAGTAAATGCTAAGTAATAAGAACCAAAATAGATAAAAGAGAGTAATCTTGTCTACAATAACTTACTGCTATAGAATTTGGAATTATTTAAACTGTTGATATAGACTTGTGTAATGTAGAACGATTTTTGTCTTATCATATAAAGTATAGTACTGTGTTAGATTATATAAGGAATGTTGTAGCGTTGCTATGGACAGGAAGACTATCATATTGTTGTTTCAAATATGAAAAAATATTGTGTATTTTTTGGACAATTGGGTCGGCAAGGTAGAACTCCTGGACTATGATGTATGGAAATGTGGTTAATTCATGGAATAGAAAGTATGGAAGTACAAAATGTGGTAATGGAAAGAGTTATGTTACATAGTTATTTTCTGTTTCGGTATCATGCATATGTGTTATAGTTTAATTGTTCACGCATGTGCATGGTCATGGACAACTTGTGCACAAGTCTGGATGCCGCAAGCGAATGTCGGGACACCGGGATCGTATCAGCCTAGGAGGTCCTAGGAAAATAAATGCTGACGTACTTGTAGTGTCCCGTTCCGACCGGTAGACGCACTACGTAATGGGCTTGTGGCTAGTCTGACTCAGTCTGAACTTTGTATCGAATATCCTTCGGCATCGAATCGATCCGGCTGAATAAACGAGAACAATTTCAACTCATGGATTGACTTCTGTTGGAATAAGTCCAAGATGCAGTAAACTGCGTCTCGGCGAGTGAGCTCTATATAAGAGTCCCTTCAACGGGACCGGTTCGCCGTATGTTTTTCTTGAACATTTTCGCTGCTTGGTTTTAATGAATGTGCATTTGCGTCTATGTCTGCATTCATTTCTGAGAATTTCAAGATGAAGGATAGAAGAATGATTCAAACACGATACTTGGTGCCATTGCAAGACTACATGCAACTGACGTCTGATCGTTGTGAAGCGGGTCTCCTACTCTCGGCATATTCTCTACTCGGTGGGTGGTTCGGACGCTTCTTTTCTACTCCTTCATGTCAAAGAATTATATTGCCTCAAAACGTTGCTATCGATGATGTTCGGTTGAACGTAACTAGAAAACGATAGCCACAATGCATGCTTACCACTAAGATTAGAACATGGGATAACTGTAATCGTCGATTGCATCTATGCACGAGACCTATAACACAAGCTTCGTATGCGAAGCGAGCAGTTCTGGTTCGAAACCACAGAACTGTCAGAAGGGATGCGGAATCCAAAACATTGGTGGCATGGTGCCTCAGAACTATTTGGTGCCTACGGGTTGCCAAATCGAACATACGGCTGTGAAAAAATATAAAGTGATACATGAGTACTTAGATATTGTTGATTACTTCCGTTTCGTGTCATGCATATGTTTTGATAGTTAAACTATTCATGCATTCGTATGGTCATAGACAACTTGTGCAAAAGGTTTGACTTTTCTTGAAACGGTATTCGGAGCACTGGAACCGAATCGACCTAGGAAAAATTATGTGGAACGTGCTACGGCACGAGACATTGCGAGACCTCCAGTTGGACTTGCAACCCGGACTTGTAAGGAGCGTCGCAATGCCATCGAATAGTCTTGCATGGTATCGATACAACCAATGACCGCAAATAGATAGGACATGCTAACATATTGTCTTATGCAAGGGCGGTAAGTATGATCGCTGCTTCAATGCAGGGACGAAAACGTAGGTTGAGTAAGTTATCACGTTAAGTGATATCGTTCAATGTTTACTGCTTTCAAACATGCTTACGATATGAACTGCAATTCACCATAGTTTCTAATAGCAAGATAACTTCGAATGTATGTAATTCCTTAATAAGCAGTGTCGGTTTAGGCTAGTGGGTTCGTCCCGCTCACCGGTGCATTCCCAAATGTACTGATCCCCAACTCCTCAGGTATCGAGAACGTTGAGAGTGCACGGTAGTAAGCTGAAGCTGAAGTTCGAAGAGACGACTTGAAGCTCTTCCTATTTTGAAGTATAGTTGAAGCCGGTTCATTTTGGAGGAATTTTGGTGTCAATCTATACGAGGGTGTAATATATGTGACAACAATTATTATTTCATGGCAGCTTGTTAGTCTTTTTGTTATTTCAAAGAATGTAGCCGAGACGGCATGTCAATGTATTCATATCAATGTAATTTTCTACTGCAAGTTATTAATGAAAAACTGGTTTCTTCCTATACTTTGTGTTCAACTTTCTGCTAGAATGTAATTTATACTATGTGTTCAAAAGAATTATCAACTGCACGTTTTTGCCTTGTGTGATGCGCAACTTAGACACGCACGACATCACGTCCGAAGGATGATTATCGACTCTACGAGTCTGGACGTGACAAGTAGTATCAGAGAACTAGGTTTCACTCTCTCAAATTTTTGAACATATTTCCTGGAAGTTTTGATGTGATTTCTCGATTGAATGCTTTTCGACGTAGCTGCTGCATGAAATAAAAGTCCCATACAGTAAGCTCGTAAATATTTTACGAAGTACTAACGTGTTTACTCTCTTTTGTAGCGATGGCTAGGAAGAATAATAATGTCGCTGCGAGTAGTGCCCCGAGTGAATCACATAGTTCCGAAAAGTCCGGAGAGGCAGGTCCAAACGATAGGACAGAAATGATGTTGCACTTGATGGAGGTGCAGCAAAAGCAAGTGGCGGCCCAGAAGAAACAAATGGACGCCATGTTGCAGTTGATTACATCTTTGGTGCCCAGTAACAACCCGATTGCGATGGCGACCGCTTTGCGAGTCCTGGTGGAGGAAGAAGAATCAGAAGTCCACTATTCCATCAAGACTTCTTGCAGAGTAGGCAAGTTCACGAAGATGCACTTGCTAGTGTTCAAAGGAAGGGTCGAGCCAGATGTTGTGATGGGATGGATAGCGAAGCTCCAGGGACCGTTCAACCTAATCGACATCAAAGGGTCCAAGAGATTAGCTTGTGTGGCGGTGCAGCTAGAGATGGGGGCGCACTGGTAGGGGAACACCAAGCAAGGAATCTACGACGCTAACCCGAACTGCAAGATTACTTGGAAGATGTTCAAGGGAGCTTTCCTGGAGCATTACATTCCCAGAGCAGTGCGTCAACAAAAGGAGGACGAGTTCCCCGCTCTCAAACATGGCAATATGTTCGTGGACGACTATGACTCGACTTTCTCGAGACTTGCGAAGTTGTGGTGTTATCTTTTCTCAAATAAGGCAATTGGTCGGGGCCTTCCTACCCGATAAGCAGTCGTGGTATTATCGTTTCCAGGAGGGCCTGAATAACGAAGTTCGTAGGGATGTTATGAACCAAAGGTGTCAGACCTACCAGGAGTGCTACGAAATTGCCCTGAACAGCAAGCAGATCTTTGGTCGCAGTTCACAGAAGGTGGGGCAGGTCATCCGCAATACCTTCAACAAGCGTCATCACGATGCAGGAGGATCTGGTGTGCCCAAGCGTCCGAATACGTTTGAGCACAGGGGTCTGAACCTAGGATTGCAGTGTCATAGGTGTGGCAAGAATGGGCATAGAGCAATTGACTGTCGGGGAGGATGCTTTAAATGTGATCGCGTAGGCCACAAAACGCTCAAATGTTCAAAAGGGAGGGCGAACCAAAACCCTCCGAGGAACGTTCCGAACCATAACAGGGGACCGCCACTTCGAGGTGTAAATGCGGTGTCGGTGAAGCCGCTGAACCAGCGTCCGGGAGCACAAGGTAGAGTCTTTGCATTGACTCGAGACGAGGCATTCGCCTCCAACACAGTTGTGACATATATATTACTATACAAAGATATGCCTGCTAGAGTACTATTTGATTCGGGTGCCACGCATAGCTGTATATCCGCTGAATTTGCTAAGGAGAGTGAATTAGCTATGTCATGAACCTTTGCGTTAGCACTCCATCAGGCATAGACATGCCTGCTAGTCTAATTTGTAGGGACGATTACATCTGCATCAGAGGAAGAAAGCTATCATTGGATGTCATCGTCCTGGACATCAAGGAGTACGATATAATCATGGGCATGGATTGGTTAGGTGCATGCCATGCGACGATCGACTGCGCAGAGAAGAAAGTTATGTTCCATCTACCTGGCGAAACTGAGTTATATTCGTGTAACACGGCATCGAAAACAGCAATGGTGGTATCGACAGTAACGGCAAGGCGCATACTATATATTGGCTGTGAAGGGTACTTGACTTCTGTTAGAGACACTCATAAGGTGTCACGCCCCGATTTCGGCTAATCGATAATCGTCCCCCGGGCGTGATGCCGTGCACGCGTAGGGCGCGCGTGCACAAGGCCTTAGGCATAAGGATATTCTTTAGAACAATGCAACAGAGTGGACATATAAGATAACACAAGGTTGAGGCACAGAAAAGTTTCTCTTTTATTCATAATGAACATCTTTTTACATCGCTTGACTCAAAAGTATAAAATGCCCCACGGGCTTACAAACTTGGACGCAAAATGAGATAGCCGATCCATACATTATGTCCCTTTACTTAGATTTAATAAAGCACAAAACACCTTGGGTGCGAGTAAGCACCATCGCCTTAGCGATATTCAGCAACGGAGAGAGTGAAAGGCTTCTAGCTTGAGCCTCCAAAAGTCTTGGCCACGAACCGCCAAGGATCCCAAAAGTCCGGAGAGAACTTCAGCTCCTCGCCGCTTTGCCTTGCGCCGGGGAACCTGCTACAACGAGGGTCAGTACTTTGAAAAGTACTGGTGAAGGCTAGCTGCTCAACTTTACCAAGCTCATGAGATGAGATCTAATGAGTATGCTACAATTATGTTCTTAGGTGGGTTTCTATTCTTGCCTAGATCAGATTTCATTTAGCAGGTATGCAAGAACAAAAGAACATAATTCCACATGCCACCGTTCGGTGACTTTACCTGTACCGTCTGAACCACCTGTACAACTTACCATAGCCTTCCCTGTCACGAAGACATAGTTAGTCTGCACAGTTTAAATATACACAACATCTTTCTTTGTTGTTTAGGAGCCATCATGGGTTTAGTCTGGGCTGGCGGCGACGCTTGCAGCGCGGGTAGCTAGCCCCGCTACAATTCCCCGCTCCCACGACTAAGAAAGTAGATTCCGCCCGGGTCGAAACGGCCCGGTGCCCCGGTAACCGCTCGCAGGAACCTGGATCCCTTGTGCACAAGAATTCCCATGACCATTTCTATGAACTCTACATCATAGATTTACTTACTAGCCATATGAAGAACATCATGTACGAAACTGCTTTACTGTACTATAACAATCAACCAACAAGTTATATGAAATAACATGCAGAAGTTTATAGAAGAACACTTTGAACTATCAATAAATACCAACCCATTAAACACCCAACGAACATGCATGCATCAATAAATTTATGCAAGGTTTTGTATGACAAGCAATGGGTGTTCCAAGCCTACTTCTTATCTTATCTTGTTATCCAACTTGTTACTTAATTGGTATCGTTTGATTGAATGCACCACTGAGTCATTGTTATTATGAACGGAGCCCTTGGAAAGAAGGTGCTTATCGAAATAGAGCCACTCACAAGTTTGGTTGAATAGGAAGAAGAATGAGAGACCCCTAAGACTCCGCTCGCGCGTCGTCTACACGATCACCTGCACGCACCAACGGATGATCAATACCTCCTGCTTCGGTTTCCAAGGCTCGATACGAAATGCGAAATCCTAAGAACGAAAGCAATGAAATCCATTGAAACCGTTCAAGAAAACGCAAGTCATAAAACCCACAAGAAAGCAACCAAGCGGCACGAAAACGGACAAGAAACCAACGCAACGGAAAGGCCCCTCTCGACTCTGCCGCCGAGTCCATCCTTGAGGCACAATCCATTGTATATGGGACCTGATTCCGAAGAAACCAATCCATAACGAGGAAAGGATCTTAATTCAATCTGTCCCGTTCGAACGGTCGTAAGTATTTCTTGGCCGCGCTCCCCGAATAGGGGGAACGGGGCATTACATAAGGACGGTGCAAACATCGTTCAGTCTGATGTTGTGGCATAATTTTCTGATGTATTTCCAAACGAGATGTCCGGAATGCCACCAGATCGAGAAATAGAATTCACCATCGATACCTTTCCGGATACTCGACCGATATCGAAAGCACCGTACAGGATGGCGCCAACAGAAATAAAGGAACTCAAGGTACAACTTCAAGAATTGCTAAACCGAGAACACATTCGTCCGAGCGTTTCTCCATGGGCTGCTCCGGTGCGTTCATGAAGAAGAAGGATGGCTCAATGCAACTATGATTGATTATCGGGAACTAAACAAAGTCACGGTGCGGAATCAGTATCCGTTACCAAGGATCGACGATCTGTTCGATCAACTTCAAGAAGCGACATTATTCTCTAAAATTGATCTCCGGTAGGACTATCATCAACTGAAGATTAAGTCTGAGGACGTCGTCAAGTCAGCGTTTCTAACCAGATACAGGCATTAGGAATTCCTAGTTATGTCGTTCGGTTTGACAAACGCTCATGCCGCATTCATGGATATGATGAACAGTCTTCCGACCCTTCGTAGACAAATTTGTGGTCGTGTTCATCGACGATAATATGATATATTCGAAGAGCAAGAAAGAACACAAAGCACTTCAGGATCGTACTACACACCTTGCAGGAACACAAGTTGTTCGCGAAGATGAGTAAGTGCGAGTTCTGGATGAGCAACGTGTCGTTCCTTGGGCATGTTATCTCGGCAGAGGCCATCTCTGTCGACCCGAAGAAAATCGAAACAGTAGTAGATTGGAAGCAGCCTACGTCAGTCGGTGAAATTCGGAGCTTCCTTGGTTTGGCAGGCTACTACCGGTCAAGGATTTTTTGAAAATCACGTCGCCTCTGACACGTCTCACTCAGAAGAGAGTCGCATTTGAGTTGTCGGACAACTACGAAGCTTCTTTCCAAGAGTTGAAGTAGCGGCTCATCTCAGCCCCGATACTTATGCTTCCCGATGGGCCTGCGGGATTTCAGATTTTCAGCGATACGTCAGGTCAAGGCTTGGGATGTGTGCTCATGCAGTGAAATAAAGTGAGTCTTTGCTTCAAGGTAGCTGAAACAGCACGAGAAAAATTATCCTACGCATGACTTGGAATTGACGACAATTATGTTTGCGTTAAAATTGTGGCGACACTACCTCTATGGTGTGTCTTGTGAAATCTACACGAATCACAAGAGCCTCAAATACATCTTCATCCAACGGGAACTTAACCTACAGCAACGACGTTGGCTGGAACTCATTAAAGATTATGAGTTGACGATCGCTTATACGTCGGACAAAGAAAATATTGTAGCGGATGCTTTAAGTCGGAAGTTTATGGGATCCCTATCCATCGACAGCAGATTACAGAAGGATTTGGAGAAAATAGATATTGAACTCCGAATTCGATATCGAGGAGCATAACTGGCTCAATTGTACCTTGAGCCGAGATTGTTAGAAAGGTCAAGTCGGCTCAGAAGGACGACATATTCCTGAAGAAGATGTGCGAGCTGATGTCGATAGGAAAGGCAGCCGACTTTGCGGAAGACGAGAACGGAACGTTGCGGGTAAAAGTAAGAATGTGCGTTCCCAACGATGCAAATCTCAGAAAGAAAATCCTTAAGCCCACTATGCAAGATATGCAGTGCATCCTGGAAACACAAAAATGTACCAGGATCTCCGCACGACCTTTTGGTGTTACGGCAAGAAGAGAGGTGTTGCAACCTTTGTGTCACAGTGTATGGCCTATCAACAAGTAAAAGCGGAACATCAGAGGCCGAACGGGGAGCTGCAGAACCTCGTCATTCCGGAGTGCAAGGGGGACAACATCTCAATGGACTTTATCGTAGGTTTTCCGAAGACACCGCAGGGGAACGATGTGATTTGGGCCATAACCAAATCCGCTCATTTCATCGCAATCAAAGTTCCATGGAACGTTGATCGGTTAGCACATATTTACATTGACGAGATTGTCTGACTACACGGAGTGCCGACCTCGATAGTTTCAGATAGAGACGGGCGAGTCTTATCGTGTTTCTGGACGAGTCTACAATCTGCGTTGGGGACTAAGCTAAATTTTAGTACCGTATACCATCGTCAGACCGACGGCCAGACGGAGAGGGTGAACCAAATACTTGAAAATATATTGCCGCAGTGTGCTATAGACTTGAAGACTAGTTGGGACGCACTTGCCGCTAGCAAAATTTGCGTCTGACAATAGTTATCAATCGAGCATCTAGATGGCACCATACGAAGTGCTCTACGGATGAAAGTGCCGATCACCGATATGCTAGGATGAAGTCGGTGAGCAACAGGTACTCGGACCAGAATTAGTGGAGCAGGCCGTCGAGAAGGTCCATATGATTCGAGAAAGACTTCGCATATCGCAGAATTGGAAGAGTTATGCAAATACCCATCAACCCATCAACGACCGTTAGAATTCATGGTCGGGGACCACGTGATCTTAAAGGTAACACCGATACGAGGTGTGATGCAATTTGGGGTCAAAGGCAAATTAAGTCAAAGGTTTGGTGGTCCCTTTGAGATCCTCGAGAGAGTGGCAGTTGTAGCCTATCGGATTGCGCTACCCCCGGCCATGGCTAAAGTTCACGATATCTTCCACGTTTCCCAACTTCAGAAGTATATGCATGACCCAAGTCACGTGGTTAGCTTCAATCGGTTGGAGCTGCGCACAAACTTGTCATACTCGGAACAGTTCGATGTTCTTGGTTCGCGTGTAATGGCAGAACCATTCAGTAGAGGAGTCGACATAGGAGATGGAGGCAAAGATGAAGGAGAAGTAACCTTTATTGTTTGTCCAGTCGGAGGTAGGACCCTTGTTCTTAAGTTTAGAGATGAAACTTTTTCTCGGTGGTATATTATGTAGTGTCTCGTTCCGACCGTGAGGTACACTACGTAATGGGCTTGTGACTAGTCGGACTCAGTCTGAACTTTGTATCGAATACCCTTCGGCATCGAATCAATTCGACCGAATAAACGAGAACCATTCCAACTTATGGATTGACTTTTGTTGGAATAAGTCTAAGATGCAGTGAACTGTGTCTCGGCGAGTTAGCTCTATATAAGAGTCCCTTCAACGGGACCGGTTCGCTGTATGTTTTTCTTGAACGTTTTTGCTGCTTGGTTTTGATGAATGTACTTTCGCGTCAGTGTCTGCATTCATTTCTGAGAATTTTGAGAGAGGATAGAAGAAGGATTATAACACGATACTTGATGTCATTGCAGGAACGCGTGTAACTGACGTCAGATTGTTACGAAGCGGGTCTCCTACTCTCGACATATTCTCTAATCGGTAGGTGGTTCGGACCCTTCTTTTCTACTCCTTCACGTCAACAAATTATACTGCCTCAAAACGTTGCTACGATAATACCCGGTTGAACGTAACTAGAAAACGATAGCCACTATGCATTCTTACCACTTACATTAGAACATGGGATAACTGTAATCGTCGAGTGCATCTATGCACGAGACTTATAACACAAGCTTCGTATACGAAGCGAGCAGTTCTGGTTTGAAACCACGAAACTGTCAGAAGGGATGCGTTATCCAAAACATTGGTGGCATGGTGCCTCAGAACTATTTGGTGCCTACGAATTGCTAAATCGAACATACGGCTGTGAGAAAATATAAACTGATGCATGAGTACTTAGATATTATTGCTTACTTTTGTTTCGTGTCATGCATATTTTTGTTAGTTAAATTGTTCACGCATTCACATGGTCATAGACAACTTGTGCACAAAATTTTGCTTTCCTTGAAACGGTATACGGAGCACTAGAACCGAATCGACCTAGAAAAAATTATGTGGAACGTGCTTCGGCACGAGGCATTGCGAGACCTCCAGTTGGGCTTACAACCCGGACTTGTAAGGAGCGTCGCAATGCCATCGAATAGTCATTCATGGTGTCGATACCACTAATGACCGCATATAGTTAGGACATGCTAACATATTGTCTTATGCAGGGACGGTAAGTATGATCTATGTTTCAATGCATGAGCGGTAAGTATGATCTCTGTTTCAATGCAGGGACGGGCACATGAGTAAGTTATCATGTTAAGTGATATGGTTCAATGTTTACTGTTTTTAAACATGCCTATGATATGAACTGCAATTCACTATAGCTTCTAGTAGGTAGATAACTTTGATATATGTTTTCCCTTAATAAGCAGTGTCAGTTTAGGGGAGTGAGTTCGTCCCGTTCACCTGTGCATTCCTAAGTGTATTGATCCCCAACTCCTCAGGTGTCGAGAACGTTGAGGGTGCACAGTACTATGCTGAAACTAAAGTTCGGAGAGGCGACTTGAAGCTCGTCCTATTTTGAAGTATAGTTGAAGCTGGTTCATTTTAGAACATTTTGGTGTCAATCTATACGAGGGTATAATGTATGGAACAACAAGTATTATTTTATAGCAGCTTGTTAGTCTTTTTGTTATTTTAAAGAATGTAACCGATACAGCATATCAATGTATTCATATCAATGTAATTTTCTACTACAAGTTATTAATGAAAAAGTTGGTTTCTTAGTATACTCTGTGTTCAACTTTCTGCTGCAATGTGATTTATACTAAGTGTTCAAAAGAATTATCAACTGCACGTTCTTGTCTTGTGCAATGCGCAACTTAGGCACGCACGGCATCACACCCGGGGGACGATTATCGACTCTACGGAGTTGGGGAGTGACAGTACTAGCACAAGTGGTTTGTAAACATTCAGGGGGGCTAGCTACCCGCCGCTGAAGGAGAGCCGTCTAACCATATATAGTCCAAGATGACGTGTCGCCAGTGACCTTAATGAAGTTAGGCTGCATGCTAACGTTAATCTGTTTGCAGGCCTATCAGAAAGGTTTGTAGGGATGAGTGCACAGCATATCATATTTTATGAGACTAACAGTTGATGCAGGGACACACTTGTGACATATTTTTACATTATGAATTGATAACATGGTTTATAGTTTTTTACCTTTCTTTCCTATAAACCATGTATGCTTCATGTTTCTATTTATAAATTGTAAGTGATCTTAAGACAAGATTAGAAAGACTACAAAAATAATTGGGTATGTTCTCACATGATTTTTGTATTGGTTTTAGTTCAGTTGGCTAGAGACCACTCACCAGTACACGACAATGTACTGACCTCCCCCAGTTCTGCAGGTACGGGGAGTAGCTTGGACGGTTCTGAGGCGTCGGAGAGTTTATTGGGCTAGCTAGAGCTTCTCATTCAAAAATGTGCTTTCTGTTTTAAATGACATAATGTATGGAATATCATTGTTTGTATATTTCTTGAGTTGTAAGTCTTGGAACATGTTTCATTGTATTGAAAGAGAGAGAGAGTATGTGTGCTTGTAATCGAGTTGTTCTTTGGTTTCGAGCCGTTGTAATTCCACTACAATATTATTAATAAAAATAATTATCTTTCATATATATTGTGTATATTCAACTTTTTGTTTATTTCTGTTGCAATAATTTTGTTTCTATGGTGTTATATCGACTGTTTTGTGCTTGCCTTATACAAGTAAAATTTTTGCTTGTACGACATCACGCTCAGTGGAGACTTTCGGTTCTGCGGAACCAGGACATAATAGATTGTTGTTAGAGTGCAGCTATACGTCCTTGAACTCTCACTGGTTCGCTTTAACTCTGAGTTGCTTCTGTGAACGAAATTCTTTTACCCTTCTTGATGTTCTGTTGAGTGTTCCATACAATAAGTCTAGATATGTTATGATCTTATGTAAGTATTTTGTTGATCAAGGTTAACTTTGAAGAGCAGCAATAGATTGTTTGAGTTGATCGTAAGGCAGTGTGTTTGGAATGGTTTGAGAGTATTATAAGAGCAGGATGTTTGAAAAGGATAAGTTAGATATTGGATGATCAATTGGATATCAATAAAGGTATTGCATTGGGTTGTTACTATTGAAGGAAGTGTGCCTAGCCTTCAAGGAAAAGAAATGAGTTAAGTTTTTCAAGTGGAATGCTTTCATTTTGATTTTAAAGAATTGCCTATTGGTATGGAAGCGAAGTGGATGTTACATTTGTTGTCGTTGGAGCTATCGTTCTATGAATTGTCCAGAAGAATTGTCCAAAAGGGACACTAATTTAATATTTGGAATATGATGTTTGTGTGTTAGTAGCTTAGATTCCTGAGTGGTGTATTGGATAACCCTAAGGTGTATGCTTGATTTAATGATATTGATATTGATAAACCCATTAGTATTGGATGGAGTAGTACAAGGTCTCAGTTTAGAGTTATGCCTAGACGACGTTATTTTTGGAAGTCTCTTATTGGATTGGTTTGGATAATCAAGAATGAGATTTACCATATTAAGATAACATTGGATAAGAATTTGAATTTATGGAATGAATGGTTTAACTGAGAAATCACTATTAATTGTGTATTGAATTGTGGCTTGAGCCGACTGGATTGAGTTCTAAGTTGAATACTACGACTTGGTGGTGCAATTTTTAGTTCATTCGAAGCATCCCAAGATGATCCTAAAGAGGTGGAAATTGTATTGCTCAATGACCTAAGATAGCCTGAGATGATTTGATCTTAAGTATGGAATGATATGATCTTATATCTCGTTTGGCAGATAGCATTGATTAAAACATATTGGAGTTTAGCGAATGGATGTTTTTCCTAGATGTGCATAGCGATAAGACCAAGGTGTATTGAAGATCGATAAAGGTGACTCGTAGATATTATGGCTGGACGAATGATATTATTATATAGCATAATGGATAGTAGAATTATGATGTCTTGATGGATTGTAAATTTTGGACTATAAATGGATTGGATGATATTATTAAAGTTCCTTGCGATTTGGCTAGGTAACTCTGAGCATGCATGAATGGATATTAGTTGAAATCGACTTGGTGAATGTTGAGATTTCTTGTGATTTTGATCAATGATTTAGAGTGGCGAGATTGATTGCTTATGAGAACTTTTGAGTCAATCTATTTGTTGGAATGGATATGTAAGATTGAAACAATTGAAGAGAATTGCATTGATATGTTGATTGATCTTAAGTTGATGCTGACTATACGAGTGTATTGGATGCAGACAGATTAAGTACAGATTAGATTAGAATTGGAAGATTTATGACTTATGATTGGTGATTGAACTATATGACTTGAAATTGGGATGAAGACTTACATATTGTAATTTAGGATCGAGATTTGTGATTTATGATTTGGTAAAATATGTCGTATGGATCGAGGGTTTGGATTATAAGAGTTGTTTGGATTTATTTCACTAATTATGATATAAGTCGAGGGTGATTGTTGGGTGGATTGTCCCTAGGAAAAGATCTTGCTAGATTGACCTTTCCCTATGAATTATTGAGCTTGATTTTGTTAGCATGAGGGTATGAGTTGGACCTTAAGAAGAGTTATCTAGATTGACCTTTTCCCAATGTTCAGTACTAGGAATCAATAGGACGACCTTAAGAAGAATTGTCTAGATAGACTATATTAGAATAGAGCTGGGATAGTGAGATTGAAAGATGAGCGTAGGAAGTGAATTGGATCTTGGAAATTTGATTGATTGTTGTGATTAGAAGATCGAGATTGCATTTAAATTTTATGGCTTGATTTCTTATGGGATTGTCTTGATGGATTATACTCTTGAGGTGATGAATACATGTTCTAGTATGTTGCAAGCGAGCTATGAAATGAGATTGAGATTGATCTTGGGAGTTGATTGATGGTAACTTCATAATTGGTTGGATTATGACATAGTCGGAAGTGAGTCGAATTGTGAATGGATTCTATGTAATTTGAAGCGAGACTGAAATTAGACGATCATAAAAGAGAGTGTGATTATATTGAAAGAGTACAATTGAAGTATGCATAGTAAAGAGATTCAAATTTGGTTAAGTTGCTTTGTGGATTGAGAAAAATTCTTGGAAGATAAAATGTGGATTGATTCAACAGCAAGTTTGGAGATAGTGGGGATTCTTCGGTCGCTTAGCATGGATGTATAAAATGATTGGGACTTTGATGCAGTCCGGTTGACAATTTGGTTGATGTTTGGATTTGATCTCTTGGGAATGGCTTCAATTGTGTATGGTACAACATTTTCGGATGTGAATGGAGATATCGACTAGATTTGGCCTTCGGTAGTCTAGACAGTGTTACAAGTTTCTAGCAATGCTTATAGAATTTAAGATGGATTAATAGATGATTGCTATATGGATGACCCATAGAAATTGGATCTAGTTGGCTTTGTTGAGTTTTCTGATGTTGAATAGAAGGTAGTATAGTGTTGGGGTAGTTTGCCTGAGTCTGGATTTGATTCCTTGGTGTCTGTATTTGCAGCTTTGGTTTGTTGGAATATTTTGGCTGAAGAGTTTGAGAAGTATGATTATGTGCAAGACATGCTACGGATGGAGGCAGAGGATGTTGGACAAGTGTTACAAATAGTTGGATTGATTCTGATGGTAGAAGAAATAAGGAATAGTAGATGATTTGGGACCAATGGGTCGCCAGTGTGATAACCCTAAGATAAGGGTATGTGTTATGAGCATGAGACTCAAGAAATGAGGAATATAGTAGAGATCACATTTCATTCACTTTTCAGATTTCCATTATCATATATATTATATGTTTCTAGCTGTGGGACAAACTCATTTGCATGGTAAGACAACTTGGGAAAAATTTTGGTTTTCCTCGAAAGGTATTCGGGACACCAGGATCGTATCGTACGAGAAAATTATATGGAACGTGCAGTCAGGCCCGAGGTATTGCGAGATTTTATTGAGCATAGTTACCTTCTCTAAAAGAATGTGTCACAATACCAGTGTAGAGAGCACCAATGACCTTCATAAAGATAGGTTGCATACTAATGCCGACTGTTTTGCAAGCCTCACATATTGATGCAGGAATGGACTAGCAACAGTTATAATGTGATATCTAATATGTTATTTTCAGAGGTGAAGTATCGAAAACAATATATAGACAAGTATATATGTTCTAGTCCTTGCTTTTCAGGAAAGAATGTTAGCTATGAGTTAATCATTGTATAGCGACGTATTTACATTTATGCGACTATGTTATAAATCATTAAATAACCCTAGGAAAGAGTAGAAAGATCATTTATAATATTGTAAGTTTTCACATGATTACTGGATTCATTTATGTGAGTTGGGTTGGCCCCGCTCACCAATATATTTTTCAATGTGTCGACCCCCTTCTCCACATGTGCGGAGAGTTATTTGGACATTTCTGAGGCGTCAGAACAATTGTTTGGCAAAATTGGAGGTTTACTCTTGAAAGATGTTATCTTTCGTTTACAAATGACATAATATATAAAACGTTGTAAGTCTCTAATATTTGTGAGTTATGTCAAGTTGGCATTTCAATGGGCTATTGAGAGCCGTGTGTATTCCGCTGAAAAGCTTAATAATAAAGAGATCATTTTTATTATACTTTTGTTCATTTTTGCTGCATTGACCTTGATTGCTATCAATTATCAACTGTGCACATCAATGCATTATATAAGTACAATTTAGACTTGTATGGCACTATGTTATCCGAACTCTCCACTTTAAGGAGAAGTACCCGTGTTGACCCGATAGGACATGGATATGGGTATGAAATCCGTATCCGATTCTCTATGGTAACAATAGGATCCTTCATGGTGACAATCGGGAGACTGGTAGTGAAGTAGATAGTTTATTTTAATGCGGTAGTGAAGTATATAGTTTATTTTAATATGGTAGACTTGTAGTAAAGTCTGAAGGGACGGTCCTTTATGAACTTATTCAACTAGTTCACTAAAGTTTACTAAGAGTTTATAATCACAGGTTGTCATTTTATGAAACATTCAAATTTAATTACATGTTATATCTTTTTATGAAATCATGTAAATTTAATTAGAGGCCGTCTTTTTATGAAATCGTACAAATTTAATTACATGTCTTTTATAAAACCATGCAAATTTACTTACATTATGTCTTTTTATAGAACCATGTTCAAATATATTTATTTTAATAGTCATATTTCCGTACCCGTACCCAAAATTTGGATCATTTTTAGCCGAGTCCATGTGTCCTTCAATTATAAATTTGGAGGGCCCGACTCTTGGATATGTATCCGTACCTGACACTCGTACCTGAGTCCAGGTAACATAGGTATGGCATCACGCCAATGGCAATATATCGGTTCAGCGGAACCATGACGTGACAGCTAAAGATAGCAATAAACATAATATATGGAACATTGTAAATCTCTTGTATTTGTGAGTTGTAAGTCAAGTTGGCATTTCAATGGGCTATTGAGAGTCGTGTGTTCCGTTGTAAAGCTTATCAATAAAGAGATCATTTTTATTATACTTGCTATAATTTAATTTGTTCACTGCATTGACCTTGATTGTTATCAAGTATCAATTGTGCACATACATGTCTGGTACAAATACAATTTAGATTTGTTTGTACGACATTACGTCCAATGACGATATATCGATTATGCGGAACCAAGACGTGACAGTTAGTTTGTTGAAATTAGTTGATTATTTTATTGATTGTCTCATTGGCATTATATAGCCTTACAGTCATTAATACAATGATCTCAATCATTATGACAATAATCTCATAATGGAATATCCTGTGACATATTCTGGCATCCCAAATATGTCCTCAGGATATTCCCATGTGCTTATACTATACTTAAATATGACACCCAACATACCATATCAACACTCCCCCTCAAGATGGTGAAAGATATTCACTAAACCCATCTTGTCACATCCTCTAATCATGCTCACTGAAGCGAGTCCCTTGGTTAGTCCATCTGCTACTTGATCCCTGGTTGGAACATAGCCAAGCTCCAGTAATCCACTATCCAACTTCTCTTTGATGAAGAATCTATCAATCTTGATGTGTTTGGTCCTGTCATTGTCACTACCACATTTTCTAGGAAAGGGTATTTTAGTCATTTGGTAATTAATTAAATATTGTGCATGTTAAATTTTTATTTATTGTATTATTTATTTACTATTAGCATGTTAGATTTATTTTTGGACTTGTGTTAGTGGACCAACTAGTTTAGTTTTGACTCATGGACCAACATGTATTAATTGTTAGAATTGAGCCCAACTAGAAAGCGCATTGATTAGGAAGATGATTAAATTAATTAAACCATTAGACTAGAAGCTTCCCTCCTTAATTAATTTCTTCATGAGAGGTCCTAAGGGGTATTTTAGACTTTACATAGTAGCTTGAGGGAGGGGACAAGTGAGGCCTATATAAATGGGATAAAAACTTTCTCTTCATTTTTCATTCCAAATCTAGATCTAGAAAATTTTCTCAACCAAATTCCTACCAAATTTCCACCCAATTATTTCCCAAATCACCATTGAAGGCTATTAGAGCAAGGATCTACAAGAAGGAAGCATGGATCTACAAAGAGGAGCAATGATCTACAAGTTGGAGGCCAATTTCACCAATTTTGGAGGTTTCATTGGGAATCCATCTCCCAATAGGTATAATTCAGTTTTTTCCCTTAATTTAGGTTCTAAATCTGAGATTTAATCATGGAAAATCAACCCATATGCATAGGCTATCCATAGGTTTTGGTTTTGTGTTCATAGGAGGCCTATTGAGAAAGTTATGGTACTTTTTGTGTCAATTTTTGGGGAATTCCGAAATTGACATTTGTTGTGTGTGTCAATTGGTCCTATAGATCAATTTGGCATGTGCTTGTGTGTTTGGGGCTAGTGTCATGTCCACAATTGGGTACGTGTAGGTCTTATCCCATCAATTTGATTATACGTGTTAATTTGGAGATTTTCCCTCCAACACGAGACTTTGAGCATGTCACATTTTGACACGGACACGTAGATTTATATTTGACTCTTCGTATTGTTCATAAATAATATATATGACTTGTTCGTGTCCTTCGGGGTACGTTTGGATGTGTGGTGGACTCGTGTCGCATGCGTATCCTAAATCTAGTGGGATACTGGGTGATACGGTCCATGTATGTGCAATTTAATTGTAGATCTAATTCTTTTGTGTTCTTATTTCATGGAGAAGTATAATTATATATATGTATATATATATAATATTGTGTATATATATTTATGTAATGTTGTGTCTTAGATCTATGTACCTATGCATATACTATATGTGTATATTTATTATGTAGCTATTTTTCTACATGTAGATATATATTTATAAGTGGTAGTATATGTATATATAATATAGTAGATATATTTATATGTGGTTATATATATAGTTATATTATATATTGTTATGTATTTATATAGTGTATAATTTTATATACGTATACATATATGTATAGTTATATATACATATTAATATGTATGTGTGTGTATGTTACTATGTGGTATTTTATACAATTTACTATGTATAAGTGTATGTATAGTTATATATATAGTTATATATATATATATATATATATATATATTGTATAAATATATATTGTGGGTTATATATATGTATTTAAATATATATTGTATAAATATATATTATGGGTTACATATATGTATTTAAATATATATTGTATAAATATATATATTGTGGATTATATGTATTTAAATATATATTGTATAAATATATATTGTGGGTTATATATATGTATTTAAATATATATTATATAAATATATATGGTGGGTTATATATATGTATTTAAATATATATATGGTAATTAATATATATATAAATATGTTCCTAATTGTTATTTGTATTATACTATATATGTATATAATTAGTTGTAGCACATAATATTATTGAGTAAGTTAGTATATTTTAGTTATCAATGGTTATGAGTATCTTTTATATATTATATATTTTTAGGTATGTATGTACGTATATATGTATTAATAGTTAGTGCGTAGTTGGTAGTTAGTATTTATTCTATTAGTACATACTAGAGTTATATTGGATTGATATATGTAATTATTGTTGGGTAGTTAGTACATATATGAAGTTTTAGCAATTACCTTGAGATACCAAGGTAAGTATCAAGATATACCAAGGTATGAGTAGTAGGTATTGGCATAGTAATATGATAGTTGTAAACTAATTATGGGTTGGTATTAAGGTGACTAAAATAAGGTATATAGTATGGTATAAATACTAAATACATGGTAGTTTATAGTTGTAGTTGGATAGTTAATCTATATATACTAGAGTGACATTACCTTGAGATACCAAGGTAAATGCCAAGGTATTAAGGATATCCAAGGTATTGGGTTTGGGTATCAAGATAGAGGTTTACTATTGCGATACCAAGTTGGTTCAAAACCATGATATCTTTTAGCATTTGTAATTATGATTTATATATTTAATATTGCTTTATTATAAATATGTGATATTTACCTATTGTTTGCGTATCATGAGATACGGTATCTTAGTATCCTAAGATGTAGCTTGTATGGCCTAGATTCATAGTGTGTGAGCCCAATAGCTTTGAGTTAGACTTATGCAACCTAGAAATAGGTAGTTGACCATAGTTTGACTATAGTTTGATCGGTTTGACTTAGAGTTGACCTATTTTAACTTTTGACTTAGAATTGACTTGTTGACCTAGAAGTTGACTAGTTTAACTTATTTTCTTTCTAGAACCTTATATTAATGCAATATTCCATATATAGGTCTGTGTGACACCAGTTCGGACAGTTTGACATTCATTGCTCTGGACCACAGGCGAGTGCATTTCTCTGATAGTTTTCAATTCATAATATTGTATATATGCATGTTCTAGAATTGTATACATTGATCCCGACACAGTGATTTCACGGACTGGTACTATATGGATCCCGTCATAAGATGTTATCCCCTATCGTGTTCAGCGGGTACTCGTGTACATTGTATCTCATCGTGTATACTGGGTATTGATGTTACTTCGTGTTCACACACTGCTCGTGTTCAGTGTGCTTATTCGTGTACACCCACCGCTCGTGTTCGGTGGTTATGATATTTGTGTACACCCACTGCTCGTGACAGTGGTTATATTTTCGTGTTCGTAGCGTGTCGTGATTGGATCCATCGGTATTAGTTGGGGGTGGGAGAGTAGGAGTTGATTATGTGATCAAAGCCATTGTTACAAATCGTGTACATTCTGATTACATACTTCACTTGTAATCCGTCTTACCTGATCATGTTCACCCAACCCGATCACATAATGAACTCGTATTCTAAGGCACATTAGATAGTTTAGATTGTAGTTTACTTCATCATATTGTGATATTCATATTGTTGATCTATATATTATCGTACATTACCTGTATATATCTTGTTCATCATTCATATGTTTAGTGATCTTGTATTTCATTTCTATATTTGTTATATATGCTCGATTATGTTATTAGAACTGCTTTCAAAGGTATGTACTTCGCTCCATTCCTGACTAGAAAATATTTTTCAGAGGATCCGAGAGATTGGTGTCCGACATACTATGAACTTCGACTTATAGATGGTGCAGACTTGGATCCACTAGTTCTGGAGTGATTGCCGGGAGGTTTTTTTGGATCATTAGTTTTCATAGTTAGTCTCTTTAGCATTTTGGTACCGGATTTATTTTCGGCATAGAGTATGAGATTGGATATTGTTTCTATTATTGTTTATATATATTGAATGGATAGTTATGTTAGACTTCCTTGATATCTTCTCGTGCTTTAGAATGTGATTGAGTTTTGTGTTGAGATTTTATTGGCAGACTTCATATTATTGTGAGATTTTAGATAGCATAGTAGACCAAGACAGCGTTCTACCGCCGATTCTACGACGTAGGCTGGGCGTTGTTTTTGACTTGCATCCCTACATCGGGTGCGGGTCGTGACAGTCATGCTGTACTGGATTGTTGGCGATACTAATAACTGACTGATTGTCACACCACAGCTTCATCTTGGCTCCTTGATCCAGCTTCAGCTCCACCAGCATATTCTTCAACCATAGCAGCTCTGCAACTCCCAAGGCCATAGCTCTGTACTCTGCTTCAGCTGTCGATCTGGCCACCACAGACTGCTTCTTACTCCTCCAGGAGACCAAGTTACCTCCTACAAATATGCAATATCCCGAGATAGACCTCCTGTCATCAGCACAACTAGCCCAGTCAGAATCACAGTAGCCCTCGATGCTCACGTGATTGTTCTTCCTGAATATTAGTCCCTTCCCGGGAGCACCTTTCAAGTACCTCAGAATCTGGTACACTGCATCCATATGACCCTTCCATGGATCATGCATGTAGCGGCTCACCACACTTACTGCAAAGCAGATATCATGACGTGTGTGGTTCAAATAGATCAACTTGCCAACCAGTCTCTGGTATCTGTCCCGATCAACTGGTTCTCCAGCCTCAGCATCAATCTTGAACCTCTGATCTATTGGTGTCGCTGCAGGTTTGCACCCCAACATCCCAGTTTCTGTGAGAAGGTCCAGTGCATACTTCCTTTGAGAGAGAACAATCCCCTCTGCTTCTCGAGCAATCTCAATCCCAAGGAAGTACCGTAGAAGGCCGAGATCCTTCACCTCGAATTTCTTGCCAAGCTTTCCTTTGAGTTGGGCGATCTCCTGCTCATCATCTCCTGTGATAATCATATCGTCTACATACACCGCAAGCATGGTGATGTGGCCTCCACTCCGACGGAAGAACACAGTATGATCAACATTGATCTGCTGATATCGCATCCCTATCATCGCCCTTCTGAATATGTCAAACCACGCTCGAGGAGACTGCTTCAGTCCATAGAGGGACTTCTTCAACCTGCAGACCTTGCCTACTATCTGATTGGTGCCAAATCCTGGTAGTATCTCCATGTACACCTCCTCCACTAGATCTCCGTGAAGAAACGCATTCTTCACATCCAGTTGGTGTAGCTTCCATCCACCATTCGCTGCCAGAGAAATCAGAGTCCTGACAGTGCTCATCTTTGCAACTGGTGCAAAGGTCTCATCATAGTCGATGTCGTACGTCTGACTGTATCCTTTGGCTACTAGTCGAGCTTTGTAGCGCTCAACATGTCCATCTGGGTTCTGCTTCACGGTAAAGACCCACTTGCATCCAACTGCTCTCTTCCCCTCTGGCAGTCTCACAAGCTCCCAAGTGTGGTTCTTCTCCAGAGCTCCCAACTCCTCGTGCATTGCCGCTTTCCACTTTGGATCGTTCTTGGCAACCTGTCAATTGTTAGGTACAGTAATACTATCCAAAGATGCTATAAATGCTCCATGAGAAGAAGGAATATGGTCATAAGAAACAAACTGAGCAATATACCAACCATATCTGTTTGGAGGATTTCCTGCATTGCTGCGAGTGGTCCTCCGTACAGATAGTGGTGTGGGAGGAGTAGAAGTAGGAGGAATGATATCTTGTGAAGGAGGGGGTATCACCTGAAGGGGGGTTGGTGTCGGTGCCTCAGGAGTTGGGACGAACGCAGGCAAGGGACTTGACACTGGCACTGTCGGTATTGGTCCTGCAGTTTGCTTCTCTCTCCTGCTGTAAGTAAGTAACTCTCCCTGAGCCGTAGGCCTAACACCTTCACCTTCTTGTCCCTTCTCCGTGCCTCCATGCCAAACTTCTAAATCGGTTACCACCAAGTTCTCCATCTCCCCCTCTCGCCTAATACTGGCAGTATTAGGCGTGTTGTGTGAAGTTCCGTCCTGGCGGTAGTATGGCTCATGCTCCCGAAAGTGGACATCCATACTGACAAACTTCTTCTTCTCTACTGGACTCCAGCACACATACCCCTTCTGGGTCGCCGAGTAGCCTACGAAGATGCATTTGACCGCTCTATGGTCAAGTTTTCCAACTGATGGCCTGTTGTCCTTCACAAAAAACACACACCCAAACACCTTCAGTGGGAGTATCCCACTATTATTGCCTTGCAATACCTCACATGGGGACTTCCATCCGAGGACCTTCGAGGGCATCTTGTTGATGAGTTGAGCTGCTGTTAATACTGCATGCCCCCACAGACTCTGTGGGACATTCATGTCGATCATCATACTTCTTGCGACATCCAGAAGGTGTCTGTTTTTCCTTTCTGCAACTCCATTTTGTGCTGGTGTGTATGCACAGGTGGTCTGATGCTGTATTCCGTGTGCTGACAGGTATTCTGCAAGTGTCCTGTTGGTATACTCCGTTCCATTGTCAGACCTCAGTACCTTCACAACTGCTTTGTACTGAGTCTGGACATGCTTATGGAAATCCCGAAAACAAGCAGGTACATCATTCTTATTTTTCATCAAATATAACCAGGTAACACGAGGGGCACACTCAATGAAAGAAACAAAGTACTTATAACCATTCATAGTGTTAATAGCACATGGACCCCAGACATCAGAATGTACTACCTCAAAAGCAAAAGTGCTCCTATGACCCGTGCCAACATATGAGCTCCTAGTAAGTTTTCCTAACTCGCACGCATCACATACTAATTTCTCTTTATTTGTTTTTGCATAAATCTCTGGATACAACTTACTTAGAGTATCAAAGGAAGAATGTCCCATCCTCCGATGATGGAGTATCAAGGTATCCTCAGTCCTCTGCTGCAGTCATTCCATGCCAGCCTTCTCTGCCATAGATATCAATGCTGAGTCCAGTCCTTCTCGTTCTAGGTACCACAGTCCCTCATGCCAAGTGCCAGTCCCAAGTCTTCGTCCTGTCCCTTCCTCCTGGAAGGTCACCGTAGGAATATCAAAAGAAACAATGCATTTAAGTTGGAGGATTATAGAACTAATGGACAAGAGACTGACTGGAAAGGATGGAGCATGTAAAACATTAGATAATCTTACTGAACCTGTACAATTAACAGTACCCTTACCGACCACTGGCTGGAAATTGCCATCAGCTGTCTGAATGCTGTCTGCTGATGCTAGGTGAGTGTAGGAAAAAAACTCACTAGCATTCCCCGTCACATGCCGAGATGCTCCCGAGTCGATAATCCAGTCTGATGATTTAAGGGAAGAGATAGACGCAAGGGCAAGTGATTCGTCAGTACCTTCTGATGGATGGACATACATGGCAGCGTTGCCCCTAACAAAGAATGAGGTGGACGCCTACTCTGTTCTACTCCTCATGTCTCCCAGTGCCTGGTCCTCCACAGTAAATGTGCCATCAGCTTCTCCGTTCCCTTCTGATATCAGGAGGTTCGCCCGATAACCTCCTCGGCCGCCTCGTCTACCCCCTCGACCACGACCACGTCCTCCATTATATCCTCGTCCGCCGAACGGTCCTCGTCCACCACCTGAATCTCCCTCCCTAGGTGGTTTGGTACAAGCATACCGATGATGACCCATCTCCCCACAGTTGTAGCACTGTCGGTTATGCTGCCAGGGCTCTCCCTTAGATCATGTGTTACCTGAGCTGGTGATCGCTAGTGCTGACTTTGCTTCGGGGGGACCACCTGTCCCGGCTTGCAGCCTGATGCGTGTCTCCTCCTGGATCATGGCTGAGATAGCCTCCTCAAGGCTAGGGATCTTTGGTTGGACTAGAAGTAGGGCCGTCTTCTGTGCGAAAGCTGCAGTCAGCTCTTTGAGGAACTTCATTGTCCTCTCCTGCACACACACCTGTCTCTCCTTACACTTAGGGTCCCCGTAGCTCGTCCGATCTGAGGAGTGATCATAATCCAACCACAGACGCTCCAACTCCGTGGCATACTCCTGTACCGTCTTCTCTCCCTGTACGGTGTCATCAATCTTCCCCTTTATCTGGAAGACCCGTAAGTTGTTCCCCACACCATCATAGGTCCTTCTCAACTTCTCCCACACATCTTTCACCATCTCAATACCGTCTACTGTGGCGGCAATAGACTAGACTAAGGAGTTGAGAAGCCAGATATAGATCACCATATGAGTGGACTTCCACTCATCGCGTCCTGTCGAGCCCTCGTCCGGCTCTGTCGTCTCGCCCGTCAGGAACCCCTCCATGTTTTTTCCTGCGAGGGTTCTTCTCACCCGCCGTGACCAACTCAGATAGGTGGCTGGTCCATCTAATTTCAGATCGATGGAGGGAAGCTTCAACTCCGGCGACGTTCGTGTCGTGTTCTCACCAGCCGACATCGTCAACAACTTCATCAACGTCGCCACCTCTGCAGAATCTAGCTTCTTGATGATCTCCTCCATCGATGCGTCGTCTATCCAATCACGTCACGTCCGCTCGACTCACGCTCGTCCTCGTCGTCCGCTCCTAGATCCGAACATGTCCCCCCTTTTTTCAGATCTAGGCATCCCTATTAGGCGCTGTCTCGTGCTGGTGCGGAGGAGGCGGCAGCACGCATGTCACAGCCGCCGTCGCAGCAGCAGCAGTCGCAGCAGCCGCAGCAGCAGTAGTAGCCGCAGTAGTAGCCGCAGCAGTAGCGGGACGGGGCAGCAACAGCGAAGGGCGGCCTGTGAAGGGCGGAGAAGGGAAGAAGGGGGGGCGTGGAATAGTTCGGTGGAGGAGATCTAGGAAATCCTCCTGTGGGTTTGTGGAAGCTTGGTGACGGCTAGGGTTTGTGGAAACTTGGCTCTGATACCATGTTGAAATTAGTTGATTATTTTATTGATTGTCTCATTGGCATTATATAGCCTTACAGTCATTAATACAATGATCTCAATCATTATGACAATAATCTCATAATGGAATATCCTGTGACATATTCTGGCATCCCAAATATGTCCTCAGGATATTCCCATGTGCTTATACTATACTTAAATATGACACCCAACATACCATATCAACATAGTTAATGATAGCAAGCCGTAAAAATTTATTGATCGTAATTGATTAAGACTTAAATGGCTGTGAATTGGTTGCTTGTTCATTTACATGTATTGTTCTGCTTCTACTCAATTAAGTTTATACTGCTAGATACTTGGTTACATGTCTATTATTTCTTTCCAAGATAGTGTGTTGGTACGACACGTAATCATCGTCGTGTATATTAGTGTTTATCTCACTTATCTGTTATGTGTGTTTTCTTGTTCTTGTTTTCTTGATGATTTTTCTTCGGCTTGTCTTTAAGTTTCCTTTCTAGTACTTGTTGTGGTTGGTTTAACCAACCATGGTTGTTCCCAGATTTTGCACCAACCTTTGGGATCTCCATGACTTGGCATTGGATGATAGTTCCAGATTATTTGTGGGCTGTTCAAGGCATTCTAGCTTACATAGCATTTATATTGTAGGCCTCATGATATTCATGTGCTATTTCAGCCATTTTGCCTTTCTTGATTTACATAATTTGGCCTTTATTGCTTTACATGTGTTTATCATTTTAGTGCTTCTATCATTGTTAGCATGTGGATATGAGATCAGATTTTAGGCATAGATTGTATGCTTGCTAGGACACCCAACATCACAGACAACCGTGACCGCAATAGAGTACTTCGTATTGAGTAGCTGGCCTGTCCGCCTCCACTATCCAGTATTCTGGTTCTGGGACATGATACCTACAGTCGACGGCAACAACAGTGTTGTTGTCTAGCCGGTATGTGACTATCACTGATTGTCTCTAACAATATCTTACAGAAAGACCAATGTTACAAGAAACAAACTACAATTATTTGGCAGATCAATTTTGGTCCCTGACAATAAAGCATGATCATGTTCCTATATTTGATTATTGACTTTGTTGCGTAGTTGAATATGAAACTAGCCATCATTGACAAACAAATTTGACTATTCACTGTTGAGTTATTGAAATATGAAACTAACCATCATTGAGTTGTAGAATATGAAACTGCATCATTGAGTTGTTAAAATATGACAAAGGTAGCAGTGGATTCCAGACCTCCAAACAGAGGCATTTTAGCAAATATCATAACAAGAAAAAATGCGTCAACATACTATTTGCAATGTAGGAACCGGTCCTTGTCCCTTTGCCTGCTGCCGTGCTAAAGCATGTTTCCAGAGCTTTTGCTTACTAGGATGATTCCTCTGAACAGCAACATGGCAGGCTTCTCGAATTGGCATCTGGGGGAGATGGAGATATAAACATGTGCTAACAGTAAATAAGACTGATGAGAGCCAACAAATACAACTTGGCCCAATTTATATGCTATAAAGATTAATACAAAATAACAACTATATTTAATCCAGAAGGCAACTCAAAACAGCTAGCCATGTCATTTCTAGCAAGGTTTTCTTTTCACTTGACAAGTTCAATTACCTTGCTAAAGTATGTTCTGTCAACTATATATAGGAATAGTAGTTAGATGGAATTCCAACAGGATCGGGAAGATTTGCTACTTATTCAAAATAGGGAAACATTTGAACATAGAGAAATCTTATGCAAAATGATGATAATAAAAAAGGTGGAAACGCCTACAATAACAACAAGCCTTTGTCCCAAATTTTTGGGGTCAGCTGGTTGAATAGATTGTATAATACCTTATCTAGCAAGCAACTAAAATAATACATGATACAGAAGTTATAATATCAAAAGGGCACATTTCCAACAAAAAACAGAGTAATGATAGACAAGAAGCCTAATCCCAACTATTCAGAGCCATCTCAGAATCCTTCACCAAAACACATTCACGTAAATATTCTCAAGAATATTACTGTGTACCCAACTTGTAGTTTGGACATCAAGAAAACTACTTAGGAAGGATAGGAGAGAGAAGTTCAATAAAAGGAAATATATTATCAGTAGCATTTAAACATTGTTAAACTTGTAGTATTTATTGACAGATGGAAGAAAGCTGCACCGATCTTAATTACAAGATATGTAATTATATTCTGGTAAGTAATTAAGGGCTAGTTTGGCAACAGAGTTGTAATCAACAGTTTAGTTAACATAGGTTTCATTGACGAATCAATGTTATCAAATAAGGAGTTAGTGATATCTGTAACAGGCGTATATCAGGCTGGTCTCCAACACAAACTCTTTGTGACCCTTAATAGAAAAATAATTACAAGGTCAAACAGAAAACAACAAAAAACAAAAACAAATAATAAGATGACTATGGGCACCAGAAAAGAAAAAAGCTAACCTGCAAAACAAGGCTTCCTGAGTAGTCTGCAATCCCTCCCATTACATCCAACCTTCCAGGTGCTCTCGCCACATATATTTCCTCCTGCGTGAAAAAATGCTCCCAAAGTAAGGTGCCGAATTGAACTGTTTCCTTATCTACTTGTACAGTCTTTTATATTAGTATAAACAGTCTTTTATATCAGTATAAACGACTACATAAACTAATAGTAGAATATAACATACAACTTTAATATCTATCAGACAATAGATAAATAAGTTTGTATATTACGATTTGGTACTTAAAACCGTGCAAAGACTAATGCATTATCATTATCATTCCACAGAACTTTGGATGCATTTCAGTAAGACCACCTGACTGACTCATCATATCCTTAATATTTATAATGCCTTAGCTTTGACTAATGCAGCTGGTATTGCTAGAACTCTTTAGGTTATCAACTATAACGCAAAAATCCTCCATTACAATGAAAGGAGAGTTCAAATAAACACAACAGTAATGAACATAAAACTAAATATTATAATGATCTACTCATATTGCACAGGTATAGGACTGCCTGGGGAGCACGAACAATTCAAGATTAGCCACGTCTATGTCGTGTCTGTGTCGAATGTGCCATACACAACACACTTTAAAATATATATATAGAATGCCACAATTGGTGTCATGTTACCATTTTCATATCATGTTATATCATATTCAGTGCAACATAGGTCCCGGCAATTCCTTAACCTAACTCGCTGCATTTGAAATGAAAATATCTGAGCGATAATGGAGAAATCACAACAGAACTTTCCCTTTTGTAGTAATAACCAAAATCTAAATGAAGGACGGTTAGTTGAATACCTCCCAGTTGAAAATGATTGCAGCTGCAATCTGCTCCCGTAGTTGAAGCTTTTCAGGATGCTTTCCTTGGTCAATTCCAGTATGAAGATCTGACAAGATCCTTAAAAAGGCTTGTGTATCAGATAAACCATGTATCTTCCCATGAAGAATCTCAAAGTTCTCAATATGTCTAGCAATAAAAATCAGCACTAAGTCATTCACTATTTAAAGAGTTTGCACAAAAAGAATGACCAGTTGGGTAAGAACAGCTTGGTACTTACGATTCTACTAGAGGGGAACTCTCGTTCACTTCAGGGTGGCCACTGACTTCATGTTTAGGGAGTGTATACCAGTCAGGAATGGTCATATCTCTGCCAGAGGCTCTTTGTAACTGATACCCCATAATGATGGCATCATGTAACCGCCTTGTACCATCCAACTACGTCAATAAAAGCAAGAAATGAAAAAGATAGGCAAATATAGTTAGTGCACATTATGAAAAGCTGAATGAAGTAACAAATTATCTGAATGTGCCATCAAGGGAGATGTGGTAGTCTTCCTAAACAGCTCTCTTCAGACTAAAGCCAGCTTTTGATAGTAACAAACATGCATTTTTCTTCTATTTTCCCTCTCTTGGTCCCTTATCAGGAATCATAACTATAGATTAAGGAAAGGCCTACATAACGAGGAAAATACAATACCTTAGAGCCTAACTTCAACAACAACAAAACCTTGGTACAACAAGGGTCCACCAATCCAGGGTCTGGGGAGGTCAAGTTGTACCCAGTCTCCCCATGTTTTATGAGGGGTTGTTTCTCTGACTCAATCCTGCATCCTAGAGGATGCAAGCACCAAGAAGTACCATAGCATTAAGCGATGACACCAACTCCAACAAATAGTAAAAATAGACCAAATTAATAATGCATATTCTTGCTTAAAAGCAAAATATCTACCAGATAGGTCGGTAGGAAGAAAAATGGGAGAGTTTGGTAGGGAGAAAAAGGGGGCTTCAGTGCCAAAAGTATCCTGCAGTTAGGAAACAATGAGAGTTGTAGGCTCCAGTTTCTGTTCTTGGCAAGAGTACAAGTCAAAATATTATTTAGTGCATAAATTAACTATGGAACTGGCACTAAATTAGTTGAACTGCACAAGGAATAGGTGATACCACATCTCACGAGCATGCTTGGGAGTGAAGATAAAACTCAGTTCAGGTCAGTACCAAACCTTCCTACAGGTAAGCCAACATGAATAACACAGAAAAAAACAGAAGCAATTACATGTGATGCAGCATTTCTCAGGTTGAGGAATGCATGAAAATTCCTAAATCAAATTTAAGCCATTATCTAAGTTGCAAAGACATAGAGATGGATTATGGACACGATAGGGACTCGGAATACGGCATTTTTAGAATATTTTTTGATATGGATATGGTTACACATGAAAACATATCCATATAAATATTTTATACTTTATATCTTATAATATCTATATTTATGCATGTTTGGGTAGTAACTAAATTCCAAAAACTTCTAGAAAAGATTTTGATACAAAGAAGTTATGTTCTTGTATCTGAAATAATTTGACACAATCACAGCCATGCAAGATCACTTTCAACCATTTGGATCTCTTTGGAGCATAGACATAAGCGAGCCATATTTGAGACGAGTGTCAAGGAAGTGTCTTGTCAGATACATGACGGATATGTGCTGGACAGATACAGACACAAATAGGGTCCTCTGGAGGAGTATCCATGCAAGATAGGTCATTATGAAGACTTGTACAAAAATATATTAATTGGTAGATATAGCTTGGCATCAGTAAGAAACCACGAAAGTACCATACTGTTAGTGGTCAATGCTCCAGAGCGATATAGATTATTGTCTATCCAAAACAAGACTGACAACCAACATTGCAAATGACATCACATATTAGAATAAGATGTATAAGAAAAAAACTGGAACTCAGATTGATAGGTGGAAACAGTTCCCACAGTAAATATTACGTAATTATTAGATGCATCTTCCTGTAGTGCAATAAATAATCAGTACCTTATGTGATGAATAATATTTACCAAAAGCAGTATCCTCTAGTGTGCGTGCCACCACCTGAAACCAGGATGACAGAATTAAAATGCATAGCTCTCTCATGAAGTTGAGGATTCAAGAATTGGCAATTAGAAAACAACTGGATTGCTGCCATAAACCAACAGTTCCATTTATATACTTGCAATTTAAGGTCATAAGATCATTAAGATGCGGTCAGTTAGTAATATAATTGATTGAAACTTTTGTAAAAGAGAGATTCTATTGGATTATAGTAGAGATTCGGGAACAATCATAGTGACAATGCTGGAAACATGTATCAGAAAGTAGCTAGTAATGCATTTTTTTTCCTTGTAAAGTAGTTTGGTGCCTACCCAGTAAAACAGTTTCCTGGTGACTAAAACACCAACATTTAAGCCACTGCCTCTCATTCGATTATAGATCAGAAAGGTAACAACAAACACCAGGAAGAGAATTTGAAGAAGGTTCAGGCGTTCCAGGTACAAACGTGTTGTTAACTGATGCAGGTAGTTATTTACTGGTGCAGCTGGTGAACCTTCCGATGGTCCTTACAGAACAACTTAAATTAAATATTATTCATTAAGTTCAGAACAAGGTTCAAAATATCGGTATCGGAATCAGTTTCGGACCCTTCCTAAGAGTATTGGTATCGCTGGTATCGGCAGTTTCGGCTCTTTCAGATCAGGGTATCCGGTTCTTCATTTAGGAAAGCCAAAATGATCAAAAGTTTTTTAAAAACTAAAAAAAATTGATTCATTAGACACAATTTTATATATTATATGTTATTTCTCGATAGTATTAAATGGAATAGCATTTACTTGCAATAGATATTACTGTTTATTTATTTGTCATTAGACATGGTACAACCACAATAAATAGCTTGAATGAAATAATATTAATATGGATGAATGTTGTGAACTTATAGATATACAACTTCGACAAATGGCAATGATTACAGTTTAACAACAAGGAATTATATCGATACATTGTAACATAGTCAATCTTCGACGAAACTCTGAATCATTGTGATTGACACTATTTTTTTCATTATTCTATCTTTTGAATTTAATTTTTCTCTGCCGAATTGACCGGAAAAGAGACCCACAACATCGGTATTGGTAGCGGTCGGTATTGAATCAGGACATGCCAAAATTCTATCGGTATCGGCCGTATTGTATCGTATCGGTATCGGCTGATGACGCGAAGTATGGTTCAGAACTGCCAGATTATACATCTACGGAAATGATTAAAAATGCTACCTGGAACAAAAGAAGTTTTGGGGTATGGAACAAAATGTGGCACTTTACATGCCACTTGCTATGAAACGAGATACAATGTAGGTAGGATTTCACGAACAGCTTAAGGAATGAACAAAGTCATTCTGAAATGTAGCACACCTTCCAACAGCATGTGCATGCATGTATGCCATGTATATATAATTAAATTAAATTCTAAAAAAAATCAGTGTCAATTATCTTATGCTATGTAAGCATCACTTCATTCATGTTACAACTATTAGGGATTGGGATTTGGATTCAGGGTTTCACCATTTCTCTTTGGGACGTTTTGGATCGTCATGCCATTCCGGAATGAAACAGTTCCATATTTTGGAATGAAAGTTCCAGACAAAAAACGACATGCATGTGGAGTTTTCTGGTAACTCAGTCCATAACTGACACAATGACAGTTATATAACTCAACCCTAATGATTGCAGCTCAAGAATAGTCAAAAATTAACAATGAAGTCATTATACATTAAAATTGCTCTATTGGCCTCTTTTCTATGAATAATACTACATAATATGAAGGCAAAAACACAAACAATTGAATAAATGCAAAAAGATCTGCAATACGACTTTGTACCAGCCCACCATATCGATAGAACCCCAAAAAGTAAAATAAACTTGATTACAGAAATAAAACTAAAGAATACAAAATGAAAAAATAGTCATTTTTTTCTTTAAACTAGTTAGTAGCACCTGTAAAGAACCATGCTCATGCCCAGATTGGCTTACTCCCCTTAGAGAATAAAACTGCTAAAAAGTTAATGAAATTGGACAAGATAAGCTACAAAGCAGCTAATAAACAGAGTCCTGCTGCTAGTTGAGTTTAAATCATTTCATGACACAAGAATGACACAATCTTTCTATTTAGTACGACACTTGCTTAGACTCCTTCAGAAAGTGTATTCTAGCTTTTCGTATAGAGGAGTCTAAGGTAGGTTACCTTGCCAATTAGATATGACTATCAATGCGCAATGAGCACAATTTTTCAGGAACATTTGCAAAATACGGTAAAAATGCTACATTGACGATATTGTTGTCAAAGTTGCAACAAAGAAGATCACGTACAAGATTTGAGAAAGGTGTTCGAAATGATGCAAGCTCGTCAGCTGAAAATGAACCCTACAAAGTCATTTCTGAGGGTATCCAACGGAAAATTCTTGGGATTTGTCATCACATCCAAGGGAATTCATCTCGATCCTGACAAGGTCAAGCGATTATGAAGATGCAACCACCCAATAACCAGAGGCTTGCAAGGAAGACTCACATTTACAGAAGATTCATCGCATATCTGTTTGGCCAATGCCAACCGTTCACAAAACTGATGAAGAAAGGCTATTCACATATTAACTGTATTCTTTCGTGTAACACTACTGCAATGAGTGTAACAGCTATGAGGCTTGAACCTATTCAAAGAGAGCCCTTTCTGAAACTAACTGATTCTATTTTGGATTGGGCTTTGAGTGTAGTCTTTCTTGGATGGATGGTGATTGGACATGGGTTCCCAAATTCAAAAGAGTCCTCACTCAGGAGTTATACGAAGAATTTGAAACTAACTCTGTATGTCTTATTGGCATCTCTATCTTCATAAGCCGAGGTCAAGAGACGGAAATGGTTTAATGAAGGTTCTAATAATTTTAGATCTCTTTATGTGATAAACTCGAGTGGTGCAACTTGGTAAACAGCAAAAGGACTATGGAGAACTTTATAGTACCTCTGAAGGTCAAAATGTTCATGTGGCTTCCAACTAAAACAAACTTCTTAATGTAGAGAACCTGAAAAGGAGGGGATTTTCTTTGCCAATGTTTGCATGTTATGCTTGTAAGCTGAAAAATCAATTAATCATCTCTCCTCCATTGCAGTTTTGTCAGAACTCTATGGGAGAAGCTTAATCATGACATTAATAATACAAATAGGCATACATATCTGGTCAACTATTGGACTTCATGGAGAAACTCT
Organism: Iris macrosiphon; assembly: GCA_036927795.1. Taxonomy (NCBI): domain Eukaryota; kingdom Viridiplantae; phylum Streptophyta; class Magnoliopsida; order Asparagales; family Iridaceae; genus Iris; species Iris macrosiphon. The sequence continues at coordinate 193,481,714 of JAYESA010000003.1, read as the reverse complement.
ATCCCAAACAATTCGTTACTTATTGGTGATATTGCTATAATAGCTATTATTTGGTGTGTCCTATGTTACCTAGACTCGGGTACGTGTACATATCCAAGAGTCGGGTCCTTCAAACTCATAATTGAATAACACAGGAATTCGGCCAAAAAATGATCCAAATTTTGGGTACAAGTACGGGAATATGACTATTAAGATAAATATATTTGAACATGGTTTCATAAAAAGACAGCAAGTAATTAAATTTGCATGATTTCATAAAATGATAGAGCATGTAATTAAATTTGCAGGGCTTCATAAAAGACATGTAATAAATTTGCATGATTTCATAAAAAGACAGCCTCTAATTAAATTTGCATGATTTGATAAAAAGACACAAATATAATTGCATCATTTCATATATTTAAAAAGACAATTGTAATTAAGTTTGCATAATTTCATAAAAGGATATAACTGTAAATTAAGTTTGCATGGACCGCCCCTTTAGCTCCTCTACTACTTTACTACCAGTCTACCACATTAAAATAAATTATCTACTTCACTATCAAATTAAAATAAACTATCTACTTCGATACCAGTCTCCTGATTGTCAACATGGAGGATCCGATTATCACCATAGAGGATCCGATCTAGATCATGTACCCGTGTCGGGTCGACACGAGTACTTTCCCTTAAAATGGAGAGTCCGGATAACAGAGAGTGTGTCTAGAATGAAAGAAATCAGAGAATATTTAATTCAAAGTCTACATATTTGAATTCTTTTATGTTAAGTATTAGTCATTTAGTCCCACATTGGGTAGAGAATAATGAAGAGGCTAGTCCTCTCATATATATATATATATATATATATATATATATATATATATATATATATATAATCTCTCAATCAATGAAAATTATTCTATTATTCTATCCAATATGATATCAGAGCCAAAACCCTAAAATCCTAGCCGACACCCCCCTTCTCTCTCTAAGCCTAACCATAGCCTCTCATAGCTCCAGCCCCATCGCAGCCTACCACCAGATCTCGATCCCCCCTTCACTCGATCACAGCCTCCGCCTCGCAACAAACCTGACAGCCTCCGACGACTCGACAACAACCCCCCCACTCGACGACATCCCCCCACTCGACAACCAGACGCTTGACACAGCACCCCCCCCCCCGTTCCAATCTTCCCCAACTCGACGACACCCCCCCCCCCTTTAGATCCCCTGGCGACCAACCCTCCAGATCCCCATACACTCGACAACCCCCCTAAAACCAACCACCCCCCTCCAGATCCCTTCAACAGGACCACAAAACCCTAATCTCATGACTTTCTCAAATCCTAGCATATGTGGCCGCCATACCACCCTCAAAACCTAACCCTAGCTACTGAATAAAAATCCAAAAAAAAGTCAGATCTGAGAAAAAATCGTCGCAGTTGAGATCTTCAGAGGGTAAACTATGATAGTTTGCGTGAACCTATGATCCTCGAAGACGACATCAAGAGTTAACAAAGAGCAAACTTGATTGTTTGTATGAATCTTTGTTCATGACCCGGTATCTACATCAGAATCTAACAAAGAGCAATTTAGGTTTCGTGAATCTCTGTCCTGACTTGTGTGATCAACATTCGATCTCTGCCAAAATTGTGCAAGCCAGTTCTAGCAACGTTGATCGCGCATTGGCGGAGTGATGTGAATATCGGGTCCGGACGATCAACGATAGTCGAATCGAGATCTTGAAGGATAACCAATACTAAGGCGAGTAGCAGTGCTGACAACACCATTGTCGGGAATGCAGTGACGGGGACACCGGGCATTGGTACGACGATTTTATCGATTCGACTTGTCGATTAGGGTTCGGATGGTTACTCCACATAGCGAAAGAATGTCGAAAAAATACTTCAGAGAATGCGGTTGTCCAAGCACCTGAGTGACAATCCCCAGGAGTTGATGATCCCGCATAGGAGTAGTGGGAGCCGGATGACAGTACACTGTTTTCATATTTGATGAATTCGATGGAACCATCGGTTGAGGACATGGTTCAGAACACAGATTCGGTGAAAGAGTTATGGGAGATTCTAGCGACTGTGTTTGATGGAAAATGTGATTTGTCTCGCATCTATGACTCAGTTGTTGGCGTCTACCAAACTGATCAGGGAGACAAATCACATAAGGATCATTTTTATGCCTTTAAGGCCCTAACTGATGATTTGGATCGCGTATTACCCCTAATGACGGATATCAAAGAGGTGAGGACTCAACGTCAGCAGCTCTATTGCATGGCGTATCTTACCTCATTTCATTCTGATGCAGATTCTGCACGATCTCATATTATTGTTGGGGCCGAGATTCCATTTCTGATGGAAGTCTACTTTCGTGTCCTACGAGTAGCAAAAGTAGTTGGAAATGATACGAGTGATGCACCTGCTGATTGATCTGCATTGGGTATTGCTCGTGGTAGATGCTGTGGGGGCCATGGTGGTAGATGTGGTGACCGTAACCGGCTGTTCACCGTCAGTAGGCCTTTTCTTTTAGAAGGCGAGCGAAGTGAGGGTGAGGCGAGGGAGTAGGGAGGGACGAAAGTTCTCCACAGGCGCTAGCGCTATGTTGTTCGCTTTTGTAAACTGAAGTCGCGCGTAGCGCCAACAAACGTACTGAGTAGGGTGCCGAGCATCAAGTCACCAAAGAACCCTTCACAATTCAAGAGTGCGTCACTTGCGTCTTTTTTCCGCATCGAAAAGAAGATTATCGACTATACTTCTCACTCTACCGAAAAAGCGCCTGGAACGTAAAGGAATCTAGGTTGACCCAACCCAGTCCTCTCGTACTAGGGTTGGCTCCTCGCAGTTCTCCCATATAGTCAAGGTGCACGGGGTCTTACCGTCTAGCCGTTGGTACTCCGCATCTTCACGGAGAATTCAATTTCACCAGGTCCATGTCGGAGACAGCGGGGCAGTCGTTACACCATTCGTGCAGGTCGCTACTTATGCGACCGCTTGAGCCTTCAAAGATAAAGGCACTGAGCACCGTTCCAAAATATTTAAAAGAGAATGAGAATTACTGAAAGTTTCTTTCATAGTCATCTTTTCTTAAATATTTTGTAAAATGAGCAGTAAGCAGCAGAATCTTGCCCTATTCGCCCTCGAAGATCGAGTTCACTCTTTCATGAAGAATTTCTGGTTCAGTGTATCACGATACAAGTTTCGATAGTAAAGCCCTATAAGTAGGGTTTCCCAGATGTGAGGCCTCGCCGATTGAGAGGGGCGGGCGGGGGGATATGGTCGTTGTTATCATAGCTCCATCAAGGGAGCGAGACGCAGGGAATGCTGGACGTGATGGTGGACGAGGTAATGGCTGGCGTGATAGAGGAAGACCGCGGATATGCTTCAATTATGGTCAACCTGGACATTTTCAATTACAGTGTTACAAAGCTACTACTATCAATGTTGCATCAGATACTTATGATAAAGATGTGAACAATGTGCAGATGACTGCAAAGATATATACATAATTCGCTGATTTTCAAGCTCAGCGGTGTAGTAGAGCTTCTATATCTGGATCCACAGTCGGATACTCAACGGCATGTGTGGTCAGACCAAAGTAATTGGTGATAATTCGGATACATCTGATCACATGACAGGTGATACCAGTATGTTGTATAATTTGTATGATTATGAATCTGTAGGTCATATGACAGACATTACTGTTGCGAATGGTAGTTCTCTGAAAGTTCATGGAAGAGGAAATAGCCGTCTTTCTCCCATCCTGCCACTCACTTCAGTTTTACACACCTGGAAACACATTCAGTTTATTATCCATTAGTCGGATAACTCGTGACTAACACTACTAAGTAATATTTTTTTCTGGTGGTTGTGTTTTTCAGGACCTGAAGACGGAAAAGACTATTGGTATGGGCATGTCGGTGAAGCCTTATACTTGGTTGAATTGAATTCGTCTGTTGTTTGTGCCAATGTGTGACGTGATCCTTTTGAGTTGCAATGTCAGCTTGGTCATCCGTCTATCCAAGCTCTCCAAAAATTATGTCCGTCGCTAGATCTTCGAGTTCCTCCAAATTGTGAGTCGTGTAGTCTAGCTAAACATCAACGTGCATCTTATCCAGTGAGTTTGGATAAATTTGTTTCGGTTCCATATGAATTAGTCCACTCTAATATATGGGGTCCATGTTATGTTGAATCGGTGATGGGGTTCAAATATTTTGTGTCTTTTGTTGATGATTACTCACGAGTCACATATGTCTACCTAATGAAGAACCGTTCCGAATTATTTGATATTTGGTGTAATTTCTTTGAGAAAATAAAAAATTCAATTCGGGGTTTCCATTAAGTGTCTTCGGAACGACAATGGTCGTGAGTACATGTCTCGGGCATTCTCTTCTCATCTTGCTAAAATAGAATTATCCACCAAACTTTGTCCTTATACACTACAACAAAATGGTGTGGCAAAACGTAAAAATCGTCATCTCATAGAAACAACTCGAGTACTTACGCTAGTACACTCAGAAAATTTTTGTCGGATAATGTACTTACGGCTTACTATCTGATTAATCGTATGTCGTCTCGTATCTGCAATGGAGCCACTCCTTTTTCTCGGTTATATCTCAATCGAATGTCATTTTTGCTACCTCTCAAAAAATTTGGGTGCTTGTGTTATGTTCGGGATACTCGACCTACCATTTCTAAATTAGACTCGAAGGCACGCAAGTAAATTTTTCTTGGGTACCCTAAGGATCAGAAAGGGTATCGTTGCTTTTCTCCTACATTGAAGAGATATATTATGTCCCGGAATGTTACTTTTGTTGAAACTGAGTTTCCACCACCCCCTCTAACTACAGATGTTCCAAATATTTACCCATATAAGAACTTCCTATTGTATCATATTTTGACACATCAGCCTAGCGTAAGGGTGCCCTCCCCTACCGAGCCAATCTTACCGTCCAATGGTCTGCAAATGCCAGCTCAGTCAGAACAAGCATCACCAATGGTGCCCATAGTTGTAGAGCCGACATCGTCATCAGAGTCCTCCAACTCCACATCACCGCATGATATACCGGCCTGTCCCTGTCGTGTATGTCGCGACCATCATTTGTATGTTAACAACTATAAAGGGCTCGCGAGTCACTCTCAGTTCTTGGTGGCTACTATTAATGGAATTCAGATCCCCAATTCTGCAAAGAAGGGACTCAAACATCCTAGTTGGCGTCCTGCTATAGAAAAGGAGATGCGAGCACTTACGGAGAACCATACATAGGACTTGGTAAATTTGCCTACCGGTAAGAAGGTGGTAGGTTGCAAATGGGTGTTCACAATCAAGGTTAAACCGGATGGTACTTTTGATTGTCTGGAAGCTCGTCTTATGGCAAAAGGGTATTCTCAAACTTACGGTGAGGATTATTTTGAGACCTTCTCCCCAGTTGCCAGGATGATCTCTGTGCGCGTGCTCCTATCCTTAGTTGTTCGCTATGACTGGTCCTTACTTCAGTTGGATGTGAAGAATAAATTTTTCATGGAGATCTTGAAGAGGGAGTGTATGTGGTACAACCTCCTAAGTTCATTGCAAGGGAGGATAAAGTATGTCATCTGCGAAAGGCCCTCAACGGTCTCAAACAATCACATCGTGTTTGGTTTGATAGATTTACACATGTCGTCACCCAGTTTGGCATGTGTCAATCAAAGAAGGATCATTCGGTATCTATATTGTCATGGACGACGCCTAGGCGCGCCTAGGTGTGCAGGTATGGGAAAGGGCGCCTCGACCCATGGAGAAAAAGCCTATTGCGGGCGATGGGCGTCTAGGCTCGCCTAGGCGGGCGCTTGGAGGCGACCAGTGGAAATCCAAAGGCGAGCCTAGGCGGCCTTGGGTTTATCGGGCTTTAGGTTTTTTTTTCAGGACCCGATAAGAAGTTGGGCCTAAAAGAGGCAGGACCCGATAAAAAAACAAAGAGGAGGCGGCTGCTCCAACTCTACCAAAAAGAAAGAGAGAAAGAAAGAGGAGGCTGCTCCAACAGACCACTCGACCAGGTAATCTCCTTCTTCAGGTAATCTTCTTCTTCTTCTTTTATTGTTGCAGGTTCTTCATTTGATTTTTTTTAAATGAAGACAATGGATGTTGTCACTTGTCAGTAACTTACTGCTGAGTTCTTCTAGTTTTTTCAAATCGCAACTATTTTTCCTTTTTTTTTAAATTGTGCTTGCAAGTTTAATCTGTCACTTGCTGCTCCCCCTTTTCTTTTAAATTTTGGTACTATCTTTTTCCAACGAAAAAACATTCAAATTAACACGAATATGTAAGAAGCATGTGTCTTTTTTTTAGTGCAACACTGCAACTACTGTTTTTTCAGGTCAGCAATAAAAAAAAATTCCAACATTTGAAGATGTCTTCTAGTGCTTCCACTCGTTTGAAACCCTCAAAAGATCCAGGGTGGGATTATGGGCAACCATTGTCCAATGACAAGAATAGTGTGAAGTGTGATTTATGTCAAGTAATAACAAAGGGTGAAATTAATAGGCACAAACAACATCTTGTTGGTGGTTATCCAGATGTTAAGGTTTGCTCCAAAGTACCTAAATATGTTTAAGAACTAATCAGAAATTATATAGCTGAACAGAAGTTGAAGAAGGTAGAAAAAGAGAGATTAAAACATGCTTCAATAGCAGGAATTAATATATATGAAGGTGTTGGGAAGTGGTGGTCTAAGCTCAAGTATTGGTACTAGTAATTTGGCTCCTAAAGGGCCCAAGCAAAAGGATCTCCTTGATCGCATGTTCCCCCCAAATTTCGATAAACTTGTGCAAAAGCCCCTTGATAATATTCAAGGAGAGAGGGCTAGGAACAATACTTGTGATTACATTGCTTTTTTTTTTATGAAAATGGACTTTCATTTAATGTTGCAAAGAGTTCTAGTTTTACTAGAATGCTTGTAGCAGTTGGACAATTTGGTGAAGGTCTAAAATCTCCATCATACCATGAGTTGAGGGTTACGATCTTACAGAAGAAGGTGCAAGCTATGAAGGAATGGATAGACTCACTCAAGGTTCATTGGAAGATTTATGGGTGTTCTATTCAAGGTTCAAAGTATCGGTATCGGAATCGGTATCGGACCATTCCTATGAGTAACGGGATCGGCGGTATCGGTAGTATCGGCAGTTTCGGATCGGAGTATCGGATTTTTTGGTATCGGAAAGCAAACAACTATTAGTAAATTATTAACATTTTAGAGAATATATTTTATACATTTATGCATAATTTAAAGCATTTTCAGTATTGTTTCTTAGTATTTTTGATATTGAATGAAATAGTAGTCATCCTTGTCGATTGATTTATATGCGATAGATAAGTTTTCATCTTTTATATGTTTTTACATCCTTACTATGCTTTTACATCCTTTCTAATTGGTCTTTTTAATTCAAATTTTTTTGCCGAATTTACTGGAAAAAAGACCTCTAATGTCGGTATCGGTCAGTATCGGATATCGGTCGGTATCGAATCGGGACATGCCAAACTGTATCGGTATCGGCCGTATCGGATCGGTATCGGCCGATACTTTAAACTATGGTTCTATTATGACAGATTCGTGGACAGATGGAAGGGGCAGCTCATTAATTTCCTAGTGAACTGTCCTAAAGGAACAGTTTTTTCTGAAATCAATGGATGGTTCTGAATATGTCAAAGATGCAAAACTTATTCTCGGAATGTTGAAAGAAGTTATTGAAGAAGTTGGTGAACATAATGTTGTACAAGTAAGCATCTTATCTTAACATTCTCTCTGAATTGGAATAGTAGAGAGCTAATTTATTATATACTCATTTAATAAGTTTTGAATCAATGTTTTTTTTCTTATGTAGGTTGTTACAGATAATGCATCAAACTACAAACTTGCTGAAAAATGGTTGATGGAAGATAACAACATATTTTGGACTCCATGTGCAGCCCATTGTGTTAATTTGATTTGTCAAGAAATTGTTGCTCATCCAAAGGTAGATGCAGTTGTGAAGGAATGTAGGGCAATTTCGGTATTCATTTACTATCACACTAATGTTCTACATATGATGAGAAGATTCACTGGTAATAGGGATTTATTGAGGCCCATAATTACTAGATTTGCTACCAGTTTCTTGTCAATGGAAAGCATTTTCAATCAGAAGGCGGGTCTACGGACAATGATACATTCAGAGGATTGGACGAAGAGCAAATGGCTGACAACAACTGAGGGGAAGAGGGTGACCAAGATAATTAAGAAGTCGTTCTTTTGGAACAGGTTAGTATATAATATTTGTTCTAATAATAATTTGTTCTTTCTGAAAAATTTTGATCCTAATTTGTTCTATCAAAAATATAACAGGTTGCACTTTGCTTTAAAAGTGCTTGCTCCGTTGGTGGATGTTATTCGATTGGTGGATATGAAAGAAAAGTCTTGAATGGGATACTGCAAAAAGAAGATAATAGCTAATTTTGGGGAGAGTGGCAATAGATTTTTGAATGAAGTGTTGATGATTGTTGATCATCGATAGGTGGATCAACTCCATCAACCTCTGCATGCAGCAGGCTATTATCTTAACCCTAGCGTCTATTTTATTAATCAAGAAGAAAGGGATTCAAATTTGGAAAGCAATAGTGCAATTATAAGGGGCCTATTTGATGCAATTAAGAAGCTAGTTTCAGATGTAGACAGGCGTGACAAAATTATTGATCAACTATCAGTTTATCGGACAGCTAGAGGCATGATGGGTGACCCAATAGCCGTAAGGAAAAGAACAACATCAGCTCCAGTTGAGTGGTGGATTACTTGAAGAAGTGAAGTGCCATAAGTTCAAGATTTTGCAAAAAGAGTACTTGGTCTTTTACTTGTGTTGCATCTCCATGTGAAAGAAATTGGAGTTCATTTAACAATGTAAGTCAATTTTTTATTCTAGTAGGTAATATTTAATTTTTGATAATTGATTCTTTTGTTTTCTGAATATCAGCTACATTCCAAGAAGAGGAACAGGCTAGAGCATCAGAAGTTGAATGATCTTGTGTTTGTCCAATACAATACCAAGTTGAAAGTTCATTAATTGCACCGGACTAGCTTGGCGGGAAGAGATACGGATCCAATTGTCTTGAAAGATATGGAAGAGTGAGACAAGTGGCTTGTTCCTTACGATGCAGCCAATGATCGTGTAGGTGACACTAATCTTACATATGGACTTGTTGAAGAGGCTGAAGGAAATGAGGAATATGGTCCTAGGACGAGCACGAGGACATACAAGAGGAGGAGAACACAACAACAACAACAAAGCCAAATAAGGGGAAAGAGATTTCAAAGTGTTGACCAAGATTCAGGATCTGAGGATGATGAAGAAACAACCAATGAGAATGAGGGAAACTCTAGTGATGATGGGCCTCAATCAGCTGCATAAGAGGATTTAGACTTTTAGAATTGTGCTTTTGTGTTGTTGGCTTAAGTATTAAGTTTAGAACTTTGAAGTTTGAAGTTAAGACTCTTAGTCTCTTACTCTTAGAGAACTTCTTGTGTTGCTTTATGAATTATGAATGCTTGTTTAATATTTATTAGTTATCAATTTATTATTACTATTAGTGTTGCTTATTGCTTCTTACTATCCTCTTAGAGTTAACAATGTCCCGAAAAGTCAAATGATTTAGACTTTTCCAAATGAATTTAGTCTGCTAACCTCCTGTTACCTTACGTTTCCAGATCAAGCTGCTTTTGAAACTGAGGCCAGAATTACTCCTTTGGTCAATAAGAAAAAGAGTGTTTAATGGCTTGTTGACAGCTAAAGGTAAAAGAAATTATATTCCTTTGCAAATGAGCAGTTTTCATCTTACCTGAATTATGAATGCCTTTTTTTCCTGTTAGACAATTTCTTGCAGAGACATTCCTAATTCATATGAATTCTTAACATCCAGGAAATTTAGATGAAGGTTCATCAATAGTTGAGTTTTCTGATGACTTCACAATTCTTGCAGCAGGCTATTAAAAAGAAGGTAATTTACAATGAATAATGATACAATATTTGCTTTACACCATATTATACAAGTATCAGACTATCATTGTATCATTGAGTGGCTGAATAGTGAATACATGCTTTACATTACATTGATGTCATTGAGTGTATCATTGAGTGCTTTACACATTCTTAAATACATTACAAGTATCAGTGAATAGTGAATACATGCTTTACATTACATTGATGTCATTGAGTGTATGATTGAGTGCTTTACGCATTCTTAAATACATTACAAGTATCAGTGTATCATTGAATGTATCATTGAGCGCTCCTGCTGCTACTGTTGCCTACTGCTGCAGCTACCTGAGGGAAAAAATTGAAGGCAATTTCTGGGCGGGCGCCTAGGCGAGTCGGTCGGCCACTCGCCTCGCCTAGCGCCCAGTACAACATAGTTCGGTATTTTACCGACAAACATCAGCCGGACGGATACTACTTGGTGTCTATGTTGATGACATTATGATTACGGGAGACGACAGTCAAGGTATTGCAGGGCTGAAAATTTTTCTGGGTGAGCAGTTTCAAACCAAAGATATGGGAGTGTTGAAGTACTTCTTATGCATTGAAGTCACACGGGGAAAGCACAACATTGTAATGTCTCGAAGGAAGTGTGTGACATCCTAACTGAAGCAGGAATGATGCAAACTAAGGGAGCAACCTCACCCATAGATCCAGCGATAAAGTTACTCCCCGATGAGGGGATACTGATGATCAATCATGATCAGTATCGTCAGGTTGTTGGAAAACATAACTACTTGACAGTCATGACTCACCCAGACATTTTCTTCACTGTAAGTGTGGCAAATAGATTTATGGCTTCTCTACGAGTTCCGCATTGGTAGACGGTTCTTAGAATCACGCGCTATCTAGCTCAAAATTCAGAAAAAAAATTCGGATGGAGAATCAGGGACATACTCATCTTGAGTGTTTTACAGATGCGGACTGGGGTGCAAGTCATACGGATAGATGGTCTACATCTGGATATTCGATATTTATTGACGAAAACTTAGTGTCGTGAAAGAATAAGAAACAAAGTGTGGTCTCATAATCGAGTTCGGAAGCAGCGTACCTAGCTATTGCTCATGGCACACCAGAGGTTATATCTGCAGCATCTTCTAAAGGAGTTGGGAGAAGGAACAAGATCTGAAACAGCAAATATGTGATTCGATAACCAGTCAGCTATCCATATTGCTACCAATCCCGTAATATTCACTCCGTTCGTGATGAATATCAAAATGGGATGATAACATTTCACCACGTGAGAACAGACGATCAGATAGCTGATATCTTTATGAAGTCTATTTTAGGTCCTCGTGTTCAGTTTCTTTGTAACAAGCTGGACATGATTGACATCTATGCTCCAGCTTAAGGGAGGATGTTAAGTATTAGTCATTTAGTCTAGTCATTTAGTCCCACATCGGGTAGAGAATACTCCCATATATATGTAATCTCTAATCAATGAAAATCATCCTATTATTCTATCCAACATTTTATAATATCAAGTAAGAAGACCCGATGATTTTGGGTAGAAGTTCGATTCAAGATTCAAAAATCTCAACAAAAAGTTACAGTATATTGATACTATGGAAGCAAACATGTTGGATGCTTCTAATAATGCTCAATTGCCTATCTTGACCAGCCGCTCCTTTCGGGGTTCTATCTTGTCAACTTTGACCTTTTGTATCTAGTTATTTATGGTCCCTAGTTGTCATTTTGTATTGATAAATTTTCTGGGATCTCCTTGATCCCATCCTTTGTAAAAAGTATAGTCTTTCATCAAGGACTTGTTTGGGTTGATTTTTTGGGCATCTATGCTTATTGGGATGGGATTGTTAATCATCAAGATAACTTTTTCCATATTAGTATAATACTCAAATATTCACTGTTCTACAGAGAAACTCTACAGGCACACACTACAGCAGGAAATCCATTCTTCATATCAGTATTCTATTATAGAATGATTCATTTAATCTATGTCACGGCTCACTTCATTATTTAGGACCAAATCATGGTTCCTATTTAGGATCAAATCATTAATCACGAAGGAGAGAGAAAACGATATTTTTCAAGGAATTAAAATAGGATGGTTAAAGTAGAGATGGTTCCCTTTAAGCCGAACATATAGACCATTCATGCTCTATGCACTTGAAACTGAGGAGCAACATGTCAAGAAGAGAATGCTAAGATGGATGAGGGTTGATACACTAAAATATATTATATCAAATGAGTATATTTGACGGAAGTTGATGGGAGGGCTTATTGGGGATAAGATGAAAGAAAATTATTTGAGGTGAATATGTGCAACGTAGACCATATATGTACCAATTAGGAGTGATAAAAGGAGCTGCAAGAACTAGGGTAGGGGCAGGCCTAAACAAAATTTGATTAAAAAATGTTATATGCTAATCTTAGAGATGAATTGGTTCCTGAAGAAAGCATAATGGAAGAAAATGATTCGAAACTTTGATAATTCAGCTTTGTTGTTATTGACGACGTATAAAGAAGCCTGGGTGGGAACGTCCAGTGCTTTGCCCTAGCATAAACAGTCTAGTTAAGGCCTGAGAACTCACCTTACACTAGCAAGAACTCATCCCATAGCCCATACAAGTTATGACCAAGAAAGAGAGAACTAAATTTAGGATCTAATAAGTAATCAGTAACATATAAAAGTGATTTAATGGTAGATCCTTCAGAATTATAGTCCTGTTTTTCCCTCCATTCAGTCATTTCAAAAATTACAAAATTTAATTGACATGACACACTATTACTAACAAACTAAACTACTCTTTCATCTTCTCATTATGTTAGTTAGTATTCCTCTGTTCAGCACCAAGTTATATTCAGGATCTGTGAATCTTTCATGGTGATAATATTGACAAAGATAAATCAACTTGAATATGATGGAAAAAAAACTTTGACTGCAGGCTACTAAATTAGAAAAAATGAAAGGCGAAAAGTCATCAAGTCAATGGGAATACCTCACCACCATTAAGGACGCCATCATAACATGGAGAAAGATTGAGGGCACGTACAAGATATGGGGTCCATTGTCCACTCAGAAAATCCCTCCTGATCATTTCAACACCACTCTCGTAATGCTGTATAATATTGTATCTTACAACATGAGGATATGTAACAATGTAAATGATAAATCAATAAAGTGAGGAAAAGAACAATTATAAAACCTCAAGCATATTTCTTAAAAATGGCTCTTCATTGAAATAATCTCTGCGAACAAAGACAAAAGGCAATTTGAATGCTAATGCTTCGCTGACTGTGCCATACCCAATCTTCCCTGTATATCAGACAAAAATAGATTAAGATTGACTGAAGATCCTTATAAATTGGAAAGTGCTATTTGAAATGATTATTACAAGCTATTACCAAGCATGCAGTCAGATGCGGCTATCAAATCAGGTGTGTATGCATCTTTTGGAAGCTTTATAAAGTTGGGAGGGAGCTCTAGGGTATCAGATGCACCACAAACCTTCATTAACAGGGTGATGTAAGAAAAGACACATAAATACAACAAAAATTATGTTCACAGATGACAAAACCATACCAGGCACAGCCAACCTTCAGGTAACCAATCTTCCTTCAGTTTCCATTTTGCTTGCTGCAAATAAAGGATATTTAGCAGCATGAACAACAACAACAAGAAGGAAGTCATACCCCAATTTTTTGTGTCAGCTATCTGAAACCTTTTCTTTCATTTAGCTCTTGAAGGGCCATGTCCTCTGTAACATTAATAAGAAGTCTTTTACGGCCTAAATCCAAGTTCATTTAGACCTGCCCCTAGTTGAATACCTCCATAGAGTATTATCTTATTGTTCCTTCTAACCAGTGCATCTATTTGGTCAACTTTGCACATGTCCAAACCAGCTGAGGCGATTCTCTCTCAGCGTATCATCAGTTAGAACTACCTCCAGCTTCCATGAATACACTCATTTATTACCTTCCAACATGTTGTCACCTATTCATTTGGCATTCTCTTTCCAGCTATGAATCTCACCAGTTTCCAGCTTGAAAACAAATTAATATAATCTACAAGAAATCCATTTATCCAAGTACCTGAAAATAAAGGACGTCACAGTGACAAGGCTTGAGCTAAAGTAAGGTTTAGGGAGGTCAAGATAAAAGGTTATTTGCGTGATTCAAACCGGAATCCTCTAGGTTACAAAAGCCAGGCCTTACTATCATGCCAACTAGAGATTAACTGATAAAAGATGCAACAACAACAACAACAACAACAACAACAACAAAGCTATAATCCCCAATTTTTGGTGTCAGCTATTTGAATCCTTCTCACTCATTCAGCTTTGTTATGGGCCATGTGACACTAACAAAAATCATATCCTTCTTGAGAACTTCAATCCATGTCCGTTTGGCCTACCTCTAGTCATAGTGGTTCCTTTAACTACTATCTTATTGCTCCTCTTTATCCGAGCAACTATTGTAATGTCCCACACCGCACGGTGCATTACGATGAGTCAGAATTGAAAACAGGTATTGATTTGAGTTTGGTTTCATGTGCAGGCTTTACGCAGAACTTTCTTAGGTTGATATTTTGCCGTTATGCGGGCAGAAGTAAAAAGTCAACATCGTAGATGGATCAGTAGGTTAGTTCAGAGCAGTGCAGAGATAGCGAGATTGAGCGATGGTGCAGTCTTCCTTAATCCGGTCGGATCGGATGATTGAGAAGCACGGTCTGCTCGCATGGTTATACCAGTTAAGTGAATCGTGTTTCGCATCATACCACGAAATTTGGGGATAGCCTGTATCGACTAGACAGAACGATAGGCAGATAAGTATAAGATGGGCGGGTTGTCCCTTCTTTTCTACTCCTTCATGCCTAATAAAACATACCTCTTGTGTGCGAGTAACATCGGAGAATCAATGTACGTGGTTCGGATAAATAGAAGTCGTAACATATGTTGAACACTAAAATAAAACATTGAACAAGTATCGAAGCAAGCAGTTGTGACGCAACGCCACTGAATTGCCAATATGCGGATGGTGGAAACGTGCATCAGTGCACGAGAATCAAATGGTAACGCTCCATCAAGCGAAGCGTGCAATTGCGGTTTGAACCCGTACAACGGTGTCGGAAGGGGACATGGTGCCCACGGAACTATCAGAAGGGGTATGGTGCCCACGGAACACTGTGTCGAAAAGCGGCAAGGTGTCTTGGGATATCACGAGTATGGTATAGTGGGGCGAGAAGACACGTACCTCGTCGTACTTACATTTCAACGTTGCATGGTCACGGACTGCCCGTGCACGGGCTTGATTTTTCTCGAACGGTATTCGGGGCATCGGAACCGATTCGGCCTACTAGGATTCTATTACGAGCCTGCAATAGGATATAGGATATTGAGAATAAGAGAATACTCAATCACAACGAGGAATTCCAAATTCAATTTGAAATTTGCTGACCTTGTTCGTCCCAAATGATTTGATATCTTCCATAATTCCTGACCTTCTCGAATAATATCTTATCTTGTGCCTTAATGATGTCTCCTTATTATTTTTATCATATTTCAGAATGGCACCTAAGACATTCCAGAAATGCACACAAGACCAAAGCACCTGGTTGTTTGAGAGCAGCTGCAGAGGCCGCTCCAGCTGCCTCTAAGTGTCTTCCTTCTTCTCCTTCCCTTCCAGCCCAGGGAGGCGTACCACCGAATACTGGAGGCATGCCCACTGAAGGAACACATCTACATGAGCTCTTCAGAGACATCATAGAGTCGCAGAGGGCTCATACTGAGGCCCAGAGGGAGCAGACAAAAATGATGCAGGAGAGCATCGAGAATTTCCATCGTGTGGCTTTGGAAACAATGGAGAGGGTTGGATTTCAACAACAACAGCCCGTTCAGTCGAAGATGGGCAATATCTTGGACTTCAAGAAAATAGTTTCTCGAGAATTCAAGGGAACCGAGGGAATCTTGTATGCTGATGAATGGCTCGAGAATATCGAGCAAATTATACGGGTTGTCCAGATTCCAGAGGACCTGAAGATTGAGGCTGTGGGCTTGCAGCTTCAAGACATCGCCCACACCTGGTTCAAGAATGAGCCCAGGCTTGTTGATCCAGATCTGACCTGGGATCAGTTCAAGGACCTTTTCAAAAAAAATTATTTTCTGCAGTGGCTGAGGGTGTTCTGGAGAAGCAATTCTAGAGCCTGGAGCAAGGAAGTCTATCTATGGACGAGTATGCAGCAGAGTTTGGCAAACTGAGCCGATTTGCGGAATACATGGTCAGGAACCCTGAGGATCGAGCACGTAGATTCCGAAAGGACTTGGCCAAGGAGATATGAGTCATTACTCCCTCTAGTGTCACGACTTTTGCGGGAATTGTAGCAAAGGCTCAGCGGATCGAGGGTGACCTGGATTTCAGACCCAAGAGGGATCGTGACTCATTCAGTGGCTGCAATAGGGCTGGACCAGCAAAGCGTCCCCAAATTAAACAGAGAATTTTCCAGCCTCAACAATATCATTATCCTCCAACTAGGGTTCCGATTCAACAGCAGCCTCAGAGACAGATTATGCATGTCCCTTCTTGCCATTTTTACAAGAAACCGAGACATACCTGGATGATATGCAGAAAGAGTCTTAGAGTCTGTCTACACTGTGGTTCTGCAGGACATCAGATGAGGGATTGCGCTATGCATCCTCAGCATCCAACTCAGGGTGCAGCTGTTCAGAGGGGACCGGCTAGGCCACTTGTGGCACAGCAGCAGAGAGGATAAAATTTGTGAGCGATACCCATGTCTCTTCGAACCGTGAGGTATTCTTTCTTCTTTCTTCATACATGTTCTACCTTAAATTTCGATGACGAAATTTTTCTAAGAGAGGCAGAATTTGTAACCCCATATTTTCAAAAAAAAAAATTAGCCTTTAACAATTAACTAGTACTAAATATAACTAGTAGATAAATTCTCTAAATTAAGAGTTTAATTAAGGATTTAAATTAGATGACATCATCACTAAACTCGTCATGACATCATCGCTTGCATCACCTCTCCCTATGACATCTTCGCTTACATCATCTGTCTCTGCGCACTTTTCTATGACCTCATCCATGACATCACCTAACCCTATGACCTCACCCATGACATCACCTAACCATATGACCTCACCTATGATACCACACTTCTTCCTCCACACTTCTACCTCCACACACTTCTCTCCACTACATACTTCTCATGACGTCACCCATGGCATCATACCCCCAACTTGCCTCACATGTCCCTATCCAACTATCTCCTTGCACCTCATCACCCCACATGGAAATCCATTCCCCTCATATGTCCCCATCCAATCTCCTCCTCCTATATCACCACTCCACACACCCCTCTCTCTTTCCCCTCTCTCATAGACCCAACCTCCTCTCACATGACTCCCAACCCTTCCTCTCACTTCTTTCCCTCTATAAATACACCCCTACACCCTTTTCATAACCATCTAACTCAATCCTAAACCTTGGAGATTGCTAGCAAAGGATTAGGAGTCTTCCTACAAGGTATTCCTTAATCCTCTTCAATTTCCATTCTATTCCTAAACTAGAAACATGTAGGGAGTATATATGTGTGTGTAGCAATAGCTGCAGCAGCGCATTGCAGCAACAAGCAATAAGCTTGACACAAGTTAGCGTCAAGGATATGTCAAGGGTAGGGTATTGGGTTTGAGTCTAGAATTAATATCTAGTATAATAAATATGGGTTTAAGATATAAGTGGGTATCTCAAGACACCATGTATCTTGGGTATGGGTAAGGTGTTGATGTATGTTAGAAATACCTATATATGGGGATGAGTTGCATAAGAGTCCATAAACAAATATAGAAGTCCATATACATATAGATATAAGTTCAATATTCATGATATAGGTTATATTGCAAATAGGTTTAGAAACCCAAGTTGATATAGGTAAAGACCTAAGAACCTATGACCAAGTAGAATAGGTTTATTATATTTCATCAATTGACATATATATTCATGCTATAGGAACCCTGTCACAGACTATGACTGGTGTTTTCATCTCAGGATCACAGGCGAGTACATTCTCTGATAGTTTTCTTTACTTAATAGCTGCTATGATACATGTTAGTGATGTTATACTTGATTCTTGACACGATGGTACACGGATTGGTATATATATTGGATCCTCAGTCATGAGATGTTACTTCCATACTTAGACATTGTTCATTATATTGATACTTAGATATCGTTCATTGTATGAGATATTGATCATCGTGATAATACTTAGACCTTGCACTGTGATTCATTGTTGTGACGTGACATGGTTGGATCCATTGTACTAGTCGGGGATGAGAGAAAATGTCATATCCTTAGACATTGTGGTAGTATAGACATTGTGAGAGCTAATCATACACACACGTATGATTAGTCAGATCTTGTAGACATTGTGCAAGTTTTCAAGCCGATTACATATTGAAACTAGTATTTCAAAACACCTAGTTAGTTATCGTTCTTCCATGTTTACCCTTGTTGATACATGCCTTTAGTATTCTATTACTTATTGTTTCCGTACTTGCCATGCCATAATATCAGCTTTACATTCCTCATCATGTATTTACATTACTATTATTGTTTTATAGTCTTTATTATGTATTGGAACTGTTGTTAGAGATATACTTCGCTCCAATCCTGACTGGATAATATTTCATGTGACAATTATGAGGACATGTGCCCCACTTATTATGGATAGACAGAGAATAGTTTAGAGCCTGATCCTACACTTCAGGAGGATCAGGGAGTGCTGCAGCAAGAGACCTAGCTATGATATTTAGTCTAGCTATAGTTTTGCCGAAACTGGTTTTCGGAGACCTTGTTATAGTTGTATGTTTGAATAAAATTTGAACTTGACACTTTATTGTAACTTATATATATTATCTCATGTTTATATCTACCTTAGTTTTCGTGATTGAGTATGATATATATTTTATTTTATATTGTGTGAGATGTTGGATATTACAGTAATATTGCTAGACAATGTTCTACCACCGACACTGCGGCGTAGGCTGGGAGTGCCCACGTACTCGTACTCAAATGTCCAGGTACGGGTCGTGTCAATCACTATGATTATTTAATCATCCTCTATCTCCGGTGCTCAAGGCAGATCTCGAGGCTTTATCTCTCTTTTCTAGGAATTTCTCGCTTAAAATGTAGTCTCGGACTATACTAAACTTCAGCTTCTTTAATCCGGAGAAACTACTCACGATAGTGACGACGTTGCTCCAACTATCCAATGAGGACAATAGGATCAGGGTACAAACTTCATTATCAAAGTCAATATTAACATAACTTACTTGGCAAGTAATCGAGTTGATTTCATTGATATGATTTGTAACAACTCTTCGTCATCCCATCTTTATATTAAATAGATGGCGCATATGATGTACCTTATTTGAGGCATATGGTTTCTCGTACATATTTGACAGAGTCTTCATCAGCCTTGTTATAGTCTTCTCGTCCTTGATGTTGTACACGACGTTCTTCACAATCGTCAAACAGTTTACTCCCATGACTTGTAGGTCTATGAACTCCCAATCAGCATCCGGCATCTCATCTGGTTTCTCTCCAATGAGAGGTTGATGCATATTCTTCGAATACAAATAATCTTCAATTTGCATCCGTCAGAAACCGAAATTGTTTCCATCAAACTTGTCAATCTTGACATTTCCTTATTTTGTTGCGAACGCACCCACTTTTCCTACGAACCTTGGACAAGACTTAGGATGAACGTAGTACTAGCGATGAAGAACAACAATCACAAAACACAAGATTTAACATGGTTTCGAAATTTTCACCTAAGTCCACGGCCGCACACAAGTTGGATCGACAAATTTAGGGTTGGATGTACACTAGGAAATTTGATGATCAAAGCTCCACAATCTCTAACAGCCCACATAGAGTCGAGCAAGAGAAAGGGCTTGTATGAACAGGAAAATGCAGTACATGTTTTTACTTTTGGTATCCCACCATCAGTTGCTCTTAGAAATGGTTATGGCGATTGGATTTCCAGTTAAGCATCATATGGAAAATTATGTGATCTGTATGTATGTGTATGACAGTAACATATCTAGGATCCATAATAGTATCATGTAGTAAATCTAAATATTCGGAGAAACATAAGTACAGATAACAAGATAACTATATAGAATACATAAGATGTCAGCAAACCTACCTGTCCACCAAAATTAAATATAACTAACTTCACATCGTTTCCAATTCCAAGTTCCTCTCTCACCTAGATTAATAAGAAGATTATAAGATAATGCATGCATCAAGTATTGCAATGGAAGATCTTTCTTTTCATAGCATCCGCACCTCTGATCGAGATTTTCGTAACACCCTCACTACCAGAGGAACGTCAATAACATCCCGAAAAGCAGGCACTTCAGAATCAGCAATATTAAATGTCAGTTTCTTACAACAAGGAAGGACAAATGGATTTGGAGTTCCAAGAGTTAATTATTACATACTAGGGCAATATCCAGGAAGCCGGAGCACAAACTCACAATGTGAATAGTCTTCAGCTATCTGCAACAGTTGATGAAGTACAAACATTTAAAATGTTGGTGACTTTCCTTACACAATAAGTTTCAAGGTAGACTAAAATACGTCTTCATTAATATGAAGGCTTGCAACTTTCAAGGGAATAATTTAATTTGCTTCTTTTTCATAGACCAAAAAATGTAGTGCTGCAAAAGATAAAGGAATTATATGTTGTTCAATGATGGTGCCTTGTACAACTATAAACAATTCAAGCCCGGATGAAGGTGTGCAAAGCTTGTACTAACGTGATTTTACTAAAATAGTCCATGTTTCAATCTTAGTTTTTGTGTAACTGTGTTGGTAAAAAAATAAATATAAGGCCCCAAGATGAGTTTGTAACAAAGCATATCGAGCTCAATACTAGGAAGGACTGGTGAAGGTCATTGAAATATGTTGGCGCAGGACAAAAGGTGACAGTGTTTCTAGTTCCTAGCTCAGCTGACAAGCATTAAAGCTACAGCGATAACAACTTTACAATCCCACAAATGGAAGGTTAATATGTGATGACTAAGACCATTAGTTAACATACAGGTACTTGGTACACTTATGAGATGTTTAGTTCAGGTTCAAGATGCAAACGTTTCATCATTTATTTCAACTCCTTGATACCTTGCATTTGAATTTAAATTATCTTAAGATAAATACTTTTGACAAGTCTTGATTTTACTTGCAAGACTTTGAAGGGTAGTGGTTCATTCAAAATGTTATAAGATGCAATAGGATCCAGTGAAACCTGTGAGCATAATTTTAGCCATGGGGGACTAGATTCTTATGCTAACTTTCTGCCACATATTTAATAAAATCGTGATGGAAGCTGTTGAAGGACAAGGGTATATAAGTTAACATACACATATAGAGGATCATGGTAAATCCAAGCCCATATTCTTTCAATAGTACACTACGTTCATATTGTAGCTTTCTGCAGACTTCAACAGATAACCTGTGAGGATCATCACAGTGGCTCGCAAAAAAATGCAGCATTACATATTCTGATTAGCCTTGGTTACGACAGAAAGATAAGGTACCGGTGTTGTTAAGGCATCAAGGCACCAATAAGGAGCTAAGATCTCCTAGCATCTTACGCACTCGCGGAGTCACTTGAGGTGCCAAGATTTAGAAACATACTAAATGATTAAGCGAATCATACTTCAAGCAACTAGAATTGTTTAAGTGTACAAGATGAGCCTCCAAGTATAAAGGATCATGGTAAATCCAAGCCCATATTCTTTCGATAGTACACAACGTTCATATTGTAGCTTTCTGCAAAGACTACAACAGCTAACCTGTGAGGATCATCACAGTGGCTCGCAAAAAAATGCAGCATTACAGATTCTGATTAGCCTTGGTTACGACAGAAAGATAAGGTACCGGTGTTGTTAAGGCATCAAGGCACCAATAAGGGGCTAAGATCTCCTAGCATCTTACGCACTCGCGGAGTCACTTGAGGTGCCAAGATTTAGAAACATACTGAATGATTAAGCGAATTATACTTCAAGCAACTAGAATTGTTTAAGTGTACAAGATGAGCCTCCAAGTATAGATTTGTCCAACCTAGCTTTCATTCATTTAACATAAGGAATATATATACAAGACAATATTGAATCCTAGAGAGAGACCCAATATCCAATATAGTGGGCAAGGACATGGCAACACGGGCACAGAACCTATTTAGCTGTGTCTAGTGTATTTTGGAGTGTCCTGGTTGAATTTGCTATGTCCTACACGACACAGCCAAACATTTAGTGTCTGTGTTTCCTAGATTATAAGTGCAATACGATCAACTAAGCTTAAAGATGACCATCTTTTGAGAGAGAAATGATGGAATCAAGATAATCCCAGAAAAAAAAAGTGTATAAGCAAAATGTTACAACATGTCACACACCTTCCACCTATAAGAGTTACAAGTCACATTTATAAGATATCATTACTAGAAAATTATATCACCCGCATACATATCCAACTCCTGTGAAAGTTAAAAACTGTCATCAAATCAAAAGTTCAAACCTAGAACAAGAAGAAAGCAACCAATCTCATATTGGCTATAAGTGGCCTGGCACCGGACTCCTAGTTTATAGCTTCATCAAGGACCAGAAACAGCAAGCTTCATCCTTGCATGAATATCATTTTTTTTTGCTTGAAGATCATATATCATAGCACTTAAAATCCAAAAAGCATGCATGTTCAAACTACCAAATTTCTCTTCCCTATTTGATTTCGGTGTTGATTTTAAACATAGCAAACATATCCCAACCATAAAACTGATCAAACTCCAATTCAACCTCCCTCGTAATATTTATTAACGAATCTCAACATAAAAGCAATCCCAATCCCCTGTACGCATTTAGTCCAAAGAAATTAATATTCTGATCTTTGAATCTCCAAGTATCTTAACAGAAAAAAGCTGCCCTCATTTCTTAGTGAGATTCTACCGGCCATTTACATGGTAGGAGCTAAATAAAACTCAAGTGTTAAACTATCCAAAAAAAAAGAATTTTGGTTCTGACATGAGGAAGAGGATGTTGATCTTGAGGTACTACGACTTTCTTTCAGACTTTGCATTCCCTTCAGTTCCCTAGCTTTCTCTAATAGAAGTTTCTGACCACCTCTGGCATTCTATGACAAGACTAGATTTTTTTTTCTTCTAGGATTGTGATGGGAATGTGGGTTGTTCTGTTGAAGGAGGAATTATTGAATCGGAGCAGAAATGATTTGGGTCTTCAGGTCGGATAGTAGCCCATGTCCACTCCTTCCAAATTGAAAGTTCTCTCTTCCACAACGTTGGTGGACTCATCTCTATCTTCCTCTCCAGGTGGAAAGCTATCAAAGGTTCCTTCAAAAAAAAAAAATTCAACATTTTCTACGACATTTTCCTCAAAAAATTGACCACAAATCAATTCCCCCAGAAATCCATGTTTTAATTAAACCGAATAGCCACTTCATAGTCAGGTGACTTAATTTTAAACCCCATACCATAAAGTATAAATACGTAAAATTTCTTATAGAAGGCCTGTGTTGTATGGACATGGCAAAATGATGTAAGTATTTGTATCGTGTCCATACACATGTGCATAGGTAACTACATATCTACCTATTTGAAAATTTCCATGATGCGGATACGACTTCTTAATTTAGTACATCTAATTTCCATATTTATGATTTCTACTACATCTCCTAATTTCTTTATTTACTCCCTTAGATTTAGTATTCCTTATATTTAATATGTTTTAGTTTAGGAATCCTTATATTTAGTATACTTTAATATTAACTATATCTTTTGTTGATTCTCATGTTTGAGAATTGAGAACCAGTCCTCATATCTTGGGTCGTTGGTTTCAGCGATGTCGGGTGGAATCAGAGCCTCTGCGTGTGGTGAGGCATGTTTGGAACCTATGACGGCAACAACGACAAACATCTTTCTAACAAAGACAGAAGGATGAAGGCCTCTTTATGGAGATTCGTCGAATCGAAGTCTCACTGCTAGGAATGAATAAGAAACCGTTTCGGAATCCAGAAACGGGGGTATGCAATGCTCGCGCCTCCCTGGAGATGATCATGCACCAACACAAGAGTATCGCCTACGGAGGGCTCGTGTGGCTTATCTAGCACGAGCAAGGACTTACGATGATCTCGTCACAAGGGTCATGATGACTATCATGATGGTGTCAGGTTGACTGATCTACGGTGCTACCGCGATTGAGAAGGCATTAGCGGACGTGGTCCCTAAGGCGACCATGGGAGGAACTGCTTTCGCCATGAATAGCACGCAACATGTCAGAGGTTTAGTTCATCGATGGCTACATTTATCAATGTGATGGTCATAAGGAAGAATCTGAAAAGGAAGTGGCATCTCAGTGTGGTAAGGAAGATCGAACTAATACCAGGACAAGATGATTCTTCGCAAAGGAGTGAGTTATTCCGAACCCGTTGTACTATTAACCGCAGATGATTTGGGGTCGTGATCAACGGCGATAGCCAAGAAAACCTTATCAACTGACAGTTAGTCGAAGATGCAGGACTGCCCTTAGAAAAGCACCTAGAACCGTACTTTGCCGGATAGGTTAAGAAAGTGCCAAGCGTCAGGGTGACCAAGCGGTGCGGAGTTCCATTCTCTATCGGAGCCTATAGAGACGAGATCTACTGCGACGTGATGGATGGGCTCAACATCTATTATATGTTGTTAGGAAGGTCGTGGCAGTTCGATGTTGGCACAGAACAAGATGGACGCAACAACACGTATCGGCTGGTAAAGAACGGGACAAAGTAGAACATTACGTCTTTAAAAAGTATCTTAACCGAATCTTTATAAGAGAAGGGGAAGGCTTTTCTTTCATTGACGACTTCCACGAAGAAAACGGAAGCGAATTTCAAGGAGGCTTGAGGTGCACGACTTGGTAGCAGACAGAAGCATAGAGACCGAAGAGTCAACAGAGGGAGGAGCTATTCCAACGTAGGTAGGACCAATACTTGACGAGTTTCGCAACTTTCTTCCGGAGGAACTTCCCAGACAGCTACCACCCATGCGCGACATATAGCACTTCAATGGTATTGTTGGCAAGGCAAATTTACAGAACTTGCGACACTATCACATGAGTCCACCGGAGAAAAAGATTCTTTGGAAAAAGGTGAAGGACCTGATGGAGAAAAACCCGTAACCAGTTCTCTACAAGAGAAGGAGAATGTTAGGGAGAGCATGAGCATGTATGCAGTTCCTGCTCTATTGACACCGAAGAAGGACGATAGCAGATGGATGAGACACAGACAATCATGCGATTAAATAGTTCACGGTTGGCTACAAATTCATGATATTGCGACTGGATGATATGTTAGATCAACTCAGCTGGGCCAAAATCTTTTTCAAGTTAGATCTTCGAAGCAGCTACTAGCAAATATAACGTAGGATGGATTGTTCGAGTGATTGGTCATGTTGTTTGGGCCGTAAAAAGCATCAAACACTTTTATGCTCCTAATGAAACAAGCTCTATGACCTTCCAACGGCGAGATTGTGGTTATATACTTCAATGATGTACTCATCTACAACAATTACCACAATGAACATTTGGTGCACTTGAGAAAAGTTTTGGATGTACTGAAACAAAACCAACTTTACTTCAACTTGAAGAAGTGTTACTTTATGATATCAAAGTTGCTTTTTCTCAGTTTCATTGTTGGCGCGGGTAGCATCCACATTAATGAGGAGAAGGTTCGTGAAATCCGAAAATAACTGACACCGAAGACCCATAACAAAGGTGCTAAGCTTCCATGGGTTGGCGACGTTTTACCGATTGTTTAACAAGGATTTCAATACCGCATGGATTCGATAATGCAGCATTTGGAGAGGCCATAGTAGTGGAACTTTACCTTGGCGCAAATGAAATTTGTGTACCATAGCTTCACTCATCTATAGGGAAGTCCTTGTTTGCCTTTATATATTCTAAACCACCTAATCATATTTGTATACTTTGCCAAAGGGATCGAAAAAGCGTAAAGCGAAGAATTTAGCGAACCAAATCCATAGAGTTCACAAGGTTTAGGAACGATTGCAAAAGGGTTGATGCAAATTGCTACATAGATTTTCGTACTAGCATCGTAAGCACAAGGTTTTCAACGTCGGTGGCGGCATCACGGTGTACTTTCGAAATGAGATGTTATTGGCTAGACATTACAACAAACCTCAAACGAGGAGATTTGGGCCGTTCAAAGTGCGGAAGAAAAGAAAGTTTAGTTGGGGAAATGATGTCTCGATGAGCTTTGCAGTGACTAACGACGAGGGACTTTATCAAAAGTGCGGCACAAACAACTTGAATCGAGTCTCTACAAGATGAGAGGTATGATGCCGACGCAATTTCTTAATTTAGAATTTATTCAGCATCTCCTAATTTCCTTACTTAGGGTTTTTCCTATCTCCTAATTTCCTTATTTATCCCCTTGATTTATTTCCTCCATTTAATTTAGGATTCCTTATATTTAGTATGTTTTAATTTAGGATTCTCAAGTTATGATGTTTACTTATTTATATAGGATTTCTTGTGAATAATGTAAAACATTGCAAGGTTTTTGGGCAAGTTGAATAATATTGGTTCCTATTTGATACGACTATATCTCTTGTTGATTCTCGTGTTTGAGAATTGAGGTACAGTAGTTCAAAGGGAACTGGGCACGAATTTGAGAATTGAGGTACAGTAGTTCAAAGGGAACTGGGCACGAATTTGAGAATTGAGGTAAAATTGATGCATTAAGAGGTAGCAAAGGGTCACTGCCTAGGTAAGCACCTCTCATGCCTTTAATAATACTTAAAGACAACTCGAGTAAACTTTTTAAAATTTTGACATTTTAAATTTTTTTACATAGAAAAAGGTTTTCCACATCAAAACAATTACCACATGAGGTATAGTAGTTCAAAACTAAGCTTCTTAATATATATTCAACATTTGGTGCAGTAATGCAACAACTCAAGCACTAGCGTTTTTTTTTATGGCAACACTTTGCTAGTAGCTCTTATAAGCAATGTAAGTATAAGATAATTGCTTTCTAAGATAAAGATAAGCCTACAAATGTGTAAATAAGACCACAAAGTGAGCCAAAGTTTCCAAAACTGTTCCATAAATACCTAGGGTTAAAATGTCACGTTGCTTATTAATGCCAAGGGTAAATTGAATTAAACCTGAACTAGTAAGAATACTTACACCTCATGATCTATGAAACCAAAGAATATCCTATAGCACTTGCAAGGATGATGTTAAGAAACGCACAACTGAAAGAGTATAATACTTTTTACATAATCCTATTCTTAATGCAACAACTCAAGCACTAGCTGTTTTTTACGGCAACACTCTGCTAGTAGCTCATATAAGCATGATGTAAGAATAAGACAATTGCTTTCTAAGATAAAGATAAGCCTACAAATAAGACCACAAAGTGAGCCATGGTTTCCAAAATTGTTCCATAAATACCTACAATTAAAATGTCGCATTGTTTATTAATGCCAAGGGTAAATTGAATTAAACCCTTGAACTAGTAAGAATACTTACACCTCATGATCCATGAAACCAACGAATATTCTATACCACTTGCAAGGAGGATGTTAAGAAACGCACAACCGAAAGAGTATAATACTTTTTACATAATCCTATTCTTAATTCAAAACCCTAACTATTCCCCATGTTCTCTGTATGTATCACCACAGATGCATCACCAAAACCATAGTTTCTCTCTTTCCCTTAACTTCTATGTTATTTTACTCTGCAATCAAATTTTCTACATAAAGCCCAAATAATAAAAGCGACTAGGATTTCTAGCTTTCTCAAAAATGGACATTCATTCTTTAGACTTTGGCTCAAAATAATGGCTATATGCACTGTAACGCTGAAGGCAATTCACCAGGTACACTTTTTGTCTGAGCAGCCTGTTGTATCTGGCCAGGATGAAAGCAGTAACCTACATCGCACTACTCCCCATGTCAACCATAGCAGGGCTGACTCACTATCTAAACCTGCCACTTTGGTGTTGTAGAAGATAGACAGTCTATATTGTATGGCTCTTAAGCCTCTTCAGTATTATGCTTAGTTTTAGCTCAGTTTTTTAATCCCGCATTGAAAACCTCGAGGGGTGAGTCACCCTTGCCTATGTAATTGCTCGTTCAAAAATAATCAAGTCAATCTAATTGAGCCAACTTCTCAACATGGTATCGTAGCAAAATAGTAGCTCTCCTACCTTTTCCAATCCTTAGCCTCCACCATTCTCTCCATCCCCTTCCTCCTAAGACCGTAACCCTGGTTGTTGCCAACCGTAATCCCCTTCCTCCCAAATCCTAGCCCTAACAACCAACTATTCATTCATTCCCAAAACACTAATCCTAGCCGTCACCTTCCCCTAGTCATTTCTAAACTCTCAGATCCTCACTTATGGAATCTGAATCATCACCCAGACCTCTCCGATCAACACAGAATCACCAGCCAGATCTGTTCGCGTGTTGTTTCAGGAACCTCGAGATCGACACCCCCCCCCCCCAAACCACCACCACATAAATCTAGAGATCAACCGCTACTCTCCTAAAATCTCCTCCAGTGAGTAGCCATGACAAGTCACCTCGACGACAACACGGTCTCTGGTAGTCGTCACAATTGAAGACGATGCCTCTTCTGCCACTAAGAGTCATGTAAGTCTTCCTTTCTGGATCGCACGAGAATTTCGTGATTACTCCCTGAATAGCGAGATATCACCTCTATCACTCAGTTTCTCACGAGATTTTTCTTCTAATTCGCAGTTTCTCGCGAGATATTCTCCAAGTCTCGAGAAAATCGCAGCATTACCAAGCGTTTGGCGGTTTATTGATATTGCTTTTCACTTGGGCACAATTTCTTCTTTTCCAAACTAAAGATCTTGGTCTCCTTCATTACTTCCTGGGAATCAAAGTTGTTCGATATGGTGAATTATTTATTCTCTCAACAGAAGTATTTTATAGATCGTTTTCACGATTTTGGATATTTGGGGTGTAAGCATGCTACGAGGCAAATTTAAAGCTCTCCTCTCGGCTACGCATCAGACACGTTATTGCCCAATCATGATTATTGTCATCGTCTTGTGGGAAAGTTGATATATCTAATTGTTACTATTACGTCTAGACATTTCATTTACTGTGAGTATTGTTAGTCATTATTTGCACTCCTCGGACTTCTCATCTTCAGGTCGTTCAGTGCACATCACTACCTAAAGAAGTCTCCTAGTCATGGTGTTGCCTACCAACCTTCTCTCTCACTGATGACTATAGTGTCCCGCTCCTAGCAGGGGATGTTGTGTGGGCTTGTGGCTTGAATAGTCAGTTAGAATCAATTCATTATGGAAAAATTATGTCGGTATCGATTGATCAGAAGGACAAAGTGAATTGAGACCATTTTCCACCTATGGGATGATTTCTTTGGAATTGAGTCCTAAATACAGTGAATAGTATCTTCCTCAAACATTTTCATTATTCGTTTTCGTTGAGTGTTTTTCATTGTTGATTTTGTGGATCGTTTTCGTTGATGATTTCGATGGATGAATTTTTATTATTTGCCTTCAATGATTTCCGCAATCATATCGAATTCTAAGAAAAAGTGAGAAAAATAGTATTGAACATTTGCTGGTGCAAATGTAGATGAACGCGTAGGCAAAGTGATTGAAGCGTAGGAAAGTCTCTTCTCTTGGCAATTCTCCAATTGTGTGTGGCTTTGATACTTGTCTCATTTATCTCCACGCCTTAACAAAAGAAATTACTTTCATTTATTCGTATATCCTTTGATCAATAATATCTTAACAAGAAAATCAAGATAAAAAAGAGTAAACATATTGTTGCTAACTTGTTATACAGAAATATGGAATGTTGTACTATTGTTACAAAGAAATAGAATTGTGAAAGGATCGTCAGTTGTAGTAACCCTGGATTGGGAAGTATAGAATTGCGAGCAATGGCTCGAGAAATGTGGAATACAAAATGAGAATATGTTGCATAGCTTATTTCAAGTTTCTATTATCATGCGTGTTATATTTCAAGTTCAGAGGCCCTAAGAGCCCGTCCAACTCCTTAGAAGCTCTCTCGATATTTTGAAACTTTTATTTCAGTAAAGAACATTTTCGCAAAAGTCGTTTTTACTTTATTTTTAACAAAGAAATATGATGTATGGAACAATGTATCTCATTTTTTTGTTTCAAAGTTGTAAGTCAAGTTTGGCACTTTTCTACCCGGCTATTTGAGAGCCAATGTTTCTGCTGCAGATCATCAACAAAAGAATTATTTCTTACATCATGTTGTTATTCAATTTCTTTGTTAACCTACTGCAAAATTTTACAAAAATAACTATTCTACAAATGCGTAAGAATACGCCTTGAACAAGCACAATTTAGGCTTGTATGACATCACACCCAATGGCAACTTATCGATTCAGCGAAATCAAGACGTGACATTGACCGCTTATGCATATACTAATTATGTGGATTCAATAGATGAGCGTCGCTCGACAAGTGGTTTATGCACATATTTTGAAGGGAATCTTGTTACTTGCGGAGCAAGAAAGAGTATTGTTGCTCGTTCTTCTATTGAGGTAGAGGATCGCTCGATGGCCCGTGCTGCAATTTTCGAGCTTACATGGTTGAAGAGTTTTCTTATTGATCTTGGTGTTCCTCGCTCTTCTTCAACTCTTCTCTACTTTGATAACTAGGCAGCCATTCACATTTTTTAAAACCTGATTCTTAATGAGAGAGCACCAAATACATTGAGGTCAATTGTCACTTCATTCGGCTGAAGGTCAAGCTTCGTGAGTTCAGCTCTAGTATATTTATGTTATTCGACATCTACACTCCAGTTTACGGGGGTGTAGAAGATAGCTAGTCTATATTCTATGTCTCTTAAGCTTCTTTGATATTATGCTTAGTTTTAGCTTAGTTTTTTAGTCCCACATTGGCAAAAGTCGAGGGGTGAGTCACCCTTGCCTATATATATATATATATATATATATATATATATATATATATATATAATCTCTCGTTCCAAAGTAATTAAGTCAATATAGTTGAGCCAACTTCTCAACAAGTGTAAAGAGTAACCTCACTGGATCATATCTGCTGAGATTCCATCCAACCCATAACAATAAACTCACTTTAGCTACAGCTTTGACAAGTCCCCTTTCCCTAACCTAAAGCAATTAACCAATACTACCATACTACCATACAACTATACAAGGCTCACCAGAAAGAAGCGAACTGTCGGAAAGAGGCCAGATCTTCTTTATACTACGTTTGCTCAGTCCTCTAAAAAACGGAGTCAACAACGAGCCAAAGACCACCAAGCACATAGAGGCAAATCATTGACTGGTGACAGATTTCCAACATTTTTAATGCACCATATCTCTCTATGCTTTACTATAACAACAACAACGTATGTTATCCCAAATTCTTGGGGTTGGCTCTTTGAATCATGTTCTTCCATTCATCTCTAACAAAATCCATATCCTTCTTTAACACTTCAAACCATGTTCATCTAGGCCTACCTCTAGTCCTCGCGACTCCATTAACTACTATATTATTGCTTCTTACATAAGCATATGTGCGTCTGCACTGCACATGTCCAAACCATCCAAGTCTATTTTCTCTCATCTTGTCCTCAATTGGAGCCACCTCTAACTGCCATGGACACACTCATCTATTATCCTATCATTTAATATATATTCAGCCATCCACCTTAGCATTCTTATTTCAGCTACAATAATAGCTCGATATGGTACTAAACTGCTGACAAAATAACATGTTTTTCCTCCTCTTTCTCTTGACAAATTCCTTTCTTTTCCTTTGATATATTTTCCTGCTTTCTTTACCTTCTTTTTTTTGTGTGTGTGGATATGTAAATTTTGGTAATATTGGCTAATCTACCATCGGACAGCTGGTGTTAGAGCCCCCTTGACACCATATTTCTGCATTCCTATGTTGCACAGACAGGGCAAAATAATGTATGCATCTGTATCATGTCCGTACCCGTGTCCGTATTTGTGCAACATAGGTAAATACTATCGTACCCATTTGAAAATATCTGTATCCCATATCCTATATCGTGTATGCATCCGTATCCGTGTCCGTATTCATGATCCGTGTCCATATACGTGCAACATAGCTGGAGAAACTATGTAGAACTGTAGTCATGTTTAGCAAACATTAGATAAATATGAAAGGATGAATGAGGACACAGGTTGCTAGAACAGAGTCCATGCATGCTTTCCCACATCTGATGACAACAATCAACAGATAAAATGAATAAACTCTGCAAATTATTGAGAAAATATTCCATAAGATTCTTCCCTATCTTTGCATAGATAATCGGCATGCCAACATCAAACCAGACCAACTTGCCAAGAAATATAATCAGAAGCGGCCACCTGCACAATAGCTAGTCTGGGGATTGTTTTCTGGAAGTGACACAATATCTTGAAACATTGAAAGAAAGTGGCACACTAACATCATAAAAGTACTATGTGATAATAAGTTGAAAGTTTTCTCAACCAAACAAGTACAAGTTCAATATGAATGTAAGTATGTAACTATAAAAACAAGATTGCTAATATAAAATATTGAAATATAGCCATAATACACAAGCAACAAAAAACAACCTTACCTGCCAAACAATAGAACGATGATGATGTCCAGCTGCCATGACATACTCTGCGTAGATGAAATCCCAGCTGCAAAATTAACCAATAATAAAAATTTCATACATCACCTACAAACATCTGACTCCCCCACCCCCACACACCCCCTAAAAAAAATCCACCAAACAAATGCTGGTAATGAAATCCATCTATCGACTATTGCAGACTTGTTAATCACCCCATTATAAGCCCAAAGACGAGAGCTTACTGTAAGCGAAGTGAGTATTAATTCAGTTCCATTATGCAAACTTAGCTACTTAAAACAACTAATATTTGATTCCATTACACGAACTTAGCTACCCAAAGCAACTGATATTATTACAGTGCAAAAGCAAGGATTTTACAAATGCAGAGATGAGAAATATCATAAACATTGTTCAAATAGTAAAAGGTGAGGATTTTTGGAAGCATGGAAGCCCATAGAAGTGCAAAACTTAAGCATAACACTATGTCCACCAAATTTCTATTTTCTCCCGAGTCATACTCTTAAAATTGTGCCAATTCCTTTGTGGAGCTTTATTCTTGACAAAGGACAAGAAGTAAAGAGACAACCTTTATGGACAATACAATCCTACAGCGAAGAAGCTGTAGCATGCAATAGATATCCTGTATCCGTGCAAATATAATCGCAAAGCAATAATTGTCTCAAATCTAAATAACCCTAAAATATCACAAGTTAATAACAAAGCAGAGATCAGGGTTTCCGCATCTCTGCCTGAAGTTATCAAACAGTCCCACGCAATCTGAACTTGCCCCAAACCTTGTTCCCGGATGTTGTTTCCTTCGCTTCAAAGATTTTGAATCCAGGATCCAAGTCAATGCCTGGGTATTAATTTTGCGTGGTGATGACATAATTTATTGGATCTCGGAGTTGTATGTAGGCTGATTTTGGGGGTTGTAAGTGGTTGATCTTTGCATTGATGCTATTTTTGTGAAGGTGTTTCAGATTTATGGCCGTCAGATGGTAGCAATAAGCCCATTGTAAGGCTGTTTGGTATTTAGATTGGACTGGAGATGGATTCTGGTGGTCCGAAGGAAGAAAGGGGAAGGTTGGGGGTCATTCTGGTGTTGGGTGGTGATGCACGAGGGAAGGGGCCTGATTAGGGTCTGTTCTGGTCGCTGGCCGGCAGCACAGAAGCAGACCTAATGGGGTCTCAGGTGGTTCACGAGCAGGTTCTGAAACACAGCATCACAACCTTTAGAGTAGGGCAAGAGCAGGTGAACACACAGGGAGGAACAGATGAGGAGTTAGTTAGGGTAAATGAAGAAAGCAAGAAATGTAATTTAAGGTTTAGGGTTTTAGTAGCCCCGCACCATTGCAATCTAACATGCAATTAACAAAGATTGCTCAAGCTCATAAACTCGGCATTTGATTATGAAAACTAATCCTGCTCAAAATAAAACAAACAAAAAGGTTTCCAGATACAACTCATCCTAATAAATAAACCAAATCATGAACTAATTATAATAAAACCAAGTACTAAATAAGGCCAATGAATTCAAATCAACTTGACTGCAACCAATCTCAAAACAAACCGCCAATGCGAACTGGTCCTCCATTATTTGTGTTCCATAGCCGACCCCATTTTCATGGGAGAAGGCTAGAAGGATGATATCCAAGTAGAGTATGCATTTTCCATATGTGCGTGCATGCTCATATCCACACATCTAATACATACAAATTTACCAAAATATACAACAACAAAGCCTCTATCCCAAACTTTTGGGGCCGGCTATTAAATATTTTCCTCCATTCAGCTTTGTTAACGGTCATGTCCTATGTAGCAATAACGAATACGATATCTTGCCTTACAGCTTATCCATGTTCGTTTATGCCAAACTCCAGTCCTAGGGCACATCCGTAATTGGTATCTTATGGATCCTCCTAATTGGTGCATCTATTAGTCTAGTTGCACACGGATGATTCATCTTGTCCACAATTGACATCAGCTCCAACTTCCCACAAGTATACTCATTTCTTTTCATATGTTTTAAATGTCTTGCCACTCATCAATCTTAACATTGTCATTTCAATAATTCTCACTTTCGATGTCGTTTTTAATTTCCCAACAGTGCGTTCCATAAAGCACGATGGTGTTATAGTTGTCTAATGTAATTTTCCTTTCAATATCTATCAGTTATATGGTACCATTCACACCATTCCTCTAATTGAATAATCCTACTTTAATTATAGGAACAAGATATTTCCAATCTCTCCATGGTGATGAATGATTGATTATATGTTCTCTGCATCTTTATTCCATCAATATATACTCTTCCTCTGCATCTTTATTCCATCAATATATACTCTTCCATCGCTTCTTTTTTGTTTACTTTCAGTTGAAGTTACATTTCAAAAACTCTGTTTTCGTCCTCCTAATTTTAATATCCTTAATTCTAAAGTTCCTTTCCACAATTCTACTTTAAAATCTAACTCATCTCTACTCTCATGAAGAATGCACAATATCATCTCAAGGAGCACAAAATCATCAGCAAACATCATGCACCATGAACTTCATCCTGTATATGCCCAGGACTTTCATCCATAACTATGCAAAACTTACCAGATATCCTTATTGGATCTTTTTCATTTTGCCAAGTTCAAGTTAAATCTGATTCACAACTAAAATTGGTACACTAATACTAGATCCCTAAGAAAAAATATTCATCAGCATTATATATATATATATATATATATATATATATATATATATATATATATATATATATATTTTATACGAGGCGTGACGCCAAGGCAGGCGTGCCCTCGGCCAGGAGGCCTCGGGCCAACTTGCGTTCAAAGACTCGATGGTTCACGGGATTCTGCAATTCACACCAAGTATCGCATTATATATATATATATATATATATATATAATAATTATTATTATTATTATTTATTTATTTTTATTATTATTATTATTATTGTTGTTGTTGTTGTTGTTGTTGTTGTTGTTGTTGTTGTTCTTATTATTCTTATTATTATTATTATGGTGCCTCATTCCTCACACGTCAAACTCAATATTGTGTAACATCCCTATGGGAGAAGTAGTGAGACCCTCAAAAATCCGCCTATTTCGTTCTTTCCAAACATGCCACACCGTAGCCGCAAGTCGAGACGTGCCTCCTTATACCACAACCCTCCTCTGGTTCTCCTGTCACTAATCCAAACAATGATCTCTCCAATAACCTTCGCATTGCCGCATCCCACAGTCCTCTGCCACTCTGTTCAATATATATATATATATATATATATATATATATATATATATATATATATATATATATATATATATATTCAAGGTACAACCATTTGAGGGACTTATAAAGCTAATATCAAATAAGGAAACTTTTCCAAATTAGAGATGCATTCCCCAATGCCAGAATGTCATATAACTCATCAAACTACGTTTTTATAATCGATAATAAAAAATGTAACAATTATTATATGTTATATATACATAAGTTTTTATATTATTATACATGTTTTTATCATAAATGTTCTATGTATAACTTATTATTATCTATAATGATATAATTTATAATATAATCATATGCAATACCTCTTTTATCATTATTCAAAAAAATGCAGTATTTTAAATACTTTTGTTACTATATATTAGTTTATCATATTATAGTATTCAAGTAATACACTCTCTATCAATAATATTATTATTATTATCATGTACAATACCTATTATTGTTATAGTATACATATAATTTTGCATATATTATTACATAACAATATTTCATATCAAAATACATTATTATAATATTGTATTTATATTATATAATAATAAATGGGAATGGAATTCGTTTCACTCTTTGGCTTGTGTCATGCAAATGAATGAAATTTCCTATAGCAGATTGTTTTATCTTACTCGTCTATAATCAATAGTCTTGTTGGTTACATAAGCTTAAGCTTCATAACCAAAAGCTAGAGCAACATACCTGCAAACGGGTCATCTAGGGTTTATGGCATGGTCAATCTATGCTCATAGCAAAAGTAATTAAAGGTGCAAGGTGCACCACAGCACGAAGGGTGTCAGGACCAAGGCATGAGGCAGCCGCGGGACTCACTAAGGCGAGGTTGTAACCCCCATTTTTTCAAAAAATATTAGCATTAACAATTAATTATTACCACGTATAATTAGTAGATAAACCCTCTAATTAAGAGTTTAATTAAGAGTTTAAATTAGATGACATCATCGCTTACCTCGTCATGACAAATCGCTTGCATCATTGCTTACATCACCCTCCCCTATGACATCATCACTTTAAATTAGATGACATCATCGCTTACCTCATCATGACATCATCACTTGCATCATCACTTACATCACCCTCCCCTATGACATCATCGCTTACATCACCCTTCTCTACACACTTTCCTATGACCTCACCCATGACCTCACCTTCCCTATGACTTCACCAATGACCTCACCTCCCCTATGACATCACCCATGACATCACCCAAGCCACCACCCCTCACATGCTCCCATCCATTCATCTTCTTATACCTCACCACCCCACATGCCTTCACCCAATCCCTTCCTTACATGACACCACTCC
This sequence comes from Iris macrosiphon, assembly GCA_036927795.1. Taxonomy (NCBI): domain Eukaryota; kingdom Viridiplantae; phylum Streptophyta; class Magnoliopsida; order Asparagales; family Iridaceae; genus Iris; species Iris macrosiphon. The sequence goes on along the minus strand of JAYESA010000003.1, from coordinate 193,444,388 downwards.
CCACTCCCCTCCCTCCCTCTCTCTCATGAAACCAACCCCTCTCACATGAACTCCAACCCTTCCCCTCTCTCCTTCCCTATATAAACACGCCATATACTCCTTTCCCACACCATCCTACTATACAACTCAATTCTAAACCCTTGAGGAAGTGCTAGCAAAGGATTATGGAATCTTCTTACATGGTATTCCTTAACTCTCTAGTTTTCATTCCTAAACTAGAAACATCTAGGGTGTGGGTGTGGGTGTGGCTGTGGTGTGGGTGTGGGTGTGTATATATATATATATATATATATATATGTGTGTGTGTGTGTGTGTGTGTGTGTGTGTGTGTGCATGTGTTTGTGTATGGGGGAAAACTGCAGCAGCAGAGAGCTGCAGCAGCTGCACTCGCAGCATCATGCAGGGACAGTGCACACATGTGCAGAATGGGAGAGTGTTTACCTTGAGTGTCATGTGAAGGTATGTGTTATTATAGTATCAAATGCATACCAGTGCATTTAAGTATATGTGCCTATAGTTTGAGTTATGAGTATTAAAGATCATGTGGGTATGGGTTATCTATGGTGTAGGTTAGTAAGTGTATTAGGACATTTGTTGAGTGTAGGTTAGTATAGGTAAAAGACCTAAGGAATCCATGACCAAGTAGAATAGGTTTATTATATTTCACCAATTGACATATGTATTCATGTTATAGGAACCTTGTCATAGATTCTAACTTGTACCACCGGCTCTGGACGACAGACAAGTACTTTACAATTATGAATTTACCTTTACATAATAAATGCTAATATTCCCTATTACTAGTTGTCTTGACACTATGATATTGTGCACATGGATGGGTTATCTTGGTTCATGATTGAGTTAAATATGTGTTGTGACATCATGATCATCCGAGTTTTGATACGTGGGCCCGAGTTGTGATGTGAGTTATCATGTCATAATTCGTCGAGTCTCCGTATTGTTATTCGCGACTATCCGTATTCGCAACATGTGTTTATCTATATCAGGGTTCACGAATATCCGTTCTCATATTATGGTTCACGATTATCCGTTCTCATATTATGGCTCACGATTATCCGTTCTTTGAGAGTAATAACTATCTATTTGTGGTTTTGACTCATGATCCATGTTGATATGGTATATTGGGTGTCATATTTAAGTATAGTATAAGCACATGGGAATATCCTGAGGACATATTTGGGATGCCAGAATATGTCACAGGATATTCCATTATGAGATTATTGTCATAATGATTGAGATCATTGTATTAATGACTGTAAGGCTATATAATGCCAATGAGACAATCAATAAAATAATCAACTAATTTCAACATGGTATCGGAGCCAAGTTTCCACAAACCCTAGCCGTCACCAAGCTTCCACAAACCCACAGGAGGATTTCCTAGATTTCCTCCACCGAACTCTTCCACGCCCCCCTCCCCCCCTTCTTCCCTTCTCCGCCCTTCGCAGGCCTCCCTTCGCTGTAGCTGCCCCGTCCCGCTACTGCTGCGCTACTACTGCGGCTGCTGCGACTGCTGCTGCGACGGTAGCTGTGACATGCGTGCTGCCGCCTCCTCCGCACTAGCACGAGACAGCGCCTAATAGGGATGCCTAGATCTGAAAAAAGGGGGAACATGTTCAGATCTAGGAGCGGACGACGAGAACGAGCGTAAGTCGTGGAGCGGACGTGACATGATTGGATAGACGACGCATCGATGGAGGAGATCATCAAGAAGCTAGATTCTGCAGAGGTGGCGACGTTGATGAAGTTGTTGACGATGTCGGTTGGTGAGAACACGACACGAACGTCGCCGGAGTTGAAGTTTTCCTCCATCGATCTGAAATTAGATAAACCAGCCACCTATCTGAGTTGGTCACGGCGGGTGAGAAGAACCCTCGCAGAAAAAAACATGGAGGGGTTCCTGACGGGCGAGACGACAGAGCCGGACGAGGGCTCGACAGGACGCGATGAGTGAAAGTCCACTCATATGGTGATCTACATCTGGCTTCTCAACTCCTTAGTCCAGTCTATTGCCGCCACAGTAGACGGTATTGAGATGGTGAAAGATGTGTGGGAGAAGTTGAGAAGGACCTATGATGGTGTGGGGAACAACTTACGGGTCTTCCAGATAAAGGGGGAGATTGATGACACCGTACAGAGAGAGAAGACGGTGCAGGAGTATGCCACGGAGTTGGAGTGTCTGTGGTTGGATTATGATCACTCCTCAGATCGGGCGAGCTGCGGGGACCCTAAGTGTAAGGAGAGACAGGTGTGTCTGCAGGAGAGGACAATGAAGTTCCTCAAAGGGCTGACTGCAGCTTTCGCACAGAGGACGGCCCTACTTCTAGCCCAACCAAAGATCCCTAGCCTTGAGGAGGCTATCTCAGCCATGATCCAAGAGGAGACACGCATCAGGCTGCAAGCCAGGACAGGTGGTCCCCCCGAAGCAAAGTCAGCACTAGCGATCACCAGCTCAGGAAACACAGGATCTAAGGGAGAGCCCTGGCAGCATAACCGGCAGTGCTACAACTGTGGGGAGATGGGTCATCATCGGTATGTTTGTACCAAACCACCTAGGGAGGGAGATTCAGGTGGTGGACGAGGACCGTTCGGCGGATGAGGATATAATGGAGGACGTGGTCGTGGTCGAGGGGGTAGACGAGACGGCCGAGGAGGTTATCGGGCGAACCTCCTGATATCAGAAGGGAACGGAGAAGCTGATGGCACCTTTACTGTGGAGGACCAGGCACTGGGAGACATGAGGAGTAGAACAGAGTAGGCGTCCACCTCATTCTTTGTTAGGGGCAACGCTGCCATGTATGCCCATCCATCAGAAGGTACTGACGAATTACTTGCCCTTGCGTCTATCTCTTCCCTTAAATCATCAGACTGGATTATCGACTCGGGAGCATCTCGGCATCTGACGGGGAATGAGAGTAAGTTTTCTTCCTACACTCACCTAGCATCAGCAGACAGCATTCAGACAGCTGATGGCACTTTCCAGCCAGTGGTCGGTAAGGGTACTGTTAATTGTACAGGTTCAGTAAGATTATCCAATGTTTTATATGCTCCATCCTTTCCGGTCAGTCTCTTGTCAATTAGTTCTATAATCCTCCAACTTAAATGCATTGTTTCTTTTGATATTCCTAAGGTGACCTTCCAGGAGAAAGGGACAGGACGAAGACTTAGGACTGGCACTTGGCATGAGGGACTGTGGTACCTAGATCGAGAAGGACTGGACTCAGCATTGGTATCTATGGCAGAGAAGGCTGGCATGGAAGGACTGCAGCAGAGGACTGAGGATACCTTGATACTCCATCATCGGAGGATGGGACATTCTTCCTTTGATACTCTAAGTAAGTTGTATCCAGAGATTTATGCAAAAACAAATAAAGAGAAATTAGTATGTGATGCGTGCGAGTTAGAAAAACTTACTAGGAGCTCATATGTTGGCACGGGTCATAGGAGCACTTTTGCTTTTGAGGTAGTACATTCTGATGTCTGGGGTCCATGTGCTACTAACACTATGAATGGTTATAAGTACTTTGTTTCTTTCATTGAGTGTGCCTCTCGTGTTACCTGGTTATATTTGATGAAAAAATAAGAATGATGTACCTGCTTGTTTTCGGGATTTCCATAAGCATGTCCAGACTCAGTGCAAAGCAGTTGTGAAGGTACTGAGGTCTGACAATGGAACGGAGTATACCAACAGGACGCTTGCAGAATACCTGTCAGCACACGGAATACAGCATCAGACCACCTGTGCATACACACCAGCACAAAATTGAGTTGCAGAAAGGAAAAACAGACACCTTCTGGATGTCGCAAGAAGTATGATGATCGACATGAATGTCCCACAGAGTCTGTGGGGGCATGCAGTGTTGACAGCAGCTCAACTCATCAACAGGATGTCCTCGAAGGTCCTCGGATGGAAGTCCCCATGTGAGGTATTGCAAGGCAATAATAGTGGGATACTCCCACTGAAGGTGTTTGGGTGTGTGTGTGTTTTGTGAAGGACAACAAGCCATCAGTTGGGAAGCTTGACCCTAGAGCGGTCAAATGCATCTTCGTAGGCTACTCGGCAACCCAGAAGGGGTATGTGTGCTGGAGTCCAGTAGAGAAGAAGAAGTTTGTCAGTATGGATGTCCACTTTCGGGAGTATGAGCCATACTACCGCCAGGACGGAACTTCACACAACATGCCTAATACTGCCAGTATTAGGCAAGAGGGGGAGATGGAGAACTTGGTGGTAACCGATTTAGAAGTTTGGCATGGAGGCACGGAGAAGGGACAAGAAGGTGAAGGTGTTAGGCCTACGGCTCAGGGAGAGTTACTTACCTACAGCAGGAGAGAGAAGCAAACTGCAGGACCAGTACCGACAGTGCCAGTGCCAAGTCCCTTGCCTGCGTTCGTCCCAACTCCTGAGGCACCGACACCAACCCCCCTTCAAGTGATACCCCCTCCTTCACAAGATATCATTCCTCCTACTTCTACTCCTCCCACACCACTATCTGTACGGAGGACCACTCGCAGCAATGCAGGAAATCCTCCAAACAGATATGGTTGGGATATTGCTCAGTTTGTTTCTTATGACCATATCCCTTCTTCTCATGGAGCATTTATAGCATCTTTGGATAGTATTACTGTACCTAACAATTGGCAGGTTGCCAAGAACGATCCAAAGTGGAAAGCGGCAATGCCCGAGGAGTTGGGAGCTCTGGAGAAGAACCACACTTGGGAGCTTGTGAGACTGCCAGAGGGGAAGAGAGCAGTTGGATGCAAGTGGGTCTTTACCGTGAAGCAGAACCCAGATGGACAGGTTGAGCGCTACAAAGCTCGACTAGTAGCCAAAGGATACAGTCAGACGTACGGCATCGACTATGACGAGACCTTTGCACCAGTTGCAAAGATGAGCACTGTCAGGACTCTGATTTCTCTGGCAGCGAATGGTGGATGGAAGCTACACCAACTGGATGTGAAGAATGCGTTTCTTCACGGAGATCTAGTGGAGGAGGTGTACATGGAGATACCACCAGGATTTGGCACCAATCAGACAGTAGGCAAGGTCTGCAGGTTAAAGAAGTCCCTCTATGGACTGAAACAGTCTCCTCGAGCGTGGTTTGACAGATTCAGAACGGCGATGATAGGGATGGGATATCAGCAGATCAATGTTGATCATACTGTGTTCTTCCGTCGGAGTGGAGGCCACATCACCATGCTTGCGGTGTATGTGGACGATATGATTATCACAGGAGATGATGAGCAGGAGATCGCCCAACTCAAAGGAAAGCTTGGCAAGGAATTCGAGGTGAAGGATCTCGGCCTTCTTCGGTACTTCCTTGGGATTGAGATTGCTCGAGAAGCAGAGGGGATTGTTCTCTCTCAAAGGAAGTATGCACTGGACCTTCTCAGAAACTGGGATGTTGGAGTGCAAACCTGCAGCGACACCAATAGATCAGAGGTTCAAGATTGATGCTGAGGCTGGAGAACCAGTTGATCGGGACAGATACCAGAGACTGGTTGGCAAGTTGATCTATTTGAGCCACACACGTCCTGATATCTGCTTTGCAGTAAGTGTGGTGAGCCGCTACATGCATGACCCACGGAAGGGTCATATGGATGCAGTGTACCAGATTCTGAGGTACTTGAAAGGTGCTTCCGGGAAGGGACTAATATTCAGGAAGAACAATCACGTGAGCATCGAGGGCTACTGTGATTCTGACTGGGCTAGTTGTGCTGATGACAGGAGGTCTACCTCGGGATATTGCATATTTGTAGGAGGTAACTTGGTCTCCTGGAGGAGTAAGAAGCAGTCTGTGGTGGCCAGATCGACAGCTGAAGCAGAGTACAGAGCTATGGCCTTGGGAGTTGCAGAGCTGCTATGGTTGAAGAATATGCTGGTGGAGCTGAAGCTGGATCAAGGAGCCAAGATGAAGCTGTGGTGTGACAATCAGTCAGTTATTAGTATCGCCAACAATCCAATACAGCATGACAGGACCAAACACATCGAGATTGATAGATTCTTCATCAAAAAGAAGTTGGATAGTGGATTACTGGAGCTTGGCCATGTTCCAACCAGGGATCAAGTAGCAGATGGACTAACCAAGGGACTCGCCTCAGTGAGCATGATTAGAGGATGTGACAAGATGGGCTTAGTGAATATCTTTCACCCATCTTGAGGGGGAGTGTTGATATGGTATGTTGGGTGTCATATTTAAGTATAGTATAAGCACATGGGAATATCCTGAGGACATATTTGGGATGCCAGAATATGTCACAGGATATTCCATTATGAGATTATTGTCATAATGATTGAGATCATTGTATTAATGACTGTAAGGCTATATAATGCCAATGAGACAATCAATAAAATAATCAACTAATTTCAACAATCCATACTTGTGATTACTTGTCTACCATGCAAGTTCGTCTTCGCAAATAGTGTGATGTCGTGGTAGTACCTAGATTTAGTCGTATTGTAGTGAGCCTGCAATAGAACATGATTAATAGATTATAGGAGATTCTAGAAAGTAGAGAATACTCGATCACAACTAGGATTTCTAAATCGAATTTGAAATTCGTTGACCTTGTTCATCCCAAGTGACTTGATATTTTTCTCTAATTCATGGTTCTTCTCAAATGATATCTTATCTTGTTTCTTATTTCAGAATGGCACACATGACCCGAACTCGTAATTTGAGAACTGTAGCTTCTGTGTAGTGCCATGATCCCGTTGCTGAGAGCAATGATACCGTTGCAGAGCGCGGTGTGGGCTAGCGGCCAGAATGGTCGAGTCGGAATCAGAGAATGGGAAAACCATGCCGGTATCGATTGATCGGGACAAAGAAACGGGGGAGTCGTTCCTCGTTATGGGATGGAATCCTTAGAAGTTGCTCCCAAGATGCAGTGTATGGTGTCTTGGGGAGTAAACTCTTTATAAAGGTCTAAGCCTCAAGACCCGTGCGTTGTTGCTTTTCGTTGTTGGTTTTCGATGGATTTTTGTTGTTGGTTTTGTGATTGCGTTTTCGTGATTGTTTTCGATGAATGGTTTTCATTGCTTGCTTTGACTGCCTTGCATTTCATATCGAATTATTGAGAGAAAGAGAAGTAGAGTTATGAACCATTGTTGGTGCCAATGCAGGTGAGCCTGTGAGCCGCACCTGAAGTCCCGAAGAAAAAAATCTCTATTTCTCAGCAATTCACCAACTAGTGAGTGACTTTGATCCTTCGATGAATCATTTAGTCATCATGCTTAACAAAACGATCAATGATACCTAGCAAAAATCCAGAAAGATAATGCAAGATAATTAATCACATTCTATTAACCTGTGCTGTTATAGAAGGGTAGATTATACAAGTCCTGATGCGGGTGGTAAGTATGGCGAGCTACGGCTCAAACGAGAACTGTGGGATAATTATCAAGTTTCTATACGTGCATATTGTGTTTCTTTTATTAGTAAAGTTGCATCATATGCATGGTCATGGACAACTTGTGCACAAGGTATAATTCCTCGGATGGTAATCCGCTGCCACGGATCCGTTCGTCCTGGGGGAATCAGAGCATGTGCAAGGTAGCACGGTGATTCGAAAACCTCCAAGTAGGCGCGCTACCCTTCGGAAAGGGGAGCCGCTTAACCAACTCTAAGTCCAAGTTTGATGCTGAATCAATGACCTTCATATAGACATATGCCATAGCTAACAATGTCTTATGCAGACTGAGTAAGTTATTACGCAAATACAGGGATGGTTGAACGACCGTGGGTAAGTAATCACCAAATGGTGATAATCATTATGTTCATTGTTCTTTATGTTCTTATATTATGAATTGTTAAACTGAACTTAAGGCAACATAACAAGATCATTATAATAATTGTTGCTTTAACATATTTACTTAGTGTTGGCTTTTTAGGTGAGATTGGTTGAGATCACTCACCAGTACAAGTTGCGTACTGACCCACGTTTGTAGGCATCCTCAGGTGCTGGGGATTTAGTTGCTGCGAGGGAACATTGAAGGTTTTGGTTCGACTTTTTAGAAGCCTCGCACTTGAAGCTTCCAAGTGGAGAAGAAGACTCTAGCTAAAGGTGGTCCATGAGTTTTAATATTTCAATAAGGGATATGATGTATGGAGCAACGTTGTATCTCATTTCAATATTTCTGCAAGTTGTAAGCCAAGTCTGGCATTTTTGTAACGCCCCGCAACCGCACGGTACGTTACGCTGAATCGGATTGAATGAGTCAATAGCTGGTTACATTTCAATTTGTTGGATTGGGAACAAGTATTGATTTAGTTGGTTTTATGTGCAGATCGCTAGCGGAGTTCGATGAAAATCAGGTGTTCGTTCAGAGCAGTACTGAGATAGCTGGATTGGAGCGATAATGTCGTCTTCCTTAGTCCGATCAGTCGGATGATTTGGAGAGCACGGCATGCTCGCACGGTCATACCAATTGAGTAGATCGTGCTTTGCATCGGACCACGGGTTCAAGTGATCGGCCGTATCAGCAGGACAGGATGTTTAACGGAATCAGACTTGGTGAGTGGGCTCTGTCCCTTCTCCTCTACTCCTTCATGCCTAATAATATGGAACACACGTAATGGCTTGAACAGTGGGACTGGAACTTGAAAATCACTACACTGTGGCGTGCATAGAATGTACATCATTTGGTTGGATATGATTTGTGGCTTGAGTTGGTTTTGCGTTGGGCAGTTGGAGCTTGAGTAGGCAGTTGGAGCTTGAGTGGATCATCTTGGTTGGAACATCGAGGCAATTCGTGCACGAGTATGCAATTGGAGCGTGCATTCGTACACGAGTATCAGTTGGGCGCTTTGTCATGCAAAGCGTGCAGTTGTGGTTCGAAACCGGACAACAGCATCGGTGAGAGTATTGTGCCACTGTTGGGGCATTGTGCCATGGAGTTTCATAGCAAGTATGTTGCACCAATTGGAACATTGTGTCGAGAAGCGGCATAGTGCCTATGGGGATAACTTGAGATGGTGCCTTGGACTATAGTTGAAGAATGGTTATGGATTGTTGGTTGGATGAGTCTAGGATCGTTTGGTGGGGCGAGAATGCTTGATTCTCTCGTCATACCTACTCGGTGTCTGCATCGGTCACGGACAACCTGTTGCGCACAGGATTTGGTTTCCTCGAACGGGATAGGCTCCGGAGCACCGGGATCGTTCGGCCATGGAGGAAACAATGGTAACATGCCTTGGGCGCGGTGCCGGCAGTTCGATACGACCAGGCGGGCTAGCTATCCAGTCTGGATCGGGTAGATCTGTAGTTGATCAGTCCTTTATGGCTTGGCCAGTGACTTCATATAGATAAGAGTTGGTTTGCTTTGCTTTGGTTTGGTTTGTGCTTTTCGTGTAGGCGGCGGCCACCTTGCCTCAGCAAGAGTATGCATATCGATGATTGGATTAATAAAGCTTGGATTGTGGCATCGTTTGAGGATGGATATTGAGGCTTGGATGATGGTTCGATAGGTTTCCGCGTTGCTTGGGTTTGAGTAGGACGGTTTGCATGCTAGTTTCCTTTTGAGTTGGATATATATCTGCTTGTATATTTGCTTGAGTTGAATGCTTGCATATTTAACCTGTTTTACAGTTTTCCTTAACATGTCATACCTATGCCATGAAATGAATCTAGAATTCAAGTAGAAAGATCATCATATAACTGTTTGCATTCACTATTCTACTTAGTGTCGGCTTAGACGAGTGGGTTACCCCGCTCACCAGTACGGCTGTGTACTGACCCACGTTTGTGGACATTATTTCAGGTACGCAGGTGTAGTAGCGCTGCTTGGATATACGAGACAATGTATGAACGGTAAGTACCTTTGTGGGCAAGAGAAAGAGCAAGAGTGTGGCATTCTCCTTTGTGGCATTATCCTTTGTGGCATTTTCATTTGGACCCTATCGAGAGCTTCGCTGCGTATACTCTGATGTGTGTTTGGTACACAATACTTGACTTTCGCTGCAACTTGGTCGTTTCGATGATAACTTTGATGTTTGACAACATCGCCTTGTGCGAGCGCAACTCCAGGCTCGTACGGCATCACGTCCCAATGAGAACGATTGTCCTGCGGGAGCGCTACAACGTGGTGGTTCACGTTCAGCGAGAACGATTGAGCTTGCGGGAGATTGGGGCGTGACAATTTTTATCTCGGTCGTTTGAGGGCCTTATGTTTCATTTCAAAGAATTATCAACAAAGAGCTATTTCCATTTCAATTGTGAATTCAATTTCTCTGTGAATGCTGCAAACTGTATCTTCAAATATTTGTTTTATGAAATGAGCACGAGCACGCCTTGTACAAGCGCAATCTCAGGCTTGTACGGCATCACGTCAAGCGAGGACGACGATTCTGCAGAACCGGGGTGTGGGAGGCCCAAGCGAGGACGTTCGGTTCTGCAGAACCGGGACGTGACAGTTTGGTATCAGAGCACGGTTTTACTTCCACGAAATTTCTTAACTTTAAGATTTTCGAAAATGACACAAGTTTATTGGTTTTGAAGCCTTGAATTTTTGTTGTCGCGAAATGAGATGTTCCATACAATAAGTCCATAATATTTTATGAGACTAACGTTTCCTTGATGTGTTTTGCAGAAATTACGAAGTCTGGACACGGAAACCCAAGTAGTTCGAGAGTGTCGGCATCATCGGCCCTTTTGACAGACCCAATGGATAGGGTGTTGCGCATGCCGGAAGCGCAATAGAAGCTGGAAGCGGTCCAGCAAAGACAAATCAATGATCTACAACAGCAGTGGCCACTGCTATGAGGATAGTGGACATCGTCGGGACGAATAACAATCAACCGGCGAAGAAGAAAAGTTTCGCTACGGATATTGCAGAGTTCAAGAAGATTTGCAATATTCCGTTCAAGGGAACAGAAGAAGCCACCGTCGCGGTGGATTGGTTAGCTGAAGTGGAGCATCTTGAACTCTTCAACATCACTGGGCTTAAGATGGTGTCGTGCGCCAACTGTTGTTGGTGTCCAACGTGCACTACTGGTGGGAAAGTCGAAAACACATGCTTGTTTGAGTGAACGGGACTACGAAGATTATGTGGCCGATGTTCAAGGAAGCATTTCTGGAACAGTACTTTTCCTCAACGAAACAGCGCCAGAATGAGCAAGAGTTCAGCAGGCTGGAACAGGGTGATATATATGTGAAGAAGTATGACGCAAAAAAATTTCGATTGTCTCAGTATTCTTCTACTAGGTTCAACGATGAAGCGGTCAAGGCCCGTCGCTTCGAGCAGGGACTTAGGCCTGATCTACAGTCACAAGTGGTGATTCACATTTATAAGACCTTCAAAGAATCTTTTGAATGTGCGAAGGAGCTGGATAAACACTATCCTGCAGCAGCTCATGTCGCCCCACAATTACTTAATGTCAACAATAAACGATCGAATACTGGAGGAAGATACGATGGCCCGAAGCGCCCGAACTATGACAGCTTCCAGGGCAATAATTATGGTGGGTCTTACAGTCATCGATGTCGTAACAAGGGGCACACCGCTACTAACTGTCAAGTCCCCGAGGGGGGATGCTTTAAGTGTGGTCGCCTGGTCGCCTGGGCATAGACTGTGGGATTGTCCAGGGAAAATGCTAATCAGAGCCATCAGCGCCAGTAGCCGTCTCAACAAAATAATCAGAATCGTGGGCAATCTCCACGGGCACCTCAGACTGGGAAAAACCAGAATCAGCGAACCGGTGCGCAAGGCCGAGTCTATGTTTTGACTCGGGAGGAGGCCTTCGCTTCAGATACAGTTGTGACAGGTATACTGTTATTTAATGGCATTCATGCACATGTACTATTTGACTCAGGTGCTACTCATAGTTTAATATCTACTGATTATGCTGTAGAACATAAATAGAAAATATCTGTATTAAATGTAAAACTTAGTGTTAGCACTCCATCTGGGGTGGAGATGCCTGCTAACTTGATATGTAGGGATGGCTACATATGTATTGGAGGTAGGAACTTGTCGCTAGATGTCTTTGTTCTCGACATCAAGGATTACGAAATCATTCTGGAAATGGATTGGCATAAAGCATGTGGTGCGACGATCGATTGTGCGGAAAAGAGAGTTGTGTTTCATCTGCCAGGAGAGACAGAATTCTCGTACTCGTGTGGTGTGGCGTCGACCAAGCCATCCATGGTGATTTCAGCAGCTATGGCCCGACGGATGTTACATTCTGGTTGCGAAGAGTATTTGGCTTATGTCCGGGAAACACGCAGGGAGGGTGCCGACCCAGTTTACACTGAAGTCGTGGTCGAATTTCCTGATGTGTTTCCAAAAGAGATACCCAGAATGCCATAGGACTGAGAAATTGAGTTCTGCATTGATACATTTCCAAATACAAGACCGATCTCCAAAGCCCCGTACAGGATGGCGCCCGCAGAATTAAAGGAACTGAAGGTCCAACTCCAGGAATTGTTGGATCATGGATACATTCGCCCCAATGTTTCACCTTGGCGAGTCCCGGTATTATTTGTTAAGAAGACAGACGGTACGATGCGGCTGTGCATCGACTACCGTGAACTCAATAAAGCCACAGTTCGGAACAAGTATCCTCTACCTAAAATCGATGACCAGTTCGACCAGTTCCAAGGTGCAATAGTGTTTTCAAAGATTGATCTCCGCTCTGGTTACCATAAGTTGAAGGTAAGCCAGATGACGTCCGTAAGTCTGCATTCCGTACGAGAGATGGACACTACGAGTTTTTGGTTATGCCGTTTCGTTTAACCAACGTCAATACTGCCCCTTTATGGATATGATGAACTGGGTCTTCCGCCCCTACTTAGATAAGTTTGTGGTCGTGTTCATCGATAATATCATAATATATTCAAAGAGCAAGGAAGATCATATCGACCATTTGAGAACAGTATACAGACCCTACGGGAAAATCAGCTCTATGCCAAGCTCAGTAAATGTGAATTTTGGATGAGTATTGTCGTTCCTTGGGCACGTTATCTCGTCGGAAGGTCTCTGTGGATCCAAAGAAAGTTAAAGCAGTGGTGGACTGGAAACAGCCCACGTCAGCTAGCGAAGTCCGAAGTTTCCTTGGTTTGGCTGGTTATTACAGAAAATTTGTAAAAAAAATTGCTAAAGTGGCATCGCCTCTGACTCACCTCACCCACAAGGGAGTGACATTTAAGTGGACTCATAACTGTGAAGCTAGTTTTCAAGAATTGAAACAGCGTCTCGTGTCAGCCCCAATTCTTACATTACCAGAAGGCGATGAGGGATTTCAGATTTTCAGTGACGCATCTGGCCAGGACTTGGGGTATGTACTCATGCAAAGAGATAAGGTAATATCCTTTGCTTCGAGACAACTTAAGCCACACGAAAAGAACTATCTTACACATGATCTAGGACTGGCGGCAATTGTATTCGCTTTGAAATTGTGGCGACACTACCTCTATGGTGCGACTTGCAAAATCTACACGGATCATCAGAGCCTCAAATACCTTTTCACCCAAAAGGAATTAAATTTACGACAGAGACGTTGGCTGGAACTAATTAAAGACTATGGTTTATCAATATATTATACTCCGGACAAAGGCAATGTTGTGGCGGATGCATTAAGCCAGAAGTATATGATGTCTCTATCAGTTGACAAACGGTTACTGCAAGAATTGGAGGATATGGGTATCGAACTCCGAGTTCAACACCGAGGGGTACAACTTGCTCAAATAAACCTTGAGCCGAGCTTGCTAAAGCGAATCAAGTCCGCACAGAAGGATGACCCGTACTTGGAGAAGATGCGCAAGCTGACTTCAACTGGGAAGGCAACCGACTTTACGGAAGACGAGAACAGAATATTGCGAGTGAAGGGAAGATTGTGTGTGACCAACGACACAGAGCTTCGAAAGAAAATATTGACGGAAGAGCATTATGCAAATTAAACCTTACATCCGGAGAGTACCAAGATGTATAAGGACTTGCGCACAAACTTTTGGTGGCACGGTATGAAGAAAGATGTGGCACTATTTGTGTCACAATGTATGGCATGTCGGCAGGTAAAAGTAGAAAACCAAAGGCCAGGCGGGGAGCTGCAGAACCTCCCTATTCCAGAATAGAAATGGGATCACATTTTCATGGATTTCATAGTTGGCTTGCCGAAGACGCAGTGAGAGAATAATGCAATTTGGGTAATCGTAGATAGATTGACCAAGTCGGCACATTTCATCGCGATCAAAATCTCCTGGGCCGTCGATCGGTTGGCTCAACTATATTTGGACGAAGTAGTCCAACTACACGTGTGCCAGCTTCAATCGTGTCAAATTGGGATGGAAGATTCGTATCGCGGTTCCGGAATAGTCTACAGGCAGCGCTGGGCACACGGTTGCATTTTAGCTCCTCGTATCAACCTCAGACTGACGGTCAGACCGAGCGGGTTAACCAAATCTTGGAGGACATGATGCGCCTATGCGCAATAGATTTGAAACCAAGTTGGAATAGTCACTTGCCGCTAGCAGAATTTGCCTACAATAACAGTTACCAATCGAGTATCGAGATGGCGCCGTATAAAGCATTGTACGGACGAAAGTGTCGGTCACCGATTTGCTGGGATGAAATCGGTGTACGGCAAGCACTTGGGCCGGAATTGGTTGAATAGGCATTCGAGAAAGTTTGCATAATTCGAAAAAAGTTAAAAGTAGCACAAAGTAGGCAAAAGAGTTATGCAGATATCGATCGGCGACTGTTAGAGTTCATGGTCGGAGACCATGTGTTCTTGAAGGTATCACCGACGCGTGGAGTTATGCAGTTCAGCGCGAAGGGGAAGCTGAGTCCTCGGTTCGTCGGTCCGTTCGAGATTCTTAAGCGAGTTGGTCCAGTCGCCAACCGTATCGCGCTACCACCGTCATTGGCTTGAAGTACACGATACGTTCCATGTTTCTCAACTACGGAAGTACGTGCATGATCCAAGTCACGTGGTAGACTTCGGTCAGTTGGGACTGCAGGCCGACTTGACTTACGTGGAAGAACATGTCCAAATCTTGGATAGGAAAGAGGTGCTGAGGAATCGAGCGGTCACTTTGGTTCGCGTGCTTTGGCGCAACCACTCCATCGAAGAGTCGACATGGGAGCTCGAAGCGGATATGAGAGAAAGGTTTCCTTCATTATTCGATAGTGGAGGTAGATTTTATTTTAAGTTTCGGGGACGAAACTTTTTGTTAGTGTGTTAGTATGTAGTGCCTCGATCCCGTTGCTGAGCGCGGTGATACCGTTGCCGAGCACGGTGTAGGCTAGCGGTTGGAATGGCCGAGTCGGAATCAGAGAATGGAAAAACCTTGCCGGTATCGATTGATCGGGACAAATAAACGGGGAGCTGTTCCTCGTTATGGGATGGAATCATTAGAAGTTGCTCCCAAGATGCAATGCATGGTGTCTTGGAGAGTAAACTCCCTATAAGGTCTAAGCCTCAAGACCCGTGCGTTGTTGGTTTTCGTTGTTGGTTTTCGATGGGTTTTCGTTGTTGGTTTTGTGATTGGGTTTTCGTGATTGTTTTCGATGAATAGTTTTTATTGCTTGCTTTCAGTGCCTCGCATTTCATATCGAATTACTGAGATAAAGAGAAGTAGAGTTCTGAACCATTGTTGGTGCCAATGCAGGTGAGCCTGTGAGCCGCACCTGAAGTCCCGAAGAAGAAAATCTCTTTCTCAGCAATTCACTAACTAGTGAGTGACTTCAATCCTTCGATGAATCATTTAGTCATCATGCTTAACAAAACGATCAATGATACCTAACAAGAACCCAGAAAGATAATGCAAGATAATTAATCACATTCTATTAACCTGTGCTATTATAGAAGGGTAGATTATACAAGTCCCGATGCGGACGGTAAGTATGGCGAGCTACGGCTCAAACAAGAACTGTGGGATAATTATCAAGTTTCTATATTTGCATATAGTGTTTCTTTTATTAGTAAAGTTGCATCATATGCATGGTCATGGACAACTTGTGCACAAAGTATAATTCCTCGGACGGTAATCCGCGGCCACGAATGCGTTCGTCCTTGGGAAAATTAGAACATGTGTAAGGTAGTACGATGATTCGTAAACCTCCAAGTGGGCTCGCTACCCTTCGGGGAGGGGAGTCGCTTAACCAACTCTAAGTCCAAGTTTGATGCTGAATCAATGTCCTTCATATAAACATGTCATAGCTAACAATGTCTTATGCAGGCTTAGTAAGTTATTACTCAAATACAGGGATGGTTGAACGACCGTGGGTAAGAAATCACCAAATGGTGATAATCATTATGTTCCTTATGTTCTTATATTATGAATTGTTAAACTGAACTTAAGGCAACATAGCAAGATCATTATAATAACTGTTGCTTTCATATATTTACTTAGTGTTGGCGTTTTTGGTGAGATTGGTTGAGGCAACTCACCAGTACAAGTTGCGTACTGACCCACATTCGTGGGCATCCTCAGGTGCAGGGGATTTAGCTGCTGCGAGGGAACATTGAAGGTTTTGGTCCGACTCTTTAGAAGTCTTGCACTTGAAGCTTCCAAGTGGAGAAGAAGACTCTAGCTGAAGGTGGTCCATGAGTTTTAATATTGCAATAAGGGATATGATGTATGAAGCAATAGTGTATCTCATTTCAATATTTCTGCAAGTTGTAAGCCAATTCTGACATTTTTACCCCGGCCGTTTGAGGGCCTTATGTTTCATTTCAAAGAATTATCAATAAAGAGCTATTTTTATTTCAATTGTGTATTCAATTTCTCTGTGAATGCTACAAACTCTATCTTCAAATATTTTTTTATGAAATAAGCACGAGCACGCCTTGTACAAGCGCAATCTCAGGCTTGTACGGTATCACGTCAAGCAAGGGCGGCGGCTCTGCAGAACCGGGGTGAGGGAAGCCCAAGCGAGGACGTTCGGTTTTGCGGAACCGGGGCGTGACATTCTGAGGGATCATCGTCCTCTCAACCCGAGAACCAAGAGGCGCCTGAGGCTTTTCCTCTACTTTCTACTATTCCGAAGGGAGTAGCAGCTTTGTCTGAGCCTTAGAATCTTCCTCCACTTCCTCCTTTACCATATCCACCATCCTTTGGAGACATCACTCCCCGGATGAATCCACCCGGAAAAGAGAGGATAAAATGCATAAGAGATACCCATATCTCATCGAGCCGTGAGGTATTCTTTCTTCTCCCTTCGTGCATGCTCTACCTTAAATTTCGAGGACAAAAATTTTCTAAGGGAGGTAGATTTGTAATCCCATTTTTTTCAAAAAATATTAGCATTAACAATTAATTATTACCAAGTATAATTAGTAGATAAACTCTCTAATTAAGAGTTTAAAATAGATAACATCATCGCTTACCTCGTTATGACATCGTCGCTTGCATCACCCTCCCCTATGACATCATCGCTTACATCACCCTCCCCTACACACTTTCCTATGACCTCACAAAAGACCTCACCTTCCCTATGCCTTCACCAAAATGACCTCACCTCCCCTATGACATCACCCAAGCCACCACCCCCCACATGCTCCCATCCATTCATCTTCTTATACCTCACCACCCCACATGCCCTCACCAAATCCCTTCCTTACATTACACCACTCCCCTCCCTCCCTCCTCTCTCTCTCTCTCTCTCTCTCTCTCTCTCTCTCATGAAACCAACCCCTCTCACATGACCTCCAACCCTTCCCCTCTCTCCTTCCCTATATAAACACACCATATACTCCTTTCCCACACCATCCTACTATCCAACTCAATCCTAAACCCTTAAGTGCTAGCAAAGAATTAGAGAATCTTCCTACAAGGTATTCCTTAACTCTCTCTAGTTTTCATTCCTAAACTAGAAACATGTAGGGTGTTATATATATATATATATATATGAGTAAGTGTGTGTATGCATATGTGTGTATGTATGTATGCATGTATGTGTGTGTACGGGGGGAAACTGCAGCAGCAGGGAGCTGCAGCAGCAACAGCACGCAGTCGCAGCAGCATGCAGGAAGCTGCAGCGCACACATGTGCAGAATGGGAGAGTGTTTACCTTTGAGTATCATGTGAAGGTATGTGTTATTATAGTGTCAAGTGAGTATCAGTGCATATAAGTATAAGTGCCTATAGTTTGAGTTATGAGTATTAAGGATCATGGGGGTATGGGTTATCTATGGTGTAGGTTAGTAAGTGTATCAGGACATTTGTTGAGTGTAGGTTAGTATAGGTAAAAGACCTGGGAACCCATGACCAAGTAGAATAGGTTTATTATATTTCACCAATTGACATATGTATTCATGTTATATAAACCTTGTCACAGATTCTGACTTGTACCATCGGCTCTGGACGACATGCAAGTACTTTACAATTATGAATTTACCTTTACATGATAAATGCTATTATTCCTTCTTACTAGTTGTCTTGACACTATGAAATTGTGCACATGGATGGGTTATCTTGGTTCATGATTGAGTTAAATATGTTTTGTGACACCGTGATCATCCGAGTTTTGATACGTGAGCCCAAGTTGTGATGTGAGTTATCGTGTCATGATTCGTCGAGTCTCCGTATTGTGATTCGCGACTATCAGTATTCGCAACATGTGTTTATCCGTATCATGGTTCACGATTATCCGTTCTTTGAGAGTAGTGACTATCTATTTGTGGTTTTGACTCATGTTCCATGTTTGTGATTACTTGTCTACCATGATCTTAGGAGAGAGAGTCGGATGGGAGAATACACTAGTAGACATGTGGTAAACCCTATTTTTCCTATTCGATTCGATAGCAGTCGTACACATCACGTACGACGTGCCGGATTCAGCTAACTCCCACATGTCGAACTCGGTATTCTAGGTCATACGGTATTGCTAGTTTATCAACTCTTGATATTCATGTTCTAGTTATTGGTTTACTTGCTGTCAGATCATTTCATTACATGCTTACACTGTTGTCAGTTCATCTTATTACCAACTTACATTGTTGCCAAGTTCCATGTTTATAGTTCCATACTCTACTTGTCTCAAATTGTTCCCTTACATGAGTTAATTACTTATACAGTTCCTAACATGATAGATATATACATGCATTACGTATTTTCATGGTTGTAATAGTACTTGCTCCGCTCCTAACTGAATAAGTTGACAATATTAGGAATGCATTTCCATGCACTCTCGGACTTCTGGACGAGGATATAGTTGAGACCGCTCATGCACCTTAAGACTTCTACGAGAGTTAGATTTAGTACTTCCTAGTTCATTACCTTTCATTGGTTTCTTTCCATTAGATGGTTCACATGATTTTGTCTCCGGAACTTATTGGTTGTATAAATAATTTGGATCATAGCTTCATGTGACCTGGATAACTTTTCAGATATTATATTTAGATTCGTTTTTCCTCATTCGTATCTTCCTTTAGTTGTTGTGATTGAGTACTTATTGCATATTAGTTAGACTTATATTGATTTTGAGGTCTAGACAGCGTTCTACCGACGATGCTGCGGCGTAGGCTGGACGTATCCACGTACTCGTGCCCCGATCATCCTAGTGTCGGTCATAACAAAGGCAGACACCTATTGAAAAATAATAATAATAATATTTATAAATCATATATGGCTATATGTAATAGATATTGAAAACGGTTGTGTTGAAGTTCAATTCAATAATCATATTGATACATAAACATGAAACTTGATTTGTGTTGTAGGAAGAACTAGAGGTTTGGCTTCATATGAGGAAAATGAAATAAGAACAAACCAGAGAATGGCAGGTTGAGTTACACAGGACGGTTAGCAATGAGGTGGTTGAAAGCAAAATAGAGTAAGAAAAAGAAAATTAAAAAACAAACGAGCATGGAAAATATGGGAAGAAAAATAAAAGCATTAGATGTTCATGGAAGAAGAAAATAAAAGAATAAAATGAAATCAGAGAATGGGAAAAGAAACAACAAAAGTGAAACCGGAAAAGAAAAAAAGCTAAAAGATTCAATGGTAGACAATAATAGGAGAAATGTCTTGATTGAGAACCATGGAACAGAGAGAGACTCATATTTCAGAACATGCAGAGAGCAGTAAGAATATTTTAGGGGGTCTTTTCTTTTGATATATCAAAATCATTTCAGTTTCTCTCTTTGAAAAGCATATCTATATAATAAAAAAGAGTGATGTTTTCCGTCAAGAAAGATAAAGACAAATGATGGTCATGATGAAAATACCTAAGCATATACAATGATTTAAAAGTATGTCTCTCTCTCTCTACTTAATTAACTCTCTATCTCCCTCCGTATTTAATTATTTTTTCCAATTAATTAATAATTGGTCTCACTCTCTCAACTTAATTAACTCTCTACCTCACTATCTAATTATTCTGATAATTAATTAATAGTTGTCCGACAAATTTCGTAGAAAAATCCATGTTTAAGTTGATTAATTAATTGATTCTCTATTTTTCAACTTTCTAATCTTAAAACTTTAAATTATATTGAGACCTTATTAAAATTCTAATTAAATCTTAAATATATTTCATTGCATTGTATATGTTCCCTTTGCTTATTATCATTTATAGATTGTAATTCATTTGGAAGGTACCCACTTTGACGTTTCGTTTATTGTTATTTATCGAGTAAAATAAAATATTTGGGGGACTGTCGAGAGAGTGCCGAGAGACACAATTCACAATTCCAACGGGTTGTAATCTCTTGCTCCTAGCGGTGGCATTGCTTTAAATATAGGTATGCTGGCTCGAATAAGCGAAAATTATCAGTATGAGCTCTCTCTCTCTCTTTCGTTGGGACAAAAAGACGTTTCATGTAGAGTGAGTGGACGAGATTTCACTTTCCTGATTCTTTCACGACTAATAAAGAACCCATACATAATGTATTTATGCTTTGTTCCTAATAATAGAGCTTGTATTCACTAGAATAATAACTACATGAAAATAATAACTACATGAAGTCAGTATGCTCCTAAAAAGACCTGAAGTAATAGTAATGAACTCATTGATGTAGAAGCATAGAAAAATCTACACCATGCGCCAAATGAAGCCCCAAGCCATATGCAGCCATGCGCTAAGGGGAGCCAAAGTCATGGGTTAAAGGACATAATGCTCCAAATACAACCAAAGGCCATGCGGATCATGCACTAAAGGCAGCCAAGATCATGCGCTAAAGGCAGACATGCGCAAAATACAAACATGCGCCATCAACTGACAGACTACTTCGAGGAGTGTCACGCCCGCACCCGGTTGTTCGGGTACCGAGTGCGTGGGTACGCCCAGCCTATGCCGCAGTGTCGGCGATAGAACGTTGTCTGGAACTAGTACTGTATAACCAACACCTAATAATATAAAGGGAACAAATATTATACTCAATCACAAAACTAAGGTACGTGAAAACATGTTGTATATATATGTGTGTATAAAGGTTACAGTACAAAATCTTGTATTCATAACTCATACAACTATAGTAAGTCTGCAAACTTTAACTATTGTCATAACTAGTTCTTCCGCTTGCGGCCTTCCTCGATCCTCCAGGAGGTAAATTCAGGCTCGAAGCTATTTCCCAAAAATCCATAATAGATGGGACACAGGTCCTTCTAAGTGCTACCTGAAATATTATCCAGTCAGGATTGAACGAGTACAATTCTAATAGCAGTTTCAATACATGATAAGGACTATAAAACAGTTGATAGAAAAAGTAGTACATGATGGATAAATAACTGACATCAAGGCATGGTAAGAAATGAACAGGAAAAAATAAATAAACAGAAAATATGTCATGTATCAACAAGGAAATCTTAGTCACTAAGTGTTTTGAAATACTAGTTTGATTATGTGATCGGCTTAGGATTGCACAATGGGAGCCGGTTAATCATACGTGAAGTGTATGGTTAGCATTTGCACAGGAATTATATTTGCACAGGATTTAAGGGTATGATCACATATAAACTAGCATTTTTTCGCTCCGACTAGCATACATGAATCACACAAATATCAGGTATTATACAAGATCAAGGTCTAAAAACACAAGATATGCTAGTCCGTGTTTCTTCGTGTCAGGAATCAAGTACAACAATACTACATGTGTTATAGAAATTATCAGTAAGAAAATCATCAGAGACTGTACTCGCCTGGGGTCCTAAACGGGTGAAACAAGTCAGAGAGTGTGACGGGGTCCAGATAACCTATATCATGAATAATTCACATTAATTGGTGAAATATAATTTAAGTAGATTCAACCCACTAGATTTATAGGTCAATTTTATGCTATTCTAGTTTATAGATGGGACAAATATCTAATATAAAAACTTAAATATAAAAATAATGTATATATAAGATATATTTATATATACATACATATACAGTATATATATATATATAGATACACATATAAGTAGATACATATATATAGATACATATATAAATACATAGATACACATATATATAAGATATATAGATACGTATATAGATACAATATCTATATAGTATATATATATATACATAGATATATAGTACACATATATAGATAGATATATAGTATACATATATTCATAGATATATAGATATATAGATACACATATATATAATATATATAGATACATATATACATATATATGTATATGATATATATAGATACAATATATTATAAGGAGCGCGCATCAGCACAACGAAGGTCTCATACAAAAATACTCCCAATACTCCCATGCGGCAGTGTTCCCATGCGGCAGTATTCCTCATGCGATGCGGCAGTATTCCTCATGCGCTGGAGTTTTCATGCGATAGTGTTCCCTTAAAAGATCCACGCAACCGAATCTTTCTGTTAACAGCCAAGATCCTTGAGCAATCAGCACATGAACATTGTCGTGAACTTGAGTATGCGACTCAATGGAGATCCCTTCTTCTGTCTCTTTTTTGTCCTCTTTTCTTTACGTGTGGAAGACACCCACTATTTATAGTCTTCAAATGATCATGCGTGCGCATGGATGCGCACGGATTTCATGCGACAATGTTCCCTCAAAAGATCCACACGACCGAATCTTTTTGTTAACAGCCAAGATCCTTGAGCAATCAGCACATGACACGTGTCACACGGATTATGGGCACTAGCAATCTCAGATCTCAAATCGTCACGTGGCAGCCACAGCGCAGCATGCGCTTATAAATCTGCAACCATCATTCTTGGAAAATATGCGGCAGCGTGAAATCCGCGCGCATCCATGCGCACGCATGATCATTTGAAGACTATAAATAGTGGACGTCTCCTATACGTGAAGAAAAGAGGACAAAAAAAAGAGAGAAGGGATCTCCATTGAGTCGCATACTCAAGTTTCCGAGGGCCTCGTCATTCTCTCTTGTCGGACCGTTAACGGAGTAAAGAAGTCGACCGCAGACTTAATCTCCACCGTCACACTTGTCCAGATTTATTTTGTACTCAGAACTCTACACATTAGAGATTCTTTTGTACTTTTTGTTCTATTCCAATTAATACGAAAGTTCATTCAACTTTTTCCGTATTTTTTTGCGATGTCGACAATTGATTATAAAGAAGAACAGAAAAATAACTATTGCTCACTTGTATGAAATAGTTGAAAGAAGCCTTTTATAAAACATTTTCTTATGAGATGTTGTAATTCCACTGTCATTGTTTATATTGTTTATATAGAAGAACACTTCTGAATGAAGTATTGCGTTGTACCGTGGGAAAGAAAGTACTATGGAACACTCAGGAGCTTGTATGTCCCCGCGGTCAGAGGAGTATTGTGATATGAAAGGAAGGAAGAACGGAGTTAAAGGCTATATGATTCACGATTCACGACTTGACCGTCGGAATGAAAAAGAGAAGAAAGAAATGAGTTGCATAACATATAGTTGTTGCATCGCATTATTCTATTTGATATATGTTACATATCATGCATTGGCCTTGAATAACTTGTGCACAAGGTTTAACCTCCAGAACGATATCCGGGGCACCGAAATCTTATCGTCCTCCCCTAGGAGAGATAGGAACACTCTGAATCATTAGAGTTTTATGTCTATTAGAGAGATGGGCTTGAACGTCCCAACTTCTAATTATGGAGAGTAACCCATGGACCATCATATAGTTAGATCGTATGCTAATGAAAGTTGTTTTGCATGCCTAACAATTTGATGCACGAACGAACTTGTGATGCCTATAAATTTGACCTCTAATGTTTGTTTTTTAGGAATAGGATTTAACGATTTTGTTGTTTAAACCATGTATAAGTTGCTGACATTTTCTAACCCCCATAATGTTATCACGTCCTTGAGAACGGATATGGTTTAAGTGTAATGTTGTGTTTGGTAAAGGTAGAAATAAATGAATATTGCTCATTAAATAGTCTCTAATACTTGATCAATGAAAGAAGAAAGTATGGGTTATTGATTAAGTATTGACTTAAAATAAAAGTAGGTAAAAGATAGAAAGATAACTATTATTAAACGGAAAAAAATTCATATGATTACTTAGTGTCTACTTTCAAGTGAGTGTAGTTTTGTTACTCACTAGTGCATTTCCCAATGTATTGACCCTGCCCTCATAAGTTTCGAGAATCAGCTGGACTTTCAGAGACGGTAGACGTCTTTTCATCTTTTGGAAGCTAGATATCTAAAAATGTGTTTTTTTTGTATAAAGTATGGAACAAAGTTATTGAAATTCTTTTAGGTTTCAAAAGTTGTAAACTAAGTTTGGCATGTTCAATTGGCTATTGAAAGTCTTTATACCCATTGTAAGTTATGAATAAAAGAATTATGTTCTCGTATCATTGTTGTTATTTGATTTTCTACTTTAAATTTTCATTGCTTCAGTCTCAATTTAGTGTATTTTGCTCATGTGCAAGTTCAAGCCTTATCCAAGCACAACTTAGGCTTGTACAATAGTGGTAACTTTTCGGTTCTGCAGAATCGAGACATCACACGAGTCACCAGCTAGTAACTAACAGATCCAAATCTAGTCTATGTTCAATTAAAACAAATTCATTGCTTTAGTAAAATAAAACAATACAGAAGGAAATGTCAAATTCAATATATATGTAAGGATCCCTCAGATGAGCATGAGCTCACCATGAGGCTCCAAGAGGTGTGCACCTCATGAAGGGAGCCTCGCTCCAGATGTACTTAGACGTTGAGGTTGGAGCCTTGTGTGCCTCGTTCCTCACGCCTTTTAACAACTTTGCTCATAGATACCTTGGATGGTTATTTAGTGCCAGCATGGATATTTGATTAATTGGGCGGCCAATCTTTAAGTGTCAGCAAAAATTTATAGACCTCCACTCTCATGAGGTGAATCCAAGGAATTATGGATAATGAAATAAATTGTCGAAGAACAAGGCATCTGGACCAGATTCTTAATAGGTGATGCTAATTTTGAAGAGTGATGAATTTGGTATTCTCTATATTCTTTATGTTCTTTTTATCCTATGTGATTCTAGCATGCTGTGATGGAGGATATTCAGTCGATTCAGTCAGATCAGAGTTCATGTCAGATTTGAGTCGATTCAGTCAGATCAGAGTTCATGTCAGATTTGAGTTTGAGTTCAGACTTTGGTACTGTTCACTTTGGGTTCACTTTTGGGTTATATTTTGGATTAATTAGTTTCTTATTAGTGGATAATTCAGAATTTTTTTAGTTAGTTGTTAGCTAACAGGCATTGGTTTAGGCTCTCCCTTGTTTTATTTAGTCTTATCTAGCTTTGTATGCCTATGCATTGTATGGACGGATAGAATTTCTTTTGGAGAGTGGTTATGAGAAATTAGTTCGAGTTTGGTGTTAGATCCATGGGTCGTATTAAATTCTTTCTCATCATTCTCTACTGCTATGTGATTGATATTGCCTTGCTACTGCTTCTATTCATAGAAACGTCAACAAATTATCTTCCTCAACAACCACAGATCACTCCGTCTTTTTCAACGAAAATTGTCCTTTAGTTGTTTTCCGGTTCAGAATCGTTCCTCCTGCAAGCAGAGAGCACATCGTCTATCCGACCTGCCTCCTGCACCAAGACGACCGTCCCGTCTTTGACATTCTGCATCATATATGCTCTCTTGTAAACCATAACATTAACCTTGAATCCAACTATAAGATACTAGGATTTATTTGTTTGAAGACCAGTAATAAGTATTGTCTACAATTAAGCTTATGTGGTAGAGATTGTTGGAATTCCCTATAGCAAATTGTATCACCCAAGTGACTCCAACCACTTCATCTACTCTTTCTACTCTAGGGAACATGAGCTTAAACCACAAATCCAAATGGTAGGTCTATCTACCGGCACCGCCCCCTAGTTTTATGGCATGACACTCTTCTGCTCATAGCAGCTACCTTACCTAGGAATTTGGCACCAAAATAGAGGATAGATGTCAGGTAGACAACCGGTCATGAGAAGTAGTCAAATACTTTATGGAGCTTTCTTATGCTCCATATCTTACCCTATTCTTATGGGGGAAGGCTTGGTTGATGATGATGATTCTTTACAGTTTAAGCTTCTGCAATATCAAACTTAAATTTGCAAGTCTACCAATTAGGTTAGTCCTGTAGGTCTTGTCCTGCGTCATACTGTTATCTCAAAAGAAAATTTATATCAAAAAGATTCTGTGCATGTTGGCCTGTTGCCTTTTCCCTCTTCTTAATGCCCTGAGAGTCCGAGACTTGGTGGCATTCTTTTCTTCAGCAGTCTAATGAATGAGAAAAGACCTCTTCTTTGAAATTCACATAGCCGAAAGTTTTATATTGATGTAAATATCAATGAGTAGTTTTCTTTTTCTTTTTATAGTGAAAATGCTACTAGTTGAAGAAACATGAAATAAAGAAAAAAGGAGAAACAATTACCTGAAGTTTGTGACGCAAATAGAACGAATCCCAGCATCTGCCGCTGCTCGGCATGCCACAGGTACAACATCTGAGACCTAGCTCCAATAAAGGAATAATCAAAGCAACATATGAGTTAACTCATAAAATTATGCTATCCGAAATATGAGCATATTCATAATGCGTTATCCCCTACCATGAACAAAAGATAAGCTATTGCTGCTGTTAGTCATCAATGTACCTATTACATTGTGAAATGGGCATTTCTTAACTAAGGTAGGAAGAAAATTATAATATGTAAACGCCATTGTTATTTTTCAGTAGCGAAAATGCAACAAATAAGAAACCCAAAGTATTTGTAAAGTAGAAAGGTTGAGTTCCCATAGAGCTTACGGTATATATATCAGTCAAAAGTAGTTCATTGACAAGAACTTTATGTCAATGAACTATAAGGAAAATCAAAAAGGGGTAGAAAGGCAAAACGGCAAACGCATGGGGAGGCACCATCTGCCATTTTCCATTTGAAATTGAACTTTTGTCATTTCAAATGGGAACCCAACTGGCCGTATATGATGCTATTATTTTTGGATATTAGTCATAAAATGAAGACATATTTACCACTAAGTTGGCCTTGATGGATTTCAGCCATTCCACTTCTGTAGCCAAAATTGAAGCCCTAGGTACCACAACTCTCTGAGAATACTGCATGAGAATAGCAAATTCCATATTATAGTAGGTATGAAGAAGAAGAAGAAGAAGAATATGCTTAAATTGCGATTTTGCAAGCGGAAGTGTTTTCACTATAATCTATAACCATCCAGAATTGGATAGAAAATAATCCTGGTCATTAAAGCTAAGTTGAGAGCTGATCTTACGGATAATCGGTTGAGATGAGATGGTAACTTACCGCCTCAAGAGAGGCAACGGGATCCACTGTCAATGCATCAACTTGCACAGCTCCAGAATCCAACACATTCTGCCATGCCATCCAATAATAACGATCGATCCATGAGGAGAAGATAAAAAAAAGGTTTTTGAACGAAGAATGAAGAGATAGGGTACTCGAATGATCATCGAGCATGGAATTTGACCTTGCGAATATGTAGATTGGGAGAGTTTATCTCAGTTGTGAATACGAACTGTGGTGCACCCGTGACAACATGAACATGGTGGCCAGCTGCAATGAGATGCCGAGCAACCTATGGATCAGAAAGCAGCAGTCAGTAATCACAATTTTCATTTTTTTTTTTTGCAAGACAATTTCAGTTTTCACAGGACGTCCAAATAAAATAATAATTAATTACGGACAATCGGATACAATGCTCGTAAAATGGGACCATATTGGTAGGGAGGATCCCCTCTCCCTCTCCCTCTCCCTCTCCTCTCCTCTCCTCTCCTCTCCTCTCCTCTAGATTTAAGGAAAAAGAAACAAAACTTTGGAGTAAGATTTAGGCGTGGAATGATATGAAATCGCATTAATACAAAAATTCGTAGAAAACGCAGATTGGTAAAGAAGAGAAGAGGAATGTGAGTGACTGAAGAAGGAGAAGCAACCTCGACGACGCGGGTGGCGTGGCCAAAGCCGTGGCCGGTGACGTAGTAGGCGAACACGAGGCGATCGGGAGAAGACATTACGTCTCCATTTCCATCTACGCTCGTCATCGTGTCCTGTCAACCAATCAACAAGGAAACCCTAAAGAAGAAGATGAAGAAGAAGAAGAAGAAATGGGGGATGATGATGATGATGGGGATCCGGAGGAGGGAGGAACTGTTGACGTACCAAGAACGGAGAGATGAGTGAATGTGAATGAAGTTAAGAGAGAGAGAGAGAGAGAGAGAGGGTGTTAGTTGGGACACATTTTAAATACCAACTTTCCTTAACAATCCATTCACTCCACTCCAAATTACTATTATGTGGGCCCCAGCCCACACTGTCCGCTCCATGTCAGGTTGCATCCTGGCCTGGCTTTTAAGAGCATCATTCGGACTCTCCAATTCAATTTTGGGTCAAAATTTCAAAACAAAAATGATAAATGTAGAATGGGTTAGAATTTGTACGAGAATAGTAACAAATGATAAAATGAGCTCCGGTTCGAGAAATTGTGTGGTCAAAAATTAATGTAAAAAAATTATATATATAAAATCTAGAATCTAGAAAGTTGTACTACAAATTGGGACTTACTATTCTACAAAATGGATTCATGCAATCTAGAATTTAGAAATTTGGAGGCCCAACATATTGCTCTTATGGGTGGAATGGAACCCAAAATTTAGAAATTGTAACTATGAATGGAACTTACTACTCTACAAAATGAGCTCATACATTTAAAATCTAGAATCTAGAATCTATAATGTGGGATGAGCCTTACTAATTATGCTCTAAGACCTTAGTTTGATGGCCCAGTCTCATTTCCAGTTTCACTTCAGTTACTTTTTTGATTAAATCCTCGCAAACTTTTTCTCTAAATTTCATTTATTGGCCTCATTGTTGTTTTACTAGTAAATTCACGTGCAAAATAAATATTTTTATGATATGTTGAAAATAGTTTAAATATATTTGAATTAAGATTTATTAAATAATTTAAATATTTCTGGAAAAAAAATTAAATTTAGTTTTTAAATTTAGTTTTTAAATATATATTTGTGAGGAAAGAAAGAGATGATATTTTTTTGTCGTAATTTTTTTTGATAAATGATGGAGGAATTACAAACGACTTAGACTGTTCAATTTCGAACTGTTTCCAAGCCTCAATATAAGAGTAGAGATTTTGTTTTGTTTTTTTCACCTTAGGCCTCGTTTGGTTCGCGAAAAGGAAACTAAATCAATTTCTTTTTCTTTTCTTTCATTTAGGAGATTTCAATTTCCATCAATTAACGGTATTTGGAAAGGCTAAGAAAATTGTAAAAAAAATTGAATCCTTAGGGTGGGAATGTGCTTAGGTGGATGGGGGAACCATTTTTTCCATAATTTTCTTTCCTTTGAAAATCATGTTTCTTTCCTCCTTTACTTTTTTATCCAAACATAGAAAAGGAATAACTTTCATTTCTCAAAGTGACGATTTCGAGAACCAAACGTGCCTTTATTGTATGTGTTCCCCTGTCCTCCTCCCTTCAAATTCGACCGAGCTGATCCATCTTCTCAAATTCACTATCATTGTCTCCTCCCCTCATCCCCACGACAGAGCCCAACACCACAAAATCTATCGCAGCCTCCTTTCTGCTAAATCCATCGTGCGAGCAGCCACTGAGCTTGTCATAACCCACTTCCAATTTTTTTGTACAAGTAATTGAATACGTCTAAAATATATATACATATACTATAAAACTCCTACTATGAGTATCAAGTATAAATACTATGTTGTCTATAATTGTCAAGTAAAAATATGCATACATAGGTCGCATTAAAGTATACATCCACAATACTAATGATCAACAAATAACATGTAAGAACGATATGGCTTAATAGTCTCACATAAATAGCCAAAGTCAATGTCCAAGTAATCCACTATCAAATGTCTCTAAATATATCAAGTCTAGGGAATAAATTTGTTTAAATATTAATGTAAATATTGTAAAGCATAAGGAAAGAGACGTGTGTCTCCATACTAAGGATCTCTGAAAGAAGTGTTGGGAACAAAGCCAATAGCAAGAATTGCTTCCTTACTCCATAAGCAATGTAGAGGTCATGGTAAGAATCGTCCTCCAAAGATGTCATTTTGGTTATCTAATCATGATTGAAGTTAAGCACAAATACCAAACAAAAACTATAACATGTAAACTATATATATGCACGTAACAAATTAATAAGATAATGTGAATAATGAAAGTAGCATGATTAATGTGTATATATAAGTAGATGATAACATGAAGCTAAAATAATCAAACTAGAATGCCAATGATAATAAAATATAAATCCAATTAAGTACTCATAACATGTGTTTTATGGAACAACTTTTGAACATAGGGACGGACATAAATAACTCATTGATAATACTCGAGTGCATTACTAATGTACAACGCTATGAGTAGGGTAAAGTACCTTACATAAATATGATGTCGCAACATGTTGTAGTCCACATGTCGACTAACCATTCTCCCGACCCCTCATACCACACTCACTACTGGATCTTGAGAATCACAATAATCAATAATGGAAACACGCTAATGAATTCAACATAGAAATACTAGAATCTCTGGCTCACCTGTGAAATCATGCATTATATCCATATCACAGCAATGACAGGTTGAACATGATGATACTAATTAAATAATAATCACATGACAAATATAAGAAAAAATAATAACTAGATTCGTTAGATATTGTACGACATGTTGATCACGATTAAGTGATCCAAATCCACGGGTCAGAAATACATTGTGAGCTCTCTACATCTACACATTCCACAGCAATCAAGCACAACGAAGCCAAACAAGTTCTATAAGACCACATAACATTAGCAAAAACACAAACTTAGGTTATTTTCTTGATTAAGTAAAGTAGGTTCTTGAATTTAGGGTTTCTTGTTGACGAATTTAGCTAGTTTACTTTGTGAATTAGTAATATAGATTACTTAACAAATAAGTTATCTAATTATTCCAATTTATCTTAATACTATAGATTCTAAATCATTAAGGGGTTTAGAGTCGTTACCATAAAATTTTGGAGTTGAAAGAGTATCTACACGCAAAATAAGATGAAGGTAACACACACAAGACTATTGTCTCAAAATCATTATCTAACAAGCCAATATTGAATATCTTGGCGCTATGAACTTGCTGGAATCGACCACCCGCCAATTTGATGCACGAATCGCAAGATATAACCCTGATATGGGAACAAAAAAAAGGGTGAATTCAAACGTCAAAACGATACGAAACATAACAAAATTCTTGTCTGAGGAGGAAAACTTTGCTAAAAATATGCTATAAAAACTATTTGAAGATCCAATAATTAGATTCATCGGAATCGTGAATAGATCAAAAATGGTTGTCAGTGTTATTGGGCTTTATATGTAAAACCCCTAATTCTGAAAACCGTATTAATCTTTTATTAATTATTTAATTATGAGCTAAATAGAGAGAATAGATTTTTATTAAATTTTATTTGAGGTGTTTGTGCATCTAGGGAATTTATGGAGCCATTATAAATTTTTCCTAATAGGAGACCCTTTGGACAGTTGCTAGCTTAATGGTATGCACCAATATAATTTTTAGAATTTTCTATGAATAGATATGTGTATATATATATAATTCCAATTGGATCTCAACCCGAAACCCAAACCCTCTATCCTAAACCCACTACCCGTTTAACCCCTACCCGGACCCATTAGGAGAAGAAAATATCAACAGCAGTAGCAAAAACCAACTTTCCTTTCCCTTCTCCGCGCGTGTGAGCATTCTCATTCCACCGCTTCTTATCTCTATTATTACTAAACTCTCCTCAACCGAAACCAAACTAAGGAAAGAAAGAAACAGCAGCAGCTGTGGCTTTTGAGACCACTAAAATTACCCCACCGCCTCTTATCCCTATATATATATTACAACTCTCCCAAACCCTAAACCCACTTCTTCCTCCAAACTTAAAAACAGTATTGGACGCTTGCACTATACAGAACTCTTGCTCGACAAGTATACCTTGCCATTGTACTAGTATTTACATTCCATATGATGCATGCATATTTTGTTGCTGCTTATTTAGTTCATTTATTTTAACTTCTATATAAATTGTACGTCCAAGGAAACTTGGGTGCAACGACGGTGTCGTCGTGTTCTGTTTTTAATTATGTATTTGCATTGGACCTACTTTATGAGACCTCCCCATTATCATGAGGCATCTTATGTTTCACTGGCCATGACACTATTCTTATACGAGAGTGAGTCACATGTAGGACACGGACTTGCGTATTCGGTTGGCCACTAGTACGTATAGGTTGTGCGACGGATAGGGATAACTGCCGATAGAAACTTTGTATGCTAGTAGACCTGGCAATTATTTAGAGGTTTTATCGTGTCATGGATATGGCATGCTTAGAGCATGGGGTGGGGAGAACAATAAGTAAAGCGTTTGGGCTATGGTGCCCCGTTCCCCCTATTCGGGGAGCACGGCTAAGAAATACTATACGGTATCGTTCGATCGGGATAGATTGAAACAAGAACCCATCCTCTTTATGGATTTGCCTCTTCGGAATCGATTCCCATATTCAGTGGACCGTGCCCCCGGGATCGACTTAGCGGCAGAGTCAGGAGGGACCTCTCCGCTGCATCTTTTGTTGCCTAGGTTTCGCTGTCGCTTGTTGCTTTCGTGCTTTGAGTTGGTTTTCGAATTTGCTTGAGATTTCTTGAACGGTTTCGATGGATTTTATTATTTTCGTTCTTCGAACTGCACTTCAATTCCAATAATGAAAAGAATGGAAGAGGTATTGATCAGCTGTTCGTGGCAATGCAGGTGATCCAGCAGTAGGCGCCGCTCGAACGGACTCCTAAAGCACTTCTTTACTTCTTCCTTCCAACTACTAAGTGAGTGGCTACCATCCCGATTAGCTAGCCCTTCTTGCTAGTCTTCACATCTGAATCTTGTATTCGTGCTTGCCCCGATCAAACGATACCAAGTAAATAACTAAAAGATATCAAGATAATAAGGGAATAGACTTGGATCAATTGCTTGTCAATGAAACTTGTGAACGGTTACTTACTTACATGCTTGCTCGTTTGAATTGTTCATCATATGCATAAATACAAGTTAGAATGCCTACTTCTTCTATAAATATGCTATATGTAGAACACTCTTTGCCATGCAATAATTGATCAGGGAGACTATGCAAAATAAACCATACAATGCTACATATCTCCTGATTTCATGCCTCAGTTACATAAATGGTAAACTTAACACAAACGCCGTTGATCACGGACAACTTGTGCACAAGGCCTTCGGGTTCCTGCGGACGGTTGCTGGGGCATTGGCACCATTCCGATCCGGACGGAACTTCATGATAGTCTCATGTCCCGGGCAGGATTATGCAGCGCCTCCACCACTTCGTTGCATACCATCCTCGCCCATAGACTATAACGTCCATTATGGCATCAAGCCAGTGATCCCCTCGTATATTTAAACCTGTTGCAACTAACTTGTGTCTTCTTGGCAGGGAAGGCAGGGTAAGTATTATACAAGTGGTTCAGACGGACAGGTAAATGTCATCGAGCGGTGGCAGATTATTTTATTGATTTCTATATCTATTGCTTGCTGTAAAATAAACTAAGGCAAGAAAGAAAGACCACAATAAATATGCATGCTTCATTAAAATAAGTATTGATTGGTATAGTTGGGTTAGCTTGCCTTCACCAGTACGTTTCGATGTATTGACCCTCGTTGAAACAGGTTTCCCGCGCTAAGGAGAACCAAGAAAGGAGCAGAAGACAAATTCCCCAATCCAGTCCAACTGTAGGCACGCCTCGACCGTGCCAACCTTTTGAAGCATTTTAAAGAAGAAGCTAGCCACCGAGCAAATATGCAGCTTCGTGGCAAAGCCGTCGTTCCGACCCAAGGTCTTATATTTTGAGTTTAGTAAGGGATGTAATGTACAGGACTGCTATCTCATTTTGTGTCAACACTTTTGTAAGCCCATGGAGGCAAATCCTTATGACTCAGTTCAAGGAGTTTGTAATAGATGTTCATATTATCAATAAAAAGAGAACTTTTCCATGCTTCAAATCTGTGTTCATTTAATCTGCGTACTCTGAATATGTGCTCGCTATGCGAAAATAAAATACTTAGCCTTGTGCGGTGCGCAACCTAGGCCCGCACGGCGGTCACGCCCGGGGGACGACTATCGATTCCACAGAATCGGGGCATGACATATTGGTATCAGAGCACAGCTTCAAAGTTTCTTTGACTCTTGAACTGGAAAAGTTCCTTTAACGATAAATTCCTGTGCGAACTTCTGAACTCGTTAAGGCCAAAATGAGATACGTTCATACAATAAGTCCATAATACCTTATGATCCTGATTTAATTTACCTTCTTTTGAAGGAATGACGCAAGCGCAACCATCAGCGCTAGCACCAGGCGAGACACAGGCTCAGGAGAGCAGTTCCGAAACTTCAGGAAGCTCTCGGAGCCAACGGGGCATATCTCGAGCAAAACCGCTTCAGCAAGTGATGCAAATGTTAGAAGCACAACGACAGAGAGATGATGCCCGCCAAGCCAAGTTCGAGAGCAATCTAGAGGCCCGACTCTCAGTCCAACAGAAGCAGGTAGATACCCTGCAGCAGCTTGTTCAGACTATGGCCTCCAACCAGTCCGCAGCGACAGCAACGACTCCGGTGGAACAACCAATCCTTGAAGTCGAGACACCGCTAATGCCAAGGATGAGGGAAGTGACTGCCTTCACCTTTGGTAACTTCAAGAAGGTCTGTAACACGCCATTTAATGGGACTAAGGACCCGATCGTGGCCCTAGATTGGCTCGCCAAGCTTGAAGATTATTTTTCTCTCCTAGAAGTGCCGGAAGACAAGCGCGTCACATGTGCCCAACTACAGCTTCGCCTCAATGCGCACGACTGGTGGGACGTGCATCGACGATCTCTTCAACTTGGCCATGGAGAGGAGGCGATCGCGTGGACGACTTTTCGTGCCGCGTTTGAGGAGGAGTTTATACCGCCGCCTGTACGCCGTCAGCGAGAAAACGAGTTTGTACAACTACGGCAGGGCAGCATGATGGTTAAGCAATACTCTGCAGAATTCAACAAACTGGCCAAATTTTCTAGTGCTTATCTACCGGATGCAGCGAGTCGTGCCAGACGATTCGAGGGAGGTCTATGTCCTGCCATCAATGCACACGTAGTCGTTCCACAGTATCAGACGATGAGAGAAGTTTTAAACCATGCCCTCTCCCTCGAACCGCAGTATCCTCACGTTGCTGCCGGCGCTGTGCAAACCTCCAATCACAAACGCCAAGGCAACGATAGATGAAACACCGCTGCAAAGCGCCCTAACAACGGCGGTTCGAAAAAGGGAAATCCAGGGCCACCATGTTCCTTCTGCGGAAAGCTCTACCATACGGCCGATAAATGCCGTCAGAAACTAGGCTTATGCCTCATTTGTGGAGATGCGAACCACGGGATTAGTGATTGTCCTCAGAGCCGCCACAATCGTCGCACTCAACAACCAAATCAGACTGCGACAAACCAAGCCAACCGAGCTGCGCCTCAACAAGGGCATAATCAGGCTCAAGGCCGGGTCTATACCATGACACGGGAAGAAGCTTTGGCCTCGGACACCGTCGTGTCAGGTACTTTGTTTTTCAATAATATACCTGCTCGTGTTCTACTTGATTCAGGTGCAACGCATAGTTTTATTTCCACAAATTTTGCCATGGAGAACAATGTAGAAATGACTCCGTTGCACCTAGATTTAAGTGTTAGCACCCCATCTGGTACGAAAATATATGTCCGTTCAGTCTGTCAAGATGGTCACATCTGTATTGGAGGAAGGAAACTATCGCTGGATGTTTTAGTTCTTAATGTACAGGACTACGATATCATTTTGGGAATGGATTGGCTTGGCGCGTGCGCGGCAACTATAGAGTATGCAGAAAAATGAGTCATTTTCTGTCTGTCCGGAGAAGCCGAGTTCTATTACACTAGTAGTCCAGCGACAGATGCGACCAGGGCCTGCATGGTGATTTCAGCAAAATCTGCTCGGCGAATGCTCCACACAGGCTGCGAGGGATTCTTAGCGTCGGTTCGGGACACACGGCAGGACTACGCAAACGTCGAGTCTACTTCCGTTGAGGTAGAGTTCCCCGATGTGTTTTCGAGCGAACTACCCGGCATGCCGCCCGACCGAGAGATTGAATTCACTATCGATACATTTCCAAATACACAGCCGACCTCCAAGCCTCCGTACAGAATGGCTCCTGCAGAACCGAGGGAATTAAAATGTCAACTTCAAGAATTACTTGATCGTGGGTTCATCCGTCCGAGCGTGTCTCCTTGGGGTGCGCCTGTGCTCTTCGTGAAGAAGAAGGACGGAACTCTACGCCTCTGCATAGACTACAGAGAATTGAACAAAGTCACAATCAGAAACAAATATCCTTTGCCACGGATCGATGACTTGTTTGATCAGCTACAGGGGGCAACGGTGTTCTCTAAGGTCGATCTTCGCTCAGGTTACCACCAGCTGAAGATTAAGCCCGAAGACACGCCGAAGACTGCCTTTCGAACCCGATACGGACATTACGAATTCACAGTGATGCCGTTTGGACTGATGAATGCGCCTGCTGCATTCATGGATTTGATGAACCGTATATTTAGGCCCTTCATCGATAAATTCATGCATGGTGGTTTTTATCGATGACATCTTGGTGTACTCGAAGACTAGGGATGAGCACGCAGGACACCTGCGGATGGTGCTGCAAATCCTTCGAGACCACAAGTTGTATGCCAAATTAAGTAAATCTGAATTTTGGCTAGACAGTATCTCCTTTTTGGGGCATATCATCTCCTCGGAAGGCATTTCAGTTAATCCGAAGAAGGTAGAAGCCATTATGCAGTGGAAACGACCGGAGTCACCTAGCGACATCCGAAGTTTTCTTGGACTGACAGGTTACTGTCGCAGGTTTATACAGAATTTTGCTAGAATTGCTTCGCCCTTGACTCAGCTCATACGGAAGGGTGTGAAGTTTACTTGGACGGACGACTGTGAAGCTTCGTTCGCGAAGTTAAAGCAGCGCCTCGTCTCTGCCCCAATTCTCACTTTGCCGAACGGACCGGATGATTTCAAAATTTTCAGTGATGCATCAGGCAAAGGACTAGGATGTGTCCTGATGCAGCGGGATAAAGTGATAGCCTATGCGTCGAGACAGCTAAAGCCTCACGAGAAGAATTATTCGACACATGATTTAGAATTGGCTGCAGTAGTGTTTGCGCTGAAGCTGTGGCACCACTACCTTTATGGCGTGCCGTGTGAAATCTACACGGACCATAAGAGCTTGAAATACTTGTATACTCAAAAGAATTTGAATCTTCGGCAACGGCGATGGCTTGAACTCCTAAGCGACTTTGATCTCATGATCAGATATACGCCTGGAAAAGGAAACGTAGAAGCTGATGCATTGAGTCGAGTGTTCGTAGGGAGTTTGGCTGTTGATGATAGGCTGCGCCGAGATCTTGAATCACTGGGCATTACACTGAAAATTAGATACAAAAAGTGGGCGCAAGTAGCACAACTGCGCCTCGAACCAGATTTGTTACATAAAGTGAAGGCCGCTCAGAAGGACGACCCATTCCTGCAAAAGATTCATGCCCTTATCTTAGCAGGAAAAGCGTCCGACTTTGCGGTAGGCACGGACGGGATGCTTCGAGTGAAGGGAAGACTGTGCGTTCCGAACGACACGGCCCTCAGAAAAGAGATACTCACGGAGGCCCATTATGCTAGTTATACTTCCCATCCGGGTAGCACAAAGATGTATCGGGATCTTCGCACGACGTTTTGGTGGCACGACTTAAAACGGGATGTGGCGCAGTTCGTGTTGCATTGCATGGCTTGTCAGAGAGTAAAGGCCGAACACCAGAAACCAGGCGGAGAGCTTCAGAGCCTTGCTATTCCGGAGTGGAAATGGGATCATATAACGATGGATTTTATTGTTGGCTTGCCAAGGACGCAACGGGGACATGATGCAGTCTGGGTTATCGTCGATCGACTCACCAAGTCAGCTCACTTTCTGCCTATCAAATCTACTTGGAGTGTCGACCGCCTGGCTCAAATATATCTCAACGAAATCGTTCGGCTCCATGGCGTACCCGTATCTATAGTCCCCGATCGAGATGGTCGATTCATATCGCGTTTCTAGGGAAGCCTGCAGTCAGCAATGGGGACAAAGTTGAAGTTCAGCTCCGCCTACCATCTACAGACCGACGGCCAAACAGAACGTGTCAACCAGATCCTCGAAGACATGCTGCGACTCTGCGCCTTGGACTTGAAGACTAGTTGGGACCTTCATCTACCTTTAGCCGAATTTGCTTACAACAATAGTTATCAATCAAGTATTCAAATGGCGCCGTATGAGGCATTATACGGGCGGAAGTGTCGATCTCCGATCTGCTGGGACGAAGTTGGTGAACGGCAGATACTTGGCCCCGAGCTCGTGGATCAGACTGTCCAGAAAGTTCTATTGATTCGGGAAAGATTAAAGGTAGCTCAAAGCCGTCAAAAGAGCTATGCGGATATACATCGAAGACCACTAGAGTTCCTAGTAGGCGACCGGATATTCCTTAAGGTCTCACCCATGCGAGGAGTCAGCAGGTTCGGAGCGAAGGGAAAGCTAAGTCCGCGATTTGTTGGTCCGTTCGAAATACTAAAGAGGGTTGCCTCAGTTGCTTATCAGATTGTCCTACCACCATCCTTATCCGACGTACATGATATATTCCATATTTCTCAACTTAGAAAATATGTGTACGATCTAAGCCACATGGTAGACCTGGAACAACTGAACCTTCAGCCCGACTTGACGTATGTTGAATAACCTGTACAAATTTTGGATAGAAAAGAAAAGCTGCTTCGGACCCGTTCGGTTCCTCTAGTGCGCGTGCTTTGGCGGAATCACTCTGTCGAAGAATCTACTTGGGAGCTTGAATCAGAGATAAGGGAAAGGTTTCCCTCATTATTTCCTAGTG
This sequence comes from Iris macrosiphon, assembly GCA_036927795.1. Classification (NCBI taxonomy): domain Eukaryota; kingdom Viridiplantae; phylum Streptophyta; class Magnoliopsida; order Asparagales; family Iridaceae; genus Iris; species Iris macrosiphon. The sequence goes on along the minus strand of JAYESA010000003.1, from coordinate 193,404,926 downwards.
GTAGGTTCTATTCTTTATATTTCGGGACGAAACTTCCAATTAGTTGGGTAGGATGTGGTGTCCCGTTCTCCCTATTCGGGGAGCGCGGCTAAGAAATACTAGACGGTATCGTTCGATCGGGATAGATTGAAATAAGAACCCATCCTCTTTATAGATTTGCTTCTTCGGAATCGATTCCCATATTCAGTGGACCGTGCCCCCGGGATCGACTTAGCGGCAGAGTCAGGAGGGACCTCTCCGCTGCATCTTTTGTTGCCTAGGTTTCGCTGTCGCTTGTTGCTTTCGTGCTTTGAGTTAGTTTTCAGATTTGCTTGAGATTTCTTGAACGGTTTCGATAAATTTTATTATTTTTGTTCTTCGAACTGCACTTTAATTCCGATAATGGAAAGAGTGGAAGAGGTATTGATCAGCTGTTCGTGGCAATGCAGGTGATCCAGCAGTAGGCACCGCTCGAACGGACTCCTAAAGCACTTCTTTCCTTTTTCCTTCCAACTACTAAGTGAGTGGCTACCATCCCGATTAGCTAGCCCTTCTTGCTAGTCTTCACATCTGAATCTTGTATTCGTGCTTGTCCCGATCAAACGATACCAAGTAAATAACTAAAAGATATCAAGATAATAAGGGAATAGACATGGATCAATTGCTTGTCAATAAAACTTGTGAACGGTTACTTACTTACATGCTTGCTCGTTTGAATTGTTCATCATATGCATAAATACAAGTTAGAATGCCTACTTCTTCTATAAATATGCTATATGAAGAACACTCTTTGCCATGCAACAATTGATCAGGGAGACTATGCAAAATAAACCATACAATGCTACATATCTCCTGATTTCATGCCTCAGTTACATAAATGGTAAACTTAACACAAACGCCGTTGATCACGGACAACTTGTGCACAAGGCCTTCGGGTTCCTGCGGACGGTTGCTGGGGCACTGGCACCATTTCGATCCGGACGAAACTTCATGATAGTCTCATGTCCCGGGCAGTATTATGCAGCGCCTCCACCACTTCGTTGCATACCATCCTCGCCCATAGACTATAACGTCCATTATGGCATCAAGCCAGTGATCCCCTAGTATATTTAAACCTGTTGCAACTAACTTGTGTCTTCTTGGCAGGGAAGGCAGGGTAAGTATTATACAGGTGGTTCAGACGGACAGGCAAATGTTACCGAGCGGTGGCAGGTTATTTCATTGATTTCTATATCTATTGCTTGCTGTAAAATGAACTAAGGCAAGATAGAAAGACCACAATAAATATGCATGCTTCATTAAAACAAGTGTTGATTGGTATAGTTGGGTTAGCTTGCCTTCACCAGTACGTTTCGATGTACTGACCCTCGTTGAAACAGGTTTCCCGCGCTAAGGAGAACCAAGCGGGGAGCAGAAGACAAATTCCCCAATCCAGTCCAGTTGTAGGCACGCCTCGACCGTGCCAACCTTTTGAAGCATTTTAAAGAAAAAGCTAGCCACCGAGCAAATATGCAGCTTCGTGGCAAAGTCGTCGTTCCGACCCAAGATCTTATATTTTGAGTTTAGTAAGGGATGTAATGTACAGGACTGCTATCTCATTTTGTGTCAACACTTTTGTAAGCCCATGGAGGCAAATCCTTATGACTCAGTTCAAGGAGTTTGTAATAGATGTTCATATTATCAATAAAAGAGAACTTTTTCATACTTCAAATTTGTGTTCATTTAATCTGCGTACTCTGAATATGTGCTCGCTATGCGAAAATAAAATACTTAGCCTTGTGCGGTGCGCAACCTAGGCCCGCACGGCGGTCACGCCCGGGGGACGACTATCGATTCCACGGAATCGGGGCGTGACATGGGCTCCTTTGCACTTTTCTCCCGTAACGCCCGAATTCTCCGCAGGAGAAACGGGTGATGATGACCACTATATATTGCAGGCGGCATCTGCCGTTCAAAAGATGGTATGCTTGTAGGCCCCTGATTCTCCGAGAGAATCATGCCAATCCCATTTATGGCCAGATAGCCCACGTATTGGAAAGTTATTCTCAAACTGTATTCACTTAGACGGTTAGGCGATCCCATTGGATGTTTACTTTTCAGTACTTTATTGGCATGTTATTATGTATCTTGTTACGTCCCTCTAAGGACCTGGTCCCTTTCCAAATATAGACGAGCAGGAGTATCCGCAGGAGTACGGACCTGGACCTGACGCTACTTACCAGACTGAGGAGGTCTTACTTTCGGACTATCTGTGATTTTATTACCGCTGTTTAGAGATCCTTGTTGCTACTTCAGTATAGTCATTTTGTAGTGGATTTGTTTCCATCTGACTATCAGACTTGGTACTCATCTTTGATATTCAGCTCTTTATTCCTACTTATTATTTGTGTTGTGGATGAGATATAGATTGTGTGTGACTTGTTGTGACAGTATATTACCACTGGTGGATTGGATATTCATGTACAGCGTACGTGTGTATATGGTTTTCATATATTGGAGTTCGTATATATACGACTGGGCGTGTTACGTATTCCTAGTCCTACGTATTTTTGGGACTGGGGCGTGACATTATACGATCTTTCAGGTAAAGAGGCGATGATCGGAGGTTACTAGGTGAAAAATTAAAGAGAGACGAAGAGCATAATAGTGCTTTGATGTTTATCAGCGGTCGCACGGTGGAGACATGAATCATTGAAGTTGTGGATAGTGTTGGACATAAAATGGATATAAGACCCGATACGATACGAATTCATACATCAAGTATTATGACAAAACTCTTTGTGAAAGATACTCATCTCACGAACACAATAGTGAAGGCGGGTCATAATTTTGTCGAGCGGGTTGATCGTGGTGATTATATAAAGTGGATTGTTATAATAAGGTTGTTATGTCCGGTTTAACTCAATATCATGGCTCATGTAGGGTGTTGGGTCTTTAGAGATAGTCGAGGTGTGTCTCATGTGGAAGAAGAAGAAGAAGATGAGAGGAATCAGTGGTGGTGATTTGGAGTCATGACGGTTGTACGGGGTTATACATGATGGTACACATCGACCAACACAAAAGGGTTAGGGTTTTCACTGTCGGGACAAGGATGTCATATTTGTGGAGGAAATACGTCGAAGTAGGTTCAGATGACTAATGGGTTATCGCAGGTTACAGTGTCTAACGTACGGCAGTTAATGAACGACTAGGGTTACTAAGATTATATGTCATTTGGATAGACAGTTTGATTAAACGATAATTGGTCGAGTGCGGATTTATCCGACGAGTATAGATCCAACGACCATGTTCTAAACCATCGTTTGATCAATGACCTAGATTATTCAAATTATATGAAGTTGCATATACAGGTTGCGCCTTAGCGGGTCTGGCCCAATCAATTGGGATTTTATTTAGAAATTACTTAAATCATTTATAAAAAAGTTTTTAAGGCTTTATTAATTAAGAAAATTAGTTTTATACCTTAGAAAAATACCAAATAAATTCAGAGAATTTTCTAAAAATATTAAGGGTTAGTAGGAACTTATTTGTCAAGTTTCAAGGATTCTAAGGTACCATTTTCAAATGATAATTCATGTAGTTAATAGATAAATCGTTTTCTTAGTATTTTTTTAGTTGATTACAAGAAATTTTCTAAAAATGTATAATAATTCAATAAAACTATGGAGAACCATCTAATAGAGTTTTAAGTCTAGATTTAGTATTTTCATTCACCGTGTTGTTTAATTATATTATTAAGTATAGAAACATTGTTTCGATATCTCTGTTTCACACATGCACTAATCAAATTACCCCTATTGTAAATATTTTATGCTACCCGAAGACTTAAATGAATAGCATTACTATTCAGAACAACCTAGATCCAAAAAAAACTTCGCATAGCTTCTTGTCATTGACATAAAGAAAGAATGTTGTAATAATGAAACTTACATGTGAGAATTTTGTCCTTGAGCTATCTTCTTATATTCTTATTATACGACACGTAGCCTATGCTAGTACTGAGTTGATTAAGTCAAGAAAAGCTAATCGATATTATGGTTTCTACTTCTAAATACACTTGGACTTTGAGGGGTGTTATCGGGCTGACACCAGAATTCGTCGATTCTTGTCGACTAGAACCATGCCCGACTGATCCACATTGTGAGCCGCTACAACCCGATGAACCAGGACACCAACAACATTACCAATAAAGCCCATCTTCAACCATCTCCTCCGCTGTCATGCCCCGCACCAAAAATGAGGGTACGAGTACATAAACAACGTCCAGTCTACGCCATAGCATCGACAGTAGAACGTTGTCTAGGTCAACAATACCATCTAAACATCTCACACAATATATATAATGTACCTATCAAATATATCTTGACTCCAAATGGAGGGTAATATGATGATATAATGATAATCAATACTCAATCACAATATAAAACTAAAGAAAGATAAAGATAAGATATTGAATAGAAGGAAAGAGTCATAAGTCACAATACAAACCACAACTAAGTCCAATAGTCGCCACAACACAAAGCTCAAATATACATATAATGCCATAATGTCTAAAATGTAATCATATCTAATACAATAATGAAATGACTAAGTCTCCTCGATAGTTGCTAAGTCATCCTGCTCTATGGGTACAATCTCAGACGGCTCGTCATCCTGTGGCCCATAATAGGTGGGACACATCTCCCCTAACCAATCATCTGAAAAATATATCCAGTCAAGATTTTAGTGAAGTATAAAACTCTAAAAGCAGTTCCAAATACATGATAGATAATATATGACAAGTAATAGAAAAGAATACAAGATGCACAAGTAACTAAAAAATGGAAATATAGCTGAAACAGGCAAATAAATATAATAGGAACTAGAAAGGTAAATACATATAATATGGAATGAATTGCAGGTAAGAAATACCAGAATAATGTCTATGTGATTTAGAGCACAAGTTTCTCATATATATATATATATATATATATATATGGGCTTACTAATAAACAAATTCATGACCGGTTACATCGAATGATGATGTATTCCAATGTTGCTAAGGCTATTGGGAATAATAATAAAGATACCGCACAATTGTATTGATGATGAAGAGAAGGTACAAATTGTACAAAAATCTATCAAGAAAAATGAGATGCTTGTTGAAGGCAAGCTAAAGAGGGAAATAATAGAATATAGCCCTCTGAAGAAATTAAAGGATTCATTTAGAAGAAAAAATTCTCGAATTACTGAGGAAGAATTAAAAAAAAAGTATTTTCGATGTATGCAGACTCAATTTGATTCAATTTTGAGACAGATAATATATCTGTTAGCTCTACTAAATCAGACAAAATGGTTGAAGAAAATATTAAAGAAGACTCAGAAACCTTATTCAAAAGAATGCATCATAGAGTCACTACTCATCACTCCGATGATAACATTGATGACGAAGACATATAATAATTGTATCAATCTGCCAAAATGGTATATTAAAATAAATTTACTCATTAATAATGAGTATTATATAACTAATCTGATTACACTGGTTGATAGTGGTGCAGATCTGAATTGTGTCAAAGAGGGAGTTATTCCAATAAAATATTATGAACGAACTACCCAGACACTTAGTGCTACCAAAATATTATGAACAAACTACCCAGGCTCTGATACCAAAAGCAAGAGATTCAATTTTTGAGACAAATAATATATCTGTTAGCTCTGCTAAATCAGACAAAATGGTTGAAGACAATATTGAAGAAGACTCGAAAACCTTCTTCAAAAGAATGCATCATGGAGTCACTTACTCAGCAGTCTGATGATGACATTGATGACGAAGACATACAATAATTGTATCAATCTGCCAAAATCTATACGACAGCTCTTTACTTTAATAAAGAAGAAGGAATCTTTCTTTTCTGTCGACAATGGTGGACCCCAATCCACTTTTGGTATCAGAGCATGTTATTGGCTCAAGGCTGAGGTAATTCTACTTCCTTACTAGCATGTAATTGTGATGATGTAATTATTATTTTTAGTTATTTATCTGTTATAGTTATTATTATTGGTAAAGCTGTTACGCTAGTTAACTACGATAGAGTTAGGATCTGTCAAAGTGATGTGTCTTACACCTAGTGGGATGTCACCAAAGTCGCGTAGCCTTGTTATGCCGTGATGACAGTTTTTGGTATAAATCGTTAACAGCCGTGCTAGGCATTTACTATCGTTAGATCTATCCGAGACTAGAAGAGTAGTTTACTAAGGTAATGGAGTTCTCATAATAATTACTAATAACAGTTCTAATAACTTGGTTATAATAATTATTTATTATTCATGCTAGTGAGAGAAGTAGAACCTCAACATGCTGATGAATCAAGCATTAGTAATTGGTTCTAATAAGAAGACCCTTAATAAGGGCAAAGCAATTAAGAATGCTCATAATTTTGAGTATCCCTCTGAATTAGAGGAATTGAACAAATGAACAATTCCAAAGATAAAGCCAAATTTTTTTTGCCAATAATAATAACTATAACAGATAAATAACTAGAAATAATAATTACATCATCACAATATGGACATACTACTCTGCTCTCATCCTCTTCATAAGAGTCCTCATCCTGGTTTCCACTTTTGGTATCAGAGCCAGGTTTGGTAATATGCTTTGCATTCGGGGCAATGATATTCATTACATTGTAATGGATCCTATAGATTATTGCTATAGTTTCTGATCCAGGAAGAAAATTATAACCATTGGTTTTCAAATTCAAAGTTACCGACTCAAATAAATGAGCATCTGTCATTGACAGAGTTAGATTGGGATAAACATTAAAGTAGACTGGTCTATGGCAAATACTAGTCTGCATAACTCCCATTAAGGATTGACTGCAATCTAAACATCTTGCATCTCTAAGAGATGTCATTATTGATGCATTTAACCCTTGTAGAGTTAAAGGGTTAAATGCAACATGTATTAGTCCAATATGGATGGATATATATATATATATATATATATATATATATATATATATATATATATATATATATATATATATATATATATATATATATATATATATATATAAGCTATAATGCTCATATTTCTATATGAGCCATGCACATGTGGACCAATAGGAATAGACTCCTACATCCCATGTGCACTAGTACACTCTATTCATATTGGTCCACGTGTGCATGGCTCATGTAGAAATATGAGTGTACTAGTGAACATGGGATGTATGAGTCTATTCCTATTGGTCCACATATGGCTCATATAGAAATATGAGCATTATGGCTCATATCTCGTTTACCATATATATAGGCTGGTGATAAGGGCACTACACAATATACTCAGGGCTAGCCTAGGATTGGGGCTAGCCCATTAATGAATGAAGTTTACTCATACTAACCCAAAAGTTTACTCATACTAGCCCAAACATTACTCCTTCCAAATTTTCCTAACCTCCACCGGAGTCCCCCCCTCCTCCCTTTCTTGTCGGAGCCCTCCTCCTCCGCCTCCTCCCCCGTCCTCCACCGCCGCCTCCCGTTGTCGTCGGCGCCTCCGCCTCCTCCCCCGCCTCCTCCTTCCCCTCCCGCTCCTCCGTCTCGTACCCTCTTACGGTGCTCGACTATCTCGGCACCCTCGACATCCGCCGCTCCTCCCTCCCCCGCTTCTCCCTTCCCTAATTTCAACAAATAAGTTACTAACTGAATACTATATAGTCACATAGACATTGGTCAGATGACAAGAATAATAGCACAATGACAAAGAAAAATAACAGCACACAAGAAACCAAAAAAGAAGAAGAAAAAATGGAAGGACTGTCAAAATTTGACATATATGTTAATTTTTAGGACTGTCAAAATTTTGACAGTCCTACCAATTGGAAAGACTGTCAAAATTTTGACAGTCCTAAAAATTTAACATATATTTTTAGGACTGTCAAACTTTTGACAGTCCTACAAATTGCAAGGACTGTCAAAATTTTGACAGTCCTAAAAAATTAACATATATTTTAGGACTGTCAAAATTTTGACAGTCCTTTCTAAAAATTCAACATATATTTTTAGGACTGTCAAAATTTTGACAGTTCTACCAATTCTAAAAAATTAACATATATTTTTAGGACTGTCAAAATTTTGACAGTCCTAACAATTAGACTGTCAAAATTTTGACAGTCCTTCCAAGTATAGGAATAATGGATATCTCCTCAATGGAATCAGTGCATACAAGAGATGTAGGATCAATAGTGACCGAGAGTGATCATAACGTTAATCGTACTTAATAGGGAAAGGTCCGGGGAGTGAAGATGGAGTGTCTGAAGAAGATGTAGTATATGAAAAAAGTAAGGATCGATGTAGAGGATGGTGATGGCGCATGTGGATGAGGTGCAACATAGTAAGGAATATGCTAAAAGAAGGATACATTATATGAGATACGAAGACGCTTGGCAATTGGATAATAGCATTTGTATCCCTTGTGTGCGGTGTTGTATCCCTAGAAGATGCATATATTAAACCAAGCTGATAACTTGTTGTGTTCTGATGGTGGATGAGAACAAAACACGTACAATCGAATACTCGAAGGAGAGAATAATTTTGAGCGAAGATGGAGTGTCTGGAGCAGATGTAGTATATGAAAAAAAGTAAGGATCGGTGTAGAGGATGGTAATGGCGCATGTGGATGAGGTGCAACATAGTAAGGAAGATGCAACATATATTTTTAGGACTGTCAAAATTTTGACAGTCCTATCAATTGGAAGGACTGTCAAAATTTTGACAGTTCTAAAAAATTAACATATTTTTTTAGGACTGTCAAAATTTTAACAGTCCTAACAATTGGTAGGACTGTAAAATTTTTAACAGTCCTAACAATTTGTAGGACTGTCAAAATTTTGACAGTCCTGATTATAAAAAAAAAAAATCAAGAGTGGGCAGCCCCGAGTAAATTTAGTAGTGCCCTTATCAACAACCTATATATATATATATATATATATATATATATATATATATATATATATATATATATATATATATATATATATATATATATATATATATATATAAAGACACACATATATGATTCATATATATGTATAAATAGGTCTACCTTAGTATACACACTAATTAATAGCCAATTCATCAAACATCTTAAGTACCATGCCAAGATACACATAATGTATCATGATACACTATCCACCAACAAGCCAATTTTCCCCAATACTCAACAAATAATATATATACATATTAATGCATCTATATATGACTACTATTATTAGTTACAAAGAAATTTGAAGAGAAATTATACTAACATGCATAATTAATCCAAATTGAACCCCGTATCATAGCGTATCATAAAATGCCATGATATGTCCTATTCGTATCCAATTGTGGACACGTAGCTAGCCTCACACACTCAATCTAAGTCTAATTAGGTTTAGTTGACCTAATGACAAAATTTTGGTGCACCAATCTCAGAATTTATCCAAATTGGACAAAAAAACTAATGTATAAGTCATTATATGGGTCAATTGGACCTAACTGTTCTTCCTATGGGTAGTCCTTAGCATAGAAGGGTTCCTAATGGTCAAATGCAAGAACTAGAGTATAAATTAAAGAAAATTTCAGAATTATACCTATTGGGAGATGGATTCCCAATGAATTGCTCAAATGGACACAATTAGGATACAAACTCCTAGCCAACTCCTTCTTCTCCAAGTGTTCCTTATCATCCAAGCTTCTACGCTCCTTAGATGATGAAAATGGAAGAAAATGAGAGTAATTTGAGAAAAATTTGGTAGAGGGATGAGTAAAATTGGGGAAGAACATAATTGAGAATATAGTGGAATGAAATGAAGTGGAGAGAGAATGAATCCCCCTCCTATAGATGGCCGGCCCCTTTCCCCTCTCCCAATCAACTATACAAAGTCCCAAATGTCCCACTAGTTGTCATGTATGTATTTAATTATGGAGGGTTAACTATGAAAACCTCTATTTCTAATGAAGGCTTAACTTAATCTCCTGATAATGAAGAGGGATGAGTCTAGTGGGCCTAGCCCAAATGTTAGGTTCATGAGTCATGTAAAGTCTAATTAGATCCATTAATATCGAGTCCAATAAATAGGCTAGTCCACTAATATAAATAAATATATAAATATAACCACAACATATATAAATAATATGAATTGACAAAAATATCTCTATCTAGAAATGTGGTAGTGACATCTGCCCAGTCCTTTGTCAAACCATCTCCTCATATAAAAGTCGACCAGAGCAGCCGAAATTGCTCCCCACAGAACCGCACCTCTTCTTCATAACCAGAACCTGGCTCCACCCCGACGTATGCCAATTGAATGACTCCGTCCCTGACTCGACGATGAGGCATCAAGCACTTCCACTTCTGTCTTGACCTCACTGCTGAACCACCCTCTCATCTACAACAACCCCTTCTTGTTTTTCGATGGAATTATGCAAAGAAAAACTTGTTTACATTATAAACAACTTATAACTTGATAGCAAAAATTGTACAAGTAATTGTTACAAATTACGGAACTTTGGGTAAGTGTGGTGATAGAAGTCTGGTCAGCGGTGACGACTTTGTTTCATTGATGATACAAATTTAGGACATGAATTTTTCTTGACGACAATGAGTTATTCTCCGATGTTCCAAACTCTAAAAAGTTGAAAGCTGAATGTATGACAAACACTCTTTGTTATAGTGATCTTTGTAGGGAAGTTCGTAGGCGCCCTAACTCGAGAGATATCTAAGTTGCCCGGGACTAATTTTTTTTATCACAGATTCACAGAGCCGAATGGCTATCATCCAAAACAATGACCTCAAGAGCTCTCCTTCTCTCTTGGAAATGGAAGAGGATCCAATTTCAGTCTTAACATAGAGACTATTAACAGAGAGGACGCATTTTAGGCTAATTCTAAAGGCACTCCATATTTTACTTAGGACAGCCCATTACTTCAGGACGACCCAGTTTTTTAAATTTTTTACTAAGGACAGCCCAAATTTTACTAAGGACAGTCCAACCCTAACTCCAACCCCAACCGCCAGAGGAGGTGGAGGCTGGAGGAGGCAGCGGAGGAGGAGATAGCCGAGCATCACCACCACCACGACCGCCACCATCCACCACCACCATTAGCCGAGCATCACAGTTGAATGTGCAGTGAATTGCTCCCCTTTCCACTTCGACGCGGTCGATCGGTCCCTGGAGTCGACCTGTATCTATCTCTCGATCTGTCACGCCCCAGTCCCAAAAATACGTAGGACTAGAACACGTAAGCATGCCAGCCGCATGGATATGACAACTCCAATATATGGAAACCAAATCCACACGTACGCTGTAATATGAATATCAATCCACAAGTGGTATAAACATATGTTACAAGTCACAGGGTAAAATCTAAATCTCATCCACCAAAATCATATAGAAATAAATAACCAGTATCTATGAAACTAGATCTCAATAAGAAGTATCTAAGGATGATAGTTGGATGGAAACAAATCCACTACCAACTCAAATGGGAAAAGTAAATACAATATAAGTACCACTCACTCAAACAATATAAGTACTAGCTATCAATCACGGCTCGAAGAGAAGACATCCACGAAGCATACCCAACCATCCAAATCCGCGCTCCTGCAAATACTCAAGAACAGATACACCTGGCAGCGGACCAGGTCCTCAGAGGGACATAACAAGATACTTAAACACATGCCAATAAAGTACTGAAATAAATATCCAATGGGTCACCTAACCGTCTAAAGTGAATGCAGTTTAAGAACAACTTTCCCAACGCGTGGGCTATCTGGCTAAAATAAGATTGGCATAGTTCTCTTGGAGATCCAGGGGCCTACAAAGGCACGGCGTCTTTCGAACACCGGAGGCCCGCCAAGTAGTATATATAGGGGTCATCATGACCGCGCATCTCCGGCGGAGCGTACGGGTTACACAAGGAAAGTGCAACGGAGCCCACACGCCTTACTTGTTGTTCTCTCCACCCCATGCTCTAAGCATGTCACATCCATGACACGATAATACCTCTAATAACTGCCAAGTCTACTAGCATGCAAAGTTTCTAACAGCAGTTATTCCTAACGCACGGCCCACACGTACAGGAGGCCAACCTGCACGCAAGTCCGTGATCTACATGAGACTCACAACTCGTATAACAACTGTGTCACGGCCAATGAACCTAAAGATGCTACATGATGATGGGGTAGTCTCATAAACAAGGTCAATGCAAATACATAAATAAAAACATACCGCGACGACACCGTCGCGCGCATTTTTATATAACAGTTAAAATATATGAAAGGACAGAAAATAAAGATGCATGCAACATATGGAATATAAATAACAGTACAATGGCAATGTATACTTTTCTGACAAGGAAGCTGTAATGTACCAATAACCTGCTCCAAAAATCGCGCAGAACAATCCAATATCCTATGTACACATAAATATAATATAATAGAATCATTAGTCATTACACTAGCACATACTCAACCACATTTACACTGGAATCAGAGGGTATACTAGGGGTAACACTAGTTATCTAACACGGTCAATTACGCATTGAATTACGCGGGTGTCGCGTCTTCAAGTACTGTACGAAATCAGTCAGTCAACTGACAGGTGTCTATGCCAGTACGTTAGTGTACGCAAGGCAGACAAATTCACAAGTTCTTAGGGTCAACATGGTCAAGGTAAGTATGGGATAGTCCACGATGTCCTAGGGTCATACAGTCTGAATATTTAGTCATAATTATCAATTAGCATTTACTTACATATATATTCATATAACTATATAATAATATAACCATTAATTTATTTTAATTTATTTAATTCTGGAATAATTACTCTAAAATCCTATTTTAATCTTATTATTTTGATTTTTATGTTAATTCCTAAATTTTGTCCAAAGAAACTAAATTTTATCAACTCGAGACTCATGGCACGCAAATCGAGGCGATCTGTTGACCAAAAAGTCAACCGATACAAACTCGACTTTCATGTATGATTTCCTGTATATTTCAGCATCAAAAATATACTGGAATTTATGGCTCGTCTAAATTCAAATTCGTTTGAAAATTATGGCACATACAAATTTTGTATTGTGCACTGATGGTTAAATTCTAACCTAGAAGTTCTACAGAATTAACAGTATACAAATACTTTGAAATAAATTCTGGGAAAAATATATGTCAATGATCTCGACATTAGCTTTCCAAAACTTTAAACGGTTCGTGATTCTGATTCCTGGTTCTCCCGAAACCGCGAAAACATCGAAACACGTCTATTTTCGGACATGCTGTGCTCTACGAATTTTCCAGAATTTAATACTAATAATTTAGAAAAACAATTTATATTATCAGAAAGCTAACCTCATTATCGTTCTAACAAAAAAAATGGAGCATGTTTGGAGTCCGAAGCTAGGAGATATTGTCTTTTTAATTCGTCATAACTAGTAGAAAATGAGGCTGAATTTATGACTAATTTTGACTATTTTTGGACGAAAAAGAGAGGAATTTGGAAAAGAAAAATATGAAGGATGAGGTATTTATAATGGTGGACACTACTTAATTAAATAAGAATAGGATTGGTTAATTTGGATAGGATTATGATGAATTTAAATAAGGATATGATATGCATGAAGTTGATTTCCTAGTAGGTTCAGGATTTGAATTAATTTAAAATAGAGTTTGAATTTATCTCAATAATTTATAATCTTAAATATAATTAAAGATAATACAAATAATTTATAAAATCTTATTAATATCTATTAACACTAAATTGGTATCTATCTAATATTAAGACTATATATATCCAAATAAATCCTAAATAATTTTAAAATCTAAATAAATTTCTTAAAATTCTAAATAAATTACAAAAAATATAATTAAATATTTCAAACTAAAATAAATATTTGGTAGGAACGACATGCAAGTATGGTCGTATAGTAAATCATAGAAGTCCTAGAAATTTATGTTTTCTAAGTTTTAATTACCAAAAATTCTAGAAAAATTTCCAAAAATCTAAAATAACCTAAAATAATTCTAAATGAATATTTATATAAGTAAATATATCAAGAAATTTATTTTCTAATTAACTAAGAGCATATTCTAAATAAATTCAACATATATAATAAATATAATAATATAAAATATACACAAAGTACCTATTTTGGGTGAGGGAGTTTACACGATCCCCGGCTCCTCCCCGACCCCCATGCGCGTCTTCGAGTCCGACCCTGTCGCCTCCGTCAAGCTCCGGATCCAGAGCTGCCGCAGCTTCGTCGTCAAGAAGCAGAAACTCGTCCCCAAACCTCCGCTGACTCCGTCGCGTGCAGCCCCCCACACGTGTGCGTCTCCGCAGTGTGCTGCCCTCGCGCGTGCGTGCGCCTACGCCTCGATTCTCCCCCGTGCGCACGGCTCCGTCCCGTGTCGCTGCTGCTGCTGCTGCTGCTGCTGCCGTCGCTTCTTCTTCTTCTTCTTCTTCTTCTACGCTTCTTCTTAGGACTGTAAACAAAATTGGCAGTCCTTCAAATAGGAAGGATTTTAATTTTTTTTTACAGTCCTAATTATTTAGGACTGTCGCAAATCAATATTTTTGATAGTCCTAATTATTAGGACTGTCAAAAATGTTGACAGTCTTCAAATTGAAAGGACTGTCAACAATTTGACAGTCATGAAATTTTTTTTTGACGTGACTGATGTAATATTTTAATGGCAAACTTGTAAAAAAAAATCAAAAATTTGGACTACCTCAGTAATTGTTGTAGTGCCGTATTTTATAACCGTTAAAGCAGTTTGTTTCTGTGGGCCAAACATGTACCAAGGTTGATCATGAATGGACTGGCCCGAGGGTGAGAACCAACCCGCCCGGCCCTTTTTGCCAGGGTTTAAGCCTGCCTGCCTGCCTGCCTGCCTGCATGCTTCGAGTGATTTTGGGAATTAGGGTTTTGAGAGAGAGAGAGAGAGAGAGAGAGAGAGAGAGAGAGACGACGACCCGGACGCAATCCATCCATGCCGGCGCTGTCATCCCACTCTCCAGTCACCACCATCAGCTCTCTCTTCTCCCCATCGATCGCTTATCTCCCTGCCGAGAATCTCTTACTCCATCGCTCTCCCCAGTGCCATAGGAGGGTTCCGAGAATCAGACTCAGGGCTAGGCGGTCGGCAAAGACATCCGTCCAGTGTTCCGGCGCCGGAAAAAGCCAGACCCCTCCTCCCAAAGAAGAAGAAGAAGAAGAAGAAGAAGAAGAAGAAGGATCTCAAGCTCGGGAGGTCGTTTGCCAGCTGCTGAAAGAATTCGGAGCTTCCGAGGAGGAATCAATACAAGTAGCTTCGAACTCGCCCAGCTATGTTGCATCTCTCGTGGAGGACGTTCTCGAACTGGACGCCCACTCTCTGTGGGGCTCGTGGAGCGTCGGGGAAGACGTTAGCAGTCTTAGCTTTAAGAGGAAGGTCTATCTCATGGCGAAGAGTAAGGGAGATGGCGGATTGCTTCCTTTTCTCGAGAGTGTCGGTCTCAAGCACTCGTCTTCTATGATCGTTGCTAGATATCTATCTACCGAAAGACTTCCTGAGCTCATCACCAAGGTCTGTCCTTCTTCTTCTTCCCAGAATATTAACTTTCATAATATATAACTGTTGGTAGTACTAATATGAAGCAAATAAGCAACTTTCAATACTTTTCAATCTTTGGTGTGTGCAATCGAGTCATATTGTATTGAAGCAGATTCCATCCAATCAAAACTCAGACTTTATTCTTCTTCTTGCGCTAATTTTCATCATATATAGTGCGGAAGCTTTTTCTATTCGTTTACGGGCTGATTTATTCACTTTATCCATGCAACATTTACAGGTCAAATTTGTCAAGGAAATCTTATTCTCAAGCAATAGCCTTAATGAACTAATTGGAAGAAATGCTCGACGAATGGTGATGCATATATCGATACCTATTGATGATGATATCCAAAGAACTTTGTCTTTTTTTGAGAAAGTGTGTATTTCCTTGTTCCATCCTCCTTTGACTATCAATTTGATGCATTTTTCATATCTTGATTTGAAATGTCACGGCATGTATAAAGTTTTCTCATAGCTTTTTTTCATGTATGTTGCAGATGGAGGCAAAGCAGGGAGGGTTGAACAAGTTAGGATATGAAGAGGCCTCTTTCTCGTTTTTAGTTGAATCATTTCCCAAGTTACTGTTGCTCTCGCTAGAAAATTGTTTGAAGCCACTGGTTGATTTTCTTGTACTAATTGGAGTTCCCAAAGAACGTGTTAGACACATTCTTTTGTCATTTCCTCCAATTTTCTTTTACGATATTGAGAGAGAAATTAAGCCAAGGATGTGTGCACTGGAAAAGGTATCCATGTCACACATTAGAGTTTTACATATTTTTCATTATTTCCTTGAAGATTTCTTGTAGGTTCACAAGCACAATTCACCATCTTTTATTTGTTCATGAAGTGCCCATGTGTATACTTCACGAGAACTAAGTTTCAGAAAACTGTAGGCTTTTGCTGGCAAGTCTAACCATAATGTCTGTATAATATATTATCTAAGCTAATCAAAACCTGTAAACAGGGTTAAATAATTACCTCCCAATACAAATGCATACACAGTTGCAGTAATACCACTTCTCTAACCTGTAGCTATTCAGCGATATTATTACCATCCTCACATGTTTCACAGAGTGAGGGGTGAGTACATCTGTTGGAAAATAGAGTTTAGTTTCAGTCAGAAGAAAATCATCTGAGGCAGTTTGGACATGTTCAATTGGGACGGATTAGGAAGTGGGCAGGAACGTAAAGTGTCGGCTAGGACTAGTGTAAGCTGAAATGAGTATTACTTAAGGCATTGAAGAATGAGACATCAACTGCTAATCTTACAGAAGAAATGGCCGTTAACAAGATGATTGGAACAAAATAATTCATGTAGTCAACCCAAAAGTTCTAGGAGAGAGAATTTGTTACTTTTGTTGTTGTATCATCTGCCTCACTTATGGTTCAACTGCTTGTATGAGACTGGGTTCTTATTTGGTTTGTGTGAAAATCATGCATTTGACACCAATAAACATAATAAGTCTGAGCTGAACTAAGGTGTGCTTGGTTCATTTCATAGTAAATTTAGTTTTCTTAGTGGTATAAACTACTTATATATTCAGTTATATGAATGAATCATGAGTGTTGTGACATGTTTGAATTGCACGAAGAGTAAAGAGGTCCTATATCGTATGAATAAGCGACGACACTACAATTAGGATATTAGAATCATTATACGAGCTTATGCCACGGAAATTGAGTAAGTTCTTGGGTTTAGAGCTAAGGCTGAGAAAGAGAAGCTTTACTTCAGCTACATTAGTATTTACTCATACAAGACTCATAAAAATAGAATATGTTGCTTGGCATGACAATAAGGCATGATGCTAGAATCTGTCCCACGGAAATAACCTTTGTAAAATGATATGTTAAGGCTGCTTACTTTTTGAGTGTCTCAAAACCTTGCACTCGTGAAAGTCTCGTGGTACAAGGATGTCCGTATCATAATAATGAATCTAAGCTGATTCATTGCTTTTGAAGATTATAAAAACATCAAAAATTGTGAATTGTGATGCTTCTCTTGATGTTCTTCGGGGTGCTGTGATGTTTGCTCAATAATACTATTAGTTTCTAGAAGCAGCTATTAGATCTTCAAATAGCTAGTATCTCTTAATATGATTGTTTACGTCTAATGAACTTGAGTGACCCTTGTGGTTACCGGGAAGAGGTATAAGACCCTGGCTGGGTGGCGGAAGATCGGTGGATCGAGTCACGGGGGTGTATTATTCCTTCCATTTATTTGGTGGGAGTTGGGGACAGTGGGCCCAAAAGACATGCAACGCAGCGTGCACAAAGTCTCGTGCGTTACGTCGGACATCTCAAAAAAAAAGTTTACGTCTCATCTTTTTTTGTTATCCCCTCACTATTTTTGTTCAAGAAAATTGGTTTGATGGCAAAAAACATATTGCTTCTAGATTTTGTTTGAACTTTTCTTAAGCATATTTTAATCTTTATCTACTTTAGGCAGGTTTTAAATACGAAGATATTGCAAGAATGCTCTTAAAATATCCATGGATCCTTTCAACCAGCATTATAGAGAATTATGAGAAGATACTTTCATTCTTCAATGAAAAGAAGGTATGACCTATATATTAAAACCATGGTAATGTATAATTTTTGAATATACGTAGAATTGACTACTTACTATCTTATTCTTAATATTGATGTTGTTTTATTGCTATCCATTTGGTTGTAAACTCTTCCAGTCCTAGAAAAAGGATTAAAAAAGGATTACCGTTGTAGATCGGATGATCAAAATTGTGAACCTTAAAAATTCTTATCAGAGTATAGTTTTTAAACATGTGAGTTTATCGATATGCCATTCCATGTCTTTTGCTTGTGTCATTTCCCAATGGCAAAGAGTATCATTTTACCTCTTCTTCTCTACTCCCTTTTAGTTTGGGGTAAGTTAAAGGTTGCTCCTTGTTTGCATGAGCTTAAAGTGCAGACCAAAAAGATAGGTCTTCCTACTCATCAACTGACAGTCTAGGTTTTATGGCAATGACCCTCTTGCTGGTAGCTACATTGGTTGGGAACTTGGCACCAACACGGAGGGTGGATGTCCTGGTGACAACTATCATTATGGAGCTTCTTATGTTCCATGCAGACCCAAATGTTACGGGAGAAGGCCTGGAAAACGATGATGGCGATATTCCCTCCAACCTAACTACTATGTTGTCACATGCGACGCCTAGGCGCGTCTAGGCGGCCTAGGCGTGCAGGTTGGAGAGGTCTCGCCTTGACTTGGAATTTTTTTTTCTGGGTAAGGTTTTGCTCACCTAGGCGCGCCTAGAGTTGCCCGGGGAAAAAAAGGTTCGCCTAGGGTTGTCCAATTATGCTTATTATCTTTACTTGATGTTGAATATTGGTTATTTCATATTTGTTGCTTCTTATATTACTTTTATGCTTATTGCTTAATGCTATTAGTTATACTACATATTTGTTGTATGCATAATTGTAAATTTTTTTAATTCAAGAGCAGCGGATCCTGGACGGACGTCTAGGCGGCGCCTAGGCGAGGCGGGTGGTCTGTCGTCTCGCCTCGCCTAGTGCCCAGTACAACATAGCCTAACTCTATGATCGTGAATTATCTTGCATAAAATTTGGCCAATATCGCAAAAATATCATGATATATAACACATCCAAATGCACCCTAATGCACCCTGAGGGCTTGTTTGGCAACCGGAAACTAAATGAAACTAGGAAAGTTAGTTTCTTTGGAGTTTCTATAAAGTAGAGAGAGTAGGTTTCAAAACAAAAATGGATGTTTGTTTGTTTAAAACTAGGATATAGAAAGTATGACATAACACTATTAATTAATATATTTAGAAATATTACTGTATGTGGGAAAACCATGTCACATAGATTTTTTTAAATGGACAATAATAAGTCCTCTCTAGTTTATTGACTTCCCGCCCTTTTGAATGGAAACTAAATCAAGGCCTAGTTTTCCTGTATGATGATGTGGCATGTTGTTTCTGAAACAAGTTTCTAATAGACAAACACATCTTCGATGGAAATTAAGAGCACTTTGTCAGTTTTAGTTTGCTACTTCTTACTTCTTACTTTCCAACTGCCAAACAGGCCCCAAGTAATTCAAAGGCCTAATTTCCATTTATGATGATGTGGCATGTTGTTTCCGAAACAAGTTTCTAATAGACAAACATCTTGGGTGGAAACTAAGAGCACTTTCTTTTAGTTTGCTGCTTTCCTTCTTACATTCCGATTGCCAAACAGGCCCCAAGTAATCCAAGTACTTCATATTTTCCAGGTTTCCTTATGTTCAGTAATCTGCAAGGGCTTTGTATCAAGTACTTTGCTTAGTTCTTCTTTTCTTCCTTGTAAGTCGAAAATATTTTTCTGTACTGCGTATGAGTCTAATGACTTCTCTTTTGCAGATGTGCCATTTATTCTTTATCATATACTATTAATCTGGTAGCAATATTTGCATTCAGGTTCCAAAATCGAGCGTTGATCTTGCAATCAAAAGTTGGCCTCATTTGTTGGGGTGTAAAACAAACAAAATGATGCCAATTGTTGACCAGTTTGGCGATTTAGGTGTTAACAATAAGATGCTTGGTCGAGTTATCTCTTCAAGTCCTCAGTTGCTCCTTAGAAAACTTAATGAATTTCTTGAGGTTAGCAATTTGCTGATAGTTTTTGTATTCATCTTCATTTACATCAAGTGTTTTAAAATATAATTATCTTAGTAGCATGTAACATCTCAGATTGTGTGCTCCTTAAAGACATAATGATGTAGTATAGAATTCAACTTCCATGCAACTTTAAACAGAGGACAGTCGTATGTTTAAGTTCGAGGCTTGAGCAACTTGGTGAGATGTCTTTCCCATGCGGTTTAACTGCTTGCTCAACATGTTCTATAAGATTTATAGAGCAAGAACCTTGTTTGTGGGTACAACAATAGCAACAAGAAAACCTTTATTCCCAAATTTCTGTGGTCATCTCCTTGTCTGTCCAGTAGCACGTAAAAATCTGGAGATTTATGCTGAACCTTCTGGTTAGAGTTTATATGTTACATTTTCCTATGATAATGTTGTATGAGACATCTTGCGTCCACCCTTACCAAGTAATAGAGATGTCAGACAGCCGGTCCTGATTACCCAGACAGTTGGTCCTGATTATTTGCGCATACATTTTTTTTAACAGTAAGGTAGGTTTTGCTAATACGAAGTGAACTACCATGAAGGCATGATTTCTTTTGCCGAACATGTTCTTGACAAAAATGCCTTTAGTACAGGAGGGTCAGCTTAGATCAAATAGTAGTTGCTAGAAAAATATAGATTTGGCTATTGTTTGAACATCCAAAGTCAGACATGTTTTATAAGGAGTTTGTTAATTTAAATGTTGAAGGCTGCAAAGCTTGCAAATGGAATTGACAAGTTCAGCTGTCTGGTAGTTCACGAGTATCAGCATACTTTTATATTTTGAATATTCTTGTTACTTATTCTGTACTAGATGGAATGAGAGAATACATAATTCAATATCGGTTGACCCAGTAGCATATTCACTTACAAAATCCACTATTCGCTGTAAATTGACTTCACAGATTGATTGTAAACAGTAATTGTTTTGCTTCAAACATTCCAATTTCTCTTACTATAGGCAAAATGGTTTAAAAAAAGAACTTTAGGAAGCTTTTTTTCCTTCCAAATTCTGAAGTCCCTTCCTTCCTCCTCAATCCCCTCAAATGAGACTAAACTACTGATTTTAAATTTTCAAACTCACACCCCCTGAGTCAGTATCTCCTCTACCTGCCTATTACACAGCTTTTGTGAGACCGTCTTGTTTTAAATATCCTTCAATGTTTATTGCGTGCATCTTCCTGTAGCTGCTAGTTTTTGCATGATAATATCGTGAACTTGTTGTTTGGCCTTTCAGGTGGTTTCATTTATGGAAGAAATTGGTTTTGATGGCAAAACCACAGGTAGAATTTTATGTCGCTGTCCAGAAATATTTGCTGCCAGTGTGGACACCACCATCAGAAAGAAAGTTGATTTTCTCACAGATTTTGGCATCGTGAGAAGCCATATTTCAAGGGTTATCAGAAAATATCCTGAACTTCTTTTATTAGACATCCATAATACTTTACTTCCGAGGTATGAAATAAAGAAGTTGGAGTTTCTTAGTGTTTCTCTAGTCGAGTATATTCTAGTTCTATGTTGCAAGGTTCAGTTTTAAGTTTTTAACTTGAATTGTATTCAGTATTATTATTTTTTATTCTAAATCATACTACTTTCTGATACATATCAGTTTTTATGTCATTAATTCAGCGTAAGCTAAATCTCTTGAAACTCTTCTCACTGTTTCTGCACACTAAAATTGGTTGTCATCTTGGTCTGCCCTGAGCCAGCTTAGTGGAGGAGGTAAAGATGCCTGAAAGAACTGGCAGAATGGTTAGTTGAGTCATATATGCAACTTGGATTGGTTATTTTGGATCAATCTTAGGACTCATTGAAGTCACTTCGGTCTTTGTTTTGATTCAAGTGGAGTAATTTTCTGGGATTTTCTGGGCTTAGCCCACGTCAGCTGAGTATTTAATTTTGTTAAGAATTATGTGAGCACAGTCCTCTGTTCAGAAGAAGAAAATGAAGGATTTTCTGGGTAAAGACACTCTGATGGATATGGCTTGTGTTCAACTATGGAGTGCGACTAGTAGGAGTCGATACAACGAACCAGGGCCATATTAGTGGCTGTAACCGTGTCAGGGGTATACTTTGTCAGGGGTACAGTGGTAGTGTACCCCCGTAACCTAAACAATGTCAGGGAGGTACACTGCTAGTGTATTAGAATTACTCCAATTCATTCCAAAGGTGGTGGTGGCGGGTGTGGGTGGGGCGATAATCCCCCACATGATATACTGGCAGTATACCATCGGAGTAGGGACTCGGCATAATTGGTGTATGGTTCAGATCCAAAGTGGTGGTAACGATTACTTTTTGGGAAAGGTTGAGGGTCCTATAAAAGATCTCCACTGGCTGGTCGGGTCAAGGAAAAAATGGGGTTTTGCAAGGGAGGGGTGTGTGTGTGTGTGGGGGGGGGGGGGGGGGGGGGGGGGAGGTTGTCTTGGAAGCCATTAAGGGAATCTTCAAGAGGAAGGAGAGAGCTCATCAGAGATCTCCATAAGAAGAGGGTTTCACATTGTGGTTTGTATATGTAACCCTTGTAAGGTTTATCTTGTTCATTCAATAAACTTATTTTTTCCCTTGCCCCGTCGGATAGGTCGAGTTTGATGGAGCCACATTGAATATTGCGGTTTGTTCTTGTGCTATTAGATTATTTGATTTGTGCCTAGCTATTTTACTCGTTGTCATTAAGGTTATTGTTATTTCTTTTTTCTTCCGCCGCGTTTAGGAAAATCACAAGAATCTCCTTGCAGTAATTTATTATGATGAAAATGATGGGTTCCCCAACTATATTATGTAGTCATAAGGTTACAATTTCATTAGAATTACAAAAAACAACACTACATAACTGACTAACATAAATAACATAGAACACCAAAGCGGACCAGTGACCATAGTATCTTCTCTCCTTATAAATCGTGCTTGAACGTCTATTTAAAACAATGGCTTGAGCTTCCCAATCGTTTCACCTTGATAAGCAGGAACAATGGACATTATACTCTGACCAATTCCCATCCCACTGAAATCTTCAGTCAGATTAGAAACAACTTCATTAAGGGCCTGTGTTGTGCTTAATGTTCTATATGTTCACTGTCGGTTCTAAGCCCAGATAAAGGTGGAGGATTGCGTTAGGCAACCAACAACCAACTTAAAACATTGTATTTTTATGAAATGCAATTATTAGTGCATATGCACCCCAAGTAGGATTACATGAAAATACGATATTTTTTTTGAAACATATGGATAGTTTGATTCGAAGAGTACATAGTTGTGAAAAGCTACATATTGCAGGTGACTTAAGCGGTCATATTGGAAAGAAGAACAATGATTACAATAGCGTGCATAGAGGTTATTGGTATGGAGTTAGGGATGAAGGAGCCGATAAAAAAACTTGATTTTGCAGTTTCATATGACCTTATAATAGCAAATACTTGTTTTAGGAAGATAAATGAACATCTAATTACTTTTAAGGACGGACCTAAATTAGCTAGACATATTACTTTTTTACTAGGAAGGTTATGTATGCAAAGATTGTAAAGTTATACCATGAGAGAACCTAACCATTCAACATAGATTGATGGTCTTAGATATTAACATTAGAAAATGGAAGAGAAAGACTAGGGTGGAGAAGAGATTGAGAACCAAATGTTGAAACTTGAAAGGAGAGAACTTAATAATTTTTAAAGATAAGATGACAAAGGAAGGAATATGGTACAAGAGAAGATTCTCATATTATGTAGTACAATATGACAAATATTATGTAGTACAATATGACAAGTTATGTCAAGAAAGTAGCAAGAGAGATTCTAGGAGTGTCAAAAGGTAATGATTGGACCTCGAAAGAAAGTTGGTGGTGGAACGAGGAAGTTCAAAAGTTTTTGAAGCCTAAAAGAAGTTCCTATATAGATTGATAAAAGTGGAGAGAATAAAGTAGCAAAAAAAGGAAACTAAGAAAGCAATTATTGAAGTTAAATCTAAGAGCTATGATTATTTATATAGAAGGTTAGAAAGTAAGGAGGGAAAAAGATATTTGTAGGCTTGATAAGATTAAGAAAATGAGGAGAAGAGACTTAGGTAATTATTTGTGTCAAGAGTGAGGACCAAAATGTATTAGTAAGAGAAAATGATATTAAGGAGATATGGAGTTATTTTCACAAGCTACATAATGAGAACAACCTATAAAAGCTTACTTTAGTTTCAGCTTTAACCCAAGATAAGTCATATTGCTATTATTGTAAAATTAATTTTTGAAGTCAATGATGCATTAAAGAAATGAACAATAGAAAGCGGTAGGACATGATAATATTCATGTTGATGTTTGGAGATGTTTAGAAAAGAAATTCAACAAAGTCAAGGACTATAAGGATACCATATGAAAGTAGAAGCAATATTATAGTACCCCGTATATAAGAACAAGGAACATATACAAAAGTTGTAATAATTATCGAGGAATCAAGCTTGAGTCGTACCATGCAATTATGGAGAGAGTGATTGAGCAAATATTAAGAAGAGACTAAGGGCCTACTTGCTTAGTAGTTTAAAAGCAGTTTTTTGCTTTTAAACGTTAACTCCGACCAAAAACGCGTTTGGCAAACAACTACTCCAAAATTGGTTTCCAAATACCCACGTTATAAATCAGCTTTCAGAGAGCGGGTAAAAGTAGTTTTCTAAAATCTGTTTTCCCAATTTGCGGGGCCCACCCCCTACCCAACCTCCTTCTTTCTCTCTCCTCATTTGGGACTCTAGAGAAAAAACCGAGGAGCCCCCGGAGAAGAAAGCTAGGGTTAGGGTCGTCCTCGACCATCGTCTGTCATCCTTCGGCCTTGAGCTCGTCCTCGACCATCGTCCAGCGGAAGCCGACCTCGACCATCGTCCTCGTCGAACTCGGGCTCCGCCGTTTCAGCCTCGAGGACGACGACCTCGCCGCTGCGTCGCCTGGAGACGAACGACTGCGTCGAGGACGGCGACCGATCATGGGAACCCGAGGACGACAACCTCGTCGCTGCGTCGCCTGGAGACGAACGACCTTGTCGTCGACTTTGTAGCTCCTCCTGACACTACGAGCTCGTCGTCGTCATCGACTTGGGAGCTCGTCGTCGTCATCGACTTGGGAGCTCCTTCTCGGCCACCTTGAGCTCGTCGTCGACTTGAGAGCTCGTCCTCGTCCTCGTCGTCGACTTAGGAGCTCCTCATCGGCCGCCTCGAGCTCGTCATCGACTTGGGAGCTCGGCCGTCGCGAGAAGAAACCTAGGCATCAACACCGGCCAGAGAGGGGTGGTGGAGACGACCTCCGGGAGGGCTTCGACAAGGACGCGGTCACGAGATGGACACGGTGGACTCAGGACACAAAGATGGACACGTTTGAGAGGCACACTTGGACACGAATGAAGACATCATTTTCTACAATTTTTAACCAAACACAACTTTCAACTTTTGTGTTTTAAAATTATTTTTCAGATGAAAGTAACCAAACGTAAACTCAGAATCTCTATACTCAGAAAACAACTTTATAACTTACTTTTAGAAAATTGTTTTCAGAACAAAATTTCAGAAATACTATCCAAACGGATCCTAAATTTTCAGAGAATTAGTTCGTTTTTATGTCGGAAAGGTCTACTATGGAAGCCATTTAATTTTAAGAAGATTAATAGAATAATTTAAAGGAAAAAGGGAGAGTTTTGCATATGATTTTTATTGACTTAGAGAACGATCGAGTTCCTAGGGAGATAACTACGGTAGGTTTTGAAGAAGAAACAAGTCAATAATAGTTATATTGATACTTTAAGGATTTTAAGGATATGTATAGAGCTACGACAACCGTGCAAACTATTGGAGGAGATAGTAATTCGCTCTCTATTACCATTGGTTTATGTTAAAGATCAATGTCGAGTCCTTATTTTGCGATAGTTAAATTTATGGATGAAATTGCTATGCATATCCAGGAGGAGGTTACATGGTATATGATGTTTGGTGATGATATTATGTTGGTTGGTGAGGGAGAGAATGGTTGGGTGCTAAAATAGAAGCGTCGAAAGATATTTTGGAATGTAAGGAATTTAGGATTAATAGAACGAAAACATAGTATGTAATTCCAATCCCAAGTCAAAGAGAAATGAGGGAAGAATCCATATAGATGGACAAGAGATACATAAGAGTGATAACTTTTGGTATTTATGATAAATCATTCATTGTAATCGTGAGATTGATAAGAATGTCGTGCATATAATTAAAACATGATTGTTGGAACGGAGTGCCTCTAGATTACTTTGTGATATGAAGATACATGTGAAATTGAAAGAAAAATTCTACAAGACTATTATAAGTCCCGCCATGCTTTATGTATCAAAGTGTTAGGCAAGTAAGAAACTACAAGCCTAGAAAGTGTAGCCGAAATGAGAATGCTAATGTGGATGAGTGACAATACATTTAATGATATGATAAGAAATGAATGTATCGTGGAAAGTTAGAAGTTGCGCCAATTGAGGATAATATAGTAGTTAATGGAACTGCTAGGACTAGATGTAGGACTAGAACATGATTTGAAGTGGTAAAAATGATATAGATTTTGTTAGCATTACATAGGATATTGCCTTATAGAGCCGAAGGAAGAAGAGAATTCAAACAACCGGTCCCAAAAATTTAGGATAAAGGCTTTGTTGTTGCTGCTTAGTGTTAGAAAAATTATCTCCAGAATTGCTTCTGGAGACTGTCAGCATACTCTTCTTTGCCACATGACCTGTACAGGATTCAGTTGTGCTTAGGATTTGAAAACACAAATTTAAAGATGTATCCTATTATTCCACAAAACCCAACAGAGAGCCATGACAATTCTATCAACAGGTTATCTAACCCTGCCAATGGCATTATAGGTTATCTAACCGTGTCAGTGTCATTATAGGTTATCTAACCCTGACAAAGACATTATTGTAATAAAATATATTGGGGTCTAAAGTTTCCCAGACATTTTTTTGTACCTTTCAGAAAATTATCTCTACTATTCAACAATATGATGATTGATATCCACAAATTTCAGTAAGAAGAATGAGAACAAGGACGTACATAAATACTTTTCCAGAGCTCCTTAAGGGCCATTCTCCGTTATGTTAAACAACCAGAGTGCTCACTTTCAGCAACCATGCATAGAGAGGTCATAGAGCTTTATTTATTCATTATGCCTTTCAATCTGAATTAGCAAATGCCTATTTTTCGATGATTGCTGATATTTCTCATTCGTTCTGTACTTTGTGCCTTTTCATCAGTTATTTGTTCACCGTATTAGGAATTGATTGCCAATAGTAGCTCAATGTTGCATTTTAATGGATATGGTCACCTTAATGATGTTTGTGATGCCCATGCCTTTGCAGGATGAGGTATTTAATGGACATCGGGCTATCAAAGAGGGATGTATGTTCCATGATCTGTAAATTTTCTCCTCTACTTGGTTATAGTGTTGAGGTTGTTTTGGAACCGAAGCTTGAGTTTCTCTTAAGGACCATGCAGAAGCCGCTGAAGGAAATTGTGGAGTATCCTAGGTATTTCAGTTATTCAATGGAGAAGAGGATTAAACCCAGGTTCTGGGTGCTGAAGAGCAGAAACATTGATTGTAGTTTGAAAGATATGCTGGGAAAGAACGATGAAGAGTTTGCAGAGCAGTACATGGGTATTGGAAGATTACTTGTAGTGCCTTCTCCCGCTCCATCTAATAATGGTTCATAAAAATTACAATTCAAACGGTGAGGAGTTTGCAGAGCAGTACATGGGTACATGGATAGGAATTTTTTTGCTATCATTTCTTCCTCAACATAAAAATGGTGCACACAATATTCAAGCGATGGACCTATATTGATAGATTAAGTGTCTGTAAGGTGAGAAGAGGCATCAGGTGTTGTGGCAGCAAACCTGCCACTTGCTCTTCGCATATTATCTTGGAGGATGGCCAAGTTACAGAGGTACGATAAATGTTTTGCCAATGTGCATGGAAGAACTTCGTTGGAAAAAAGTCGATGTACGGACTAGAAAAAGGTGGTAAGATGTGTTACGGAGTAGAGTTACATTAACAGAAAATAGCAAGTATAGAATACACTTATAAATTACGAGAAGAAGTGTATACCAGTATGTGGTTTATGTGGCATATGTCGTGCTTGTAACTCATCCAGTTTACAAAAGTGAGGCATCTTATTCATGTAATGATTGTTTGGTATATGGTTCAACTTCTTCTTTACTTGCCATTCTTTCGTATCTAGGTTACTGAATGCGAGAACTTGAAGTTAGTGAAATGGCATATATGTTGATTCTAACATAGTGTCTAATCTAAGGTGGTAAGTAGTTGTGGACAAATTGATCCTTTAGTGTATTACTTATATTTTGTTACAAGAACATGTAATTACTGCTTTTGGTCCTTACATGATGTAATTAGGATTGGGTAATTCCCTACACTGTTAAGTCTGCTGTCTCTGCAAGGTCATCAACTAAAAGGGCAATGGGATCTTTCTAGTGGAACTTGTTCTAAAGCATTCAGCATTATGTATTCTGATGAGAAGATATGTGGCTTGGTGCAGGGTTGCTTTTGTGAAGATTGTTGATCTCTGCTAACCTGAATGACTGCATTTGCGGTTAGAGAGTACCTAGATTATCAAGCAGTGAAGCTTTATTTTAATCTTTTTTAGCAAGTCCATGGATTGCCAGTTTATGGACTAGTTTATTTTTTTTTAAGTGGTTAGTGAGCGCCAGTGATGGTTTTCGATTATTTTATTAGAGTAATTAACAAAGTGATGCACTTGCCTCCTCAAGGATCCAATGTAGAATCTGCGTCCTCCGATTGGGACGCTAACCACATTCCCGTGGATCTATACTACGCCTCCCGCTGTATGAAATAATTCCTTCCTTTTGGTAAAGAAGAAGAAATTGATAGGAAGCAATGGCAGTGGATCTGGGACAGAGTGTGCTTCTCAAGATCACAGCCGCACCCGGGCTCTCCAACTACTACTACAAGTACTACTACTACTACTACTACTACTACTTGGCCTATTCCCATCTGGGGAAGAGGAAGAGGAAGAGGCCGGTGACTGATAGTTTATATGGACGGAATCTCATGCACTACGGACATGCCTGGTGGGACGTGCCCGTGGTGTGAATCAAGGGACTAGCTCCTGTCCAGTGCTGTCCATGGAAGAAAGGTCGACTCTTGTCAGTGGGTGGATCAAGTCATGGTCAAATGCTCCTTTTGAAATCAATGAAACCTTTACGCATATTCTCTTTAAAGAATACAAAATTGACTACATTATACATGGTGATGATCCTTGCCTACTTTCCCATGGAACTGATGCTCATGCTTTATTAGCAAAAAAGGAAGGACGTTAGAAGCAGATCAAGCGCACGGAAGGTGTCTCCAGCACTGATATTCTTGGTACTATCAAACTCTACTCTATCCGTTCCATTATGTTATACTTGTGATATTTGTTGGAAAAGGAGTGCGACAATATTTTTCAAAATCAGAGAGTACCTGCAAGAGAACTTAGTAATATAATGCACAAACTAAACACCAAACCACAGAAAAATAATCCACGTAGACAGAGAGAATTTTGACATGGAAAATTCTTACGGAGAAAAATCACGGGACGATCGGAGTCCAATCCTGAAAAACCTCCACTAATAGAATAAAGAGAATACACCCTCTACAAGCTCCTCCCGATCCAACATGGATCACCACAACACTTAGGAATAGAAAACAGATCACACCACGAAGATAGAAGACAATGAGAAATTATCCAAAATGATCTCCTCCTCCGAAACGGCCTTCAATCATTCATTCTTTTTCCCAAAGTTGCAATGACACTCTTGTCTCATTTTCTCCTCTTTCTTGAGATGATATGTTATTGTTAGATTATGAATTAGGGTTAGAAAAACCTAATATATACCCTCTAATTCCGTAGCTAATCCTGGACCATAGGATACGATCCAACGGTGTATAAAATACCTCTGAATTTTCGTCCAGCCCGCCGACCG
The DNA here is from genome assembly GCA_036927795.1 of Iris macrosiphon. Lineage (NCBI taxonomy): Eukaryota > Viridiplantae > Streptophyta > Magnoliopsida > Asparagales > Iridaceae > Iris > Iris macrosiphon. The sequence goes on along the minus strand of JAYESA010000003.1, from coordinate 193,374,707 downwards.
TACTCGGACCGACTTCGGTTTTGAGGTTCTGGAACACCACACCGAGTTCGGACGAAACTCGGCCCCCTTCAACAGATTGCTCCTCCTTCCTCCCGAGTTTCTTCGACCAATCGAATGGATCTCGTCGCCTTCCCGAGCTTCTCTGACCACAGACGGCTCTCGTCGCACTCCGAGGTGTTCTCCACATAGGTTGGGAACTCCACCCACTCCAACAAATTTTTCCCTTTACAACTATGTGGAGGGGATCGTCACCCCGACGATCTGCCTGTAGTACTCAAACTTTTTCCTTGGAAGAATCTTTGTGAACATATTTTCTCCGTTGTCGTCTGTATGAACCTTCTCAAGCGCCGCTTCCTTCTTCTCAACAGCATTTCGTATCCAATAATACCGGGTCTCAATGTGCTTGAACCGGCTATGAAATGTCTGGTTCTTCACAAGTTGAATAACACTCTGACTATCGCAAAGCAAAGGATACTGCTCCTGCTTTAGCCCAATTTTCTGCAACAACTTCTTCATCCACATCAACTCCTTGCAAGCCTTCGTCGCCCAATGTACTCTGCCTCTGTCGTCGACAAGGCAACGCACTTATGCAAACACGACTGCCACGATACTGCTCCACCAGCAAACATCATCACATAGTCCGAAGTCGACCGCCTCGTGTCTACATCTCCAGCTATATCAGCGCCGGTATATCCAACCAGCTTCAGCACGTCACCACCAAATGAAAGTCTCCAATCGGCAGTGCCCTGAAGATATCGTAGAGTCCACTTGACCCCACTCCAATGTACCCTTTCAGGATTGCAAGTGTACCTGCTAACGGTGCCGACTGCGTGAGCAATGTCTGGCCTCGTACATACCATAGCATACATAAGACTTCCCACAACTGAGGCATATGGAACCCACTCCATATCTTCCTTCTCGTCCTCGGTAGATGGACACTGCTCCTCAGTGAACTTAAAGTGAGCCGCAAGGGGGTTACTCACTATCACGTCCCGATTTTCGCTAAATCGATAATCGTCCCCCTGGCGTGATGCCGTGCACGCGTAAGGCGCGCGTGGACAAGGCCTAGGCATAATGATATACTTTAGAACAATTGCAACATAGTATGCAAATAAGATATCACACTTGGGATATAGAAAAGTTCTCTTTATTTATAATGAACATCTGGTTACAGACTCTTGACCCAAAAGTAATAAAGATGCCGTACGGGCTTACAACTTGGACATAAAATGAGATAGCCGATCCATACATTACATCTCTTACTAATATTTCATAAAACACAAAATACCTTGGGTGCGAGTTAGCACCATCGCCTAGGAGCTTCAAAATGGAAGTGCAAGATCCTTTCTTGATTATATACTTGGGCTTCCAAAGTCACAATACGAACGCGCCTGATCAGGGAATGGTTGGAGAAAGCTTCAGCTCCTCGCCGCGTCGCCTCGGCTTGGAGAACCTGCTACAACGAGGGTCAGTACTTCGAAAAGTACCGACGAGGGCGAGTTAACCCAACATACCAAATCAACATCGTATTCATGTGAACATGCAATATTTTTATTATGTGATCTTTCTATCTTGTCTTAGTTCAATTCTTTATATATGATAGAATAGAATGACATAACAAAATGCGCCACCGTTCGGTGACTTTACCTGTACCGTATGAACCACTTGTACACAACTTACCATGAACTTCCCTGCTACGAAGACATAGTTAGTTTGTACAGTTTAAATATACATAAAGATCACTGTCTTGACTAGCCGTCATGGATCATAGTCTGGGTAGATGGCGATATTTGCAGCGTAGGTAGCGAGCCCCGCTACAAACTTCCGCCTCACCCGTGCTAAGTTGCTAGCACAACTAACTGACGTTCCGCCCGGGACGAATCGGCCCCGGTGCCCCGACGATCGTTCGCAGGAACCAAGACCCTTGTGCACAAGATTATCCATGACCATTGACGATCTGAACACTAAGTTAACATACGAAGCATTTCAAACATCAATATGAGAGAAACTGCTTTAGCACAATACGATGGCATAGTCTCCTGGCTGTTATGATCAACTCACAAGTTATGTACTATCCATTGAGCAATCATAGATGAATAAGTTCTAACTACAACTGAACACAAAATAGCTATATGTATAACGGACATGCACGCATCAATGTTATCGCATAAAATTTTGTGTGACAAGCATTATAAGTGTTTCAAGTCGACTTCTTCTTTATTCTGACTCAATTTTATTATTTTGGTATCGTTTGATCGAAATGCACAAATGGTCAATTTATTAAGAACGAAGACTTGAAAGAAGGGCGCTAATAGAAGTAAATCCATTCACTAGTTGGTGAACTGGGAGAGAGAAGGGGAGATCTTCAAGACTCCGCTCGTACGTCGCCTATACGATCACCTGCACGAACCAACATATAATCAATATCTCCTGCTTCAGTCTCCAAGGGTTCGATACGAAATACGAAATCCTAAGAATGAAGGCAATAAATAAAATCCATTAAAACCGTTCAAGAAAATGCAAGTCACAAAACCAACAAGAAGGCAACCAAGCGGCATCGAAAAGGGGCAAGGTAACCAGCGCAACGGAAAGACCTCTCTCGACTCTGCCGTCGAGTCCTTCCTTGAGGCATGATCCGTTGAATGTGGGACCTGATTCCGAAGAAACCAATCCATAACGAGAAAATAATCTTGATTCAATATGTCCCGATCGAACGATACCAAGTATTTCTTAGCCGCTCTCCCCGAACAGGGAGAACGAGGCACTACATCTGAACCAAACTAACAAAAAGTTTCGTCCTCGAAACTTAAGAATAGAACCTACCCCTAGAAAATAATGAGGAAAACTTTTTTCTCATGTCTGATTCGAGTTCCTAGGTCGATTCCTCGACCGAGTGGTTCCGCCAAAGAACGTGCACTAGCGAGACTGCCCGATTCCATAACTGCTTCTCTTTACGATCTAAAATCTGAACTGGATCTTCGGCGTATGATAAGTCTGCCTGCAAATCCAGCTGACCGAAGTCTACCACATGGTTCGGGTCATGCACGTACTTTTTAAGCTGTGACACAGAAAATATCATGCACTTTTGACAGGGCTGGTGGCAATACAATTTGATAGGCAACTGAAGTGACTCATTTGAGGATTTCGAACGGGCCAACGAATCTTGGACTTAACTTCCCTTTTACTCCAAATCGCATGACTCCTAGCATGGGTGAGACCTTTAAAAACATATGGTCTTCCTCAAAGAACTCAAGGGGTCATCCACGAAGGTCGGCATAGCTCTTCTGCCGGCTTTGTGCTACTTTTAGTCGCTCTCGGATCAACTGAACCTTTTGGATTGTTTATTCAACTAGTTCTGGCCCAAGGATTTGCCGCTCCCCAACTTTATTCCAGCAGATCAGTGACCTACACTTCCGTCCAAACAGAACCTCGTACGGAGCCATTTGGATGCTGGACTGATAACTGTTGTTGTATGCAAATTCGGCCAACGGTAGGTGAATGTCCCAACTTGACTTCGAATCGATTATGCAGAGACACAACATGTCTTCTAGTACCTGATTCACCAGTTCTGTTTGGCCATCGGTTTTAGGATGGTAGGCTGAGCTGAACTTCAACTTGGTCCCCATCGCTGACTGAAGGCTTTCCCAGAAACGTGATAGGAATCGTCCGTCCCGATCTGATACTATGGAAACTGGCACTCCGTGCAGCCAAACTATCTTATCAAGGTAGGTCTGGGCAAGGCGATCGATTCTCCAAGTATCTTATCAAGGTAGGGCTGGGCTGCGGGATAGCTACTGTGGTGGACAGGGAAGAGATGAATGGTGGTGGTGCAGGTGCAGTGGTAGTGTTGTGTTGTCGACGAGGGGGAGGACATGCCGGAGAAGAGGAGGAGGAAGGTGGAGATGGTCCAGCGAGGGAGGAGAGGTCTGGAGACGATGACGATGGGAGGAGACGCGACTCCAGTGGGTTGCTCTGGTGGAGTCGATGACAGTGAGGAGAGGAGAAGCTCAGGGGTGGTGATGGCGGTTTGCGGTTCAGGCGATGGTGGACGAAGGTGGTGGCTGCTGGTGGAGTGCAGCGGGGTTCAGCGAGGGTGGACGTCGAGGAGAGTCGAGGGTGGTGGAGATGAGACAGTGGTGTTAATGGAGGTGGTGGAGTTCGTCGAGCGGCCGCAGCGGCTCGGGATGACCGGCTCCGACGCTCGGGTCTGGAGGGTGAAGATGAGGGGGATCCCGGCGGGACTGGCTGCTCCGGTCAGCGAGACTGAAGGGCAGGGGATGGCAAGGCGGCCGGGGACGACCAGGTGAGCGGTGTCGTGCTGTCTCCGGCGGGGTGGCTCACCGGAGGGAGATCGGGTTTTTCAGGGAAGGCTCGGAGAGAGGAGATGAACAGTAGGGATAGGTTTTTTTTGGTCGGCTAGGAATAGGGTTGGGTTTACAAGAAAAATAAAGAAAAAAATTTGTATTTATACACATGTAAGGGGGGTGGTTTGACCTAGAAACCTTGGGCTTGGTCAACACCTCCTTGGGGTGGGCCTTGGCCTCATATGAGGATGTTGGGGCTATAAATTACATGGTTTAAAATACAAGGATGGGGTTTAAATGAGGGGACGATGTTGTGCTTTGCACATCCCAAAAATTATGGAAAAATTTCATGTGAAAGGAAAAATAGGTTTCTTCAGGTATTGTCCAATGGTGTGGGCATCTTAATGCATTTTTACATAAAAAAATGCCCAACAATTAGAAAAATTGCACAAAGATGGAAATTGGATTTTAATTAATTAAATTTAGTGCGCATGGTGTTCTGGAATTAATTAAAGGTACATGGAGATAGAATTAGGTGGGACACAGGTGTCATGGGCGTAGAGGATTCAGTGTAGAATATTATCCTAAATTTGGTGTGCACAAAACGGTCAAGATTGTGTCTCCAATTTCGATTGGAACGCACAAGGGTACAAAGTTGGGATTTATTTAGAATTAGGAAATAACATCCGCGACGTTTATTGTGCGACTAAAATATAGCACAAGAGAGCATAATTATAAGTTACACCAATGTCAGAATAGTAGGCGGGCATGTCTAGGACAAGGGTGTGAAGTTTGTAGGAAGGCAGTGGCTAGTGTAGTGCTCCAATTATCGAAGCAACAGTAAGGTGCACTATGTGACATAAATATTGCATAATTAAATAAATAAAATATTTTATTTCTATTTGGGTTCAAACTAGCCCTAATTTCATTATCTAAGCAAGGTTGGCCTAATTTTGGGTGAGGTGGTTTACATCCAAGAATCAGTATTTTCACTCTCAGCAACAACATAAGCAATTGGATATAATTGATAATTTGGATCATGAGCACAAGCAATAAATAAAGTACCTTGATATCTAGAAGAAAGAAAAGTAGCATCAGTACTAATCACAGGTAAACATTCCCTTAAAAATCCATCAATGCATGCCTTAAAACAAATAAAAATTCTTTTAAATCTATTGTCTTCTGTAGTCTGTATAAAATAATGGCTACCTGGATTTGTCTCAATAATTCTAAAACTATACTCTTCAAGACTACTATATGCATCAATATAACTACCATTTATTTCGGATAGAGCAAGTTCCCTAGATTTTCAAGCTTTACAATATTTAATATATATTTCTTGTTCTCTAAATATATCATTTACAACATGCGATGAACTATACGACTGATTATCTCGAATTCTATCAATAATCTTATTTTTAACCCATACAGTAGTAGCTAATGGATGAGAACCTGTTATAAGTCCCCCTAAACAAGAATGTACGTTTTCTAGCGTAGTAATAACAAAACTTTCACCTTTACCACTTGCTTTAGCGTATACTCTCCAATTACAACTTGAATCGTTACATTTATATACAATCTCACTAGCACATTTTAAAGTAGCATGACAAGTAAAATTATGTGCAATTGCTATATCACTAATAAAATATCTAAATTCAGAACGATTATCAAATTTTCTTCCAATGATTAATCTTGAAATGCTAACACTATCAACATTGCCATTAAATTCATCATCTAAATTTTCAATTAAATCATCACGGTTTTCATCGTCGTTATTACCATCATCTACTATATGTTCTTGTTCAGTAAATGAAATAACTTGATGAGAAGAACTAGGAGCAGTATTAACTTCATTAGAAGCACGTATACTACTTACAATATTATTTCTAGGTGGTGGTGAAGTTACATAAATATTAATGTACGTTGCTTGTACATTAACTTCTAGAATAAATTTTCATGCTTGCTCACTAACTAACTTTATACAATTAGTTCAATAAACATGAACCAATATAAATTCATAATCAATAGAACATTGCTTAACAATTTGATTACGTAAACTATCAAACAAAATATTTTGATCAATTAAAATTTTTTTAGTTAAACCTCCTTCATAAACTAACCCATTAAGCACACCTCCAACCGAACATAATATTGTTAAACTTTGATCCATCACATGAGAATGATCTTCTAAATACAGAGTGATTGGGCTGAAGTAGCTTCTGTTTGAAAGTATACGTGGATTGAGTGAGAAATGAATAGCATAAAAATTTTATAGAAATGAAAAATATTGAGCCGTTGTAAAAATATGAACGTTACAATATGAACGTTACTATGAACATATCCAGAGTTACTATGAACATACCCAGAAAATAAACATACAAAAAAAAAAAAACCAACATAAAAAACCAAACCAAATAAAACCCTTAACATAAAACCAAATAAAAAACCAAAAAAAAACCAAAACACCACATTTTTTGCCAACTGAGTTGGCGAAACTTCACCCCTCCCGCCCAAAAATTTGACACGTCGGAATCTTGTCGGATTTTCACCAACTCAATTGACGATTAAATTTGTATCGTTATATTTAATTAATATAAATTTATTATCGGTACAGTAAATTTTTTTGAAAAAAATACAAGTCAACACAAGATGTTCCAAACCGTAAATCATGCAAGGTGTTCCAAACCATAAATCGCTCGCTCAAGTTCTAAGTACCACCAATCACACATGAATTTATAATTTCAATTGAAGAGAAACCCGACAAGCAAATTATTATAAATGACTAATTAGTCGTGGAGGGAAAAAGTTTGGAAGGCTGGGACAATTAAGGTCCTGACTGAATCCCAATGGTGTGAGCACTCGCGAGGAAGCTTGGACAAGGACGTGGTCTCTGACTGGAGGATAGCAAGATAAAGGGTCGGCGGTCGACGAGGGATGGCCCGGGGAGCTGGCCGGTTAGGTTAGGGAATCGAAATCGACTACTGTACTGCCAGCGACGTCGTTCTCGACTGGAATGAAAAATCTTGGCAGTTTTCTTAGCTGATTTATCATCTTCTTTTCTTCTGCCTGGTTTTACAGTTGGAGCTTCACATCTCTAGCCAATTGGAAAAATATATTGTGTTTTACAGAGTTTTTTCTTTCCACTCCATGTTTTTCCCAATCTTTTTCGCAATTAAACCATCCTTAAATTATGAAGGAATAATAGCCTGATAGAATATGTTACCCCATCCTCCCTGTGAACCAGAGCAGCGTGTATTTACTTTCACTCTGACTGAAATGATATGGGTATGGCAGGGACACAAATTGACTGCAGTACTGAAACAAGAAAAAAAAAGAGTATAGTGGAACACAGTCAATTGAGTTTCATGGACTCTGTAACAGTGACCACAATCATTGTGCTCAATAATATATGCCAGCTATGGGATTTTACATTAGCATATGATTAATTTGTCTTGCCTTCTTGTGGAGCCGGAGGTCTAATTTTATTTGTGAAATTGAGCAGATAACTACCTTCAATGGTTGTGCATGTTTCTCCTCTTTACCATCCATCTCTAATTAGTTAAATCCATTGCTGGTGAAGACTGGTCCCCACTCTCAACTGGCCAAACCATGCTGTAATTTCCCTTAAAAGTAAAAAATGCGTTGTATCTAGTCAGCAACAGAGGAAATACAGTGAGGGTAGTCCTGAAGTTTGTATAATTGAGTACATGCAGAGAGGAGCGATTGCATTTCCCTTGTGGGCTTGCTCAATGTTGATAGGCAAAATTTTCTTGTGTTATGCAAGGTTTCTTGATTCTAAAGTGTGCTTTGAGGTAGAACATAACAATATTTCTATATGGGATTTAAGCCCAAGTACCCTTCCTGGCTGGAAACACCTGTAAGTTGGGAAATTTTAGAGGTCAGCTTCATGACATAACAACTAGGCAAAGTCTGTAAACCAGTTTTACTATAGAGATGTTGAGAATTTCTGAAACAATGAATTTTCTGCATCATTTCTGCCCTTCATCATATATGTAATATATCTGGCCTGTCATACTAATAGGTTAATCTCCTCTCCCTCTTTCATGGAAAGATGCAGTTGCAGTTGCAGCTGAGGTAAATCCAAAGACCAGATGGACCTCTCTCGGACAACTTTGCTGCAAAACGACAAGTATATATGTCACCTCAGATCCTCCTACTGTACCATCAGTTACACTAACCATCTCGTAAAATCCCAATGCCTTATCTTCGGAAGAGAGAGTACCCCACTCAGAAGAGTGACCAATCTCTTTATACGACCTCAATATCTTTGTGAATGCACTGCACTCTGGCTTCAGCTTGGTTGGATGTCTTTGTTGTCAGTGCGGTCATTCATTTGTTTGCAGTTTGTAGCTGACCGAGCAATGTTAGCTTTGCTTGAGAAAAAGTTCAATTTTTTTTCTTTCTTTCAGTCCCACATCGGATGAGCCAATTCCTCCTTGTGTGTATATATTAGTTCCTCTTCATTGCTTTCTTAAAAATGTTGTGTGGGGAACCCCTTGGGCCATGCGCGCCGCGGCTGCCGTACGGCTTGGTTCGGTTCGGTTTACGTGTAATGGGTGCGGGTACGTGCCCACACCTTCAGGTTCAGGCTGAGATCCAAAATATTTGACAGCCATTCCTCACGTTTTCTTTCCCTTTATTATCGCTCTTTAATGGCTAGTTTTATGAGCCATTCAATCTCTTGTCGGTTGGCTGTGCATTTGATCCGCCTATATATTGCAGTCACCTCCTCATCCCTTTTACAGAAAATAATCCTACGTCAAAACTCTCTTTCATTCATCTCTCAAACCACATTCTGATATCCAAATTCTTGCTCTGGGCAGAGCTAAGTTCGGTCTCTCTCTCCGAGTTGTGTGCGACGAAGAGAACCTGGTAGTCAGGAGGTTTTACCACTAGGAGCTTCCGAGAAACGTCTCCACATAGACCTCGGATAAACTCTTAGGACAGTGCTTCGTGAACGACTTCCCCGGAGGCCGGTAACAATTTCATTTTTTTAGTTTCCTTGTTCTCTGAAAAATAATATATTTATATTTATATTATAAATATTATTATCAATCTAAGAGTTTATCCAAAACAAATATTCTTTGAGCATATATATTTTTTGTAGCAATTTTACTACTGGATTCTGATTTTTGTCACCACTAAAATATTTACTGTAGCAAACAAATATTTTTCTAATTGCTTACCAAACAAATGTTTTGTTTTGTTAACGAATATTCCTATTAGAAAATTTGTGAACTGTCTTCAATATTTGTAACGAATATTTATAATTCTTGGTTGATTCAATTTAACCACTATAATTTGTAACGAATTTTTGGTTGATTCAATATTTGTAACGAGTATTTATAATTTGTGAACTGTCTTCAAATCTTGTGATTCAATTTAACCACTATAATTTGTAACGAATTTTTTGGTTGATTCAATATTTGTAACGAATATTTATAATCTGTGAACTGTCTTCAAATCTTGTGATTCAATTTAACCACTATAATTTAGTATTGGTAGCACATAAAATCTTGCTTAATATATACATATATACCATCATTGGTATTCATTATTATTATTAGCTCTACATTTACTTATTGTTAACTACAATATTGTTTAATTGAAACGAACTCAAGACAATAATAGTTAAGTATAATTGAAAATCTCTTTGAGTCTGGATTCTAAAAGTAAAGATCAATTTGGGAACAAGCCGAAAGGGTCCTTCTGTCAACCAGGTGTAAATAGCCCTAAGCGATACGGTATTTAAGTGTCTTCGGACTACCGCTAGCTGGGAACCGACCCCTACAGCTAACCCAAATCAATCTACACTTGATAGACTCAAGATTTTAAGATTGGTTAGCAAAATCACTTGAACTATTATTCTAAATCATTGGACATTGTTATTGAGTAATTTCGTATCTTTCAGACTTTCCTCATTTGCAACCATGACTGCCAAGGATGAGACTTTTACTGCTAAACCTGCTAAATTCAACGGAACTTTCTTTAAGAGATGGCAAAGTCAGATAAAATTTTGGCTCACTGCCTTAGGATTAATCTCAGCCATTGATGGTTCCACACCAATCATAAATGACTCTGATGACACTGAGTCTGACATAGGTGTATCCAAGTCCTCTGGTTCTTCTAGACCCAAGACCCCTAAGAAAATAGACTATCATTGCTTCCATAGAATTCTAAGTGTTTTGTCTGAATCACTATATGACATATTCTTTGAATACAAAAGTGCAAAAGAACTTTGGGATACCCTAGAAGATTAATATAGCTGTGATGATGCTGGAATTGAAAGATTCAATTTTTTCTCATTCAACAGATACTTTATGGTAGACAACAAACCTATAAATGACCAAATACATGAATTCCAAGAATACCTTAGGCATATTCAAGCCAAAGGCACTTTCTTCTCTACTGAGTATAAAATAGCCTACTTAATAGACCAGCTTCCTCCTTCTTGGTCTGATGTCAAGAAAGACCTCATTCATACTCAGGGTGACCTTACCTTTGCTCAAGTCCTAAAAAAAATTAGAACAGGAGAACAAATTAGGCTAAGGTCTAACCTTAAGCCTGAGTCTAAAGCTAAGGTAAACCTAGTAGAATCCCAAGGTAAACCCAAGCCTCATCATCACCACAAACCAAAAAGGAACCTCTTCAAGAAGAAGCAGAACTCTCAGCCTCACCACCAAAACCATCACCACAATAAACCAAGAACCTTTGGTCAAACTCAGGATCAGAAGAGATTTTGTTTTGTGTGTGGTAAAACAAACCATATAGCCACCAACTATTTCCATAAGAAGAAGAAAGCTGTCCAGACCTCTTTCAAAGGGAAACGTCCTGCCAAACCAGAACCAAACATGCTTCTCAACGGCTCTTCTAGTTCCTTCAGGTCTGTAAGCTATCAACCCTTAGTCAATATATTTTACCATTCTGACGATTGGTGGTTGGATTCTGGAGCTAATGTTCATTTTTCCTTTGATCGCTCATGTTTTTCAAACTATCAGGATTAGGTGGAGAAGGTGTAACTCTAGGAGATGGCTCAGCGGCACATATTATAGGAAGAGGAAGAATAGATCTAACGATGACATCAGAAAAAACTCTGACTCTTCATGATGTGTTACATGTGCCGTCTATCAGAAGAAATTTAGTTAGTGGGTCTCTCCTTATTGTGGCGTCCCGTTTCCCCTATTCGGGAAGCACGACTAAGAAACACAAGATGGTATCGTTCGACCGGGATAGATTGAAACAAGAACTCGTCCTCGTTATGGATTTGCTTCTTTGGAATCGATTCTCATATTCAGTGGACCGTGCCCTCGGGATCGACTTAGCGGCAGAGTCAGAAGGGACCTCTCCACTGCATTCTTTTGTTGCCTCGGATTTCGATGTCGCTTGTTGCTTTCGTGCTTTGAGTTGGTTTTCGGATTTGCTTATTTTTCTTGAACGGTTTTGATGGATTTTATTATTTTCGTTCATTGAACTGCACTTCAATTTCGAGATTGGAAAGAGTGGAAGAGGTATTGATCAAGCTGTTCGTGATGCAGGTGAACGAGCAGTAGGCGGCTTACGAGCAGAGTCTTGAAGCGCCTCTTTTCTTTTCCCTTCCAACCAACTAAGTGAGTAGCTACCATCCCGATTAGCTATCCCTTCTTCCAAGCTTCACACCAAAAAGTCTTGCATTCTTGTTGCCCCGATCAAATGATACCAAGTAATAACTATGGCATACGCCAGTGATCCCCTTGTATATTTAAACCTGTTGCAAACTAACTTGTGTCTTCGTGGCAGAGAAGGCATGGTATGTATTTTGCAGGTGGTTCAGACGAACTGGTAAAAGACACCGAACGGTGGCAAGTTCATTTCAATATTTTATATATATACTACTGCTTGTAAAATAAACTAAGGCAAGATAGAAAGACCACAATAAATATGCATACTTCATTAAAACAACGTGTTGATTGGTATAGTTGGGTTAGCTCGCTTTCACGAGTATATTTTGATGTACTAACCCTCGTTGAAACAGGTTCCCCGTACTCAGCGAATCGAGCAAGGGGCCGAAGTCGTCTTCCCGATCCAGTCCAACTTTAGCGCATTGTGATCGTGCCACCCTTGAAGTATTTTGAAGAGAATGAGCTAGAACCCAAGCAAGAATGCAGCTCCGTAGAAAAGCTATCATTCCGTCTGGAGGTCTTTATTATTTTGAAGTTTAGTAAAGGGATATAATGTACATGACTGCCATCTTATTTTGTGTCAACACTTTTGTAAGCCCGTGCGGCAAATTAGCTGACTCGTTCAGGAGTTTGTAATAGATGTTCATTATCAATAAAGAAAAAATTTCCATGTTTCAATCTGTTATTCAATTTATCTGCATAATCTGAATATGTGCTCGTTGTACAAAATACATTAGCCTTGTGTGGGCGCAACCCCAGGCCCGCACGACGGTCACGCACGGGGGACGACCCTACGATCGCTCAAAATTGGGGCATGACATGTTGGTATCAGAGCTCAGATTCAAGTTCCTGACCCTCGTATGAGAAAAGTTCCTTTAACGATAAATCCCTGTGCGAACTCTTGAACTCGTTAGGCCAAAATGAGATACGTTCATGCAATAAGTCCATAATACATTATGATCCTAATGTAATTTATCTTCTTTTGAAGGAATGGCACCAGCGCAATCCTCAGCACTAGCACCGGACGAAACGCAAGGCCAAGAAAGTAGTTCGGGTACTTCGGGAAGTTCAAGGAGCCAGCGAGGCATGCCAAGCATTGATCCCATCCTGCAACTGAGGCGGATGTTGGAGGCAAACCAACAAAGGGACGAGGCTCGCTACGAACGGGCTGAAAGGCGGGCGGAGGAGAGTCAGCTCAAGTTTCAAGACAATATAGAAGCTCGATTCTTAGTCCAACAGAAGCAGGCAGATGTCCTGAAACAGATCATTCAGACTTTGGCTTCCAACCATTCCGTGGCAACAATAATGACTCCGGTGGAACAACCCGTGCTTGAAGTCGAGACGCCGTAAATTCTAAGGACGAGGGATGTGACTGCCTTCGACTTTGGCCACTTCAAGAAAGTCTGCAACACTCCATTCAACGGGACTAAGGGCCCAATCGTGGCTCTAGATTGGTTGGCCGAACTTGAAGATCACTTTGCTCTGCTAGAGGTCCCCGAAGAGAAGCGCGTCGTACGTGCACAACTGCAGCTCTGCCTCAACGCGCACGATTGGTGGTGTCACGCCCCGGTCCCGCAGGGCCGTTCGTCCTTGCTTTGGTCCCTACGGAACCAATCGTCCTCGCACGGGCGTGATGCCGTGCAAGCCTAAAATGCACTTGCACAAGGCCAAAGCTTTGCTACAAGGGCAAGTAAGCTATTCAATACTGAAGCAGCGACACATAACATTGCAGAAAAGTAAAGAACACAATGGCATAAGAAAATAGGCTCTTTTATTGATATTCACAAGTGTTACAAGCGGCGCATGGCCGAGGTTACAATTAACTCAAGCACTCTATCTCTCGATTACAATGACACCGTTCCATATATTACGTCCCTCTATACAAAAGCAGCTCAAACTCGATACGGCTTAAGGCATCGACTCCAGATTTCATGTTCCTTGGGATGAGGCACGGCCATCGCTCCCTCGGAAGATCGGGCACCTGAGAACAAGCAAACTGTTGGTGGGTCAGCACTTTTATAAGTACTGGTGAGATAAAACAACTGAACATAAGCTACACCCCCTGAAACCCACACTAAGTAAACTTGTGGCAAAATATTGCATTACTAGTGATCTTGCTAGTTTTACTTAAGTTTATTTCATGCAGCTCAGAACTATAGTCAGATTTTATCTTTTGAAAACACAAGTTGGAAACCAATTTTGCATATTCGAAGCATTCAAGCAACTATAAGGGACAGTGTTCTCATCGTGCAGTGCGTAGCATGTATTGTGCAACATAACTAACTCTTTGGGGGCAAAGTAGCGTATAGGAACTATCATTCAATCAAGCACACAAGTTGAACTATCGATCAGAGGTCGGTCCCCGAGAAACTCAGGATTGGTAGCGGTAATCCAGCTAACCAATGACTCTTCTTTCTGATGCTATTAGCAGCTGTGACCAAGGTTCAGCTCTTCACCAATAGCCATTGTTCGACCGGTGCAAATGCATGAAATACTATCAGATAAACTCTATGATGCACATCTTAATGAACAAGCAGGCTTATATGTAAACACTTGCATTTCTTTACCCCATTGTCGAACGGTTATCCCTGCAGCAGACACACAAGTTAGCCACAATTTGCATATGTGTATAAACTTATGTATCAATCTTTTGGTGTCAACAATGATAGGTATGCAAGAAGGTAAACCTAGCATGCGCCCTATCTATATGACGGTCCATGAGTTTCCCCATTATTGGACAACAACACCCCCCAAGATCCCGTAGGACCGGAACATCAGGGTGCTCTCACAATCCCTTCTCGACCAACCGATTCCCAGTGCCCCAGGAATCGATCGAGAGACTATTACCTTGTACACAAGTTGTCCGAGACCAATGCATGACAAGTAACATTCAAATAATATACAATCACATTCACAAGCATATAACAATCTAATAACACCCCCCCAAGATCCCGTAGGACCGAAATATCATGGCGGACTATTAGACTCTTCTCTATCATTTATTCAAGCAAACCCATCTTTTCAACAATCTAATAGCACACCCCCAAGATCCCGTAGGACCGGAACATCAGGGCGGACTATTAGACTCTCTTTCAAACTTATAACTTATAGCAGATCGATAGCAAAGCAGGCAAGCGAAACATATAATGACAAGCACGATTTATTTCATAACTAACATGCAAAAGTCTATCTCTTTATTAGCATATTACAGAGGGACATATTCAAGCGATTCATTTACTTATCTTTCTTAGCATAGCAAGGGTTCGTTCGATAGCTGTGTCGGTATTTCTGAGCATGCACAATTCTATCTTTCTCTTAGCATGGAAATAGTTCTACCTCATTTCTGACAAGCACTCATATTCTCTTAGTTAGGCAAGCAAACAGACGGATTCGGTTCAATGACAAGCTATGTGAGTTCTCTTATTAGCATACCGAGTCGGTTCTATCATTCTTCTTATAAAACAATCTTCTTAAGCAAACAAGCATTCAAAAACTCAGATTCATTATTAAGTCGTGCAAGAAGCAGAGAATACAGTTCTGCCCACTCACTTTGATCAATCGGTCGGGAACTCTCTGAGAAGACTTCCATTCGAGCAAGCAAGGTGATATTACTTGTACATATCGCCTACGCGGAGCATGGCGCTACAGGTGGGACGTGCATTGACGATCTTTTCAATTTGACCATGGAGAGGAGGCTATCTCGTGGACTACTTTTTGTGTCGCATTTGAAGAGGATTTTATACCCCCTTCAGTACAACGTCAGATAGAGAACGAGTTCGTGCAACTTAGGTAAGACAGCATGACAGTCAAACAGTACTCCGCCGAATTCAACCGACTCTCCAAATTCACTAGCGCCTATTTACCTGATGCAGCGAGCCGAGTTAGAAGGTTTGAAGGTGGTCTACGTCCTGCCATCCATGCGCACGTTGTCGTTCATCAGTACGAGACTATGTATGGAGTCATGAATCACACTCAATCATTTGAACCATAATATCCTCATGTTGCTGCCGACGCTGTGCATACATCCAGTCACAAACGCCAAAGCAACGATAGATGAAACAATGCTAAAAAGCGCCCGAATAATGGTGGTCCGCAAAGAGGAAACCCAGGGCAACCTTGTAACTTCTGTAAAGAGCCAGGGCACGCGATCGACAAATGTTGTCTGAAACTTGGGTTATGTCTAGCCTGTGGCAAATCAAACCATACGGTTAGTAATTGTCTGCTGAGTCATGATCGCCGTCCCGAACGTAATGCTTCCTAACGGTAGGTTTTATTCCTAAGTTTCGTGGATGAAACTTTCAATTAGTTGGATAGGATATGGCACCCCGTTTGCCTCAAATTGTACCTTGTTGCCTCAAATTGTATGAATGATAATTTAGCCTAGATACCGTTCGATCACGGACAACTTGTGCACAGGGTCACGGTCTCGCAGACGATGCTTGGGTACTGGCATCGATCCGGTCCGGGCGAGGCCTATTGTTTAGTCTCTTGTTCTTGGCGGAATGGCTTGCAGCGTCCCTTGTACTTTCGTTGCATACCATTCTCGTCAAAGACTATATCGTCCATTATGGCATACACCAGTGATCCCCTTGTATATTTAAACCTGTTGCAAAGTAACTTGTGTCTTCATGGCAGGGAAGGCATGGTAAGTATTGTGCAGGTGGTTCAGACGGACAGGTAAAAGCCATCGAACGGTGGCAAGTTCATTTCAGTATTTTATATATATACTGCTGCTTGTAAAATAAACTAAGGCAAGATAGAAAGACCACAATAAATATGCATGCTTCATTAAAACAATGTGTTGATTGGTATAGTTGGGTTAGCTCGCCTTCACCAGTACATTTTGATGTACTGACCCTCGTTGAAACAGGTTCCCCGCACTCAAGCGAACCGAGTGAGGGACCGAAGTCGTCTTCCCGATCCAGTCCAGCTGTAGGCGCATTGTGATCGCGCCACCCTTGAAGTATTTTGAAGAGAAGGAGCTAGAACCCAAGCAAGAATGCAGCTCCGTAGAAAAGCTATCATTCCGTCTGGAGGTCTTTATTATTTTGAAGTTTAGTAAAGAGATGTAATGTACAAGACTGCCATCTCATTTTGTGTTAACACTTTTGTAAGCCCGTGCGGCAAATTAGCTGACTCGTTCAGTAGTTTGTAATAGATGTTCATTATCAATAAAGAAAACTTTTCCATATTTCAATTTGTGCTTCAATTTATCTGCGT
This sequence comes from Iris macrosiphon, assembly GCA_036927795.1. Lineage (NCBI taxonomy): Eukaryota > Viridiplantae > Streptophyta > Magnoliopsida > Asparagales > Iridaceae > Iris > Iris macrosiphon. The sequence continues at coordinate 193,357,504 of JAYESA010000003.1, read as the reverse complement.
ACTCTGAATATGTGCTTGTTATGCAAAATACTTTAGCCTTGTGCGGGCGCAACCCCAGGCCAGCACGGCAGTCACGCTCGGGGGACGCCCCTACGATCGCTCGAAATCGGGGCGTGACACTTGTAGCTTCAGGGTACAAGATTATTATGGAAGTAAATAAAGTAGTATTTTCTAAGAATGACTCTTTTATTGGAAAAAGATTTGTAAGAGATGGTCTTTTTATTTTGAGTACCGTGAATAAAATTTCAGATCCTTCTTTTGTTGTTTCAAATATAGAATCTTCAAATGTGTGGTACAATAGATTAGGTCATGTGAATCTAGGGTCCCTAAGAAGGATGATGAACTTAGATCTAATTCCTAAGACTCCAATAGATGATAAACACAAGTGTGAGATCTGTGTTCAAGCCAAACATACTAGACTACCTTTCAAATATGTAGAAAGGAACTCTGACCTTCTAGAGCTAGTTCATAGTGATGTGTGTGACTCAAATAGGGTTTAAACCCGAGGTGGTAGAAAATACTTTATTACCTTTATAGATGATCATTCAAAGTATTGTTATACATATCTAATCAAAACCAAAGATGAAGTTCATGATAGATTTAAGGTCTATAAATCTGAAACTGAGAACCAGTTGGAGAGAAAGATTAAGATTCTTAGATCAGATCGTGGTGGAGAGTATACATCAAATGATATGACCAATTTCTGTGAAGAACAAGGAATAATCCATGAGGTAACTGCTCCATTTTCACCACAGTCCAACGGAGTTACTGAAAGATAGAATCGCACTCTGTTAGACATGGTGAATGCCATGCTCCTCAGCTCAGGTGCTTCCGATAATTTGTGGGGAGAAGCATTATTAGCGGCATATTACATCCTTAATAGGATTTCTAGTAAGTCTAATGATAAGACTCCCTATGAATAATGGAAAGGTAAAGCTCCTAGGATCTATTATCTCAAAGTTTGGGGATGTCTGGCTAAAGTAGGAATTCCTGAACCTAAAAAGAGGAAGATTGGACCTAAGACTGTAGATGTTGTATTCATAGGATATGCCCTAGATAGCAATGCCAATAGATTTCTTGTTACTCTCTTAGAAGTAAATAAAATCTCTAACAATACTATTATAGAAGCACGAGATACAGTTTACTTTGAGAATATATATTCCTTTAAAGATAGAATTTCTTCCTCTCCCTCCAATCTTTCTCTTACTCCGTCCACCAGCTCTCATGTTCAAATATCTAGTTCATAATCCGAACAAAATATAGAACCTAGAAGGGGTAAAAGAGAAAGAATTGAAAAGAACTTAGGAGAAGGTTTCTTCACTTTTCTGATAGAGGGTGATCCCTCAACTTATGAAGAAGCTATATCTTCTCCTGATGTCCCTTTCTGGAAAGAAGCTATTAACAGTGAGTATAACTCCATAATGGAGAACAATACTTTGTTTCTAGCAGACCTACCTTTAGGTAGTAAACCCATAGGTTGTAAGTGAATATTCAAAAAGAAACTTAGAACCAACGGTACCATAGAGAAATACAAGGCTAGATTAGTAGCTAAAGGTTTCACCCAGAAAAAAGGATTAGATTATTTTGATACCTACTAACCTGTAGCTAGGATCACCTCTATCAGAACCCTTATAGCCTTAGCATCCATTCATAATATGCTAATCCATCAAATGGATGTAAAGACAACATTTCTAAATGGGGACATAGAGGAAGAAATCTACATGGAGCAACCTGAAGGTTTTATTACTAAAGGCCAAGAAAATAGACCTCGGATAAACTCTTAGGGCAGTGTTTCGTGCACGACTTCCCCGGAGGCCGGTAACAATTTTATTTTTTAGTTTCCTTGTTCTCTGAAAAATAATATATTTATATTTATATTATAAATATTATTATCAATCTAAGAGTTTATCCAAAACAAATATTCTGTGAGCATATATATTTTTTGTAGCAATTTTACTACTGTATTCTGATTAATGTCACCAATATATTTGTCACCACTAAAATATTTACTGTAGCAAACAAATATTTTTCTAATTGCTTACCAAACAAATGTTTTGTTTTGTTAACGAATATTCCTATTAGAAAATTTGTGAACTGTCTTCAATATTTGTAACGAATATTTATAATTCTTGGTTGATTCAATTTAACCACTATAATTTGTAACGAATTTTTGGTTGATTCAATATTTGTAACGAGTATTTATAATTTGTGAACTGTCTTCAAATCTTGTGATTCAATTTAACCACTATAATTTGTAACGAATTTTTTGGTTGATTCAATATTTGTAACGAATATTTATAATCTGTGAACTGTCTTCAAATCTTGTGATTCAATTTAACCACTATAATTTAGTATTGGTAGCACATAAAATCTTGCTTAATATATACATATATACCATCATTGGTATTCATTATTATTATTAGCTCTACATTTACTTATTGTTAACTACAATATTATTTAATTAAAACGACCTCAAGACAATAATAGTTAAGTATAATTGAAAATCTCTTTGAGTCTGGATTCTAAAAGTAAAGATCAATTTGGGAACAAGCCGAAAGGGTCATTTTGTCAACCGGGTGTAAATAGCCCTAAGCGATACGGTATTTAAGTGTCTTCGGACCACCGCTAGCTGGGAACCGGCCCCTGCAGCTAACCCAAATCAATCTACACTTGATAGACTCAAGATTTTAAGATTGGTTAGCAAAATCACTTGAACTATTATTCTAAATTATTGGACATTGTTATTGAGTAATTTCGTATCTTTCAGACTTTCCTCATTTGCAACCATGACTGCCAAGGATGAGACTTTTACTGCTAAACCTGCTAAATTCAACGGGACTTTCTTTAAGAGATGGCAAAGTCAGATAAAATTTTGGCTCACTGCCTTAGGATTAATCTCAGCCATTGATGGTTCCACACCAATCACAAATGACTCTGATGACACTGAGTCTGACATAGGTGTATCCAAGTCCTCTGGTTCTTCTAGACCCAAGACCCCTAAGAAAATAGACTACCATTGCTTCCATAGAATTCTAAGTGCTTTGTCAAGATCACTATATGACATATTCTTTGGATACAAAAGTGCAAAAGAACTTTGGGATGCCCTAGAAGATGAATATAGCTGTGATGATGCTAGAATTAAAAGATTCAATTTTTCCTCATTCAACAGATACTTTATGGTAGATAATAAACCTATAAATGACCAAATACATGAATTTCAAGAATACCTTAGGCATATTCAAGCCAAAGGCACTTTCTTCTCTACTGAGTATAAAATAGCCTGCTTAATAGACAAGCTTCCTCCTTCTTGGTCTGATGTCAAGAAAGACCTCATTCATACTCAGGGTGACCTTACCTTTGCTCAAGTCCTAAAAAAAATTAGAACAGGAGAACAAATTAGGCTAAGGTCTAACCTTAAGCCTGAGTCTAAAGCTAAGGTAAACCTAGTAGAATCCCAAGGTAAACCCAAGCCTCATCATCACCACAAACCAAAAAGGAACATCTTCAAGAAGAAGCAGAACTCTCAGCCTCACCACCAAAACCATCACCACAATAAACTAAGAACCTTTGGTAAAACTCAGGATCAGAAGAGATTTTGTTTTATGTGTACTAAAACAAACCATATAGCCACCAGCTGTTTCCATAAGGAGAAAAAAGCTGTCCAGAGCTCTTTCAAAGGGAAACGTTATGCCAAACCAGAAGCAAACATGCTTCTCAACGGATCTTCTAGTTCCTTCAGGTCTGTAAGCTATCAGCCCTTAGTCAATATTTTTTTACCATTTTGACGATTGGTGGTTGGATTTTGGAGCTAATGTTCATATTTTCTTTGATCGCTCATATTTTTTAAACTATCAGGAATCAGGTGGAGAAGGTATAACTCTAGGAGATGGCTCAGTGGCACAGATTATAGGAAGAGGAAGAATAGATCTAATGATGACATCAGAAAAAACTCTGACTCTTCATAATGTGTTACATGTGCCGTCTATCAGAAAAAATTTAGTTAGTGGGTCTCTCCTTATTGTGGCGTCCCGTTTTCCCTATTCGGAAAGCACGGCTAAGAAACACAAGATGGTATCGTTCGATCGGGATAGATTGAAACAAGAACTCGTCCTCGTTATGGATTTGCTTCTTCGGAATCGATTCCCATATTCAGTGGACCGTGCCCCATGATCAACTTAGCGGCAGAGTCAGGAGGGACCTCTCCACTGCATTCTTTTGTTGCCTCGGATTTCGATGTCGCTTGTTGCTTTTGTGCTTTGAGTTGGTTTTCGGATTTGCTTATTTTTCTTGAACGGTTTTGATGGATTTCATTGTTTTCGTTCATTGAACTGCACTTCAATTCCGAGATTGGAAAGAGTGGAAGAGGTATTGATCAAGCTGTTCGTGATGCAGGTGAACGAGCAGTAGGCGGCTTACGAGCGGAGTCTTGAAGCGCCTCTTTCCTTTTCCCTTCCAACCAACTAAGTGAGTAGCTACCATCCCGATTAGCTATCCCTTCTTCCAAGCTTCACACCCAAAAGTCTTGCATTCTTGTTGCCCCGATCAAATGATACCAAGTAATAACTAAAAGACTACAAGATAAAAAGGGAATAGACTTGGATATTATGCTTGTCACTCAAACATGTGAACTGTTATCTTATTGTATGCTAGTTCATTTGCAAATGTTCTATAAATTATGCTAAGTATGGAACACACATTGTATGCGCATAATTGTTCAGGGAGGCTATACAAAATGAATCATGAATTATTGCTTGTCTTGTACTATTGTTGCCTCAAATTGTACCTTGTTGCCTCAAATTGTATGAATGATAATTTAGCCTAGATACCGTTCGATCACGGACAACTTGTGCACAGGGTCACGATCTCGCGGACGATGTTGGGGCACTAACATCGATCTGGTCTGGGCGAGGCCTATTGTTTAGTCTCTTGTTCTTGGCGGAATGGCTTGCAGCGCCCCTTGTACTTTTGTTGCATACCATTCTCGTCAAAGACTATATCATCCATTATGGCATACGCCAATGATCCCCTTGTATATTTAAACCTATTGCAAACTAACTTGTGTCTTCGTGGCAGGGAAGGCATGGTAAGTATTGTGCAGGTGGTTCAGACGGATAGGTAAAAGCCACCAAACAGTGGCAAGTTCATTTCAGTATTTTATATATATACTGCTGCTTGTAAAATGAACTAAGGCAAGATATAAAGACCATAATAAATATGCATGCTTCATTAAAACAACGTATTGATTGGTATAGTTAGGTTATCTCGCCTTCACCAGTATATTTTGATGTACTGACCCTCGTTGAAACAGGTTTCCCGCACTCGGTGAACCGAGCGAGGGGCCGAAGTCGTCTTCCCGATCCAGTCCAGCTGTAGGCGCATTATGATCGCGCCACACTTGAAGTATTTTGAAAAGAAGGAGCTAGAACCTAAGCAAGAATGCAGCTCCGTAGAAAAGCTATCATTCCGTTTGGAGGCCTTTATTATTTTAAAGTTTAGTAAAGGGATGTAATGTATAGGACTGCCATCTCATTTTGTGTCAATACTTTTGTAAGCCCGTGCGGCAAATTAGCTGACTCGTTCAGGAGTTTGTAATAGATGTTCATTATCAATAAAGAGAACTTTTCCATGTTTCAATCTGTGCTTCAATTTATCTGCGTACTCTGAATATGTGCTCGTTGTGCAAAATACTTTAGCCTTGTGCGGGCGCAACACCAGGCCCGCACGACGGTCATGCACGGGGGACGCCCCTACGATCGCTCAAAATCGGGGCATGACATGTTGGTATCAGAGCACAGATTCAAGTTCCTGACCCTCGTATGGGAAAAGTTCCTTTAACAATAAATCCCAGTACGAATTCTTGAACTCGTTAGGCCAAAATGAGATACGTTCATGCAATAAGTCCATAATACATTATGATCCTAATGTAATTTACCTTCTTTTGAAGGAATGGCACTAGCGCAATCCTCAGTGCTAGCACCGGACGAAACGCAAGGCCAAGAAAGTAGTTTGGGTACTTCGGGAAGTTCAAGGAGCCAGCGAGCCATGCCAAGCATTGATCCCATCCAGCAACTGAGGCGGATGTTGGAGGCAAACCAACAAAGGGACGAGGCTCGCTACGAACGGGCTGAGAGGCGGGCGGAGGAGAGTCGGCTCAAGTTTCAAGACAATATAGAAGCTCGATTCTCAGTCCAATAGAAGCAGGTAGATGCCCTGAAACAGACCGTTCAGACTTTGGCTTCCAACCATTCCGTGGCAACAGCAACGACTGTCACGACCCGCACCCTAAATTTGGGCATAAGTCGTGGGTACGTCCAGCCTACGCCGCAGCATCGACGGTAGAACGCTGTCTAGGTCTCAACATATAATATATATCCTGTCAATAGTCTCAACTCCGTACGAAGGACAAAGATAAAAATCCACAGTTCTATGATATACTCAATCACAAGCTATAAGAAATAATGGCACGATAAGAATAGGAAAGAGTTCTAATATAAACCAGCCATAAGAGCGCAACACAAGTCCTGGGTCTAGATGACCTCACAAAGTCACAAATAATAAAATACAACTCAGTCTCAGTCTAAAACAATAAATGCAAAAAAAAAAAATCTAAGAATAGCCAGGTAGGATCTCCTCTAGGATAGGCAACTCTTCTGGGATTTCCGGAGTAAAATCTCCCTCTGAACCAGGGCCGTAATGAGTAGGGCAAAGGTTCTCCAGGTCCTCTGAAAAATGTTATCCAGTCAGGATTGGAGCGAAGCACAAACACTAACAGCAGTTTCATTAAATTGACAAAGACTATAAACAGTGTAAGAAATACAAGATGAAAATAAATGCTGAAAATGTAAAGTACTGGAGAAATGGAAATAGGCAATAGAGCATCTAGCAATGAACAATAAACAGTGAATGCTAGAACAAGCGGATCTGAATAAAATAGACATCTAGCTAAGTGTTTGAAATATCAGTTTATTATGTGATCGGCTTGGGACTAGATCAGGCTGGTTATATATGATTAACTATGATTCTTGTAGGTCAGGCTAACCATATGGTTAGCTATGATGCATGTAGTGGTCAGGTTAATCATATATAACAGCTATGATGCATGTAAATGGTCAGGCCGCACCCAACGTGAGAAGTGGGGTAAGCTATGATGCATGTAAATGTTTGGATATGATCACATAATCTACTAATAGTTCCCCATTCTCCAGCTAGCACGATGGATTCCAATCACGACTCCTCATGATGGGGATCTAGTGTCACGCCCCGATCTCCCGCAAGCAATCGGCCGTTCCCGCTAGGCGGGAATCACCCTCGCCAGCGCTCCCGCGGAACGATCGCTTAACCCATCCGGGCGTGATGCCGCACGAGCGTGAGCCACGCCCGTGCAAGGCCATGGTTCATTGGCTGGCGGTTAGAGTTCTAAGCCACAGAGTCGCACAGATTGTCCGAGTGCAGCAGAGTCATGAACGCATAGGCGATCGGTAACAGGTTCACTGAGTCGACAAAAAAATAGCGGAAGCATTAAAACAAGTAAAGTAATCTCTTTATTGATATGAACAAGTGTTACAGGCGGCGTATAGCCGAGATTACAAGTCGCTCAAGCCTCTCTCTCTGAAACAGTAAAAGCATGCCAAGTGGCTACAACTGTGGAATGAATGTACGGGCGATGGTCAGGCGATGTTCACAACTTATGTCTTGTATATGTGCTTCAGTCCCGGACGCACCGTTGCAAGGCTTCAGAGGAACTCCTGGCCTTAGCACGCACGAAGGAGGCGTCCGCACCGCACGAGGTTCTCCCGCACCCTGCATATCAAACTGGTGGATTATCAGTACATTGAATGCACTGGTGGGGAAGCTACTCGCCCGCTCGACAAATCCAAACACGTAAAGCAGGTTCCGTGCACAACTATTAAGTTGTCTTTCTAGTTGCCTTAGGATCAGTTTCATGCAAACATTGAATAGCTTAACGTGTCGGGCAGTGCGCCGTGCGATGTTTGAGGAAACACGGCGAGACTTACCATTTATCCTTCCCTGTCCAAGGCAAACATTATAAATTCGAGCAGAGGCATGTATAGCATTCAGGAGGCAAGCACATGCAAACAGGAGGGTCATTTTTAACAAGATCGTTCAGGTGTTTAGTTGTTCTTGATGCGATGCAGTGACTCGCACGCGGATAGCCGCTAAGCGAGGATGACTTATCTATATGAACATGATGTCGCTGGCATAGCCATAAAGGACCGTTTATAGTCTCAGGGCAAAGTGACGTACAACGCGGGTGGCGAGCCCCGTCGCATAACACTTGCCGGGTAACATACGACTATACATACGTTCCGTCCGGATCGGATCGGTCCCAGTGCCCTGGTGTGACCGTCCGCGGAACTCAACATAACATAATTGTGCACACAGGTGGTCCGCGACAATGCAGGTCAGGGTCTGTCCTTTTTCTATAGCTTGACATGATAATCATGAAACTTAAACTTAGTCTGAACGAGGCATATTGCTCCACGAGCTGTGATTCCATCAGTACATAACACGATCCTCGTTCAGATGCACACATAGCATGATTATCATTCAAGTGAGATTTACGTTCAGTATTTATTCTTGCTTAGTGCATTCCCCTGGTTCGGGGATTGCCTTAGATGACCTGACGGTCCCGGATTCTTGCAGGGTCAATCATACACGGAATGACTACTGAGTAGTCTCCCGGAGTAAGGATGAAAACAATGCACATTCAAGCAGACAAGCATGCGTTTCTAAGGAACATAAGCAGGGACGTTGCTCGGACCCGAAGGTAAGCCGAGAGTTGAAACCGTTAAAGGACTTAGCATGCGAGTGTCTGAATATAAGCAGTATTTTATTTCCATGTTCTAGCAAGCAATATAAGTTGGGATTATTCCCTTAGCTAGGTGCGTTGGATTTATTAGCATGCAGGGGGTGAATCACCTAGCGACTAGCATAAATATTCCAGATTCTTATGTGTGCTGGGTAAGCAAAGACAAGTTCACTGTAGCCACCCACCTTAGCGATGATTCGCCTCGGTAGAGCGATACGTCTGAGCGAGCCTTTGAAAGTCCAAGCCGGATCCCTGTAGGGGCAAGTCTGAATATCCTTTGCTTCTCCTTTGAGGCAAAGCAGGTCGGGACAGCTGCACGATTGCCGTTTGAGACGGCAGTCCGCTTGAGCGGAACGGGGTGTTACATCCTACCCAACTTAGAAAAAGTCTCGTCCTCGAGACTTACTAAGGACAAGCAGTAATCTAGGTTTGAGGCAATCCTAGACAAGTCATTTGTACTTGTTCATTTGGATCTTCACTTGCACAAGCTTCGATCTTAGCATATCGCTTAGACTGGATCGTGCGCACTTTCGAAACATGCTTCTAGCGTGAACACGTCAACCAGCTTAGTGATAGCGAAGTCTCAGCACTCGAGTTCACCTTTTCTTAAGTCTTGGATGGTGCACTAGTTCAAGGCGTCCCTCGAATAGATGCATTCAACCAAACTTAGAGTTAGTGTAATCTCGGACAAGCTACTAGCGATATTCTCAAGTGGTTCGCACAGGTTGGCACAAAGGCCACTCGCAGCATACAACCAGACAAGCAAGCATATTATTCAAAACGCATTTTGAAAGTATTTAGACTTATTGTTGGAACATCCCATCGAGGCATTGAGAGAGAGCGTGCACATAACCCACGAACGAGCTTTCGAAACAGAGATATCGAATCGAAGTCCAAAGGCGTAGAAGCCAGGCTCTGATACCAACATGTCACGCCCCGATCTCCCGCAGGCAATCGGCCGTTCCCGCTAGGCGGGAATCACCCTCGCCAGCGCTCCCGCGGAACGATCGCTTAACCCATCCGGGCGTGATGCCGCACGAGCGTGAGCCACGCCCGTGCAAGGCCATGGTTCATTGGCTGGCGGTTAGAGTTCTAAGCCACAGAGTCGCACAGATTGTCCGAGTGCAGCGGAGTCATGAACGCATAGGCGATCGGTAACAGGTTCACTGAGTCGACAAAAAAATAGCGGAAGCATTAAAACAAGTAAAGTAATCTCTTTATTGATATGAACAAGTGTTACAGGCGGCGTATAGCCGAGATTACAAGTCGCTCAAGCCTCTCTCTCTGAAACAGTAAAAGCATGCCAAGTGGCTACAACTGTGGAATGAATGTACGGGCGATGGTCAGGCGATGTTCACAACTTATGTCTTGTATATGTGCTTCAGTCCCGGACGCACCGTTGCAAGGCTTCAGAGGAACTCCTGGCCTTAGCACGCACGAAGGAGGCGTCCGCACCGCACGAGGTTCTCCCGCACCCTGCATATCAAACTGGTGGATTATCAGTACATTGAATGCACTGGTGGGGAAGCTACTCGCCCGCTCGACAAATCCAAACACGTAAAGCAGGTTCCGTGCACAACTATTAAGTTGTCTTTCTAGTTGCCTTAGGATCAGTTTCATGCAAACATTGAATAGCTTAACGTGTCGGGCAGTGCGCCGTGCGATGTTTGAGGAAACACGGCGAGACTTACCATTTATCCTTCCCTGTCCAAGGCAAACATTATAAATTCGAGCAGAGGCATGTATAGCATTCAGGAGGCAAGCACATGCAAACAGGAGGGTCATTTTTAACAAGATCGTTCAGGTGTTTAGTTGTTCTTGATGCGATGCAGTGACTCGCACGCGGATAGCCGCTAAGCGAGGATGACTTATCTATATGAACATGATGTCGCTGGCATAGCCATAAAGGACCGTTTATAGTCTCAGGGCAAAGTGACGTACAACGCGGGTGGCGAGCCCCGTCGCATAACACTTGCCGGGTAACATACGACTATACATACGTTCCGTCCGGATCGGATCGGTCCCAGTGCCCTGGTGTGACCGTCCGCGGAACTCAACATAACATAATTGTGCACACAGGTGGTCCGCGACAATGCAGGTCAGGGTCTGTCCTTTTTCCATAGCTTGACATGATAATCATGAAACTTAAACTTAGTCTGAACGAGGCATATTGCTCCACGAGCTGTGATTCCATCAGTACATAACACGATCCTCGTTCAGATGCACACATAGCATGATTATCATTCAAGTGAGATTTACGTTCAGTATTTATTCTTGCTTAGTGCATTCCCCTGGTTCGGGGATTGCCTTAGATGACCTGACGGTCCCGGATTCTTGCAGGGTCAATCATACACGGAATGACTACTGAGTAGTCTCCCGGAGTAAGGATGAAAACAATGCACATTCAAGCAGACAAGCATGCGTTTCTAAGGAACATAAGCAGGGACGTTGCTCGGACCCGAAGGTAAGCCGAGAGTTGAAACCGTTAAAGGACTTAGCATGCGAGTGTCTGAATATAAGCAGTATTTTATTTCCATGTTCTAGCAAGCAATATAAGTTGGGATTATTCCCTTAGCTAGGTGCGTTGGATTTATTAGCATGCAGGGGGTGAATCACCTAGCGACTAGCATAAATATTCCAGATTCTTATGTGTGCTGGGTAAGCAAAGACAAGTTCACTGTAGCCACCCACCTTAGCGATGATTCGCCTCGGTAGAGCGATACGTCTGAGCGAGCCTTTGAAAGTCCAAGCCGGATCCCTGTAGGGGCAAGTCTGGATATCCTTTGCTTCTCCTTTGAGGCAAAGCAGGTCGGGACAGCTGCACGATTGCCGTTTGAGACGGCAGTCCGCTTGAGCGGAACGGGGTGTTACATCTAGGGTGCTAACCCGTGTATCCATAGTGTCGGAATCAAGTATGTAATACAACTGAGTTATAGAAGAAATCAACAATGAAAACTGTCAGAGAATGTACTCGCCTGTGGTCCTGAGCAAGGTGTGAGGATCGATGTCCAAAGTGGGATCACAATGACCTAAATAAATGAATAATACATCAATACAAGGTTTGAAGTAAACACAAGCTAAACTAGTTCAATTCTAGGTCATTAGGCCAAGTCTAAGTCAAATAATCAAACTAGGTCAACTCTTGGTCGAACTAGCTAATTCTAGGTTGTATGAGTCCATACACTATGTAGCTAGGCTATACTGTAAATTATATTAGTATTAGTTACCTTTGCTGGAGTTAAACCTTGGTACCAATACCAATCTATTCATATCAGCATTCATACCAATACCTGATACACCAATTCCTACACTGCACTTGCACTTGCCTGTGTGTGGTTCCCCCTTAACTGACATTAGCATCAGTCATCCAAACCCTACACTCCTCAAGCCTTGAAGCCTTGCATCCTATCCCAATACCAAAATACCCTAAGTGCAGACCTCACAAACTCAGTTTCTCAGTCTGAAACTGCTCAACTCAATGAGTTCTCCCACTCGTCAAACACACACTATGATACACTGGTTCCTTATTGAGGCATACATAGGCACATAACTCACTGACCTACACTCACACATATATTATTCACAGACACATTGGTAGGTATCTAATCACTCAGGTTAACTGATACACGTATACAAACAGTTTACTGATACACACACATATAGTTTCAGACATATTTCACACTGGCACACACTGAAAGTCACTAAACCTACAATCCTACTGACACTCTAACACAGGTAAAACTTACACAGATACACATATACTGAACTGTCCTCTCTTAACCCCTAACACAGGTTAACTCATAACTAAATTCCCTCACTAAATTGACTGCTCACACATCTTAACACAGGGACACTGAGAATTACTACTCAGTCCAAATGCACAGATCCCCCCTCTCCTCTACACTTCACTAACTCACTGACACATAACAACTACACACACATACTGCTACACATGGACACAGGTTCACATAGACAGCTAGGCTCACACACAGTCACCTACACACACATATGTACACTGCTATTCACACAGGCATGCTCACACTGGAACTGGGAAATTCTCACTCACTCACACAGCACTCACTGAGACTCACATCTGTACAACAACACATTAACACCCAGGTGAACACACACTAGTTCCCACTGCTCCCTCACTTACTCACTGAAACACTCTCAGAATACCCTGAACCTGGGAAAAATCACTCATACACACACACAAAATTCAGCATTCACTCACAGGTACATAAAAATCCTACACACATACACACTAAAAATTTACTGATACACTAATCTACACCCTACTGATACTAACCCTCAGCCCCAAATTGATACACAACATACAGTAGCTGCTGATTCACACATAGGTTCACAGTTTTACTGCACTTAAACACTTGATACACACAGAACTATACTACCCGACTGCACAGTTTAAAACCCAACACACTGCACATAACAGCCCCAATACACCCAGGTACTCACAGTTCACTGAAAACTGGCACACACAGACACACATTTAACACATAGGCATCCCCCAACTGAGACACAGACACAAACTGAACTCTAAAACCCGACTGAACAGAATCCCCCCCTGACTGTGCACAGGCACAAATTTACTGATGCACAGATTTCTCTCAAACCCGACTGTACAACACACAGAACAGCACTCCACAGAAATCCCCTAAATCACACAATATTCAATACATATATAAATATGTATGTATGTATATATATATATATATATATATATATATATATATATATATATATATATATATATATATATATATATATATATATATATATATATATATATATATATATATATAAATTTAACATGCAGTATTAGAACACATAGATAGGTAAATCCCTAAGAACCATATCACCAAACACTTGGTGTGCACAAAAGAAAATGGTTTTACATAATAACATCATGAATCCTCATATCAGAACCCCTAAATCGAGATCTAACCTACATGTAGGAGATGTAGTCATGTATACTTGCAAATCCTTAGGATTAGGGTTCTGGAAATTGGGAAAAATCAACGTATGAACACAAAACCCTAGTTCCTCCTAAATCTCCATGTAGAAACCCTAAAATCGAAATCTAAACCTCAGGGTGGGTTCCTAATGGGCATTAACAATAGAAATTAGAGATTAAATGAATAAAAATAGGGTTTTACCTATAGGGAGATGGTTTCCCTATGAAAGTTCTTCTTCCCCAAGGTTCCTTGACCCAAGCTCCTTGTTCTCCTTGCTTTGAAAGAGGAAAAATGGAATCCCTAGGGTTTGCTTCTGAGTTTTGGGGTGGGAAAAATGGCTCTTCTAATGGAGGCTAGGGTTTTCTTCCTTCATGAAGGAAAAGAGGGTTCCCTTTTATATTAAAACCAAGTTAGGGTTTCTAATGCATAGTTTAGGTTAAACCCCCTATGTTAGGTCATGTAGAACCTAATTAAGTAAGGTTTAGTCAGTCTAGGGTTTGAGGTTCCACCCTAAAATTAGAATTCTAGGGTTTCACTAGAATTGGGTTTTCAACTAGGGTTAGCCATACTGACTTCTAGGGTTTGACCTAAACCAACACAACCAACAACATATAAATAGTTTTAAAAAACTCAGCAGATTAATTTAATACATAATTATTCTAAATAGTAAAATTACACAAATGCCCTTATCTGGAAAATGTGGTAGTGACAACGACTCCGGTGGAACAGCCCGTGCTTGAAGTCGAGACACCGCAAATTCTAAGGACGAGGGATGTGACTTCCTTCGACTTTGGCCACTTCAAGAAAGTCTGCAATACTCCATTCAACGAGACTGAGGGCCCAATCGTGGCTCTAGATTGGTTGGCCGAACTTGAAGACCACTTCGCTCTGCTAGAGGTCCCCGAAGAGAAGCGCGTCGTATGCGCGCAACTGCAGCTCCGCCTCAACGCGCACGATTGGTGGTGTCACGCCCCGGTCCCGCAGGGCCGTTCGTCCTTGCTTTGGTCCCTACGGAACCAATCGTCCTCGCACGGGCGTGATGCCGTGCAAGCCTAAAATGCACTTGCACAAGGCCAAAGCTTTGCTACAAGGGCAAGTAAGCTATTCAATACTGAAGCAGCGACACATAACATTGCAGAAAAGTAAAGAACACAATGGCATAAGAAAACAGGCTATTTTATTGATATTCACAAGTGTTACAAGCGGCGCCTGAACGAGGTTACAATTCGCTCAAGCACTCTATCTCTCGATTACAATGATACTGTTCCATACGTTACGTCCCTCTATACAAAAGCAGCTCAAACTCGATACGGCTCAAGGCATCGACTCCAGATTTTTTGTTCCTTGGGATGAGGCACGGCTATCGCTCCCTCGGAAGATCGGGCACCTGAGAACAAGCAAACTGTTGGTGGGTCAGTACTTTTATAAGTACTAGTGAGATAAAACAACTGAACAGAAGCTACACCCCCTGAAACCCACACTAAGTAAACTTGTGGCAAAATATTGCATTACTAGTGATCTTGCTAGTTTTACTTAAGTTCATTTCATGCAGCTCAGAACTATAGTCAGATTTCATC
The DNA here is from genome assembly GCA_036927795.1 of Iris macrosiphon. Lineage (NCBI taxonomy): Eukaryota > Viridiplantae > Streptophyta > Magnoliopsida > Asparagales > Iridaceae > Iris > Iris macrosiphon. The sequence goes on along the minus strand of JAYESA010000003.1, from coordinate 193,342,121 downwards.
TTTTGAAAACACAAGTTGGAAACCAATTTTGCATATTCGAAGCATTCAAACAACTATAAGGGACAGTGTTCTCATCGTGCAGTGCGTAGCATGTATTGTGCAACATAACTAACTCTTTGGGGCAAAGTAGCGTATAGGAAATATTATTCAATCAAGCACACAAGTTGAACTATCGATCAGAGGTCGGTTCCCGAGAAACTCAGGATTGGTAGCGGTAATCCATCTAACCAATGACTCTTCTTTCTGATGCTATTAGCAGTTGTGACCAAGGTTCAGCTCTTCACCAATAGCCATTGTCCGACCGGTGCAAATGCATGAAACACTATCAGATAAACTCTATGATGCACATCTTAATGAACAAGCATGCTTATATGTAAACACTTGTATTTCTTACCCCATTGTCGAACGGTTATCCCTGCAGCAGACACACAAGTTAGCCACAATTTGTATATGTGCATAAACTTATGTATCAATCTTTTGGTGTCAACAATGATAGGTATGCAAGAAGTTAAACCTAGCATGCGCCCTATCTATATGAAGGTCCATGAGTTTCCCCATTATTGGACAACAATACCCCCCAAGATCCCGTAGGACCGGAACATCAGGGTGCTCTCACAATCCCTTCTCGACCAACCGATTCCCAGTGCCCCAGGAATCGATCGAGAGACTATTACCTTGTACACAAGTTGTCCGAGACCAATGCATGACAAGCAACATTCAAACAATATACAATCACATTCACAAGCATATAACAATCTAATAACACCCTCCAAGATCCCGTAGGACCGAAATATCAGGGCGGACTATTAGACTCTTCTCTATCATTTATTCAAGCAAACCCATCTTTTCAACAATCTAATAGAATACCCCCCAAGATCCCGTAGGACCGGAACATCAGGGCGGACTATTAGACTCTCTTTCATACTTATAACTTATAGCAGATCGATAGGAAAACAGGCAAGCGAAACATATAATTACAAGCACGATTTATTTCATAATTAACATGCAAAAGTCTATCTCTTTATTAGCATATTACAGAGGGACATATTCAAGCGATTCATTTACTTATCTTTTTTAGCATAGCAAGGGTTCGTTCGATAGCTGTGTCGGTGTTTCTGAGCATGCACAATTCTATCTTTCTCTTAGCATGGCAATAGTTCTACCTCATTTCGGATAAGCACTCATATTCTCTTAGTTAGGCAAGCAAACAAACGGATTCGTTTCAATGACAAGCTATGTGAGTTCTCTTATTAGCATACCGAGTCGGTTCTATCATTCTTCTTATAAAACAATCTTCTTAAGCAAACAAGCATTCAAAAACTCAGATTCATTATTAAGTCGTGCAAGAAGCAGAGAATGCAGTTCTGCCCACTCACTTTGATCAATCGGTCGAGAACTCTCCGAGAAGACTTCCATTCGAGCAAGCAAGACGATATCACTTGTACATAGCGCCTACGCAGAGCGGGGCGCTACAGGTGGGACGTGCATCGACGATCTTTTCAATTTGACCATGGAGAGGAGGCTATCTCGTGGACGACTTTTCGTGTCGTATTTGAAGAGGAGTTTATACCCCCTCCAGTACGACGTCAGATGGAGAACGAGTTCGTGCAACTTAGGTAAGGCAGCATGACAGTCAAACAGTACTCTGCCGGATTCAACCGACTCTCCAAATTCGCTAGCGCCTATTTACCTGATGCAGCGAGTCGAGCTAGAAGGTTTGAAGGTGGTCTACGTCCTGCCATCCATGCGCATGTTGTCGTTCATCAGTACGAGACTATGCGTGGAGTCATGAATCACGCTCTATCACTTGAACCACAGTATCCTCATGTTGCTGCTGGCACTGTGCAATCATCCAGTCACAAACACCAAAGCAACGATAGAGGAAACAATGCTACAAAGCGCCCGAACAATGGTGATCCGCAAAGAGGAAACCCAGGGCAACCTTGTAACTTCTGTAAAAAGCCAGGGCAGGCGATCGACAAATATCGTCTGAAACTTGGGTTATGTCTAGCCTGTGGCAAATCAAACCATATAGTTCGTACTTGTCCGCTGAGTCATGATCGCCGTCCCGAACGTAATGCTTCATAACGGTAGGTTTTATTTCTAAGTTTCGTGGACGAAACTTTCAATTGTTGGGTAGGACGTGGCGCCCCGTTTGCCTCAAATTATACCTTGTTGCCTCAAATTATATGAATGATAATTTAGCCTAGATACCGTTCGATCACGAACAACTTGTGCACAGGGTCACGGTCTCGCGGACGATGCTGGGGTACTGGCATCGATCCGGTCCGGGCGAGGCCTATTGTTTAGTCTCTTGTTCTTGGCGGAATGGCTTGCAGCGCCCCTTGTACTTTCGTTGCATACCATTCTCGTCAAAGACTATATCGTCCATTATGGCATACGCCAGTGATCCTCTTGTATATTTAAACCTGTTGCAAACTAACTTGTGTCTTCGTGGCAGGGAAGACATGGTAAGTATTGTGCAGGTGGTTCAGACGGACAGGTAAAAGCCATCGAACGGTGGCAAGTTTATTTCAGTATTTTATATATATACTGCTGCTTGTAAAATGTACTAAGACAAGATAGAAAGACCACAATAAATATGCATGCTTCATTAAAACAACGTATTGATTGGTATAGTTGGGTTAGCTCGCCTTCACCAGTACATTTTGATGTACTGACCCTCGTTGAAATAGGTTCCCCGCACTCAAGCGAACCTAGCGAGGGGCCAAAGTCGTCTTCCCGATCCAGTCCAGCTGTAGGCGCATTGTGATCGCGCCACCCTTGAAGTATTTTGAAGAGAAGGAGCTAGAACCCAAGCAAGAATGCAGCTCCGTGGAAAAGCTATCATTCCGTCTGGAGGTCTTTATTATTTTGAAGTTTAGTAAAGGGATGTAATGTACAAGACTGCCATCTCATTTTGTGTCAACACTTTTGTAAGCCCGTGCGGCAAATTAGCTGACTCATTCAGGAGTTTTTCATATATGTTCATTATCAATAAATAAAACTTTTCCATATTTCAATCTGCGCTTCAATTTATCTGCGTACCCTGAATATGTGCTCGTTATGCAAAATACTTTAGCCTTGTGCGGGCGCAACCCCAGGCCCACACGGCGGTCACGCTCGGGGGACGCCCCTACGATCGCTCGAAATCGGAGCGTGACACTTGTAGCTTCAGGGTACAAGATTATTATGGAAGTAAATAAAGTAGTATTTTCTAAGAATGACTCTTTTATTGGAAAAAGATTTGTAAGAGATGGTCTTTTTATTTTGAGTACCGTGAATAAAATTTCAGATCCTTCTTTTGTTGTTTCAAATGTAGAATCTTCAAATGTGTGGCACAATAGATTAGGTCATGTGAATCTAGGTTCCCTAAGAAGGATGATGAACTTAGATCTAATTCCTAAGACTCCAATAGATGATAAACACAAGTGTGAGATCTGTGTTCAAGCCAAACATACTAGACTACCTTTCAAATATGTAGAAAGGAACTCTGACCTTCTAGAGCTAGTTCATAGTGATGTGTGTGACTCAAATAGGGTTTAACCCGAGGTGGTAGAAAATACTTTGTTACCTTTATAGATGATCATTCAAAGTATTGTTATACATATCTACTCAAAACCAAAGATGAAGTTCTAGATAGATTTAAGGTCTATAAATCTGAAGCTGAGAACCAGTTGGAGAAAAAGATTAAGATTCTTAGATCAGATCGTGGTGGAGAGTATACATCGAATGATATGACCAATTTCTATGAAGAACACAGAATAATCCATGAGGTAACTGCTTCATTTTTACCACAGTCCAACGGAGTTACTGAAAGATAGAATCGCACTCTGTTAGACATGGTGAATGCCATGCTCCTCAGCTCAGGTGCTTCCGATAATTTGTGGGGAGAAGCATTATTATCGGCCTGTTTGTCACGCCCCAGTCCCAAAATACGAAGGACCAGGGATACGTGATACGCCAGCTACGCATTCGACCAGACTCGGGTCTGACTCGAATACGTATAAGCTGTAAAATATAAAGGGCACTATCTATATATTCCATAAAAGTAAACCTCTATGTCTCAATCCACAACGTACATCAGTATACAAGAAAGAGCTATATGTGCTAAGGTCGGCCGCCCAATAACACACTAACTCGAATAGACTCGAGAAGAAGTATGAGTCTACAAAACTAGGCTCCAACAGCAGATGAATAATCAATGTAAAATAACCATAATGCCGGTAGATATAATGTGAGTACCTGGTACCATGCTCGCAAGATATGCCACTCCATCAGTATCTCCAAGTGCTCCGTAATCGTCTATGTTGCAAAACTGGCAGGGAACCAGGTCCTCAGAGGGACGTAACAAGGTACAGGAAAATAACATGCCAGGTAAACATATAGTACAAGTGCAACAACAGGGTAAACTAGTACAACCAAACAAGTGTGACACAGTTTAAAGACAACGTTCGACGTGTGGGCCGTCCAAAGTAAAACCGTAGCTCCGGACACGGAAACACACGGCACGTACCGCAGCTCCGGGCAAAGAGTCACACGGGTGAAACAGCTACACTAGATACAGGTATCACTAGAAAATACTACATATATATAAGCGCGTGCAGAGTAGCCCAAGCGTCTAGTAACTGTCTTCCCCTTCCCAAGCGGTCAACGATTGTGCGTTGAACCTGAACCTCTAACTACAGTCTCAACCCATGGAAATAACTCAACAGACGCGACCCTAAGGTCGTCCCAGTCTCTGGTCATGATGTCAGTATCAGGATACAGGAATCTGGTACGAACACAGTGTATGAGTGTGTCCTGGGGTATCAATGTACTCTGGTACGTGCATCGAGGTGCTATGAAGCATCAGTAATTATTCTAATACGTTAAGTCGAATGACAACACCCGGTTGTGAACCGGACACGGAATATCGAACATCAACGTAAATACGCGCACAATGTACAATAAGAATAACAATATCTGTAAACTGAAATACAGGATGGCAAGGTACACTTGCCTGCGTGCGGCTGCTGATGACGGGGATCGGGTACCGCATCCAAGTCCTCAGGTCCTGCAATACCTAGAGAGGAGATACAAACCAATAATCAATAATCTATTTTACGATAGACAGGGATGCGACACGCATCTACAACTAAACTCAAACTCAGCTACGACTCACAGGTACAAGTCACTAGGGGGTTGACCACTGTTGACGATCGGTACGATAGTCCATCAACTAGTCCTCTTTACACTCTCCTCGACAAATCCTCATTTCGACCATATTCATCACCTGGTCCAGTATCAGGTGTGCTCACTCCCTGACTATATTTTCTTATTTGATATTAGGTCTTTCTCAATCCTCAGGATCATTTCATCATATATTCTCCTCCTCTATTAACTCTTTATTATTTGCCAGCTCTCAATAATCATTTATTATCTATTAAAACCTTACAACCTCTATTTTAGTATTCAAGCCCTTCTCATACCTGCATAGCTCACAAGTACTTATTTGTATTCCTCAACCGACTTCAACACTGTTAATCTAATCCTCAAATAATGAACAACTTAATGATAACTCACACCATTTCACCATAAATTACTGCCCATCGATAATAATTAATATACATATCAACCAATATGACAAACCCTAAACCCCAATGTCTTCAAACCTTAAACTCCTCGTAGCATATATAATCCCTCAACTATATCTAAATCTTTCACATGTATAATTGATTTCTTTATTTAATACAAAAATAAGGACAAGCTCTCATGAGACAACTCTTCATCCCTTGTTCACAGATAAACCTTACAACATGGACACAGTGCACTCTTCCTCCTACTGTTCATATGAATTTTCCTCCTACCATAAATTTCCATAGCAATAATACACCCACGGTTAGGATCCTCAACCATCACTTGTACTCTTGGATGATTTGGTAAGTATACTCTAGTAAAACATATACCCATCACTACCATTCGTTCCCTGTTTCTCCCATCATCACTTACTCCATACTCTTACGAATCCAACCCATGCACCACATTTTATTCCCTTCAATTTACCACTCTTCTCCCATACTAGCCAGGGAAACACTATGGAGGTCAAGATGGGACATCCCAATGTAGCTAAAGAAAGTTCACGATAATGCTTGGTATAAGAAGGCATCCAACTCACCAGCCTGGGAAAGGATGATGACACAGCAGGGAAACGGAGCTCCGAGGTTCCTTGCCGCGAAGTCGCCGGTGACGCCGAGAACGTTTTGATAGAAGATCCGCACAGCAGTCCCGCTCCTCGGCTCGATGGAGGAACTAGAGGTAGGGTATTGTCTGATCGAAGGAAAGGAGAAAGAAGGGTGAAACAGCTAGGGTCGGCTGGTTCTCTTCTCGGTGGGGGAGTTGAGGAAAATAGGTGATCATTTATAGAGGAGAGATTAGGTTATGGTAGGGTGATCGAACGGATGAGGAGGGGGAGGGATGATCTGATGAACGGTTGGAGAGTTCCCAGTGGAGTAGGTGTTCTCCCCCGCCGTACTGTATGTACTGGCCTGCAGAATAGCTGGAGCCTAACGTGAAGAAGAACTCGGGACAACATGCTTCATCCGCCTGCATGTTTTAGGTTAAAGTGTTCCACCCGAAAACCAAGGCCAGGATTTCCTTCCTTTGGTTAGGCTTCAAGAGTGACAGCCGAAAAGAGTATGCTACTCCTTCACAAAAGTCAAGCACTTTGTTTTGCTCATGATTCATTGGGCCAAGTGAATGTAGTCTTGATTCTTGAAGTGGTGTGTTGGCTTCTAATAGAGATTGCCAGGTAGTAGGTTGTGTTGGGTTTGATTGTCACAAGAAAAAAATGATGGGACCGGCCATGCAACTAAAAGAAACTTTTAAATACACGAGAACCAAGGATCAATTTAATAGGCATGAAATTAAATGGGGTTCAACCTGGAATTTATCAAAATTGGTATCCTCCATTTAATTAGAATAAAAATATTCCCCGAATTTAATTTAGTTGGGGCACTTGGGGTAAAAATCCGGAAATGACGCATAGGCCAAAAATGGTGGGGGCTTCGGGTCAGTCTTGGACCCTTTAGTTGGTCCGGCTCAACGGGTCAATTTGGTATCCCAAAATTTAGGGTAACGACACAGGTGTCCGACACGGAATTAATTATGGGTTACGATTTTTGAAATGTTGTGCAATTAATTTAGAGCACACAAAAATTGATTTTAACAGTCAGAAAAGTCTAGTGCCTAATTTGGCGAGTTGAGTCGGAAGTACAATAATTGTACGAAATTTATGGGCTGATATTGGGCTCCGAATAACTAGACAAAGATAGGGCGTGCCAAGGGTTTTAATTAATTGAATTAAAATTCCAGATAAAATTTTCTCTACTCTAAACCTCGACATCTGCTATCAAATTTTTTCCAAAACCACTCTAACTATCTAGAGAATAAATCGAGGGGGTTTACATGTTACATCCTTAATAGGATTCCTAGTAAGTCTAATGATAAGACTCCCTATGAATTATGGAAAGGTAGAGCTCCTAGGATCCATTATCTCAAAGTTTGGGGATGTCTGGCTAAAGTAGGAATTCCTGAACCTAAAAAGAGGAAGATTGGACCTAAGACTGTAGATGCTGTATTCATAGGATATGTCACGACCCGCACCCGGAAATTTGGGCACGAGTGCGTGGGTACGTCCAGCCTACGCCGCAGAGTCGGCGGTAGTACGCTGTCTAGGTCAAATCCATACTTAACTAAAACTAGCTCATTCACAAATAGCATAGGCAAGATAATAAAGGGAAACAGATACTTAAGATTGCAATTGAAATAAATGCGACAACAGATTCAAATGTTTAGTACAGAAATCAGAATAAAATCGGGGACAAACCCGATTACTAAGATAAAGAGCAAATAAATGAAAGTAGCTACTGCTATCTACTCTGCAGCAGGGGTCTCCTGGGTGGGTTCTGGATCCTCATAGGTATCATCTGTACCCTCATAGGGACCATAATATGTAGGGGCAAGGTCCTCATCATCGCCTAAATCAACAGATCCAGTCAGAAAAGGAGCAAAGTACACAGTGCACAACAAGATTAAACTAAATATTTATGACAATTAAATTGAATATCATGTTGAGAAACTGTATAAGAGAACATAAATATCTCAGAGTTAATGCTGTAAACAGGAATATGAGAAAACAGAAATAAATGAGACAGGAAATGAAACTACAACAGTCAGCAAGAAATATAACAAGACCAGAAATTATCTATGTGAACTTGTGTTTGTTTTTAGAATACATAGTTGGCATGTAGGGATTTATAAGGCTAATCCAGCCGTCATAAACAGCTATTAAACAGGGAAAATTGAGATTCGGCTGAGGTACAGTCGCGTACCAACAGCTATTAAACATGGCAGGGGAAAGGGTAAACTACATGCCTTCTAGTATTCTCCCACCCGACATGAAAAATAAGACATGAACTCCAATATTCAAGACATGAAATCCAGCATTTCGAACACTAGGTGTAATCATCAAGGGTACTGGTAAAGCAGGGAATTAATTATCATAATATAAAGATTTAACTTGAAGTGCAGGTACTTGCCTGTTGTTTGGATCTGATTAAATTGTTCTTGGAGAAAATTCCAGAGATGAGTCCAAAAGCTGAAATAGACATTACCATCACGCTCAAAAGATGTCAAATAGCTAGAAATGCCTATCCTTGGGTCCAATTTGAAGACAAGGGCAAAAATGACAGTTTTGGGTCAAAACGGGGTCCGCCGGTGGGCCCGCTTTGCACCGAAAAACGTGTCCAGGTCAATGGTCTCCAAATTCACCAAAGTTAGTGTCAACAGGTCAGGAACGCTGATACAAACCCAACGGAACTTCCAGATTTGGATTCCGATGAGCCGAAAACAAAATCGCCCGTCGAGCGGGGCTTGTGGGGCCCACGACACGCGATTTCGTCAACGTTCTCAGAATCGAACCAAACTTGACCCACAGGACCAGCGTATCGCTACGAGTCCGATGGCACAAGTTTCGTCTCGATTTGACGAGTGTACAAGAAGTTAGGGCAAATTATAGAAAAGTCAGATACGGGGCGATGTCCGCGGATACGCGTTGATTCCGGTGTGCACGCACACCCGAATCAGCTTCCGTGAAATCTCACACGTCCGTATCGACGACGCGCACATATCTGTGAAGACCGCACGCGACCAAGTCATCCCGTTTGGCGGGGCGCACTCAGTTCCGGGGTGAAACAGGGTCTGATTTTTCCTATTTTTGGATCGCGGTGTGCGATCACCACAGGACACGATGTCCAGAACGGTTTATCCGGGCACCGAGAGGGTCATATAGGCTTCGCAACGCAATTTACGGAATTGAAAACGGAGCTACGAACAAAAAGTTACGAGTACCTGAAGGGGACCCGAAAAACCGGGGTCGAACCGAGTCCGACACGTGTCCGACTCGTGTCGGACACAGGAATTGAACTAGGGTTAGGGTTAGGGCTCGGCTTTGGGGATTCCGGCGAGGGCGGCGAAGACGGCGGCGTGGGCGGCTGGGGATGCGGCGGAGGGGGCCGGGCGACGGAGGCGCCGGAGAGGGGCTGCTCGAGGCTGCCGCTGCTGGTGTTGAGCTGCTGTGGGTCGACCGGAGGAAGGAGGAGGAGAGGGGAGGAGGTGCTGGCGGTGCAGGGCGGAGCTGGTTGAGGCGGTCAACGAGGAGGGCGGAGCTCGGCTAGGGTTAGGGTGAGGTGGCTGGAGGAGGAAGAAGAAGAGGGGGAGAGAGAGTTTATAAAGGGGAGGAGGCGGTTAGGGGGAGGCCGAGCACGGCGGGGAAAGGAGGAGGACGTGGCGCGGAGAGCGGGGCGAGGGAGCGGAACGCGCGGCGCTGCGCTCGGAGGCCGGCGCTTGACGCGGGCGGAGAGGGGCTGGGGGAGAAGGTCTCCGGGTCGGGTCGGGCGGCTAACGGGTCTGGGCAGACCCGCCCGACCCGCAAGGAAACGGGCTGGGGGGGCTGGCTGCTGGGCTCGGCCCACTGGGCCGGGCCGGGCCCAAAGGAAAATAAAAAAATAAAAATAATAAATAAATATTAATAAATATAATAATAAATAATCAGTTAATTAATTAATTAATTATAAAAATAGTTTTGAGGCCTTTAAAAATAGGTCTGAGGCCCAGAAAAATCCAGAAAAATTACCCTAAGTCCAGTTTTTTATTTTACACCCAAAATTGTTATTTTCATGATATTTTAATATTATTTATTAACAATAAAAAAATTATTTAATAATTAAGAACCTTGATTTTAATCTCAGAAAATTCCCAGAAAATTCCAGAAAATTGAAAAAAATTTAAGTTTTAATAATTTTGAAAATTCAGGGGGTTACAGGATATGCCCTAGATAGCAATGCCAATATATTTCTTGTTACTCTCTCAGAAGTAAATGAAATCTCTAACAATACTATTATAGAAGCACGAGATGCTGTTTACTTTGAGAATATATATCCCTTTAAAGATAGAATTTATCCTCTTCCTCCAATCTCTCTCTTACTCCGTCCACCAGCTCTCATATTCAAATATCTAGTTCACAATCCGAACAAAATATAGAACCTAGAAGGGGTAAAAGAGAAAGAATTGAAAAGAACTTAGGAGAAGGTTTCTTCACTTTTCTGATAGAGGGTGATCCCTCAACTTATGAAGAAGCTATATCTTCTCCTGATGTCCCTTTCTGGAAAGAAGCTATTAACAGTGAGTATAACTCCATCATGGAGAACAATATTTGGTTTCTAGCAGACCTACCTTTAGGTAGTAAACCCATAGGTTGTAAGTGGATATTCAAAAAGAAACTTAGAGCTGATGGTACCATAGAAAAATATAAGGCTAGATTAGTAGCCAATGGTTTTACCCAGAAAAAGGGATTAGATTATTTTGATACCTACTCACCTGTAGCTAGGATCACCTCTATCAGAACCCTTCTAGCCTCAGCATCCATTCATAATATGCTAATCCATCAAATGGATGTAAAGACAGCATTTCTAAATGGGGACCTAGAGAAAAAAATCTACATGGAGCAACCTAAATATTTTATTACTAAAGGCCAAGATTATAAAGTTTGCAGATTAGTTAAATCTTTTTATGGTCTAAAGCAGGCTCCCAAACAATGGCACAACAAATTGACATAATCATCTCAGAATATTGTTTCGTGCCAAATGAGTATGACAAATGTATATACTCCAAAATTTTAGATGAAAGTTGTGTCATCCTATGTTTGTATGTAGATGACATCCTTTTTTTTGGATCATCACTAGAATTGATTACTAATACCAAAGACTATTTATCCAGCCAGTTTGATATGAAAGATTTAGGTGAAGCCAACTTGATTCTAGGCATGCAACTGTCCAAATACAAGGAGGGCTATACTCTATCCTTAGCACACTCTATCGAGAAAATGCTAAGAAAATTTGAGTTTTTTGATAAGAAACCTGCCCTTACTCCTTATGACAGTAGTGTTGTTCTAAAGAAGAATGAGGTTTCTCTTATGGAACAACATAGATATTCTTAGATGATAGGTTCTCTCATGTATATATCAAACAGGACCAGACCTGATATTGCATTTGCTACTGGGAGACTAAGTAGATATACTAGTAACCCAAATCAGTTACACTGGATAGCATTAGAAAGAGTATTTAAATATCTTAGGGGTACTCTAGATTATATGTTGCACTATACTAGACACCCTGATATCATAGAAGGTTATTCAGATACAAACTGGGTAACTGACTCACATGATGTAAAATCTACTACTGGATATGTTTTCACTCTAGGAGGATCTGCAATCTCCTGGGGCTCATGTAAACAAACTATCATTGCTAGGAGTACAATGGACTCTGAAATGATAGCATTGGACACTACATGCACAAAAGCCGAATGGCTAAGAAACCTTATTATGCATATACATGTTTCTATTAATCCTGTTCCTGCAATTTCTATAAACTGTGATAATAAATCTGTTATGGAACTACTAAAGCATGATTCTGTGAATGCTAAGATGAACAGGCACCTGCAGCTGCGTTTCAAGTCTATAAAGAGCATATTGGGCAAATATGTGGTTCTTGACTATATAAAGTCAGAAAAGAATCTTGCAGACCACTTGATGAAGGGTCTGTCTACGACTTTGATCCTAGAATCATCGAGGGGGATGGGATTAAGCCCATAAGTAAAGTCACCAGCAGTGGCAACCCAACCGAGTCTGACTGGAGATCCCAAGAAGCCGGTTCAATGGGTAGGAACAAGCTTGACTTAGGATGGAACACTGACCCGAGATTAAAATATCATTATATATTGCCCAAGTGGCTGTACATGCGTACAATGATTCCCCATCCATATGGTGACAGTGTTCTTGAGTGATATGGTTAGGATGAGTTTTAAAACTCTTAATAGGTCCAAGCTGATATACGGGGTTGAAACCTATCACCAACCCTTAAGGACTTACCTTTATGAGAGGTCGTGAAGGCCGCGACTATGGGACAGGGCGATCCCAGACAACTCTCAGAAATTTGGAATTAGTGCGCATGGCCAACCAAAAGCGCCACCCGTTAGACCCAGAACCTCTAGCGTACTATGTGTGCTATTTTCTGAATTTGGTGAAAGAAGTCTGATTTAAGGCTTAGTCCATCAAGCACTTCTTCAGACAAAGACAATAGTCACTAAGTGAGATTCAAGGCAGTAGTCCATCTCATCTATGCATAGTATATACCTGCCCAGAAACTCTTCCTTTTAATTTCTTTGTCACTTCTATTTCGGAACTTGACCTTTTTTTTGGGGGGGGGGGGGATTGTTAGCATTGCTTGAGCAAAAGCTCAATTTCCTTCTTTCCTTTAGTCCCACATTGGATGGGCCAACCCCTCCTTGTGTGTATATATTAGTTCCTCTTCATTGCTTTCTTAAAAATGTTGTATGGGGAACCCCTTGGGCCACATGCGCGCGCTGCCGCCGCCGCCTGGCCCGGCTCGGCTCGGTTCGGCGCGCATAATGGGTCCGGGTACGTGCCCACACCTGCGGACGCCGAATGCCGATCCAATTTACTCTTCAGGTTCAGGCTGGGATCCAAAAATCTTTTTTGCTCCCCTTTATTTTTTGAACCGTTTTAGCTCATTCAAATTTTGAATGTTGAGACACTGTCCAGGTTCATTGAACCTCTGTGACAGCTAATTTTGACAGCCATTCCTCCACGTTTTCTTTTCCTTTATTATCGCTCTTTAATGGCTAGTTTTATGAGCCATTCAATCTCTTGTCGGTTGGCTGTGCATTTGATCCGCCTATATATATTGCGGTCACCTCCTCATCCCTTTTTACAGAAAATAATCCTACGTCAAAACTCTCTTTCATTCCTCTCTCAAACCACATTCTGATCTCCAAATCCTTGCTCTGGGCATAGCTAAGTTCGGTCTCTCTCTCCGAGTTGTGTGCGACGAAGAGAATCCGGTAGTCAGGGGGTTTTACCACTAGGAGCTTCCGAAAAACGTCTGCACATAGATGACCTCGGATAAACCCTTAGGGCAGTGCTTCGTGCACGACTTCTCCGGTGGCCGGTAACAATTTCATTTTTTAGTTTTCTTGTTTTTTGAAAAATAATATATTTATATTTATATTATAAATATTATTATCAAGCAATGCACAGAACTTGTTTGACATGAGTTGCGTGAGAGATTCTACATCCGGAAAAAGGTTGGTTGTGAGAGATTAAATGAGCCTTATTCTTAATAAGGTGCGTAAGAAGAAGAGGTCAGCATCGACCAAAGTTAGACGAAATGATGCATGGCCAGAGTATGTTAGATGCGTTTGTTAGTTTCCTTTAATGTTATGCTTCTTTTTCTTTTTCTTCTTCTTCTTCTTCTTCTTCTTCATCATCATCATCATCATCATCATCATCATCATAAATACTTATTTTAAATGAAATGACTTCAAAGAACCAGGCAGAGGAGCATCTACCTTTTCCTTAAAAAGCGCAATAATTATATCTTTTATTCATCAGGCATCCAGGTTAATAGGAATTAAAGTTATACTAAAACCCATCATTTTTGTACTGCCATGTTTCTTATTGCTCGTCTTTAGATGAGCAAGACAAGATTGGATTTCTAGAGTTGCAAGTGCAAATTCTCATCCGTTCAGTACTTTGACCAGTTGCTGTCTTCTCTTTAAATGGATAACTCACCTGGAGATCATTATGATTAATATGTGGGAAACTACATAACCAACATCAGATAGAGGTTGATACTAGAGAAACATACCATAGAGATAAACTACAAACTAAATGACTAAGAGTCTAAGTCTACAACTTTAGGTCCAAAAGAAAATCACTGTGAACCAACTCACAAAGTGAAGGATATAATAGTGGAGGAAAGACGAGAACATGTGCAACATAATAGTCGACATTCCGAGAAGATACATTAGACTTCGTGGCAGGGAACAGTCGTCAGTGGTTAATTACAAGTTTAAACAAATAATTTACGGTATGATTTATTTTCCACTATCAGCAGTTAAGGACGTTGTGGACCTTGCTTATGTATCATTGGCAAGTGCAATAGGATGGCAGTAAGAAGAGGCAACACAAAAGTATTTAAACCCTTATTAGTTATTAGTTAATCTAGATTTGATTTTTTGTTAGGAATAGAAAGTGTCAAAAGCTTCCTTGTTATTTGGAGTTCTTCTTGCAATGTTGAATAACTCAACATTGAGTTGTTCTTTGCTTGAACTATTCATGCTCCACTAGTATAGGATCTACAAAATTTGTGGGTTGTTTCTTCCCTCTCTATGTTGGTGTTAGGCTATTTATTAGCCGATGTAATTGTTCAAGAAATAAATAGTCTCTCCAAGCATTCACAAAAACTCTCCATCTTGCTCTTGAGTCTAACATCTGGTATTTTCCGTTGCTTTAAGCCAACATCTGGTATCAGAGCCAAGTGTAAGCCAAAGTATCTTCGACTCAACAAGATGTCAATCGTCGAGCACTCGACGGCCCCAGCAACAAAGGAGGGAAGCATAACCTTGCACTACCCGATGCTGACATCTGTCAACTACTCCACTTGGACGATCAAGATGGAGGTTTCATGGAGGCTCAAGGCGTTTGGGACGCCACTGAACCCGCGGCCGGGGTGGTCGTAGAAAGGAAGAGAGACAAGATGGCGTTGGCTTGCATTTTTCAAGCTGTCCCCGAGGAGATCCTACTCCAGCTAGCCAAGCACAAAACGGCTAAGGAAGCTTGGGAAAGCCTGAAGGCAATGTACCTCAGCGCAGATCGGGTGAAGAAGGCAAGGATTCAAACCTTGAAGAGTGAGTTCGAGGTTTTGCGTATGAAGGGAACATATTCCATCGATGAGTTTGCGGAAAAATTGACGACCCTCGCAAACAAGATTCGTGGATTGGGAGACAAGATGGAGGACGTTGTCATCGTCAATAAGTTGCTCGTCTCCGTCCCAGACAAGTACCTGTAAGTCGTTGCTGCGATCGAGCAGTTTGTGGATGTGGAGACCATGCCGGTCGAGGAAGTGATCGGCCGCCTCAAAGCATACAAAGAACGTATACGTGGTCGAGGCGAGAGCAACAACGGACAACTCCTGCTTACTCACGCTGAGTGGCAGGCACGATCGAAGAAAGGCGGCGCTGATTTGTCGTCGAGCGGAAAGGGGCACTCTAGCGACGACCGGGGCCGTGGCAAGCCCCGTGGACGTGGCCGCTGGCGCGGCAGGGGTGGTCGTGGCGGCCAAATAGTGCAACACCAGGAGGGTGAGAGGACTCGCGGTTCAAGCTCCAACCGTGACAAATCAAAAATCAAGTGCTTTAATTGTGAAAACTATGGGCACTATGCGTCGGAGTGTCGCAACAAACGTCATGATGAGGAGGCGAACCTCGCACGAGCGCAAGACGAGGAGGCCGCATTGCTGCTGGGAGAGACTCGGGAGGAGACGCCTGACCTCGTCATGCTCAATGAAGGGAAGATAGTACCAGACTTGCGCAGTGCTGGAGAAGCGCAGGCCGACACCGATGTGCGGTACCTCGACAACGACGCTAGCAACCACATGACGGGCCACCTAGGAAAGTTCAAGGACCTTGATCGGGACATCACCGGCTGTGTCAAGTTCGGTGATGGCTCAACCGTACAGATTGAGGGCAGGGGATCAATCATGTTCCAATGCAAGAATGGCGAACAACGTCTTCTGTCGGAGGTATACTTCATTCCAAGTTTAAGTAATATATTGAGCCTTGGTCAATTAACAGAAGATGGAAGCAAGGTGGAGATTGTCGGTTCCTACTTGAGGGTGTACGACAGGAACGACATTCTACTGATGAAGGTGAGGAGATCACCTAACCGCCTGTACAAGATAGCTCTTGAACCTTGCAGGCCGATATGTTTAATGGCCAATGTACAAGACCCAGCCTGGTTGTGGCACGCAAGGCTCGGGCACGTGAATTTCTTCGCGCTCAAGATGATGGCAGAGAAGGGAATGACCACCGGGCTGCCGAAGATTTCTCATCCAAACCAGCTCTGTGAAGGGTGCCTCATCGCCAAACAAGCACGACTACTGTTCCCTCTGCAGGCAAGCTTCAGAGCTAAGAGGCCACTACAACTTGTGCACACTGACATTTGCGGCCCGATTACACCCGCTACACTTGCTGGTAACAAGTACTTTCTTCTACTTGTTGATGACTTCAGTCGCATGATGTGGGTGTATATGCTCAAAGAAAAGAGTGATGCCTTTAATGCTTTCAAGAAATTCAAGTCTCTTGTGGAGAATGAATGTGACAGCAAGATAAAGACACTAAGAACTGATCGAGGAGGTGAGTTCCTGTCCAAGGAATTCACAAGCTTCTGTGAAGGCGAAGGCATACAACGGCACCTCACCGCACCATATACACCACAACAAAACGGCGTAGTAGAGCGTCGGAATCGCACCGTGATGGCTACGACAAGGAGCTTGCTCAAGAGCATGCATGTTCCTGGAAGTATGTGGGGCGAGGCGGTTAGACATGCTTTGTACCTGCTCAACCAGTTGCCAACTAAAGCTCTCAGTGCGCTCACGCCGTATGAAGCCTGGACTGGTAAGAAACCAAACCTCGAACACTTAAGGATGTTTAGATGTGTCGCACACATGAAGACTGCAGGTCCTCATCATAAGAAACTTGATGACCGAAGCACGCCATTGGTGTACCTAGGCGTGGAAGAGGGCTGCAAAGCACACCGTCTCTATAATCCTCAACGTAGCCAGATCCATGTGAGCAGGGATGTTGTGTTCGAGGAAGAAAGGAGATGGGATTGGAACAATGGTGATGGTACCGTACCACAAGGCTGGGTAGAACTCTCAGTCGAAGATCCTGTTGTCGAGACAGTGATCACTCCACAGAGAGCAGTGGGCGCAGCTATGCACATGCCGGAGGGCATAGGAGATGCGGCAACACCTATAATGCACGGAGCGGCAATGGCATCAAGGGAGCCTACTACACCACAAGCTGCGGCCACAACTTCGAGCGGCTCACCCACACCGACGATAGACTCGAATGAGCCAAGGAGATACCGCTCAATTGTTGACGTATATGCTGAAACTGAGGAGACCTTTCTTGATCCAGAGATGTTTTTGTCGGCTGAAGAACCGGCAAATTTTTAAGATGCTACACTTGAACATGAATGGCGGGAAGCTATGAAGAAGGAGGTTGAAGCCATCGAGAAGAATGGGACTTGGGCTTACTGAGTTACCATCTGGGCACAAATCCATCGGTTTAAAATGGGTATACAAGGTGAAGAGAGACAGTAAAGGCAAGATCCTCAAGCACAAAGCAAGACTTGTGGCAAAGGGCTACTTCCAGCAACATGGAGTTGATTTTGATGAAGTATTTGCTCCAGTTGCCAGACTCGACATAGTTCGCTTGATCATTGCCCTCGCAACCCAGCACGGATGGGAGGTTCACCATTTGGACGTTAAATCTGCGTTTCTGAATGGTGACCTCAAAGAGGAGGTATATATAGCTCAACCTGAAGGCTTCGTCATCAAGAACCAGGAGCACAAAGTGTACAGGCTGTCCAAGGCTCTCTATGGCTTGCGACAAGCACCGAGGGCCTGGAACACACGCCTGGACAGCTGCTTAAAGGAGCTGGGATTCATCAGATACACTCAAGAGCATGCTGTGTACACAAGGAGCAATAGGGAGGGTGCACTCATTGTCGGAGTGTACGTTGATGACTTAATCGTCACAGGCACAAGAGCAACTGCAGTAAAGGTTTACAAGCAGCAGATGATGCAGAATTTGAGATGAGTGATCTTGGGTTACTCTCTTACTACCTTGGTATAGAGGTAGAACAACAGGGTGATCGCATTATACTGAAGCAATCAGCATATGCGAAGAGAGTTTTGCAGCAGTTTGGAATGGGAGACTGCAATCCAACCAGGTATCCCATGGAAGCTAAACTGCAACTCAGCAAGAACCTTGAAGGAACACCAGTCGATCCGACGCAATATAGGCGAATCATTGGCTGTCTCAGGTACTTAACTCATACTCGTCCGGACCTTTGTTATGCTGTCGGAATGGTGAGTCGGTACATGGAGAAGCCAACAACCATGCATTACCAGACTGTGAAACAGATCCTCAGATATGTGAAGGGAACACTTGAGTATGGACTCATGTATGGAAGAGGACATGGTGAAGATGAACTGCACGGATTCACCGATAGCAACCTAGCCGGAGATATCGACGATAGGAGGAGCACCAGCGGAATGACGTTCTACCTCAACAAGAACCTAATCACTTGGGCGTCTCAGAAGCAGAAAACTGTCGCGTTGTCCTCCTGCGAAGCTGAGTTCATGACGACAACGGCTGCAGCGTGTCAAGCTTTGTGGCTGAGGAATCTAGTTAGTGAAATGACTGGCCGCGAACCTTAAGCCAGTCACGCTCTATGTCGACAACAAGTCTGCAATTGCGCTGATGAAGAATTCAGTGTTTCATGGACGCAGTAAGCACATTGATACTCGCTACCATTTCATTCGCGAGTGTGTTGAAAGAGGGCAGATAAAGGTGGAGTTCGTGAGCACTGAAAAGTAACGTGCCGACATTCTCACGAAGGCTCTCGCCAAAGTGAAGTTCGCTGAGATGCAGCAGGTGCTTGGAGTTATCAACCTTGATCAAACCTAGATTAAGGAGGAGAATATTAGTTAATCTAGATTTGATTTTTTGTTAGGAATAGAAAGTGTCAAAAGCTTCCTTGTTATTTGGAGTACTTCTTGCAATGTTGAATAACTCAACATTGAGTTGTTCTTTGCTTGAACTATTCATGCTCCACTAGTATAGGATCTACAAAATTTGTGGGTTGTTTCTTCCCTCTCTATGTTGGTGTTAGGCTATTTATTAGCCGATGTAATTGTTCAAGAAATAAATAGTCTCTCCAAGCATTCACAAAAACTCTCCATCTTGCTCTTGAGTCTAACATCTGGTATTTTCCGTTGCTTTAAGCCAACATTAGTCACCATATATCAAGAAAGCTAAGGGAATTATTGGTTCTTTTGTAAGTAGTTAAGGGAATTATTATTTTTTAATTTCTTTTAAACCCTTATTAGTCACCATATATCAAGAAAGTAGAAAATCTTTTTTGATAGAATGTTCATGCCATCCTTACAATGTCTCAATTAGATTACAGATTTATATCCTCTTTGCGCTTTATTTCTGTGAGGATGTTGTATTCCATAGTCTCTGAAAATTGTTGCTTGTGATGTAACCATTCTTAGACTATATGTTTGGATACTGCTAAATTGTTTAGCTTCAAAATTATTGAACAGATTGCCCAATTTGAAGATGCTATTTTAGGGCTTGTATGAAATCGTATCGAATTATGTTTCTTAATAGAGGATTCTGGCTGAGGGCTTAAGCATTTTCTCAAAATAAAAGTGTTTCTTAATATGGCATTGGGTTAATATGATACTTGGATATGGATTTTGCTAATGTCAGAGAAAAGATGGCCCTTAATAAAGCTGAATAAAAGAGAAAGATTCATGTAGCAGACCCCAAAAATTTGGGATCTGGGATTTTCTTGGTTTTTGATATGCGATAAAACTTGGTTACATGGTTGTCTAAATGATACTTGTAACTGCATATTGATGTTTTGTTATTAATACTTTTTCGCGTAATGTGTCATAGAGATAAAATGCAATTTTCTATAGCAAATTGTATATCTTACCTCTCTTCATCTAAACTCTCTACCTCACGTTTTAATCTATTTCAATAAAGTTTGTAGGGTAGGACGCCAATGAATCATCATTCAGGACTAAGATCTGCATCCTTGCCAACCTTCATTCAGGTGTACAATCTGCATAATTTCCAGCTGATCTATTACCTGTTTCCTTCAATTAGATGATTTACCGTTGGCCATTTATTTTTAGGTAATTTTCCTGTAAACTTTCATTTCTATACTATATTCAGATTGCATCTAAGATGACTTATGAATGTTATAAAGAACTATATTTTCTAGCATTTTAGGAGCTTGACCATATAACATCCTTCCAATGTCTGATCTACAAAATTTACAGTAATGGACTCTGCCAACACAGTCGTTTGGTGCACAGCACAATCCACATCATTTAAGCTAATCCATAACTAGTTCCTTTTATCTATATGTGATTCACCCTGTTTTTTCTTAGCTCACGGTTACAAATTTAGAAGTTTAATGCCACATATCTATTGCTGCATATGGCTGAATTACTGATTTATTTGTTCTCGGGCTCTTTTCTTGACAAGACTACTTGTAGTGTAGATATTTAATAATAAGTGTCCTTAAATTGTACTATCTCTGATATACCATTGCGAGGCACCTAGACTATAGATGATATCAGGATATGATTGCTTGATGAAATGCCTGGGAAGCTTGGTGGATCTCTCTTGACTAAAAGGTACTATCAGGAAGTTATTGGTGGCTTAACTGATATAGTCTCTCATGATACACAAACACATTGGATTCCACATATGTGCTCTATATATATTAGCACTTCACATGATCCTATGTACAGGTTCCACAAATTTAGGATCTACTATTGCATTAATCTAAGAATCTTTGACCTGATTTGGAAATTGTGTCATGTTCTTGGTTGACTGTGGGTTGTACAATGACCTCGCCTTGACCTATTTCATAATACTCGAGCTTTCAACATCCCTCAACAGTTTTATATGTGTGCACATGAGAACTGAATGATTTGGGTAATTAACAGATAATCTTTCCTTTATATCGGTAACTTTCAAATTTTCTATGCTTGCATCAAGAGGTGAGCATTTGTTCAAAAGGAATCCCATGGGAGACCTCTCTATAGAGTGACTAATTGGATGTTTAGAAGAAGAATCGAAATAGTCAATGATGTTTCTTCCGGATCACCTTTTATTACATGATATGCCCTCTAAGAGATAGTTTCCCTTCCAGCGGTCATGGAGCTCTAGAATGCATAGTTGAACATCTATTTGTAGGTCTTTAATTCAGATTATCAGTTAGTTGGTCAAAGAATTTTCATTTATGTTTGGTTGAAGTATATGTAGTCGGTGTCAGTAAACCGCATAAAGGAACCTCGATCACCTCAGATTAAATGACTCAAAGAAGTTGTATAGTGGTAAGCTATCAACAAATTAAACAGAAAGTGGTTTGGTAGTTCATGTTGCAGTTTAATGCCAGTTGAGAGCATATTAACATTTCTAGACAGGTGAAATTAAAGCATGTTACTATTTACAACATGGCCCTTTGGTTTATCATTGACATCAAGAGTGAATACCAGCAATCCATTTGATATCTTCCTCTTGTTAGTCTCTATGAATTATGTTGGAGAATCCCGTGATTCTCTCTCCTCTTGTTATTAGTCATTATCAGGGCCGGTCCTGAGCTCACAGGGGCCCGGGGCGAACTTTCAAAATGAGGCCCCATACATAATGTAAAAAAAATAAAACAAAAAATATGCCTCCACCAAGATTTGAACTAGGAACCTCTTGTGTGCAAGTCTAATGTAATAACCACTACACAACAATTGCTTTGTAATAAGATTAATCAATGGTAAATATTAGTTCTATTTTCGGTACAAAATTATTTATATATTGAAACAAAAAAAAAATTGGACCCTTCTGACCCATGGGGCCCTGGGCGGTCGCCCTGTCCGCCCTGGGCCAGGGCCGGCCCTGGTCATTATTAGAGAATATTTTCTATTTTCATTTAGTTTTCTTTTCTCTTAAGGTTCTTTTTGATTCAAGGATGGACATTGATTATATTTCTTCTATTTAAACCAGTCTTGGGGCTGAAGAATAAAATATGAAGCATTCACCACTTGTTTTCTAGTATAGTATCAGAGTCAGGTTCCTTAACCTAGGGTTTGTAAGGTTTTTTTTTCCTAAACTCGTTTCTCCAACTCGGTTAGGCTCTCAATGACGGATTCCAATAGATGGCTGCAAGTCCTCACCGGCTCAACAAACAACGACGACTCCTCCATAACAGAAGGCGGAGCAGGCCGTGGCGATGATGGTGGTGCTGGTCGCGGTGCTGGCACTGGTGGAGGTGTTGGTGGTGGCAATGGCGGAGGCGTTGGTCGCGGTGCTGGCACTGGTGGAGGTGTTGGTTGCGGCACTGGCGGAGGCGCTGGTCCCGGTGCTGGCGGCGGTACTTGCCGTGGCAATGGCGGCGGCAATGGAGATGAAAGTTCTTTCGGAGACAGCGACTTCAACACAGGTTTCAATGATTAGGAGGGATCCTCAAACTCCCTCAAGGTCAATGTTCCTAAGATGAATGGAAAAAATTATAATGAATGAGTCCAAACCGTTCGTTTGGTATTGGAAGGCAAAAAAAGCTTGGTTTTTTGACGGGAGCAATAACAGAACCGACAATAGAAGACCCTTTTTTTCAAACAATGAAAGTCTAAAAACTCCTTGATTATTGCATGGTTAGTGAGCTATATGAAAACTACAATTGGCAGGCCGTACATGTTTTTACCTTCTGCAAAAGCAGTGTGGGAAGCTGTCAAAGAAACATACTCTGATATCCAAAACTCCTCCCAGATCTTTGGCTTAAAGTCAAAGTTGTGACGTGCTAAACAAGAAGACATAGATGTAACTACTTATTATAATAAGATGTTGACTCTGTGACAAGAGTTGGATCTCTGTTATGATGACAGTTGGAGGTGTATAGAAGATAGTGTTTTGTTCCTTAAGAGGAAAGAGAATGATCGTGTCTTTATGTTTCTTGCTGGGTTGAATAAAGACCTTGATGAAGTAAGAGGCCGAATTTTGGGAAAGATACTACTGCCAACTCTTCGTGAAACTTTTTCAGAAATAAGAAGGGAGGAGGCACGACAAGGAATCATGATGGGTAAGGCACCTCAAAGTTCAGAATCTGAAGGCTCGGCTCTGGCTACTAGAAACTTCAACGAAAGTAAGAAGTCGAACAAACCTTGGTGTGATCATTGCAAACGCGCATGGCATACGCGTGAAACATGTTGGAATCTCTATGGCAAGTCTCTGAACTGGAAGAAGAAATGTGGTAATGAGGGTCATGCATTTCAGACTAGTAATTCAGATCAAAGGCAGCAATATTCTTCAACTCAACTTTCACTCACGACGGAACAACTAGACAAACTATTCAAACTTCTCGAATCTCAAACTCCTTCTTGCTCTATAGCACAAAAAGGTAATTCTGCTCTTCTTAGTGTCAGTCCCAACCACACTTGGATAGTAGATTCAGGTGCAACCGATCATATGATGTAAACCCCCTGATTTTTTCAAAAAATTCTAAAATGGATTTTCACAATTTTCTTGATTTTTCTGGGATTTTTAACTAATTAAAACTAAGGTATTTTGTAAGTAAATAATTTTTAAATAATGTTAAATAATATTAAAATATTATGAAAATAATATTTTCTGGTGTAAAATGAAAAACTAGACATAGGGTAATTTTTCGGAAATTTATTGGACCCCGAAAACATTTTTAAAGCCCTAAAAACTAATTAAATAAATAAACCAATTAAACCAAATAAACCCGGTTCAACTGAACCAAGCCAAACCAACCCGAACCGTAGAGAACCGAACCGAACCGAACCCAGCTCTTAACGGGTCGGGTCAGATCCGGATTGAACCCGACTCGGATCCGTTACCCGATCGGAACCCTAACCCTAATCCTAATCCTAACCCCTTTACTGTTCCGGCGCCTATTTAATCCCCTCGATCTCCTCGCTCCGCTGGCCGGAACCCTAACCTCTCTCCTCCGCCCAGAACCCGCAGCGCCCCGCTCCGACCGCCCTAGCCGTCTCCGCCTTCCCTCTCCATCGTCTCTCCCGGTGAGCCTCGAAATCCCCTGCCCTAGCTCGCCTGAACCCTAACCTCCTCGAACTCCCAGCCCCGCTCCGCCGACGAACTCCCCAGAGCCCCGACGTCTCCCCCCGTCCTCCGCCTTTCCCCGACCCCCGGCCGCCCAACACCCCGTCTTCCCATCCGCCTCGACGACGGGCAGCAGCAGCCGCTGCACTCCCCGCGACGCCTCTGCCTGAGCCGACGAGCCTCCGCCGCAGCAGCGCCGCCCTCCGCCTTCCTCCACGAGCAACCCCGGCGAGCTCCTCCGGCGAGTCTCCGGCCACAGAACCCTAACCCGAACCGGACACAGCACAGTGACCCGGACACAGCGCAGAACCCTGACACAGTGTCCCCTTGTGTCGTATCGACTCGCGGACACGAGAATCCCGGTTTCCATGGAGCCCTGTTCAGGTACCCTTTTCTCTCTCCTCGCTGCCCCATTTTTTGTCCTGTCTGTTGTGACGCGTAGACTGCATAACCCTTTCGATGCCCATGTAACCCGCTCGGTGTGTCGCGTCCTGTGGCGATCGAGAACTGCGATCCAAAAACAGAAAAATTAACACCCGTTTTCCTCCGGAACTGAGCATGCCCCGCCAAACGTGACGACTTGGTTGCGTGCGGTCTTCACCGAAAGGTGTGCGCCGTTGATACGGTCATGCGGAATTTCGCAGAAGTCGATTTGGATGTGCGTGCACACCGGAATCAACGCGTATCCGCCGACAACGCCCCGTATCCGCCCGTTCTGGAACTCGTTGTAACTTTGTGTACACACGTCGGATCGAAACAAAACTTGCGCCACCGTACTCGTAGCAATACGCTGGTCCTGTGACCCAAGTTTGGTTCGATTCTGAGAACATTGACAAAATCGCGTATCGTGGGCCCCGCGGCTCCACTTGACGGGCGATTTTGTGACCGGCTCATCGGAATCCAATTCTGGAAGTTCCGTTGAGTCCGTATCATCGTTATGGACTTGTTGACACTAAGTTTGATAAATTTGGAGACCATTGGTTCTGACGTTTTTTGGTGCGAAGCGGGCCACATGTGGACCCCGCTTTAACCAGAAAATGTTATTTTTGCCCCTGTGTCCAAATTGGACTCAAGGACAGGCGTTTCTAGCTATTTGATATTTTTTTAATCTGATTGTAATGTTTATTTCAGCAACCGGAGGAGTACCTGCAATTTTCACTGAAGTCAGAGCTACAGTTGGAGCTAGAACCCCAGGCAAGTGTACCTTGCCAAATCTTGCAGTTCTTGTTACATAATTTCTTGATTTATTTATATGTTGTACATGCTTGACCTAGGACCGTGTGACTTTACTTAGCGTCCGATAAATAGTCGGGTCCCAACACCGTACGCGGAGTTGTGAACGTCACCTAGAGATGGATATCGTGATCCTTTACATTCTCATACTTGTCTTATCAAGTACATCATAACCCAGGACACTGGACACTATTCATGTGACAGAATCTTCCTAAAATATTCAAGGTGATTCTGAATAGGATACAGGTTTTATGACATAGACATTATATTCATAGACATTATATGACTTGCTGCATTAGTTTTGATCTTGCGTGTCATGGATATGAGACGTGTGATCACATTGGGTGCGGAGAGTATTACCATATCAAAGGCTGATTATATTACATATATTATTGTCTGAAGGTGCTTTGGCACATATACTGGAGTCGTGATACTACTTGCTTTGGCATATATACTGGAGTCGTAATACTAATGCTGCTATGGGTTTCCCCGACACAGAGCCTATAGTAGTCTCAGCCCGAGTATGACTAAAATTCTCACTTGCATATCACTTAGCTGGTTATATATTTACCCTGATGTTTTATTTATTGCTGCACTACATTTATTTTGGCTTGTATTATCTGTACCTTGCTATGTCCCCTGAGGACCTGGATCCGGATTATGTCCCCAGGATTAGCAGACGGGATCTACCCCGAGGTATACGGGACAGGTGTATTAGCAGGAGCAGGAACAGGTGCATATATTGGAGCAGTACCAGAACCCGAGGACGAGATCGTGCCAGAGGACTTCTCCTGAGTATTGGCTTTATATACTCGATTATTTCTGTTTCTAGTTACTTTATTTCCTGTTTATTGCATTGATGTATCAGACTTATTCTCGGGTTGTTCCCCGAGACACTTGTATTGAGATATGTTAGATTATATTTATTTGCATTATTCTGGCATTTGATCTGTGATTATCTGTTGTGGATGAGATTAGAATAGACTATGACTTGTATCATTGGACCTATTTATTGTTGCTACAGCTTAAGTATGTCCCGATGGATCCATTAAATTGGGTTTGTCCATTGGTGTGTGCTGCTGGCCATTGCCACGTGTCCAGTCCCTCGGTATTTTGGGACTGGGGCGTAACATGGTTTTTGTGGTGGCCCATGCAGGTCAACGACTAAATTGTTCGGTTTCAACTTAGGGACCGAGCAAGCATGCAATAAGAATAGGATAAGTTTTTAGGATCTCATCCACTTGCTTGAAACGTTCTTGATATCTATATCGGATTCGAATTAATTTCTTAACTTGCATCCTGCCTTGATTCCTGTGCGCTTCTTATAGTTTATTTTGGTTGCAGAATTATGGATCCACAAGCCGGCGACGAGACTCATCCATGAACACCACAAGGTGTTGTGGTTACCCACGAAGATGAAGTGACACCAGTTGGTGAAGGTCAATCATCACAACAATGCAGTCAAGCAAGTCAGCATGCCTCGAGAATTCAGCAAGATGACGTTCCACCATCGACGCAGTTTACTCCACCGATGCCTACCGTTCAACAAGGGCAGGCTATGGACGAACAACAAATGTTTCGAATGTTCTACGCGATGATGCAAGCCCATCAGAAGGTTCATCAAGAAGCTTAGCAAAACCAAGCGGAGAAGTTCATCGACAGATTTAGCTCTGAGTTACGGAAGTTAATCAGCTCCGTTGCAACTACCTTAGACGCGGACGTTCTTGCTGCAGCACGACCCATGGAGTGCCCCACAAGGATAGAGTCCAGCCAGAAGCGGCCGTATGCATTAGCACCAGATCAAGCACAACAGGAAAGAGTTGCAAAGCGACCACAGATGAATCCACCGCAGAGAGCATCTACACCACTTGCACTAGTCCTTCCTACTTGTCACTACTGTGGCAAGGTAGGCCATCTCGCTAAAGAATGCCGACTCAGACTGGGACTATGTTTATCTTGCGGATCCAAAAAGCATTCGGTAAGGGATTGTAAACCCCCTGATTTTTCAAAATTTTAAATTTTGGATTTTTCTCAATTTTCTGGAATTTTCTGGGATTTTTCTGTAATTAAAATCAGGGTTTTAAATATTAAATGATTTTTAATAGATATTAAACAGTATTAAAATATTATAAAAATAATATTTTTGGGTGTAAAATGAAAAACTGGACTTAGGGCAATTTTTCTGGAATTTATCGGGCCCCGGACCTATTTTTAAACACCTAAAACTATTTATTTAATTATTTAATTATTTATTTATTTATTTATTACTGATTTTTTTAATATTATTATCATTATTTTTTTATTTAAACCCAAACCCGGGCCCGGCCCGGCCTAGTGGGCCGAGCCCAGCAGCCCAGCCCACCCAGCCTCTGCTAGCGGGTCGGGCGGGTCCGCCCAACCCGGAACCCGCACCGACCCGGACCCGATCTCCCCTTCCCCACGCGTCCCCCTCCTCCGCGTCCACCGCCGTGCCCGCCGGGAGCTCCGCCCGCGCCTCGCCCGGCCACCTCGCCACGTTCCCCCCTCCTCCGCCTCCCTCGGCCACGACAGCCCTCTCTCTCTCCTATATATATCTCCCTCCGGCCGCCCTAGCCTACCCCGTCGCCACCCGGCTCCGCCACAGTCAGCCCGCCTCCGCCGGACCTCCCCGCCGCGTCCACCGCCTGGCCTCAGCCCCTTCCCGCCTCCCTCCTCCTCTCGACGAAGGCAGCAGCAGCGGCCACAGCAGCGCCCCCGGCCGCCCTGCGCCACCCCCGCCGCCGCCGACGAGTCCCCGCCACCGCCTCGCCGCGTGCCCCCGGCCCCCTCCGCCTCAGCCCGGCTGCCCTCCGCCGAAGTCCGGCGAGAAATCCCTAACCCTAGCCCTATTTCTCCCCCCCGCGTGTCGGACACAGGACACAGTGTCCTGTGTCGTGTCGGACACGGTTTTGACCCTGATTTTCGGGTCCCCTTCAGGTGCGTGTATCTTTTTGCTCGTAGCTCCGTTTTCGTTTCCGCAAATTGCGTTGCGAAGCCTGTATGACCCTCTCGGTGCCTGGACAAACCGCTCGGGGCATCGCGTCCTGTGGTGATCGCACACCGCGATCCAAAAACAGGAAAAAACCAGACCCTGTTTCACCCCGGAACCGAGTACGCCCCGCCAAACGGGACGACTTGGTCGCGCACGGTCTTCACAGATACGTGCGCCTCGTCGATACGGACGTGTGGGATTTCGCGGAAGCTGATTCGGGTGTGCGTGCACACCGGAATCGACGCGTATCCGCGGACATCGCCCCGTATCCGCCCTTTCTGCAATTCACCCTAACTTGGTGTACACACATCGGATCGAGACGAAACTTGCGCCATCGGACTCGTAGCGATACGCTGGTCCTGTGGGTCAAGTTTGGTTCGATTCTGAGAACGTTGACGAAATCGCGTGTCGTGGGCCCCACAGGCCCCGCTCGACGGGCGATTTTGTGATCGGCTCATCGGAATTCAATTTTGAATGTTCCGTTGGGTTCGTATCAGCGTTTCTGACCTGTTGACACTGAGTTTGGTGAATTTGGAGACCTTTGACCCTGACGCATTTTTCGGTGCAAAGCGGGCCCACTTGGGGACCCCGTTTTGGCCCGAAACTGCCGTTTCTGCCCTTGTCTCCAAATTGGACCCAAGGACAGGCGTTTCTAGCTGATTGATATTTTCTGGATCTGATGGTGATGTTTGTTTCAGCAACCGGAGTACCGCCTGCAAATCCAACTGAAGTCAGAGCCGAAATCAGAGCCGGAACCACAGGCAAGTGTATCTCGCCAAAACTTGCAGTCTTTGCTAAATATTCCTTGGCTTAGTTATATATCAGAGGGCAAGTATACCTTGCCAACTTTACAGTCTTGTTGCATATTTCCTTGTTTTAATTATAACTTGTTTTAACTGCTTAACCTAGGAACGTGTGACGTACCTAGTGTCCGATCATAGTCGGGTGCCAACACCATACGCGGTGTTGGGTACGTCATTTAGATATGGATATTCGATACCCTTACTCTTGGTACTTGCCCTATCAAGTACAACAAAACCCAGGACACTGGACACTATTTATGAGACAGAATCCTCTTAAGATATTCACGATGATTCTGTATAGGATACAGGTTATGACATGGACAGTTTATTCCTAGACATTATATGACCGCTGCATTAGTTATGATCTTGCGTGTCATGGACATGAGACGTGTGATTACATTGGGTGGGGAGAGACACACAGGCTACAGGCTGTTTTCATATATATATACTATTAGTGTGAGGTCGTAGACTCTCCAGCAGAGCTAGACCCTTTACGTGTTATTACTGCTACCGGCTCCCCGACACAGAGCTTGTAGCGGTCTCAGCCTGAGTTCTAGTGATGCTCTCAACTTGCATTTATCACTTAGCTGGTTACATAGTTTACCCTGCTGTTTCATTTAATTCTGCTGCACTGCTTATATTTTGGCTTGTATTATCTGTACCTTGTTATGTCCCCTGAGGACCTGGAATGGACTATGTCCCCAGGTATAGCTGAAGAGATCCATCCAGAGATACCCCGTACCAGAGCACTTCCAGGAGCTGTACCAGGACCTGAAGACGAGCTCGCACCAGAGGACTTCTCCTGAGCATTGGCCGTATGTAGTCATTTATTTCTCTTTCCAGTTCCTTTATTTCCTGTCTATTGGCATTGATGTATCAGACATATTCTCGGATTGTTTCCCGAGACATTTATTTGAGATTTGATAGTTATTTCTATTTGCATTACTCTGGCATTTAATCTGTGATTATCTGTTGTGGATGAGATTAGAATAATCTGTGACCTGTATCATTGGTTCTATTTACTGTTAGACTACAGCTTAAGCATGCCCTGATGGATCCATTAAATTGGGTTGTCCATCGGTGCGTGCTGCTGGCCATTGCCGCGCTTCTCTAGTCCCTCGGCATTTTGGGACTGGGGCGTGACATGGTTTTTGTGGTGGCCCATGCAGGTCATCGACTAAATTGTTCGGTTTCAACTCAGGGACCGAACAGGCCTGCACTAAAACTAGGATAAGTTTTAGGATCTCATCCACTTGCTTGAATCGTTTTTGATATCTGTATCGTATTCGAACTAATTTGAACTTGCATCTTGCCTTGATTCCTGTGCGCCTCTTATCGTTTAATTTGGATACAGGGAAATGAACCCACAAGCCAGCAACGAGGCTCATGCAGAAACACCACAAACCGTTGTGGTTACCCAAGAAGACGATGTGATACCAGTCGGTGAAGGCCAATCATCACAAGGCAGTCAAGCAAGTCAGCCTGCCTCAATAATCCATCAAGATGACGTTCCACCCTCGATGCAGCCTATTCCACCGATGCCTTCCTTCCCACTGGGACCGCCTATGGACGAACAGCAGATGTTCCGTATGTTCTACATAATGATGCAAGCCTATCAGAGGGTGCAACAAGAAGCTCAACAAAACCAATCGGAGAACTCCATCGATAGAACTAGCTCGGAGTCACTGAGGCCAAACAGTTCAAATGCAACCGCCTTCGACGAGGACGTCCTTACTGCAGCAAGACCCGTGGAGTGCACCACAAGGATCGAGTCCAGCCAAAAGCGGTCGTATGCGTCAGCACCGGACCGATCACAACAAGAAAGAGCTGCAAAGCGGCCACAGATACATCCACTACCAAGAACAGCATCAGGAGTCTCATTCCTTCCTACTTGTCACTACTGTGGCAAGGTAGGCCACATCGCTAAAGAATGCCGACGCAGACTGGGACAATGTCTATCTTGTGGATCCCAGAAGCATTCGGTAAGGGATTGCCCAGAACGTCGAGAGAAACCAGTGGTGATTCACCAACCAGCCACATCAACACCAGCAGGAACACCACAGGAAGGAACTCCAAAGAAGCCTCAGCTGCACCAGCCACCCAAAGCATCTCCGAAAGTACTACCCACTTGTCTACATTGTCACAAACAAGGCCACATTGAGAGCGGGTGCAGACGTAAGTTGGGATTATGCCTGATTTGCGGAACCAATGAACACTTGGCCAAGGATTGTCCCCAGCATCGGGAGAAGGCATTGACAGATCTTCAACCCGCCGTATCAGCACCAGCTGGAGCACCGCCGGCAGAAATTGCAAGGAAGTCTCACGTACACCAGCCACTAGAAGCATCTCCACCGGCAATACCTGTCTGTCCTTATTGTCACCGGCGAGGCCACACTGAGGACGAGTGCAGATGAAAGAAGAGATTATGCATAGCTTGCGGATCCAGTCAGCATTCATTCAAAGAATGCCCTGAGCGTCGAGACAGAGTACCAACAGGTAATCAGCAAGTGTTACCAGCACCACGGTCAGCCTCTCCAGCATTTCAAGCTTCATCAATACCAAGGCCACCCTTGGTAACCCAGGCAACCCTCTTCCAGCAGACTCAACAGCAGCAGAGGAAGCAACTGCAAGGACACGGACAAGCTCCAGCGACGACAGTGGAGAACGCGCCGACTCGTGGAATAGCTGATGCGAGTAAGTGATTTGTAGTTATCCGTTTCTAGTCTTGTTTTAGCTCGTGCCCGTTGGTTCGTGACCTCAGCCCCAACCTAGTAATTTGCAACTTGTTAACAACCTAGTTTTTCATAAAAGTTATAATTTTAACTAGATTTTCCTGGAAAGTGTAAACTTTCAATTTTTAGGGAAACGGTACTTCCCTAAGTATCTTGTGATGTATTTTCAAACGATGTTGCGACCGCGTCATCTCTGTTGACAGGTTATTCTTTGATTGCGAGGACGCAATCCTCTTAAGGGGGGTAGATTGTAAACCCCCTGATTTTTCAAAATTTTAAAATTTGGATTTTTCTCAATTTTCTGGAATTTTCTGGGATTTTTCTGTAATTAAAATCAGGGTTTTAAATATTAAATAATTTTTAATAGATATTAAACAGTATTAAAATATTATGAAAATAATATTTTTGGGTGTAAAATGAAAAACTGGACTTAGGGCAATTTTTCTGGAATTTATTGGACCCCGGACCTATTTTTAAACACCTAAAACTATTTATTTAATTATTTATTTATTTATTTATTACTGATTTTTTTAATATTATTATCATTATTTTTTTATTTAAACCCAAACCCGGGCCCGGCCCGGCCCAGTGGGCCGAGCCCAGCAGCCCAGCCCACCCAGCCTCTGCTAGCGGGTCCGCCCAACCCAGAACCCGCACCGACCCGGACCCGATCTCCCCTTCCCCACGCGTCCCCCTCCTCCGCGTCCACCGCCGTGCCCGCCGGGAGCTCCGCCCGCGCCTCGCCCGGCCACCTCGCCACGTTCCCCCCTCCTCCGCCTCCCTCGGCCACGACAGCCCTCTCCCTCCCCTATATATATCTCCCTCCGGCCGCCCTAGCCTACCCCGTCGCCACCCGGCTCCGCCACCGTCAGCCCGCCTCCGCCGGACCTCCCCGCCGCGTCCACCGCCTGGCCTCAGCCCCTTCCCGCCTCCCTCCTCCTCTCGACGAAGGCAGCAGCAGCGGCCACAGCAGCGCCCCCGGCCGCCCTGCGCCACCCCCGCCGCCGCCGACGAGTCCCCGCCACCGCCTCGCCGCGTGCCCCCGGCCCCCTCCGCCTCAGCCCGGCTGCCCTCCGCCGAAGTCCGACGAGAAATCCCTAACCCTAGCCCTATTTCTCCCCCCCGCGTGTCGGACACAGGACACAGTGTCCTGTGTCGTGTCGGACACGGTTTTGACCCTGATTTTCGGGTCCCCTTCAGGTGCGTGTATCTTTTTGCTCGTAGCTCCGTTTTCGTTTCCGCAAATTGCGTTGCGAAGCCTGTATGACCCTCTCGGTGTCCGGACAAACCGCTCGGGGCATCGCATCCTGTGGTGATCGCACACCGCGATCCAAAAATAGGAAAAAACCAGACCCTGTTTCACCCCGGAACCGAGTACGCCCCGCCAAACGGGACGACTTGGTCGCGCACGGTCTTCACAGATACGTGCGCCTCGTCGATACGGACGTGTGGGATTTCGCGGAAGCTGATTCGGGTGTGCGTGCACACCGGAATCGACGCGTATCCGCGGACATCGCCCCGTATCCGCCCTTTCTGCAATTCACCCTAACTTGGTGTACACACATCGGATCGAGACGAAACTTGCGCCATCGGACTCGTAGCGATACGCTGGTCCTGTGGGTCAAGTTTGGTTCGATTCTGAGAACGTTGACGAAATCGCGTGTCGTGGGCCCCACAGGCCCCGCTCGACGGGCGATTTTGTGATCGGCTCATCGAAATTCAATTCTGAAAGTTCCGTTGGGTTCGTATTAGCGTTTCTGACCTGTTGACACTGAGTTTGGTGAATTTGGAGACCTTTGACCCTGACGCATTTTTCGGTGCAAAGTGGGCCCACTTGGGGACCCCGTTTTGGCCCGAAACTGCCGTTTCTGCCCTTGTCTCCAAATTGGACCCAAGGACAGGCGTTTCTAGCTGATTGATATTTTCTGGATCTGATGGTGATGTTTGTTTCAGCAACCGGAGTACCGCCTGCAAATCCAACTGAAGTCAGAGCCGAAATCAGAGCCCGAACCACAAGCAAGTGTACCTCGCCAAAACTTGCAGTCTTTGCTAAATATTCCTTGGCTTAGTTATATATCAGAGGGCAAGTATACCTTGCCAACTTTACAGTCTTGTTGCATATTTTCTTGTTTTAATTATAACTTGTTTTAACTGCTTAACCTAGGAACGTGTGACGTACCTAGTGTCCGATCATAGTCGGGTGCCAACACCATACGCGGTGTTGGGTACGTCATTTAGATATGGATATTCGATACCCTTACTCTTGGTACTTGCCCTATCAAGTACAACAAAACCCAGGACACTGGACACTATTCATGAGACAGAATCCTCTTGAGATATTCACGATGATTCTGTATAGGATACAGGTTATGACATGGACAGTTTATTCCTAGACATTATATGACCGCTGCATTAGTTATGATCTTGCGTGTCATGGACATGAGACGTGTGATTACATTGGGTGGGGAGAGACACACAGGCTACAGGCTGTTTTCATATATATATACTATTAGTGTGAGGTCGTAGACTCTCCAGCAGAGCTAGACCCTTTACGTGTTATTACTGCTACCGGCTCCCCGACACAGAGCTTGTAGCGGTCTCAGCCTGAGTTCTAGTGATGCTCTCAACTTGCATTTATCACTTAGCTGGTTACATAGTTTACCCTGCTGTTTCATTTAATTCTGCTGCACTGCTTATATTTTGGCTTGTATTATCTGTACCTTGTTATGTCCCCTGAGGACCTGGAATGGACTATGTCCCCAGGTATAGCTGAAGAGATCCATCCAGAGATACCCCGTACCAGAGCACTTCCAGGAGCTGTACCAGGACCTGAAGACGAGCTCGCACCAGAGGACTTCTCCTGAGCATTGGCCGTATGTAGTCATTTATTTCTCTTTCCAGTTCCTTTATTTCCTGTCTATTGGCATTGATGTATCAGACATATTCTCGGATTGTTTCCCGAGACATTTATTTGAGATTTGATAGTTATTTCTATTTGCATTACTCTGGCATTTAATCTGTGATTATCTGTTGTGGATGAGATTAGAATAATCTGTGACCTGTATCATTGGTTCTATTTACTGTTAGACTACAGCTTAAGCATGCCCTGATGGATCCATTAAATTGGGTTGTCCATCGGTGCGTGCTGCTGGCCATTGCCGCGCTTCTCTAGTCCCTCGGCATTTTGGGACTGGGACGTGACACTATGTTTATCTTGCGGATCCAAAAAGCATTCGGTAAGGGATTGTCCTGAACGTCGAGAGAAAGCATTGATGATTCATCAACCAGCCACATCAACACCAGCCGGAGCACCACAGGAAGAAATTGCAAAGAAGTCTCACCTGCACCAGCCACCAGAAGCATCTCCGCAGGCACTGCCTATCTGTCAGTATTGTCGTAAGCGAGGCCATATGGAGAACGAGTGCAGACGCAAAAGGAAATTATGTTTAGCTTGCGGATCCAGTCAACATTTAGTGAAGGAATGCCCCGAGCGTCGTGAAGGAGCACCGATGGTAAACCAACAAGTATTACCAGCACCAAGGCCTGTTTATCCAGCATTGGGAGCACCGCAAACAGGAGTTGAAGGAGTCATACCGCCACCTCCAGGAGGGTATCAGCCGAGGCCACCTTTGATACCACAAGCAGCACTCTTCCAGCAGGCCCAGCAGCAGCAGAGGAATCGACCACAAGGACGCGAACAAGCTCTGGTGATGACCTTGGAGAACGCACAGATTCATGGAGTAGCTAATACGCATAAGTTTTTCATAGTTAACCGTTTCTAGTATTGCTTTAGTTCGTGCCCGTTGGTTCGTGACCTTAGCCTTAACCTGACAGTTTTTAACTTGCTAATCATCAATAACCTAGAATGTTTTATAATTAATAACTTAGTATGTTTTATAAGTGATAACCTAGTTTTTCTAAACTGTAGTTTTCTAGATCTTCTTTATTCTGGAAATTGCATAACTTCCATTTCATAGGGAAGTGGTTCCCTATGTATTTTGCTTAAACCCTCATCTTTGAATCTCCTTAATAGTAATGTGCTTCGAATAATTGTTTGCAACCGTGTCATCTCTGTTGACCGGTTATTCTTTGATTGCGAGGACGAAATCCTCTTAAGGGGGGTAGATTGTAAACCCCTGATTTTTTTTCAAAAATTTTAAAATGGATTTTCACAATTTTCTGGATTTTTTGGGATTTTTAACTAATTAAAACTAAGGTATTTTTTAAGTAAATGATTTTTAAATGATGTTAAATAATATTAAAATATTATGAAAATAATATTTTCTGGTGTAAAATAAAAAAGTAGACATAGGATAATTTTTCGGGAATTTATTGGACCCCGAAAACATTTTTAAAGCCCTAAAAACTAATTAAATAAATAAACCAATTAAACCAAATAAACCCGGTTCAACTGAACCAAGCCAAACCAACCCGAACCGTAGAGAACCGAACCGAACCGAACCCAGCTCTTAACGGGTCGGATCCGGATTGAACCCGACCCGGACCCGTTACCCAATCGGAACCCTAACCCTAATCCTAATCCTAACTCCTTTACTGTTCCGGCGCCTATTAATCCCCTCGATCTCCTTGCTCCGCCGGCCGGAACCCTAACCTCTCTCCTCCGCCCAGAACCCGCAGCGCCCCGCTCCGACCGCCCTAGCCGTCTCCGCCTTCCCTCTCCACCATCTCTCCCGGTGAGCCTCGAAATCCCCTGCCCTAGCTCGCCTGAACCCTAACCTCCTTGAACTCCCAGCCCCGCTCCGCCGACGAACTCCCCAGAGCCCCGACGTCTCCCCACGTCCTCCGTCTTTCCCCGACCCGCAACCGCTCGACCCGAGCCCCGGCCGCCCAACACCTCGTCTTCCCATCCGCCTCGACGACGGGCAGCAGCAGCCGCTGCTCTCCCCGCGACGCCTTCGCCTGAGCCGACGAGCCTCCGCCGCAGCAGCGCCGCCCTCCGCCTTCCTCCACGAGCAACCCCGACGAGCTCCTCCGGCGAGTCTCCGGCCACAGAACCCTAACCCTAATCGGACACAGCACAGTGACCCGGACACAGCGCAGAACCCTGACACAGTGTCCCCTTGTGTCGTGTCGACTCGCGGACACGAGAATCCCGGTTTCCACGGAGCCCTGTTCAGGTACCCTTTTCTCTCTCCTCGCTGCCCCGTTTTCCGTCCCGTCTGTTGTGATGCGTAGACTGCGTAACCCTCTCAATGCCCGTGCAACCCGCTCGGTGTGTCGCGTCCTGTGGCGATCGCGAACTGCGATCCAAAAAAAGAAAATTAACACCCGTTTTCCCCCGGAACTGAGTACGCCCCGCCAAACGGGACGACTTGGTCGCGTGCGGTCTTCATCGAAAGGTGCGCGCCGTTGATACGGTCGTGCGGAATTTCGCAGAAGTCGATTTGGATGTGCGTGCACACCGGAATCAACGCATATCACCCGACAACGTCCCGTATCCGCCTGTTCTGGGACTCGTTGTAACTTTGTGTACACACGTCGGATCGAAACGAAACATACGCCACCGGACTCGTAGCAATACGCTGGTCCTGTGACCCAAGTTTGGTTTGATTCTGAGAACGTTGACAAAATCGCGTATCGTGGGCCCCGCGGCTCCACTTGACGGGCATTTTGTGACCGGCTCATCGGAATCCAATTCTGGAAGTTCCGTTGGGTTCGTATCATCGTTCTGGACTTGTTGACACTAAGTTTGACAAATTTTGAGACTATTGGTTCTGACACGTTTTTCGGTGAGAAGCGGACCACGTGTGGACCCCGTTTTAACTAGAAACTGTCATTTTTGCTCTTGTGTCCAAATTGGACTCAAGGACAGGCGTTTCTATCTATTTGATATTTTTTGAATCTGATGGTAATGTTTATTTCAGCAACCGGAGGAGTACCTGCAATTTCCACTGAAGTCAGAGCTATAGTTGGAACCAGAACCCCAGGCAAGTGTACCTTGCCAAATCTTGCAGTTCTTGTTACATAATTTCTTGATTTATTTATATATTGTACATGCTTGACCTAGGACCGTGTGACTTTACTTAGCGTCCGATTAATAGTCGGGTGCCAACACCGTACGCGGAGTTGTGAACGTCACCTAGAGATGGATATCATGACCCTTTACATTCTCGTACCTGTCTTATCAAGTACATCATAACCCAGGACACTGGATACTATTCATGTGACAGAATCTTCCTAAAATATTCAAGGTGATTCTGTATAGGATACAAGTTTTATGACATAGACATTATATTCATAGACATTATATGACTTGCTGCATTAGTTTTGATCTTGCGTGTCATGGATATGAGACGTGTGATTACATTGGGTGGGGAGAGTATTACCATATCAAAGGCTGATTATATTACATATATTATTGTCTGGAGGTGCTTTGGCACATATACTGGAGTCGTGATACTACTTGCTTTGGCATATATACTGGAGTCGTAATACTAATGCTGCTATGGGTTTTCCCGACACAGAGCCTATAGTAGTCTCAGCCCGAGTATGACTAAAACTCTCACTTGCATATCACTTAGCTGGTTATATATTTATCCTGATGTTTCATTTATTGCTGCACTGTATTTATTTTGGCTTGTATTATCTGTACCTTGCTATGTCCCCTGAGGACCTGGATCCGGATTATGTCTCCAGGATTAGCAGACGAGATCTATCCCGAGGTATACGGGACAGGTGTATTAGCAGGAGCAGGAACAGGTGCATACATTGGAGCAGTACCAGAACCCGAGGACGAGATCGTGCCAGAGGACTTCTCCTGAGTATTGGCTTTATATACTCGGTTATTTCTGTTTCTAGTTACTTTATTTCCTGTCTATTGCATTGATGTATTAGACTTATTCTCGGGTTGTTCCCCGAGACACTTTTATTGAGATATGTTAGATTATATTTATTTGCATTTATTCTGGCATTTGATCTGTGATTATCTGTTGTGGATGAGATTAGAATAGACTGTGACTTGTATCATTGGACCTATTTATTGTTGCTACAGTTTAAGTACGCCCCGATGGATCCATTAAATTGGGTTTGTCCATCGGTGTGTGCTGCTGGCCATTGCCACATGTCCAGTCCCTCGGTATTTTGGGACTGGGGCGTGACACATGACAAGTGAATCTACTATATTTTCTTCATAATCCCTGTGCAGGGAATCAAAAAATAAAGTCGCAGATGGCTCTTTTTCAGCCATTATAGGTAAAGATTCAGTTGTGTTGTCTCCGATGTCATATTCCAAACCTATCTTGTAGCCTAGTGTCTGTCAGTAAATTAACCCAAGAAAACAAATTGTCAAGCTAACTTTTTCTGTTCTTACCGTGTCTTTCATGATTTGAACTCGGAGAAGATGATTGGCAGTGCTAAGGAGAATGGAGGACTCTACTACTTCGACATTGGACCTAAATCACAACTACCTTCCAAACCGATAAGTTCCTGCTTTGAGTCTTTTTTTGTTTCGAATAATGATGACAACATTATATTATGGCATTTACGATTATGTCATCCTGGTTTTCGTTATTTAAAACACTTGTTTCCTAAGTTATTTCGTAATAAAGATTTGTCTTTGTTTAAATGTGAGGCATGTGAATTTGCAAAACATCGTCGTTCCCATTTTTCAATATAGCCTTATAAACCATTAAAATATTTTTCTATTATTCACAGTGATGTTTGGGGTCCTAACCGTACAAGTACACTTTCTAACAAAAAATGGTTTATCATATTTATAGATGACCATTCAAGAGTATGTTGGGTGTACTTATTAAAGGAAAAAATCCGATATTTGTCAGGCTGTAAAGGACTTTTTTAAAATGATGCAAAATCAATTTCAGACAACTATTCAAGTCTTTAGAACTGACAATGGCGGAAAATACTTTAACACAATTTTGGGTGATTTTTTTCTTCAAAATGGAATTGTACATCAAAGCTCATGTCCTAATACTCTCCAACAAAATAGAGTTGTAGAAAGAAAAAATAGACATTTATTGGAGGTGTCTAGAGCTATACTCTTTTCAAATAAAGTACCAAATTATTTGTAGGGTGAAGCAATTTTAACTGCTGCATATTTAATTAACAGAATGCCCTCCAAAGTTCTCAATTTTCAAACCCAATTCATATTTTCAAAGAATGTTTTTCTACTACTCGTGTTTCAACTGATTTGACATTAAAAAATTTTGGTTGCACATCATTTGTTCATGAACATAAGAATGTTGGCAAACTCGAACCACGTGCTATAAAATATGTTTTTGTAGGGTACTCTCCGACCCAGAAGGGTTATAAATGTTTTGATCCAAAAAACAAGAAAATATTTATCACTATGGATGCCATATCTTTGAAAACAAACCTTTTTTTGATAATACTCATCTTCAGGGAAAAACTTAAAGGAAGACTCGTTTCAAACTGAGAACATAAATTTTTTAAATAACTTGCCCATGCCTATATCACAAAATTCTAAGACTTGTACTTCTGCACCAACAGAAAATGACCATGATTCATTATCTGAACCTACTCCTTCTATGAGTAAGGAACTCGATGAATCCAAGCCTACACTTTCTCATGAAAAAAATAATGAGAATCTTGAAGATGATAATAATGACGAACTAATTAAAATGCCACAAAATGATGAGTCATCTAAAGTGAACATGTTCGAAGTAGAAAACAAGACTTGGAAAGAAAAGGTGTTTGTGAGGAAGAGCCATAAAGAAGGGGATGTGTCCACATCTCAAAACTGCCATGAATCTGAACCGGGGAATAATCAAGCTCCTAAGAAAAGAAAAGGTAAATCTATCTCTGTTTCTGAGAGTTGTATCAGGTATCCTGATATAGATGATCCCATAGCTGTTAGAAAACCTGTTAGATCTTGCCCTAAATATCCTATGCTCGATTTTATATCATATTCAAACTTGTCTTCATCTTTTTCTGCCTTCACCTCCCAATTGTCTAGTGTAGAGATTCCAAAGAATGTACAAGATGCTCTACAAGTTTCAAAGTGGAGGAAAGCTGTATTTGAGGAGATGAAAGCTCTTGAAAAGAACAAAACTTGGAGAGTCATGACAGTACCAGTTGGTAAGAAGATCGTAGGATGTAAGTGTGTGTTTACTGTGAAGTATAATTCAGATGGGTAAGTAGAAAGGAATAAGGCTCGCTTGGTGGCTAAGGATTTCACTTAAACCCATGGCATAGATTACTCAAAGATATTTGCTCCTGTTGCAAATTTGAACACTGTCAAAATACTTTTATCTCTTGCGGCTAACCTTGATTGGCCTCTACATCAGTTAGATGTTAAAAATGCCTTCCTCAATGGTGATCTAGAAGAAGAAGTATACATGGATAGTCCTCCTGGCTTTGAAGAAAAATTCGGATCAAAGGTATGCAAGTTGAAGAAGTCTCTTTATGGCTTAAAGCAATCTCCGAGAGCTTGGTTTGAAAGATTTACTCAGTCTATGAAGAACCAAGGGTACACTCAATGACAAACTGATCACACTTTATTTACCAAATTCTCCTATGATAGAAAATTTGTTGTATTGATTGTTTATGTAGATGATATTGTCCTCACTGGAGATGATACAGTTGAAATGAGAAGAGTAAAAGGGAGACTTGCTACAGACTTTGAAATCAAGGACTTAGGATCCTTGAGATACTTTCTTGGTATGAAGGTTGCTCGATTGAAGAAATGAATTGCGGTTTCACAGCAGAAATACATTCTCTATCTATTGCGACAAAAAAGAATGAGTAGTTGTCGACCAGCCGACATCCTCATGGATTCTAATGCAAAACTTTGGGGAGAAAAAAATATTCCAGTTGACACCGGAAGATACTAGAGATTTTTGGATAAGCTAATTTACTTGTCTCACACTAGACCTGACATCGTCTTCTCAGTCAGTGTAGTGAGTCAGTTTATGCATTCTCCTTATGAAGAACATCTTGAGGTAGTTTATAGGATACTGAGATACTTGAAGGACAATTCAGAAAAGGGTTTATTTTTTTAAGAAGACTAGTGAAAGGAATGTGTCTATCTTCACTGATGCAGATTGGGCAGGTTCAGTCATAGACAGAAGATCAATCTCTGGATATTGTACCTATGTATGGGGTAATCTTGTGGCATGGAGAAACAAAAAACAAGGAGTTGTAGCAAGAAGCAGTGCAGAAGCCGAGTTTAGAGCTATGGCTCAGGGTATTTGTGAAGGACTATGGATTCAAAGAGTCCTAGAGGAACTTAAGATGAAAATTGAGCTTCCATTAAAGTTATATTCTGACAGTAAAGCTGCCATAAGCATAGCCCACAACCCAGTTCAGCATAATAGAACCAAACATATTGAGATTGACCGTCACTTCAAAAAAGAGAAATTAGATGCTAGAATCATATGTCTACCATTTGTGGCCTCTAGTCAGCAAACTGCGGGACATCTTAACCAAAAGCTTGGTAAGACCCGTCTTTGAGCATTTGGTAAGCAAGTTGGGCATGATAGATATCTATGCACCAACTTGAGGAGGGTGTTGGAGAATCCCGTGATTCTCTCTCCTCTTGTTATTAGTCATTATTAGAGAAAATTTTCTTTTTTCATTTAGTTTTCTTTTTCTTTAAGGTTCTCCTTGATT
Organism: Iris macrosiphon; assembly: GCA_036927795.1. Lineage (NCBI taxonomy): Eukaryota > Viridiplantae > Streptophyta > Magnoliopsida > Asparagales > Iridaceae > Iris > Iris macrosiphon. The sequence goes on along the minus strand of JAYESA010000003.1, from coordinate 193,299,387 downwards.
CAAGGATGGACATTGATTGTATTTCTTCTATTTAAACCGGCCTTAGGGCTGAAGAATAAAATATGAAGCATTCATCACTTGATTTCTAATAGAATTATGTGCAATTTACCCTTGGTTTGTTGAGGATGAATCTCAAGAGCGATAAGATGTGTTGCAGCGACATGGAGATGACACAGTACGTACATAGACACTGTGATAGAGATAAGGTGTTGGTTTAGCACTCCCTAGTTTATGGTGTACCCGTGTCCAGTCATGGACATGACACCTATTTGGAGTTTGTGCTACCTAGCTGATATGGTAGGTTTCCTTGATGCCAACCGTCCTTATAGATATCTGTCCATAGTTGCCTAGGCCAAGAAAACTGGTTCATAGTCATACAAGGCTAGAAGGTTGACAGTTGGTCATAACAGTCTCAATGGTTATTTCGGTAGTCTTCCTTGACTTAGACTAATGCTCTGTATCCGACCTGTTCTGACATGAAAGGGCACAGGTAATGGTGATGATGCAGGAGATGGGCCTGCTAATGGGATTAGGTTGGGTCCAGACTCGAGATAACAGAAGGCATGAACAATTATATGGAATTCTCATGGATGTAGGTTTTTGGGTTGCATCCTATCCATGTAAGTCCGGGTCATGCTTGGATCCATGTTTTTGATCTGGTTGGTGTTAGTTCCCCTCTAATGAGTCATACCTGAACCATTCACCCATGTACACATAACTGGTTTTGGTTTGCACTGTTGACCCTCCCCAGTTTCCCTCTAAATATTCATGAGTCAAAGTAACAACTCTAGCAGTAGAATGGTTGAACAAGAAATGACTTGGTGATAGCTGCTGCTGCTGCTTCTTCTTCTTCTTCTTCTTCTTCTTCTTCTTCTTTCTTCTTTCTTCTTCTCTCTAAAGAAGTCTTTGTAACCAACACCTTAAGGTGCACTTGGTTACTCTAAAAGTGATAGGAAACATGACGTAAACAGCATTAGAAATATCAATAAAAGTAAATTTTCTTCCAATTGTACTTCATCTAAGGAGGGAGAACTTGTACTTTTCTAGTATAATTCCAATTCTCCCCCTTCTCTTTTGCTGTCAACTGGTAAACAAACACCCAATAAATGTATTTGTTGACTCACTTTCCTTTGTATTTCCTCGTTTATCCTTGGGATTACATACAGCATCGCCATACTCTAAAAAGTATTTTTTATGTGCCTCCATCTTTACTTGGCCTATTGTCTGGTAACACACATGCAGAAGTTTCTGAGGATATCATATGGACTTAATAGAACAGACATCAATTGAAACTGTATATGAAATGAAACGAATGATCTTTTTATCCAAAAGAAAACTGCAAAATGTAAACACCAGGGGAACAGTCAGGGTACCAAGGTTTCCTTTCAAGTAATTTTGAGAATTGTCATTTTTTCCCATGTTTTTAGTGCAAAACTTGTTCACAATAGTACAGCTTCGTCAAGAGAGAGAGAGAGATGATGATAACATAGTTTCGTTTAATTACAACATCTCAGATTAACAGTCACCTGCACACTGGACTTGGAGGGCAATAAGTCTGACCGAAGTCAGCCTCTGAAGAACAGTAGCAAAGCCCTTCCTTATTCTTCTCCACGACCTTTAGTATGCTCTTAAACATTGGTACCTCGCATGGGATTCTTAGCACGCCCTCCTGTTGGAACCCAAACTCTTCTTCTGCTTCTCTCAGCAGGTTGGCAAAGTCTCTGTGACCCAAATACTCGGTTGGGATCACGAACCTCTTCATTTCCTCACCAACAGAGACAGCAAGGAATCCCTTCGGAACATCCCCTGAGAGGGCTGAAGCAGTGTCCGAGAAGGACAGAGTTCTCTTGAGGAACTTGATGCTCTTCTTGCCATTGGTTTTGGGTGCAATAGCAAGTTTCTTCCACTTCTTTAGCATCTGTTGGAGCCTAACTATCTCTGTGATCTTGTGGCTCCCTTTGTTTGATTCCATTGTACGTACGTAATGGGGGGTTTGTAAATGCTTTGAAACAGTGGTTATGATGATTTGAGTGGAGATGGTGCTCGAGGCTTTATAGCAAGTTGTCACTCTTTAATTTTATGAGCTTCTTGCATTTTAATAATTGTCGTTACTACTCAATTCAGTTAGTTTCTACTCATTTGTTTGGGATTATTTCTGGTACAACGGCCTATCTATGTATTCACAAGTGGGTCAGAGGATACTTGCCAGATTTTGAGTGGGGATGGTGGGATTTGTTCTCTCTTTAGGAAGGTTTTCCTGTTTATGTATGTGACTTCTTGACCTCGGGGTATTTAGTACTATGAAGAATTACAGTTTGACTTGATGGATCCTTCTTCAGCCCATCATGCAATATTGAACTATCCTCAGTCCCTCTCTCTCTCTTTCTCTCTCTCTCTCTCTCTCTCTCTCTCTCTCACACACACACACACACACACACACACACACACATCCTGCTATTTGTTACGAATGTTACTGCTGCATCACATTTTCTACCCGTCGAGTAATTTAAGTTGATTGTATCTATATATATTTTTCTCAGAGAATGGACATTATTTAATGCACATCTTGTGAATCTATATTACTGTTGCGCAGCACGCATTTTGTAGAACATGGCAGGTGATGGAGGCAGAGCTGCATATGGAGTTGCCTTATATAATACCAAATTAAGTATACATCTCATCCGTCGAAGCTATATATTAGAACATCCATGTGTTTCTCCTAATCATTTGGTAGTTGAGCATCTTCAGCTTCTATTATCTTTCTTGAGTTTGAATTGGAAGGTATCAACCATATTGATCTTTAACAATATATATATATATATATATATATATATATATATATATATATATATATATTGTGTTTCTCTTCTGCCATCCTGACTTGAATTTAAATGTTGTCACGATCTTTAAACATCTAATGAGATGATTCTCAATAGATATTGTGCTAGAAAAACTAGCTTGTCACATGTAACTTATATTTAAGAGAACTATGAGGAGTGTAGGTGGTGCAGATATATATTTTATGGCTATTTGAATAGAAAACCAGCAAAGTAGAACTGAATTTCTTACTAAATAGTTATGTGAAAAACACGTTCATAATGCCGGTCACAGTACAGTAGATAATTGAACTTCTTGATTCAAAAAAATTGATCGAGGATGGAGCTTAGTGAAGTTTTGAATTCTTTGACCAGTAAGTCCAGATATAAAGTAAAATTGGTCAATTATTATATCAAAGTCAAATTATTGAAAACTGCCAATAGATAAGTTATAGACGAATCCATGTCCTGCCGTTGTAACTGTATAAATGTTTGGTATGGTTGCTTTGTTCACCGTGTACTAACAGCAGTGCCATGGCTCACTCTATAGTCGGTGATTTGGTCATAACATTTGATATCGGTATTCGTCACCCATTATTAATGAATAATGTTCCTTAAGTTCTTTAATGTTTCATTGGTTGGGGCCTCTTGCTATCTCTATAAGTTTAGCTTCGCAGTATCTTGAGGAATTTGCTTTATTTTTTTTATTTCATGTTCTTCACTTTTTTCGCAACCAAACATGGCGTTATGAGCAAATGTGTAGATTCATCAAATATGAAGTTAACAGTTGGTGCTTTATGATCATTATGTGAGATTTAATCATTCAGGTGGATTTAATAATTTTGATTGTGCTGTACATTTCACGAGGAAGGATTTGTCAAATACTGCATTGTTTGTTGCATAATTGATTAATTAGGTCATGTGAGGTTTGGTGAGAGCCCTAGAATTTTATATGGATGGAATCATCAGGTACATTTTTTTTTTTTTTTGAACCATCAGGTACATCACTCACTGGATTATCTAGAACTGCTTATTTGTACCACTAACTGCATCTGAAGACCAAGCCATCATCATCATTATTATTACTATTATTATTATTACAAGTGTGTTATAAACAAAGGATTTTGGATGCTTGTTCTAGAAGTGGATCGATCTAAATGTGGCAGATGGAGTTGCACATGCTCTGGCTTCATATACCACTTGCTGATTAATGAATCATGCCTCAAGTACGAATGGATCAATAGTTACGTACACAATGTCCTTGACCAATATTTCTTCAGTTCTACAACTAAATAAACTCACCATCATCATCATCATCATCATCATGTGCCATTTCGTTGGTCAGATCTTCAATACTCCATTCTCTTCAATTCCACCAACCCATTATTATTCCTTAAGAGTTAACCTTATTATTTGTTAGTCCCGAGGCTTAATCAAAGATGGTAGAAGAAGAAGTTGAAATCGAGATCAGGAGTTCACACAAAAGTTTCCTCTCTGATATACCTCAATCCAACGAAGAACTATATAATATAGAATATATTGCTGATTACAATTCCTTCTCTATCACATAATTCAAGAACAAAAAACACGTTCTTCCTTGCAAACGCAGTTGCAATTGGGACATAACGTTTACAACTAGAAGAAGAGAAGAGAGATATAGAATAAAAATTATTCTTGCTAGGGTGGTGAATACCACCGTTGCTCAAAGCAATATTTGTCCTCTATCGACGATTTGCTCCTAGGAGCCAGCAAGTTCACAAGAGAACATCTGGAACGCTTATAGTCACCTCTTTGTATGACTCGAACGGACTCCTTTGGACTCATCTTTCTCAATTTTAGGTGTGTTTCAAAAGAAGGCTAGAGGGCTCTTTATATAGGGAAGGATGGAAGCCCATTATCTTCTTTCCGATGTGGGACTAAAAAGTCAATATACAAAATTGATATCCCACAATCTCAGCCCAATGCATAGCCCGCTCAGCGTCCGTCCAGCGTTCGCTCATGCAACACGCGCATGCAACCCGAGCATAAAATTCGCGCATAAAACGAGCGCAACAAAAGCACACAAGCGTCTTGCGACGATGCTGAGTGCAAAGTGCGCCAACAAAGTGCCACTTTACGTCCGAATCCGAGTAGCACCTATAGAATAATATCCAAGAGCATGACAAAAAGCTTAAAAGCTTTCATTGAGGAGTTAATCATTTTTTCTCCTAATAAAACACCCCCATATGGCACCCATGTGCCCCACCACTGTCACGCCCCAGTCCCAAAATACACGGGACCAGGCCACGTGGCAATAGCCAGCTGACACATCTCCGAGGATTTTTCAATTTAATTGATCCTAACAAAGAGTGCTACGGTGTCCTAAATACTAACATGTCCCATATAACTCAACAGCAAGTAATCTAATCTCATCCACAATATAAAACAGCAAAAAGTACTAAATAAACTGCTGGAAGATAAACACCAGTCTCAAGATATCATAGTACAACCAATAAAGTCTGGTGGGAACAAACCCACTACTATGACAAAATAAAAGTACTGAAATGATAGATAAAAGAGTAATGACTAGGGCATCGGCTTACTAGATAATGATGCGCCCAATCCTAGGCAGAAGGCCTACCAAGTGATCACGGAAACTCTGATGGTAGCACCTCTAGCTCCTCAGTTGTAGCGTACCTCGTCTCCTGTCCTGGGCCGTACACTGTGGGGTAATATGCCTCGTCCAAATCTGGAAAGGTACCAGGTCCTCAGAGGGACGTAACAAGATACATAGAAACATGACATATATATAATACTGAATAAAATAAATATAATAAGGGTGTGCTAACCATGTAAGTGATTGCAATGTGAGGACAACGCTGGTACGTATGGGTAAGTGTAGGCATAACGTCCATACTCCGAAGAGAGTGCATCAGTACAGTATATCATCCATAACGCTCCGAAGAACGTGGCATCAGTATAGTATATCGTCCATATCGCTCCGAAGAACGTGGCATCAGTGTAAAGGAAGTCATTGGATCCGAGGTTTCTCCGAAATCACGGCTCCAATGTGTGTACCCCATACGCCTACTAGTTGTCCTCCCCGCCCAATATAAATACACCAGTCGAATACTTGACGTGCATACCACGTATCTATATGCCGGTCTCTACAAATAAAATATCCTGAGTTACGCACTAACCGTGATGCATGTCACCCGCATTGATAGCTAGTCGAATACGCGGACCCGCATCCCAATATGAATGTCATAGTGAATACGTGTAAAAGTGTCAGGTCTTGGAAGATATCAACGTATCCTCCTAACTGGGGTGAGTCTGCTAATGGCTAGGTCAAATATACAAATCATCGACGCAACCGTCGATGCACCCGAGTCAATCTCGGACGCACACAGTCATATGAAGTAAAGCAACAAGAATCATACAATATATGCATAATCTAAATTAAACAGTAAATATGGCAAGGTATCTTGCCTGGGTCCTGAAGTTGTGAAAGCCAATAGCCTGCTCCTGCAGCATCTTCTGGCTGATCCAATGATCCTAAACACACCAATATAATATAAAAAATACTGATATCAGACACTAAACATTAAATACACACGACTACAACGCTATACTTGAATACTGTCGCATGTTCACGGCTGCTCGAATACAGCGTCACATGTGCACGTAGCTAGGGTGTACACGTGTTCTGTTCTCGGCTAACATGTGCCTTGAGACAATAATTACTACGTCTAGGGTTTTACGAAGCTTCATTATGTCTAGTACAATTGTTGGTCCTGAAATTCCCATATTCAGCATACTTGGCGATGTCTAAGTTTTATTGATGAATTTCATGTTTCTAACAACAGGTCTTATGATTAAGGAATAGTTAGTTATTAACCAATTCTAAATCTTATTATTCAGCATGCCATCATATACCTAGTTAGGGTTAACTGAGTTTGTGTCCAATACTACAAGTCTTGACACGACGACACAACGATCTTATGTGGATACAATATAAGGAGGGATGAGTCAGGTGTTTACCTAGTTGACAGGATGAGGGTCTCCTCGCTGACGGGTCGTCCTCCGACGAGTGGTGGGCTCCGGCGTCTTGTGACAGCCGACGGAGAAGCAATAGCTCGTCCCTCACGAGACCCTCAAATTCTGAACCCTCCTATACCCGAGCACCGGGGTGAAGTGGGTGGCCAGGGTTCCCAACTAGAACCTCCCTTGGACGACATATTTCACTAAGTGAAACACGATAAACCAGGGCAGTGGTATTTACAGAAGAGAGCGACGGTTTGGATGACTGCAGTAATTGGATAGATGAAACTAGAAGGGTGAATCCGATGGTTTAGCTTCTGAGAAGTCTGCATGCAACCGATGATTAAGTTTCCAAGAACTCTACATGTAAAAGTTGGATATGCTTTCTTAAAGGTCGAGCCAAGTCTAAAAGGTGCCAGCTCAAAAATACGCATCCAAGCTTCTAAACAAAACATGCGCCCCCTAAGCAGACTCAGCAGAAATCAGGCCGCAGAGGCACCCTGCGGCCCAATAAGGCAACACCCATCCGTCCCAATCAGCCGAAGCAGCCTTAGCCACAAATGGACTTGACATGGCATCCCGTCAACACGAACGTCTCTAACATAGAATCCTGAAAAAATAATTTTTCTGATTACCTCAAAAGACGTAAATATACTAAACGACAAAAGTCTCACGTCAACACAGAACTTCACTTTCGATGGGTGTACAGCGCCACGTGTATAGCCCAACAAGGACCCCATGCATCCCATACTCCATGCGTCTCTGGCCACATGCGTCCCAGACTCCATGTGTTCTATGCGTCTCTGGCCCCATGCATCCCAGACTCCATGCGTTCCATGCGTCTCTGACCCCATGCGCCCCAGACTCCATGCTTTCCATGAGTCTCTGGCCACATGCATCTCAGACTCTATGAAGACCAAGTCTTGTCGTTACAACTGAAGTGGATCTCTCCAACCAAGTGCGGACCAAGTGTCAAAATTGACCAAGTAAAGCCCACAAAGGACGAGAACCGCCCAGATCTTCAGCAACGAAAATCCCAACAAGAGCCCACATAGCAGCTTGGCCTACTCACGGTTACATCTAGACCCTGTTAGGAAGGTACACGTGGCATCCTCTAGCATCCATGCGGCCTAACATATACGCGCCCAAGGATGACTATATATACTAGGGTGACATGCCCAAAAGAGAGATAGACACACACACACATAGAGAAACAGACAGAGAACAACAGAGAAGAGAAGACAGAGTAGATGAGAGCTTCTTCACCCTGCGTCGGATCATCAATGGAGTAAAGAAGCCGCTATAGCGCTCTTTGTCCATCGCCATACCCCAGAATCAAAAATTTGTACTTAGATTGTATGTCTAGGACCTATTTGTACTTTCTTCTGTTTGTTATTGAAGCAATCAATTTTAATGAAAAACAACGTGGCGACTCTGCTGGGATATCTTTCTCCTTTTATGAGAAAGTTGTGGCACAATCCCAAGCAGCCAAGCTCGGGTCCACTCAAAGGATGCTGGTGGCCCACTTTGACTAGTAGGCTTTCAAGAACATGCTCTTCGGGGACAACGTGAGTCCTTCTCCGAGGCAAGCAAAGCCCAAGAAGACCCTCAGGACATGGGTTGCAAAGGCCGCTGCACCTCACCCAACTGCGGAACATGCGCTCTCTCTCTCTCTCTCTCTCTGTCGCATGGATCGTACATCATGCATCCACTGCTTATGCGACAGCCTTTTCCAAACAGAAGGGTGTTCACCACTTAAAGAACCACAGGACATGGGTAGCAAAGGCCACTGCGCCTCACCCAACTGCGTAGCATGCACTCCCTGTCTCTTTTTCTGAGACTGAAGACGCACGACATGCGTCTGCTCAGGCTGTCCCTGCTCATGCGACCTCCTTTCCTGAAAAGGAGAATGCTCAACACCCAAACTCTGCCAGAGTAAAATAATACGATGTCAAGAGTTTGGGAGTTGATGCGCAGCCCCTGCGGCTATAATGGAGGATGCGGGGAAGAAAGCAGTATGCAGCTTCCAACTTAGCCACATGCATCTCTGACACTCCCAGAAGCTCTATCTTTAACAGAATCTCATTCGGCCGTACTTCCATGCGCTGCTTTGAGGAAAATAAGAACTTGGACTCTTCGTATTATGCACCTGCACGTGCTAAGTCAAAGAAGTCCGGGGCAGTACGAGCTCGTCAGGCTCAAGCAACTGTCCATTTGGCTGACCGCCAGCGGGCACCGCTTACTATGTGTTCCCCTGACGGGAAGTAATACAAAACAGGCCCATGAGTCCATCCCGCAGCAGCAAATGGGCAGGGTCTGTCTCAAAATTCTTCTACTGACGATCTGGAAAAAGTTCTTGTACGAACCCTAAATCAAGGAGCAAAATCAACACCCACGCACCCGCGCGCTCGGTCTACCCGTGCTCACGAAAAAGGTGCAAAGGTCGATCAACCCTCATTTGACTTTCGCAACTTGATTAGTCACAAGCTCAAGACGAGGGAGACAACTGCGACGCGTGAAGTATCCTCCCCAGGACACCAGTGTGCCAAAATTATCATCAATTACTGCTACAACAAAGTGGCAGTACCTACAAGCAGGCAGTCGGCATTCCAATGACTACATCCGAAGGTACCTACCCGACAACAACCCGGAGATCAGGTACAATCACTAGAGGAGGACGAGCTACCATTCGCCTCAAGTTATTATGCTCGGAAAGATCCTTCCACCGTAGGAGAAAAGAATTCTAGCACCTCCAGTCCGTCACTCTCAACCAACGCTTTGAGAAGACGACTACCAGGAGGACCAGCAGCGGGACCAGCAGAAGATATTTTTCAAGGAACCCGCTCGAAGAAAAAGCTATCAACCGTTGAGGGTATTTCTTCCTCAGGACCCCTGAGGGTTATACGAACTGGGGTAGTAATTCCCTGGACCTGTACGATAACCCGGCATTCCGAGAAGGCGATGATTCCTAGGGGACGGACTCGGATATCCCTAGTGGGGGCCACCTTCGTTAAAATGACGTAGCCTCCTACACTGGGTGTAGTACTCTCTCTGAATCCGAGGAAGAGGCCACACTACCTGATGACTAGTCCCGACAAGAATCGGAGATGGAAAGTGTGGCGTCCACTGCCCCATCCATCTCTCCCTATGTGAGGGTTGTATACATGGCAGGGAACGATCACGAAGGCCCTAGCGACCGACATTGCCTCGAGGCTTTTGAGGCCATGATGTAGACGGTGATTTTATCGATGCAAGCCCTGACTCAAGCGATGTTGGAAATTGAAGCAAGCAAGGCTTCCCAACCAGTAAGGGCTTATGGACAAGCATGCTTGGAATCTGGGACTAACGCAGATTTCGATGCAACCGCTCCGTCCATAGGCATAAATCACCCTCTGCCCGGCTCATCTGCCCCTTCCGTAGGAGATGAAGCCAAAAAAGCAATAAGGGAAGTCTGAAAACTCCGGGCTCGCCTAGATTCCATGGGCAGCCAGGATTCACTGCGCAAGCTCGGGATACGAAACCCATACCCCCACGAGTGGAGGGATGTTCTATACCCGTCAAAGTACAAGCTCTTTAACTTTAATCCATTCGACGGGAAGACATCCCCCGTCAATACATGAGCTATTTCGAGACTGCAACAGGGAACCTATCTCGCGGTGACACACTCCTCACCAAGATCTTCGTGGAAGCATTGGCTGGGGTAGCATCCGACTGGTTTTGTAGGCTACAAGATAACTGTATCTCGTCATTTGACGACTTCAAGAGTCTTTTCCTCAAAAGATTCTATGACGGAGGAAGCGACATGACAATGTCCTCCCTAATAGATGTGACCCAAGGGGAAAGGAAACTCGTCCAAAATTATATCGAGCGTTTTCAACAAACAGCACTGAGGTTACCTCTAGGCAATCCTGAGTCGACACTTATGGACATGTGCCACAGAACTTACTTTCGGCAGTCAGCCTCTGGATGGGCGACGGTCAGTTCCAAGACTGGATGGCGTTCATCATAAGCGATGTCAGCACTGAAAAGAAGGTTAAAGATGCCCGGCTCTTGGGAATATAGATCCCCATCGCTGACGATAGGGTAAAACGTTACAACAAAAGCAACAGTGGCAACAACGGCCGCGAGAGAAAATGGAAGCAGGCCCTAGTGGCCAACTTAACCAAGAAACCCGAGCAAAAGCCGGCTGAGGTTCCGAAGCCCTAGGAGACTTACTCCTTTGAAGATAACAATGCCATGCCCATCTTTGATGTACTGATAAAGTGTGGCAAGCTTCGGCTCCACGACATCAAGCGCCCTATAGAGGCAGCCGAGATGAATAATCCAAAGTACTGCCACTACCATCTTTACGTTCACCATGCGACGAAGGACTGCTACACCCTCAAGCGGTACATCTAGCATTTGCTCCACACTAAGGCCCTCACCTTGGATATCGACGAAAAGATAGTTGCCACAAACATGGTGTCTCTCCAGTTCGACAACTTCTAGGCGACGAAGGCCCAAGACGGTATAATCTCGATTCCCCGGACAATGATGAAAGTCGTCAACCTTTCGCTGGCTCGTGACCAAATAGCCGGGCTGATACCTCTTACCACCCCGTGTGGGGAGGTCATGTGGGTTCACCCTGATCTTGCTCCAAAATTGATGAAGCAGACAACACCACCGGCCACCAAGACTTAAGGACAAGAAATCCAAACCCTAATACATGGTTTTTTTCCATCGGAGGAAGATATAGCAAGAACAATAAGGTCAGGCCTAGAATACCAACAAGAGTACGGCATCTCTGGTGATGGTGCACTTCCAACAGTTGTACCTATAATATCATATCAGGGTCCATCCCAGCCTCCAGCAGCAGGCAAGTCTAAGCGAAAAGCCCTACAACTTCGACATCTTGGCCCAGCTCGCCAACACTCTAGCGAAATTGTCTCTATTCGAGCTTCTTCGACTCTCCAAAGACACTCGGACTGCTCTTAGCGAGGCATTGCAAAATATCGACACCTACCTAGAACAGGTCAAGCCGCCAGCTGAAGATCCAGCTTCTTGCCCCCACTGCAATAATATCATGGAAGCAATACCCAACATCACATTCTCGCAATAGGACATGTTAGTAAAGAATAAACAGTATGATATTCTCCTGTATTACACAGGGTATATTGGTTCCATTAAGGTAGACTGAATGCACATCGACCCCGGTTCATCAATAAGCATCATCCCGCGGAGTCTGCTTCAGGCCCTGGACATTTTGATGCATCGCCTGAAAGTCACCAATACTTCCATCACTGGCTTTAACTCAAGAAGGAGCTACCCTCTGGGCAAGATTCGCCTGAAAATCCAGATCGGTGACTTGAAAATAGAGGTCACCTACTACATCATTGACGTAGATGTATCCTAAAATGTCTTGCTCAGACCTCTATGGATACATGAACATATGATCGTGTCGTCGACTCTACACCAGTGCCTAAAGTAAATCGACAAATATGGTACGATCAAAACGGAGTTTTCTGATGTCGATCCGTTCAAAGGGGTCGAAGCCTATTACTCCGACTCGATCCTTTACAAACAGGTCTACCAAGATGAAGGTAGCAATGACGTCGATGACGAGGTAGAGGCTGGGACAGCACCAGAAGAGCCCTTAAGAGTCCGTCTAAAGGCACGCGCTCCCAACACAACCTCTCATCTCGTCGTAAAACTATTCAGGAAGGCACCCGAACCTCTGATGGTCCGCCTTCGTAGGACGGATCGACAGCCGAAGAAAGATCCGACACCATCTACCACGTTCGAACCTTTGGCCGTTCGCCTTCATATGCCGATTCAACTTCCGAATAATGCTCCACTTCCTCCTACCACACCCGAACCTCTGGTAGTAAAGCTGCACATAAAACCTACAAAGTCGTTGCTCGCATTGGGGATAGATCTCGGGGAAGACGAGCTGGAGGAGTATGTAGCTGCTCATGCTAACGAACCTTCTCTCGACGATATAATTTCGGATGACGAGATACCTTATTTCATCAATAAAGGGCTATCTTTGAACTACTCTGAAGTTGCACATATAAGCACACTATACTCCATGCAGCACGGTCTAGGCCTGCCCCTGCAAGCGTAGGTAACTACCACCGACGCTGCAAAATAAATCCTCCTCAGCCAAGATTTCTACTTCACGGTTCCAGCAAAGAGGAGGGAAGACAAATCAATCATCTTCGGCAGGGTTGAATGCCCTCGCTCCTTCATCCCGGAGGAACAAGAGCCAGAACCCGATACCGACAAAATATAACTCTATCGGTTCAGTGGTCAAGCCAAACACCTCATCCAAAAGATGGGGTATGATCTTAAAAGCAACCTAGGTCTGAATTACAGCAAATTTTGGCGACTGCCTTTGCGCCTTACCGCTCTGACAGGAAAACCCGAGGATTACTACCAGAAGACCAAGCATGGCTTAGGGTACGTTACATCTCCTACTACCCCCGAGGGCTCGGATGAAGAAGATGAGTTACACTCTCAATCTTTAGAGTCTTTCTCTTGGGACTACTACGTCAGTATCGGGGAGATGCTCAAGCAAACATTGTCTGCCAACATGGTGTCAGTCGACCTTGAGGAAGACGATGAAGATCCACTAAAACTTTTTAAAGTAGAACCATGGACCCAACACCTAGACGCATAATGGGAGATGTGGTTCGAATAACGAGAATATCCAACCAAGGACAAAGTCCTACAAGTCAATCTTGGCGACGAATCCTCCCCTAAAACCACATTTATCAGCAAGAGTCTAACTGATGAGGATCAGAAATTTCTGCGATAGCTCTTCAGGGAATACATTGATGTCTTTGCTGGAGCTACAAAGATATATAGGGACTGGACCCACAAATCGTGGTCCACAAGCTCAATATCTTGCCGAACGCTAAGCCTGTCAAGCAGCAGCAACAACGGTTCCGTCCAGATATTATGAACGCCATCGAAGCTGAAGTCAACAAACTGATAGCTAGTGGCTTCGTCCATGAAGAATAATCCATATTGGGTAGCCAACATCGTGTCCGTCGTAAAAAGAACAGAAATATCCAGATCTACATTGACTTCCGTAACCTAAATACAGCCTGCCCTGAGAACGAATTCTTCCTTCCGATCACAGACATAATGATGGACAATACTTTTGGCTTCGAGCACATGCCCTTCATGGACAGATTCTCGGGCTATAATCAAATCAAGATATCACCTGATGATCAGAAGAATACATCGTTCCGAACGCAGATAGGAGTATACTGCTGCACAGTCATGCCCTTCGGTCTGAAGAACATGGATGCTACATACCAGCGAGCCATGAGCACCATCCTTCGTGAGCATCTACGCAAGACGGTCGAGTATTACGTTAATGACATCGTCGTCAAGAGTCGCTCCAAAGATGATCATCTTAGGGACTTGATGACTGTGTTCGACCTCATGCGTACGCACCAGCTCAAGCTGAACCCTACCAAATCTTTCTTAGGAGTCTCCAGCGACAAATTCCTGGGTTTTATCCTAACTTCGAAGGGTACCCACGTGTCACGCCCCAGTCCCAAAATACCGAGGGACTAGACACGTGACAATGGCCAGCAGTACACATCGATGGACAAACCCAATTTAATGGATCCACCGGGGCGTACTTAAGCTGTAATATAACAATAAGGGTGCAAAATACTAATCTCATCCATATAAATGAATACATCAATATCAGATACATAGTGCAATATCAATCTCAATAGACATAACTCGGGAAACAACCCGATATAAATCTGATACACTGGTTCAACAGACAAAACATAAATATCTAAATGAGGTAGATACCGAGTACGAAACACAGATACTCCAAAAAAGTCTTCAGCCATCTCCTCGTCCTCGGGAATCGGTACAGCTCCTGTATCAACTCCTACTCCTGCTGCTGTCCCGTAAACCTCGGGATAGAAATCGTCTGCTAATCCTGGAGACATAATCCGGATCCAGGTCCTCAGGGGACATAGCAAGGTACAGATAATACAAGCCAAAATAAATGCAGTGCAGCAATAAATAAAACAATAGGGTAAACTATATAACCAGCTAAGTAATATGCAAGTGAGAGCAACATTAGACTCAGGCTAAGACCACTACAAGCTCTGTGTCGGGGAGCCGGTAGCAGTAATACTATGTAGTTTTACTATGTAGTTACTATGTAGTTTACTATGTAGTGTATATATGAAATCAGCCTGTAGCCTATGTGTCTCTCTCCACCCAATGTAATCACGCGTCTCATGTCCATGACACGCAAGATCATATCTAATGCAGCAAATCATAATGAGATCTAAGAAAATAATGTCTATGTCATAAATCCTGCAACCTACACAGAATTACCATGAATATCTTAGGAAGATTCTTTCTCATGAATAGTGTTAAGTGTCCTGGGTTATGATGTACTTGATAATGCAAGCACGAGAATGTAAAGGATCACGATGTCCATTTCTAGGTGACATTACACAACTTCGCGTACGGTGTTGGCACCCGACTGTTAATCGGACGCTAAGTAAAGTCACACTGTCCTAGGTTAAGCATGTACAACAGATAAATAAGTCTAAGAAATATATAACAAGAACTGCAAGATTTGGCAAGGTACACTTGCATGGGGTTTGAATATCAACAGTTGTCCCTGTATCAGTGGATTCTGCAGGTACTCCTTCAAAAGCTGTAATAAATATCACCAACAGTCTCAGAAAATATCAAATAGCTAGAAACGCCTGTCCTTAAGTCCAATTTGGACACAGGGGCATAAATCATATTTTTTGGTCAAAGCGGGATCCACATGTGGGCCGCTTTGCACCGAAAAATGTGTCAGAACCAATGGTCTCCAAATTCATCAAACTTAGTGTCAACAAGTCCAGAACGACGATACGAATCCAACGAAACTTCCAGAATTGGATTCCGATGAGCCGATCACAAAATCGCCCGTCAAGTGGAGCCGCGGGGCCCACGATACGTAATTTTGTCAACGTTCTCAGAATCGTACCAAACTTGGGTCACAGGACCAGCGTATTTTTACGAGTCAGATGGTACAAGTTTCGTTTCGATCTGACATGTATACACAAAGTTACAACATGTTCCAGAACAGACGGATACGGGGCGTTGTCGGCGGATACGCGTTGATTCCGGTGTGCACGCACATCCAAATCAACTTCTGCGAAATTTTGCACGTCCGTATCAATGGCGTGCACGTTTTGGTGAAGACCGCGTGCGACGAAGTCGTCCCGTTTGGCGTGGCGCACTCAGTTCCGGGGGGAAATGGGGTATTGTTTTTCCTGTTTTTGGATCGCGGTTCGCGATCGCCACAGGACGCGACGCACCGAGCGGGTTACACGGGCATCGAGAGGGTCACACAGTCTACGCGTCACAACTTACGGAACGAAAAATGGGGCAACGAGGAGAGAGGGCTCCGTGGAAACTGAAATTCCCGTGTCCGCGAGTCGTCCTGACATGACACAGTGTCCGGGCTGTGTTCGGGCTGTGTAGCTAGGGTTTCGATGCTGGGGTTGGGGGATTCACCGGAGGAGGGCGGAGACGGCCGTGGACGGACAGGCGGAGGTCGTCGGCTCTGGCAGCAGGTCATCGAGGGCTGCGGGGTCGAGGTCCTGGGTGGCGGAGGGCGGCGCTGGAGATGGTGGAGGTAGTTGGGGACGAAGCCGAGGGTTCTCGAGGTTCTGCGGGGGAGGAGAGTGGCGGAGCGGGTCTGGGAGTCAGGGTGGAGGAAGATGACGGAGGGGTCGGGGAAGATTGTCGGAGAGGGCGGTGGCTAGGTCGAGCGGCGGGTCGAGGGGAGGAGACGATGGAGCAGGGAGAGGGAGACTAAGGAAGGAGGAGGGAAGTTAGGGTTCAGGGCTAGGGCGGAGGAGATGGTGGAGATGGAAGGCTGGGGAGGTGGAGGTTCTGGTCGGGGGAGGATGGAACTGGGCGGTGATCGGGCGCTGCGAGTCGGGGACGGGCGGAGGACGTCTGGAGGAGGAAGACGAGGGTGGACGGGGTGGTGTTCGTCGAGGGATCGACGACGGTGGAGTCGGGGTGACAGGCAGAGCGGGGCTGGACGGAGGAGAGGACGACAGGTGGTGGAGGTTCGAGGTCAGGCGGTGGTCGAGGGGAATCTGGAGGAGGAAGATGATGGAGAGGAGTTAGGGTTCAGGGCTAGGGCGGCGACCGGAGCGGCTCTGGGCGACGGAGAGAGGAGAGAGGCAGGGTGTTCCGGCGGTGGGGCGAGGGTTTCGAGGTGGTTTTATAGCGCCGGAACAGTAATTCCGGGTAGGTATAGGATTAGGATTTCGGTTAGGGTTAACTGGTCCGGGTCGGGTTCGATTCGGATCCGACCCGACCCGTTAAGGAATGGGTTTGGTCCGGTTCGGTTCACCATGGTTTGGGTCGGTTTGGTTTAGTTTATTTAAAATAAATCGGGTTCAGTTTCAGGGTTTAATTGGTTTAAATACAACTTAGTTTCTAAGTCTTTAAAAATATTTTCGGGGTCCAATAAATTCCCAAAAAATTACCCTATGTCTAGTTTTTTTTTATTTTACACCATAAAATATTATTTTCATAATATTTTAATATTAATTAACAACAATTAAAAATCATTTAAATTCAAAATATCTTTGTTTTAATTCTAGAAAACTACAGAAAATTGTGTAAAAAAAATTATTTAAAAATTTAAAAAAATAAGGGGTTTACAATCTACCCAACTTAAAATAATTTCGTCCTCGAAATTAAACTAGGGTAGGGTCTCTCTATCAAATCTCACTTGATTACAGTCTAAGGATTTCCTCTCAAGTGAACATTGCGGTCTCTACCCAACTTAGAATTTATCCATCTATCACATAAGGCTATATACTTTAAGAAAAACATTCCTTAATTTATTTATTCATGTCATTCAATCCTCAAAACTTCAATGCCGATTATATCACATATGATATGTCCTTAATTACGAAAGAATAATCCTCAAGTATGTGATCGGCGGATGGGGTATATCTAGTATTCTCTGTGTATTTAACTTATACCAAGCACGAGGTTTCATCTTTCCGAAATAAGGGAAGACGAAGATCAATAATAAAGAGTTCAAGGGAGAGGTAATAGAATAGAAGTATCGGGATCAAGGCGTTTAAAGGATTCAAATGGGAATTGTCAAAGCAGTTGTGGATTGAAATCCTATTTTGGTAATCCTTTGTTCGCATGCTCGTATTAGTACAGTTATGTAACCGATACGATATGTCAGACATGTCTAGGACAAGTATATTCGTCTACTAATCACTACATATCTCAATCCACGTAAAGTAGTATTACGAAGGGTGAATCAAGCGCACTAAGGTTAGCTAGACCTTAATACACTGATTCTGAAATATATTATTGTGGGCCTCCCCAATAATACATAGGTCAAGAACAAGCTCGATAAAGAATAAGCTTGCAAAACTAGGCTATAAGATAGCAGCATAAGTCAAGGTAGTATATAAAATATAAATGCGCTAGATCATGATGAAAGAAGTCATAACATATTTTGAGTCCACCAGAAGTTAAGACTATACAATCTCTACAGTTATCATACAACCTCCTTGTCTAAGTCGCTAGTCGACCAAATAGGGGCATGGACCTCTAAATTCTATCGTCTAAATAAACACTGTCGTCTTATGCTAGCATACAATTAATGCCATTCAGTTACACCGCCTCGATGGGTCAAGTGGACTATGTGGTACTAGGTTGTGAGGCATACTACCCAACTTAAAAGAATTAAACTAATACTGTGACAGTCTTAAGAGGATCCTGTAAAATAACCTTGTGCATGTAAATAAAACAGAAACTCTTATTAGGGTATATGAGAAAAGATCTTAGTACTTATTAGGGTCTCCTATTGTATCATGTAAGTAATGGTCATCTTAAGTCTTAATCATAGTGCTCATAGAACATGTGTCAATAGTGAGAATGGAAAGGTTACTGGTCTTCAAGGGAAAAGAGGATATAATCTATACTGAGGTGGGGTACATGTTACGTGATTTAAAACTAAGAATAATCAGCTCACAATCTAAGGGAATAACTCAAACTATCAAATCCTAACTGCCACGCACAAAATTTAAAGTTCAAATTACCAAACTATAACCCTAGCAATCTATATATCGTAACATAGAATAAGATCACTTGGCCTTCAGTCATAAGAGTTATGTGGCACGAGTTAAATGATGAAAAAAAAAGGAATCATAATTTAGCCGTCGCACAATTAGCGAACGCTAAGGTTGCAGGGGGACAAGATATGAAATTAAAATAGGGCTCAAGATAATATCATGGTTTCCTAAGGGGAAAGTGGCGAGCAATTCTCCGTGTTTGAGTTATGATCTCATGGGGAATGTCATACTCGTTGCTCTGGGATTCCTGAGGTACTGTCTGCTAATATCATGACACGAACCTATATCCTAACACTATCTTACTATGCATATTAGGTTCAGTCATACCATTCGATCTCGGATTTATATTGGTTCCTCAAGACTGGGGTCAAATATTAGGGTCAAATCTCTAACTAGCTCTTAGCAGTGCCTATACTACTCTTAGGTCATTTATGACTATTACAAGAAATAATGGTAAATTATTCTATAGGTGAGGGACGCTAGGGTTCATTAAGCGTTCTACTTAGGGGTGTGTCAATATCCCAGCTGTACTCTTAATAGGAAGGTTACCTTACTTATCATTCTATCAACAGGGACTTCTATATTCTAAGAGAAGGCTACACTCAAGGAACTAATGAGAAGGCACAAGGATCAAGCAGGATGCAATTATTCAACGAAATGGATTGGAAGGAGGATGAGTCATAGTCAGTTATGGATGAGATCCTATACTCTAATCCTAGGTGCAGGCTTGCTTGGTCCCTAAGTTGAAATCGAGCGATTTAGTCGTAGACCTGCATGGGCCACCACAAAAACCATGTCATGCCCCAGTCCCAAAATACCGAGGGACTAGACACGTGGCAATGGCCAGCAGTACACACCGATGGACAAACCCAATTTAATGGATCCACCGGGGCGTACTTAAGCTGTAATATAACAATAAGGGTGCAAAATACTAATCTCATCCACAGAAATGAATACATCAATATCAGATACATAGTGCAATATCAATCTCAATAGACATAACTCGGGGAACAACCCGCTATAAATCTGATACACTGGTTCAACAGACAAAACATAAATATCTGAATGATGTAGATACCGAGTACGAAACACAGATACTTCGAAAAAGTCTTCAGCCATCTCCTCGTCCTCGGGAATCGGTACAGCTCCTGTATCAACTCCTACTCCTGCTGCTGTCCCGTAAACCTCGGGATAGAAATCGTCTGCTAATCCTGGGAACATAATCCGGATCCAGGTCCTCAGGGGACATAGCAAGGTACAGATAATACAAGCCAAAATAAATGCAGTGCAGCAATAAATAAAAAATAGGGTAAACTATATAACTAGCTAAGTGATATGCAAGTGAGAGCAACATTAGACTCAGGCTGAGACAACTATAAGCTCTGTGTCGGAGAGCCGGTAGTAGTAATACTATGTAGTTTTACTATGTAGTTACTATGTAGTTTACTATGTAGTGTATATATGAAATCAGCCTGTAGCCTATGTGTGTCTCTCCACCCAATGTAATCACGCGTCTCATGTCCATGACACGCAAGATCATATCTAATGCAGCAAGTCATAATGAGATCTAAGAAAATAATGTCTATGTCATAAATCCTGCAACCTACACAGAATCACCATGAATATCTCAGGAAGATCCTGTCTCATGAATAGTATCAAGTGTCCGGGGTTATGATGTACTTGATAATGCAAGCACGAGAATGTAAATGGTCACGATGTCCATTTTTAGGTGATATTACACAACTCCGCGTACGGTGTTGGCACCCGACTGTTAATCGGATGCTAAGTAAAGTCACACGGTCCTAGGTTAAGCATGTACAACAGATAAATAAGTCTAAGAAATATATAACAAGAACTGCAAGATTTGGCAAGGTACACTTGCCTGGGGTTTGAATACCAACAGTTGTCCCTGTATCAGTGGATTCTGCAGGTACTCCTCCAAAAGCTGTAATAAACATCACCAACAGTCTCAGAAAATATCAAATAGCTAGAAACGCCTATCCTTAAGTCCAATTTGGACATAGGGACATAAATCATATTTTCTGGTCAAAGCGGGGTCCACATGTGGGCCGCTTTGCACCGAAAAATGTGTCAGAACCAATGGTCTCCAAATTTGTCAAACTTAGTGTCAACAAGTCCAGAACGACGATATGAACCCAACGAAACTTCCAGAATTGGATTCCGATGAGCCGATCACAAAATCGCCAGTCAAGTGGAGCCGCAGGGCCCACGATACGCGATTTTGTCAACGTTTTCAGAATCGTACCAAACTTGGGTCACAGGACCAGCGTATTGCTAAGAGTCCGATAGCGCAAGTTTAGTTTCAATCCGACGTGTGTACACAAAGTTACAACGTATTCCAGAACAGGCAAATACGGGACGTTGTCGGCGGATACGCGTTGATTTCGGTGTGCACGCACATCCAAATCAACTTCTGTGAAATTTTGCACGTCCGTATCAACGGCACGCACGTTTTGGTAAAGACCGCGTGCGACGAAGTCGTCCCGTTTGGCGGGGCGCACTCAGTTCCGGAGGAAAATGGGGTATTGTTTTTCCTGTTTTTGGATCTCGGTTCGCGATCGCCATAGGACGCAACGCACCGAGCGGGTTGCACGGGCATCGATAGGGTCACACAGTCTACACGTCACAACTAACAGAACGGAAAACGCGACAACGAGGAGAGAGAACGGGTTACCTGAACAGGGCTCCGTGGAAACTGAAATTCTCGTGTCCGCGAGTCGTCCTGACACGACACGACACAGTGTTCGGGCTGTGTCCGGGCGGTGTCCAGGCTGCGTAGCTAGGGTTTCGATGCTGGGGTTGGGGGATTCGCCGGAGGAGGGCGGAGACGGCCGGGGAAGGGTCGACAGGCGGAGGTCGTCGGCTCTGGCAGCAGGTCGTCAAGGGCTTCGGGGTCGAGGTCCTGGGTGGCGGAGGGCGGCGCTGGAGATGGTGGAGGTAGTCGGGGACGAAGCCGAGGGTTCTCGAGGTTCTGCGGGGGAGGAGAGTGGCAGAGCGGGTCTGGGAGTCAGGGCGGAGGAAGATGACGGAGGGGTCGGGGAAGATTGTCGGAGAGGGCGGTGGCTAGGTCGAGCGGCGGGTCGAGGGGAGGAGACGGTGGAGCAGGGAGAGGGAGACGGAGGAAGGAGGAGGGAAGTTAGGGTTCAGGGCTAGGGCGGAGGAGATGGTGGAGATGGAAGGCTGGGGAGGTGGAGGTTCTAGTCGGGGGAGGATGGAACTGGGCGGTGATCGGGCGCTGCGAGTCAGGGACGGGCGGAGGACGTCTGGAGGAGGAAGACGAGGGTAGACGGGGTGGTGTTCGTCGAGGGATCGACGACGGTGGAGTTGGGGTGACAGGCGGAGCGGGGATGGGCGGAGGAGAGGACGACAGGTGGTGGAGGTTCGAGGTCAGGCGGTGGTCGAGGGTAATCTGGAGGAGGAAGATGACGGAGAGGAGTTAGGGCTGAGGGCTAGGGCGGCGACCGGAGCGGCTCTGGGCGGCGGAGAGAGGAGAGAGGCAGGGTGTTCCGGCGGTGGGGCAAGGGTTTCGAGGTGGTTTTATAGCGCCGGAACAGTGATTCCGGGTAGGTTTAGGATTAGGATTTCGGTTAGGGTTAACGGGTCCGGGTCGGGTTCGATTCGGATCTGACCCGACCCGTTAAGGGCTGGGTTTGGTCCGGTTCGGTTCACCATGGTTTGGGTCGGTTTGGTTTAGTTTATTTAAAATAAACCGGGTTCAGTTTCAGGGTTTAATTGGTTTAAATACAACTTAGTTTCTAGGTCTTTAAAAATATTTTCGGGGCCCAATAAATTTCCGAAAAATTATCCTATGTCTAGTTTTTCATTTTACACCATAAAATATTATTTTCATAATATTTTAATATTAATTAACAATAATTAAAAAATCATTTAAATTTAAAATACCTTAGTTTTAATTCTAGAAAACTACAGAAAATTGTGTAAAAAAATTTATTTAAAAAAAACAGGGGGTTTACACCACGTAGACCCCGACAAGACTAAAGTAATCCTTGAAATATGTCCACCGAAGAACCTCAGAGAACTTCGTGGCCTTCAAGTAAGACTGGCCTGCATCAGGAGGTTTATATCAAACCTCTCTGGCCATTATCGGTCGTTCACTCATCTTATGAAGAAGGGAGTCTCCTTTGTCTGGAACGAAGAATGTTAACGCATATTCGACGATATCAAGGAATACCTATCAAACCCTCCAGTGTTGGTAGCCCCAGTTGTGGGGAAGCATTTTCTGCTCTATGTGCGTGTGATGGACCACTCCCTCGGTGCTTTATTAGCCCAGAATAGTGATGTAGGCTACGAACAGGCCATCTAGTAACTTAACCGGATGATGGTTGGCGTAGAGCATAGGTACACCCCCGTTGAAAAGGAATGCCTTGCTCTTGTATTCGCTATACAGAAGACTTGGCATTACGTGGCAGGACAACCGATCCATGTGATCTCTCGGATCAACCCCCTCAGGGTCCTCATGACCAAACCTGGGGCGCTCAACTCTCGCCTAGCCACCCGGGCAATATTGTTATCACCATACGACATAGTATTCGTCCACAGAAGGCGGTCAAAGGTCAGGCGTTGGTATATTTTCTTGCAATCCATACGGTGCCAGAAAATTCAAAACTCTACAAGGAGATCCCGACGAAGTCGCAGACTCCAATATCGTGACGAACGCATAAGCCGTTTAGCGAATGTTCTTCGATGGTGCTTCGAGAACAGGGCCCAAAGGCAGCATCATCACTGGAGTCGGGATATTGTTGATCTCTCCATATGATCTGGTGATAAACTGCGCCTACTCCCTCACTGGGCCATGCTCTAATAATGTGACAGAGTACAACGCTCTCATTATTGGACTTCAACTCGCTAAACAAGTGGGAGTTGACCACCTTGAAGCCTACGGCGATTCCAAACTAATAGTCAATAAGGTCCGAGGCGAGTACGAAGTCCGGCATGAAGACCTGTTTCCTTATCACCAAGCTACGCTTGGCATCATCTCGACCTTCGAAGGGTTCTTCATAGAGCACATCCCCGGGCTGCAAAATATCGAGACAGACGCCCTAGCTGGACTTGCATCCTCTCTCTTTGTTCCAGTCAATACCCATGAACTGATCACCATAACCGGTCAGGAGCTGGTCTGCCCGAAGAACAACCTCTCTCTATGTCGGAGCTACTCAGTAGAGACGTGCACTGACTCATAAGACTGGAGACTTTTATTCATCGACTACGCAGTCTATAAAATTCTTCCTGTAAATACCCTAATTTTTCTAAAAAATTTAAAATAATTTTTTCCAATTTTTCTGTAATTTTTGGGAATTAAAACTAAGATATTTTATGATTAAAGAATTTTTAAATAATGTTAATTAATATTAAAATATTATAAAAATAATATTTTATGGTGTAAAATGGAAAATCGAACATAGGATAATTTTCTGTGAATTTATTGGACTCCGGAAACATTTTTAAAGCCCTAGAAACCAAGGTATAACTAAACCAATTTAAACCCTGACTGAACCCGGTTTAATTGGAATTAAACCAAACCAAACTGACTCAAACCGAACCAGACCAACCCAGACTTAATGGGTCGGGTTGGGTCGGATCCGAATCAGACCCGAACCCGAAACCCAAACCGAACCCTAATCCCAATCTCTACCGGATTTACTGTTCAGGCTATTTAATAGCCTCGACGTTCGTGTAGCCGCCGCACCCTCTCTCTCTCATCTACCCCGCCGCCGCAGCTTAGCCGTCGACTTCCCCTCGCCTGAACCCTACTCCCCCGTTGTCCTTTCCTTCGCTCAGCCGACCGATCACCGCCTCCACAACCACCTCTCTATCTCCTCTACCACCTCCCGACCATCTCCGTCGCCCCGCTCGACCACATCGACGACCCTCGTCCTCGTCGATCCCCCTGACCCATCCCCGACCATCACCACCTCACCACTCCCCGCTCCGCCCTCGACGAACACCACCATCGCCTCGTCAACCAACCCAGCAGCCCTCGACTTCCTCTCCGTCGACTCCACCGGCGTCGACCACCAACCCAGCAGCCCTAGGCCGAGCCGCCCTCCGCCGGCAAGTCCAACCCGCTGTCTCCGGACACAGCCCCTAGCCCCGACACAGATCCTGTATGGAGCTGACACAGCGGACACGGTGACCAGGACACGAGACAGCATCCCAGACACGAGAATTCTCGGTTCACGGAGCCCTGTTCAGGTAACCCGTTCTCTCTCCTCATTATTCCATTTTTCGTTCCGTCAGTTGTGTCGCATAGACTGTGTAACCCTCTCGATGCCCGTGTAACCCGCTCGGTGCGTCGCGTCCTGTGGTGATCGCAAACCGCGATCCAAAATCAGGAAAACCAACACCCCATTTTTCCCCGAAACTGAGTACGCCCCACCAAACGGGACGACTTGGTCACGTGCGGTCTTCACCAAAATGTGTGCGCCATTGATACGGACGTGCAGGATTTTGCAGAAGTCGATTCGGATGTGCGTGCACACCGAAATCAACGCGTATCCGCCGACAACGTCCCGTATCCGCCTATTCTGGAACACGTTGTAACTTTGTGTACACACGTTGGATCGAGATAAAACTTACGCCATCGGACTCGTAGCAATACGCTGGTCCTGTGACCCAAGTTTGGTTCGATTCTGAGAACGTTGACAAAATCGCGTATCGTGTGCCCCACAGGCTCCACTTGACGGACGATTTTGTGATCGGCTCATCGGAATCCAATTCTGGAAGTTCCGTTGGGTTCGTATCATCGTTCCTGACTTGTTGACACTAAGTTTGAGAAAATTGGAGACCTTTGACCCTGACACATTTTTTGATGCAAAGTGGCCCACATGTGGACCCTGCTTTGACCCAGAAATGTCATTTTTGCCCCTGTGTCCAAATTGGACTTAAGGACAGGCGTTTCTAGATATTTGATTTTTTTTTAGACTGTTGGTGATGTTTATTACAGCTTTTGGAGGAGTACCTGCAGGATCCACTGATACAGGGACAGTTGTTGGTATTCAAACCCCAGGCAAGTGTACCTTGCCAAACCCTGCAGCTTTGCTACTTATTTCCTTGACTTATGTATACATTGTTGTGCCAGTGTATCTTGCCAACTTTGCAGTTCTTGTTGCATATTTTCTTGCTTTATTTATATTGTTGTGCATGCTTGACCTAGGACCATGTGACTTACTTAGCGTCCGATTATTAGTCGGGTGCCAACACTGTACGCAGAGTTGTGTATTGTCATCTAGAGATGGACATTCGTGATCCCTTATATTCTCGTATTTGTCTTATCAAGTACACTATAACCCAGGACACTTGACACTATTCATGAGACAGAATCTTCCTGAGATATTCATGGTGATTCTGTATAGGATACAGGTTTATGACATAGGCATTATGCTCATAGATATTATATGACTTGTTACATTAGCTTTGATCTTGCGTGACATGTGCATGAGACATTGTGGACATGAGACGTGTGATTACATTGGGTGGGGAGAGACACACAGGCTGCAGGCTGTTTTATATATATCTTCTACTATTGTGAGGTCGTAGACTCTCCAGCAGAGCTAGACACATTACCTGTTATTACTGCTACCGGCTCCACGACACAGAGCTTGTAGTGGCTCAGCCTAAGTTTAGTGATGCTCTCACTTGTATTTCACATAGATGGTTACATATTCACCTTATTTATTTCATTTACTATTACACTGTATTTTGGCTTGTATCTTTTGTACCTTGTTATGTCCCCTGAGGACCTGGATACCGGATTATGTCCCCAGGATTTGCAGACGAGATCTATCCCGAGGTATACGGGACAGCAGCAGGAGCAGATACAGGAGTTGTACCGGCACCCGAGGACGAGGTGTTAGCTGAAGACTTTTCCTGAGCATCTATGTTTCATGCTCAGTATTTACTTTATTCAGTCATTTATATTTTGTTCTGTTGAACCAGTGTATCAGATTTTTATCGGGTTGTTCCCCGAAGTACTTTGTTGAGACTGGTTGATGATTATATTTATTTTTGTGGATCATATTTTATCTTGTATGGATGAGATTAGTGGTGACATGTTGTAGTAGACCTTATTTTACAGCTTAAGTATGCCCTGATGGATCCATTAAATTGGGTTTGTCCATCAGTGTGTGCTGCTGGCCATTGCCACGTGTCTGGTCCCTCGATATTTTGGGACTAGGGCGTGACACTTCCCGAGAACCCAAAGGAAGCCACTTCCATCAGAAGATGTTTCCTCCGGTTCTATTATGATATAGCTACCAAAATAATGTATCACCGTTTCTATGACGGCCTTCTGCAGTGATGTCTACCTAACACAGAAGCGAAGCAGGCTCTCCGCGAGGCTCATGACAGAGTTTGCGATATCTATCAGCCAGGGCCCAAGCTACAGGACTGTCTTCTATAGAATGGGCTACTATTGGCTAACAATGGTAGAGGATGCCGTCGACTACGCAAGGAAGTGCCAAGCGTGCCAAATCCATGAAGACTTCATCCACCAACCCTTAGAGTTCCTACACCCGACTGTTGCGTCATGGCCATTGGAAGCATGGGGTATGGACATCATTGGACCGATTAGTCCACCTTCATCCAAGGGATATCAGTTCATCATCGTCATCACCGACTACTTCTCCAAGTGGGCGAAAGTATTACCACTGGCGGAAGTCAAGACATCCAACGTGATCAGCTTCGTCAAGCATCACGTCATATATCGCTTCGGCTTGCAACGAAGGATCATCCATGACAATGGTCCATAGTTTGCAAGTCATGCATTCTACCAGTTTTGTGACAAAAACTAGATTTAGAACATGGCATCGACTGCCTACAACCCAGCAACAAATGGTCTGGCAGAAGCCTTCAACAAGACCGTCATAAAGCTTCTCAAAAAGTTCGTGTCTTCCAATAAATGCGACTGAAACGAGAAGCTGGGTGAATGCCTCTGGGCCTACTATACAACGGTCCGGACAGCTACTGGCAATACGCATTTCTCTCTGGTGTACAGAAGAGAAGCGAACCTTCCGCTCGAGATCCAAATCCCTTTACTACGAGTGGCTCTCTCTAGACAATTAACCGTCGACGATAATACCCGTCAACGACTACAAGAGTTAGAAGCACTCAATGAGAAATATCTCTCAGCTCAACAGTGCATTAAGCTATACTAAGCGTGTTTCTTGGGAGCCTTCAAGAAACGGGTGAGGAAGAGGACCTACCAAGTGGGTGATCTAGCCCTGGCCATAAGGAGGCCGTTATGACCCATAAAATGGCTGGCAAATTCCAACCAAAATGAGAAGGTCCGTTCGTCGTAGAATCAGTATTCTCCAACAGCGCCTACCGGCTCACGAAATCCAACGATGACTTGCTCATGATGCCTATCAACAACAAGTTCCTGAAAAAGTACTATGTCTAAACTTGACTTGTACTCCCCTTATCACCAGTCGGACAATCAAGATGTACATCTCTATACTCTTGGTTCTCCATCTCCAGCAAGTGCCTATGTACAATATTTTCCCCTTCTCTATAAGTTCCTGTAAAAAATATCATTTGTATCCAGGGGTCCTGGATACGCAATGGATGATGGATCCTCAATGTCTCCCCAGCGGAGCAGTCCTCAGGTCCTCTTGCACACTCCCGTAGTGACCACTCAAAAACCAATCCCGTTAGATGCTAGCCATGTTCATATTACCTCTGAGCTATCATTCCACCAATATCCCCAGCGGAGCAATCCTCAGGTCTATCCATACTTCCGGATAGACCACACTTAGTAAATCATTCCTCAGCGAGTTGCTCAGACATCGGTTCACGTCTATATTACCTCTGAACTATCGTCCTAACATTTCTCCACGGCTGAGTTTGCCATGTTCATATTATCTCTAAGCCAACCTCCTGGGTCTTGTCTATCGATCATCACGTCCATATTATCTCTGATATCGGTTGTCATCCTCACTTATCACCCGTACTTACCAAGGTATGCCAACGGTGTTAAGTCCATAAAATTTGTCACGTCCATATTATCTCTGGCAGGGCTTGTCTTAAACCCATGACTTGCACTCAAATACGTAAAAATTAATGGGTCTGCAAAACCTATCACGTCCATATTACCTCTGATAGGGATTATTTTTGAACTTATTACTTGCACTCTAGTATGCAATGAGTAGTAAGTCCACCAAAGGTCCCCAGTGGGATGTCTTCAACGGAAGCAAAAACCCACGTCCATATTACCTCTGTCTCACTTTCTTTTCCTTAAAAATACCGGGATTGCATCTAACCTCTCGATATGACTACCGATCAGCTCACGTCTACGTCACCCCTGAGCTATCGTCCTCACGTCCTCCCCCGAGAGTTTTTTATGTCCATGTGACCTCTAAGAAAACCTCTTCCTACGACTATCATCAGTCGTCATCTCAACTTATCACTCGTGCTTAAATTTAAGTACACCAACGGTGTTAAGTCCACCAAACTTGCCACGTCCATATCACCTCTGGCAAGGCCCACTTCAAACTTATTACTTGCACTCTCGTACGTCAGAAGTTCGCAATATACAACACGATAAATGCATGAAGAAGTTCCAAAAAATGAGAAACTTTTGTTCAAGATCTTGAGTACATATGATGGGAATCCATTATATTTCAAGTGTTTTCATTCATATTCAATATCTTCAGTACATATGATAGAAATCCCTTTTAAGGGTGCCATGAGTTCTCGCCGACAAGAACCTCTTCCATTAAAAGGCGCCCCCGTGTTGTTTATGCCACGCACACAAGTGGGCCCAACAGTAGAGATCAATGCTTTCTGGATCACCCCTCCATAGTGCAAACCTCAGTATATAGAAAATAAGCCATACGAATGGATAGCAAGGGAGGAGCAGGAGCAGACACTCTATGACCAGGCGGGAAGACCAATGACAGAAATGACAATTAATCTAAATCCTGTCGTTAGCGCCGCAAGCCCCCAGCCAGTAGCAAGCCGCATAAAGAGGAGAAATATAGCTAGCACGCTGCATGAACAAGGATGACTCAGCGCGTGATATAGGATGTTCATCCTCGCCTCCTGGATCAATCCTTGCTGAACTGTCCTCGTCCCCTGGATCAGTTCTTGTCGAATTATCCTCGTCTCCTAGATCAGTTATTGGCGAACCGTCCTCGTCTCCTATATTGGTTCTTGACTAGGAACCGCCGCATGAGGGTGACATTCTCTTTAAATGACGGGTGTCATGATATCTTTTTATTCTCCATCATGAGCAGCACGAGCGTGGACAAAATCAGCAAAAAGAAGATACACATCAGTCTCAGCAAAAGATCGCATAAAGGCACAACTGTCACATATTGCTTTCCCGCAACAGCAACGCGTAGCCGAGTCTGCGCGCACGAGCTAGAGAAGATCTCATCCATGCAGCCAAACCAAAGATAAGTTATACACGCATGAAGCAGATGATCTCTCACACATGCGGCTATGCCAAAGCTCGGCGCCCATGTTACAGAGGAGTGCTCGTCCACATGACAGAGCTCTGAGAAAAGGTCTGCACATGTCCAAGATGAGTCTCCATTCATACGGCAGAACTTCGTGAAGGGTCTGTGCACGTCCTTGTAGAAGGATTGTGTACTGGTGCCTTTGTGTCCTTCACAACCCAGTATGAGAAGTGCAGTACTGTCCTAGCTCCAAGAAAACATCAAAATTAGGGAACCATGGATCGAGACTGCCCCTGACAAACTCTCAGACGAGAAGAGTTACAGCCATCGGCATCCCTCACAGAGAAAAAAGAAAGAAGCGAAGGGATAGAGTTCTCTCTCTCATGACCGACTATTTTATAGGCCGTTAGACCACATAAGGAGATCGAGGTGATGAACCAAATAGTTAATAAGGATGAACCTGATGCCTCGATACCAGTAATCTATCTCAATCTCCTTGGAAATCGATGCCCCGAGCCCCGTGTCAAGGGATGGCTCAGAATTCGAGGAGACCCGATCAAAGATTGAGCAAATCCACTCAGTTAATAAATCGACAGTCTGCCAGGACCGGCTATGTGGCATGTCGCTCATATGCGGCCAAAACTCAACCATGCTTCAAATTTAAAGTATTCCAAAATCACCATTTTGGAAACTTTTAAGGGGGTCTTGTAGAAGCATGAAAATCATGCATGCCGCATAAGAGCTCATGCACCCCAACATGAAAGTAAGACGCATGGGATCCGCCCGGGACGGATAGATGGCCTACATGCGGCCTAAACATCCTTAGAGTACGGGGGGCGCATAAAGGAGATATTGATCAAAACAAAACAAATAGTTTATTTTGCAAAAAGGGGGTTACAACATGCAGCCATCAAGGCCCATAGAAATTAAAATAAAACTTGGAGAATATGATCAGTCAGATGAGCCACGAGCCTCACGAAGCACGACCACAACCTCCTGGATCGAACGTATGCCCGTGTGATGAAACGGGCGGTGCAGTCCTTCCCTCTATTCCAACGTCTCTCTCTCCTCTGGAGTTATGGGCAGTAAGGCAAAATTTGGAGTGGACTCTAGAGGCCTAGAAAGAGCCTCCAAAGTTAACCCTAATGAGGACAAAAAATCCTCAGCGGCGGATAACTCGTCCATGACCTGTGCTCTCTTTGCAGGAGGTGACATTGCGACAGCCGGCGGAGAACCAATAGCTCATCCCTCACGAGACCCTCCAATTCTGGACCCTCCTTTACCCGAGCACCACGGCAAAGCGAGTGGCCAGGGTTCCCAACTAAAACCTCACTTGGACGACATGTTTCACTAAGTGGAACACGATGAACCACGGCAGTAGTATTTACAGAATAGAGCGACGGTTTGCATGACTGTAGTAATTGGATAGATGAACCTAGAAGGGTGAATCCGACGGTTTAGATTCTGAGAAGTCTGCATGCAACCAACGGTTTAGTTTCCAAGAAGTCTGTATGCAAAAGGTGGATAGACTTCCTCAAAGGTTGATCCAAGTCTTAAAAGTGCTGGCTCAAAAATACGCGTCCATGCGTCCAAGCAAACCATGTGCCCCCTAAGCAAACTCAGCAGAAATCAGGCCGTAGAGGCACCCTGCGGCCCAATAAGGCAACGCCCATGCATCCCAATCAGCCAAAGCAGCCTTGGCCACAGATGGACCTGACATGGCATCTTGTCAACAAGATCGTCTTTGACACAGAATCCTAACAAAAAGGATTTTTCTGATTATCTCAAAAGACGTGAACATACTAAACGACAGAAGTCTTGCGTCAGCACATAACTCCACTCTCGACATGTATGTAGTGCCACGTGTACAATCCAACAAGGACCCCATGCGTCCCACATTCCATGCGTCTCTGACCCCATGCGTCCTAGACTCCATACGTTACATGCGTCTTTGGCCCCATGCATCCCAAACTCCATGCATCTCTGGCCCCATGCGTCCCAGTCTCCATGCGTTCCATGTGTCTCTGGCCTCGTGCATCCTAGGCTCCATGTGCCTCATGCGTCTCTGGCCACAAGCGTCTCAGACTCTTTGAAGACAAATTCTTACCGTTATAACTGAAGTAGCTCTCTCCAACCAAGTAGCTCTCTCCAACCAAGTACGGGCCATGTGTCAAAATTGACCAAGTCACGCCCGTAAAGGACGAGAACCGCCCAGATCTTCAGCAATGGAAAATTCCAACAAGCGCCTACGTGGAAGCTTGGCATGCTCACGGTTACAGCTGCACCCTGTTAAGAAGGCACACGTGGCATCCTCTAGCATCCACGAGGCCTAACATATGCGCGCCCAATGATGATTATATATAATAAGGTGACATGCCCAAAAGAGAGATAGACACACACACACACAGAGAAACAGACAGAGGAGAGGAGAGAGAGCAGACGAGAGCTTCTTCACCCTGCGTCGGATCGTCAACGGAGTAAAAGAGCCGCCATAGCACTCTTTGTCTATCACCACACTCCAGAATCAAAAAATTATACTTAGATTTTCTGTCTAGAACCTCTTTGTAATTTCTTCTGTTTGTTATTGAAGCAATCAATTTTAATGGCAAACAGGTATATTGGTCCGTTCGATATCCTCGAGCGAGTGGGAGATATTTCTTATCACCTTGCTCTTTCGCCGTCGCTTCATGAGATACATAATATTTTCCATGTGTCCCAGTTACGACGATATATACCAAATACAAGTCATGTCATAGATCATTCAAAATTGGTCGTTGGTACCGATCTTTCGTATGAGGAAATGCATGTATCCATTTTGGACCGGAGAGAGAAGAGTCCCAAGAGTTGGAATATTCGGTTAGTCTGAGTTGCTTGGAGGTATAACTCACCGGGCGAGTCAACTTGGGAGCGAAATGATGATATCCGTAATCGATACCCGTATTTGTTTGACTTGTGAGGTATACTTGTTCGTATATCTCACACCCTGATCTTGCCTTGTGCATGCTTGTCTTATTCTAGGATTGTGCTTGATTCCCGTATGCTTTTGCTTACTTTGATTGCATGTCCCCTGATTTTCTTGCTAAATCTCGTGTCTTGAAATTTTGAGGACAAAATTTTCTAAGGGGGAGAGAGTTGTGAGACTCGTCTCACTGTTCTAGTATACGCACCTGAGATACGCGTATTATACGTGTATAGTTTGCTTTATGTTTAATTGATTACTTTATGATTTATGTCATTCATGTATTGTTTATGTTATTTTTGCAAATTTTTCTTAGTTGCATGCTTTGAACCGTTGGTCCCTTTGTTTACTTCGTGTGTGGCTGTGATGAACCCAGGTGAGGGGCATGGATTTTGATCCAATGGCCTACAATCCTAGCTCTTCCTATATAAGCAATTCCCCTCTCTTTCCTTCACTTTTCTTCTCCTTCATTTTCTTCCCCAACCGAGAGCTCCGCCGAGAGGGACCGTAGCTTAGTATTTTGTTCTTGATTTTTAGCCTTAACCGTAGGCAAGTACATCATGCCAACCGAGTGAACCCATGATTGAGAGCTTCTTTATAAACCTAAGTTTACATTTATTTGCTAGCTTAGTTATCTGTATATCTTTAGTAGCTTAGAACTGTGTTGTAGACTCTTTTGTAACCTTGATATTCTGTTGCTCTTGTATTTGATCTTGAACGAAAAAGTTGAGAACAACAAAGTCGAAGCACAAAGGGTGTTGGCCGGAGAAGAATAAGCAATTCTACGAAAAGTGTGCATGAGACCCTTGAAAACTTGAGCGCACTGTGTGCTATCTCATAAAAATGCTTGCTTTCAGCACATCATTCAAATTCTTTAAAAAGTGCGCCAAGATATGTTGAGTACTCTAGGTGCACTTTACTCCTCATACGTACGTTTTATATAAATGCCATCTAATCAAACCCTTGCAAAAGTGCGCCAAGGCTATCAGAAACTTGGGCGCACTTTTGAGGAAAATTTCCAACGGTGCACATTTGAGCGTTCAGCCTCGTCAATTAAGAGAAAGTGCGCCAAGCCTCTATTGGCGCACTAATTCCTTTCTCTGAGTATTCTTAATGGGCGAGCCTTAACTTTGGTATCGCCTCGATTGTCGTGTTCTCGAATGTCGTGTCTCTTCTGTTTTTCCATGCTTTGAGACTTGTGTTTTGTCTTTTAGTAGACCTTCCTACGCTTGTTTGTGCGCCAACATCCCTACTGGCATACTTGATGAAAATGCGCCAAGCTCCTGGCTCGCGCACTTCTATCATTGTGCGCCAAGGTTCTAGAAGTGTGCTTTAGTATCATTTGCATGCCATCTTTTGCTCGGAGCACTTTTTGTATCAAAGTGCGTCAGAACTGCCCGAACTAGTTATTTGTGCGTCAATGTTGTTTTTGGCCATTTGTGCGCTAATATTGTTTTTGGCCATTTGTGCACAAATATTATTTTTGGCTATTTGTGTGCCAATGTTGTTTGGCCATTTGTACGCCAATAATAGTTTTTGTCCATTATGTGCGGATGATTTATTTTCTTGCTTGATTATGCTCCAATCATAAATTGTTGATTTATGTGCTTGTATGTCATTATTCTTTTGTTAGTAATACTTAGCACTTGATGTTTCTCTGGTTTTCTTTTTTTCAGTTATTTTAGTTAATCATAGTTATTTCCTGAACATGACATTCTTGATATGGATCTTGATTTTCTGGCATGAGCTAAGTAAATGTATATTATAAATGAACTCCTGAATCTTGACCTGATAACCCTTATACTTCTGATCCCGATATTCCTGATAGTGGCTCGACGTAGCGCACTCATGACTTGAGAATTTCTGTAATTGTCCTGACCAAGGCTATTAGTAGCACCTATATTGCCTGCCATGTATCCCCGTGGTTGATTTTGATTGTGCTCGTCAAGCTACTGTCTTGTCTTGCATCATGTCTAAGGAAGATTCCTGAGCACCACGGTCGAAAATTCTTGATAATTTTCCAGGCTAATAACTAGAATAATAATCTAAAAAACATCTATGGAGATTTTTTGGCTACATGCAATCCCGGTATCCCAGCGACACGTGATGGATTTGGAGCTCTCCGTCGTGAGGGAAACACTTCCAGCACACCGACGAGTGTGCACTACCAGAAAAGATAAGAAAATGATTATACCTGATAAACCTATATTATGTACCCGTTCATTTGGATAACTCAGATAGTCTACAGGACATGTGGTTGTAAGAAATCTCAAACTGCATGTGTTAGTAACTAGGACTGTGATAACTCTAGTTAGCTAATGATAGCAAGTCGTAGGGCATAATTGGTCGTGATTGCTTGATTTTCAGTCTAGTCATGTCCTGATTTAATTAACAGCTGATCCAAAAATGGTAACCGGAGTACTGATTTCAGATGTCCTTATTTAATTACTCCAGTACTGTTTAACTGTTATCTTACCTGCTATTCTTACTGATTTGTCTGCATTCTGGTTTTTAGTTCATAAGTTTGGCTCCCTTGTGGTACTTACTGTTTGGGGTGTGACCCCACTGAATTTTTATGGCCAGATTTTGAAGCAGGACCGCATGATCTCCCTTACTTTCCTCCTCAAGATGGTGAACACGAGGAGCATCTGAGGAAATTAGTGAGTTTCTTCTTCCTCACCCACTTGATCTTGTACATTACACTTTTGAGGCTTTTAGCCACCGAGCACGTGTTTAGCTCGTATTTTGGGATTCTTGATACTGCAGCCTGCGGGCCCACATATAAAGCATATTCTAGACTATAGTTAGAGCTGATCATGTAATATTTTAATCTGCTAGTTTTTTATTATGGTAACTAGCTTCATGATCATCTGGGTATATATAATTCGGGACGCCTTACTATTATATGTTTGGTGATCATACATCTTGTAAACTTGCTGCCTGTTTGAGATTGAGACACCTAAGATTCTTGACCTAGGATTGCCTGATGGATTGTAGAGTAAACCCTCACATGACTAGACAGTCGTGACCGTATCTCGGGGGTATAGAGTACTCTGATATACATAGCTGGCTTTGTCTACCACCGCTCTCTAGTATTCTGGTTCTGGGATGTGACACCCGCTCCACCCCCCCTCCCCGCCACTGCCCCCCCCCCCCCCTTCCCGTCCTCGCTTCCCCCCCCCCCCCTCTCTACCACCGCTCCGCCTCCTCCCCGCCTCAGCAGCAGCAAAAACATCCGCGGCAAGCAACCGTGACGGCGCGCGAGTAGCGGTGGCTGCGACTGCTGCTACTTTTGTTGCGGCGGCTGGCTAGAGAGAGCGGGGGAGGGGAGGGGGCGGTCCCGGGGAGGCGGGGGAGCGGGTTCGACGACGGCTGACCGCTGTCCGCAGTGGGGAGGGGAAGGGGGGTGAGAAGGAAGAATACAATGGGGTAGGGATATATCTGTCAAAAAAAAATTGGGTCAAATGGTTTGACCATCACTTTTGGACGAATTCCGTCAAAAGTGAAAAGACTTGTACATTATAAAAAAATAGTGGTATGCACTATGAAATATGGTAAATAAAGTGAGGAGTAAGTCAAAATTTCTCAACAATTAATAGTTCCATAGCACAAAACTAGGATGAAGATTTCAATTTGATTTTACCACAAACTTATGGACATCCAAATCAAACATGAATGAACATTTCGACATCCAAATCATGGAGATTGTCACCTGTAAGATACTTGTTTCTTCTTTACAGTACATGCATATATGATTGAGCAGCCTGTACTGTACATGATTGATCATGACTAATGACTAAACTACAAAACAATCAAGGGGTCAAAAGCCACCACGCAAAAAGAGGAAGAAATCAAGGGGTCCAATTGCTTGAGATTCCTTCACTAGGAAAAACCCATTATGCCAACTCCATGTATCCAATACTGTATCGTCTCACAAGTGAAGATCCTGATGAACTCATTTATTAATATCCACTAAAGAAAATAGACATGGCTATTTCTTTGGTGCACCGGATCATAGGAAAACATGTACATCTTCTTGGAGATGAATTCTAAACCATTTTACAACTGAAATCGAACTCAAGGCACTTCTTTCGGTCTAATTGTGCACATCAAGACCTGATAAATGGAGATTTTGCATGTATTATATAAGGTTTAATCTTACACAGCTCTCAATAGTATGCTGTTTTGCTACCAAACTTAACAAAATTGTTTATCAACACAACATTTGTGTTTCATGGACGCAAGGAACTTTCTAAATATCCTTCCCTCTGACAAAATAAACTAGCACATCCAGTTCATTGCCTCCTTTCCTTTTTATATTTCCATGTTTGGCGGCCCTTGTTTTTCCACTTCTCAACTCCACCAGGACGACGTTTATCTTCAATCTCTTCAACTTTACGTTTCCTGCAAATGATGGAAAAACATTAGCAAAACAATGTCAGAGTTCTGTCAAGACATTCAAGGTCCTGGCTCAAGCTGTTTTGAAAATAGCATTTAACCCCAACATGTCAAGTTTTGCATCTACACACAATAATTAGAGCACTACAACAAGAAAGTAAAAGACATTCATAAAAGCTTGATGGTTCTTGTTATGTTTACAGGAGTGAACAAAGTACTAATAATAAGAAAAAGAATACAAGCTAATAGTACCTGTAGGCCTTGAGGGGCTGATCTGAGAGCAGTTCGTCAGCCAACGTTGCCTTCCTCTCTTTCTTTCTCAGCCTACTAGAGAAGAACTCAGATGCAGGTTCAATCACAGTGCCCATCTAAAGAAAGATTAGCCAGAATAAAACAGAAATGGTGAAAGACTTGTAGAAGCAGGCAAGAATACATTTCACATTGAGAAGTCAAGAACAGCATGCAACTTGCCTGGAAATACTTCGGAAGTTCCTTAGACTTTTGGCCCTTCTTGAAGTGTCTTTTTGGGTCAATAACATTCCTCATCTGCAGAAAATTCCAAATGTTACTGGACATCAAGAAAAGAAAGTAAAAGGGAGCAATCAAGACTGCAAGAATGTTTTCTAGTCCCGTGAAAATTTTGAATTGAGACTAAGGTAATGACTACACTTTAAAAATAATATATTCATCGTTATCTACTACCTTTATCCAAATTATCTAACTAAAAAACTTGACAAAACAAAATGTATTACTGCATCATGACTTCTAACAGTGTCTAGAGGATCTTGACAAAAACAAAAAGGATTATGCATCCTGACTTCTAACAGCATCTAGAGAATGTTTAAGAGGTTGATTCCATGCTTACACAGTTTCTATCCTAACTGAAATGCCTGTTGGCTATAAGCTTGTACATGTGAAGCCCCGTCCAATTGAGAGTTCATGTTGCAATTACAAATTTGTTTCTGAGAATCCAAACAATTCAGGAGTCTTAACTTGGAAAGAGGAAAAGTGAAAGCTTTTAAGTTTTGAACTTCTTAAATTTGGACGGGAGCATCCAGAACATCAAAGTATGAAACATTCCAAATTAACCACCAACTTTCCCTGAACTGCCGTCGTCGTCATCTATAAGCCTTCTTCCATCAGAAATGGGGTCAGCTATGGAGCACAACAAAGCTTCATGAAAGATTTTATGGAGCACAACAAAGCTTCATGAAAGATTTGACAAAGCTTTTATGACTGGTTGTCAATCTGACGTCACCCTCTTTGTAGGTACCAAATTCATAGCCAAGGTAGCTATGAACCTAAGATGGTCATGTCATAGAACATAAGAGGCCAGTTGGCATGTATCTAGATCTATCTTTTGGACATGCAATTTAAGCTCATGCAACCAACGAGCATACTTAAGTTTTCGTAGAAAAAATAAGAATTTAGACAAAAAGGTAAGATGATAAGATTTGCTAGTGGGAATTGCATTTTTTTTCAACTTAATTTAAGAAATAACAGGGATGCAAACACACACACACACATATAGAGAAAACGTGCATCGTTTAACACGAATGAACTCTCGGTCATTGGTAATATCAGCTCAAAGTGAGGTAATAACACATCCAACACCATGAGCAACCAAGGTTAGCAATATATGTCATATTGTATTGTTTATTTGCATGTTAGATCCGATGCTCACCCCTAGGTGTGCAGATCACGGATTTGGACCTGAAACCGACACGAATTAACAATTCAGGTCGATTTTGAAACTAGCAGGACGGGTTTCGGTTTTAAGTTTAGAAAAAAAAAAAATCAGTTTTTCGATTCAGATTACGGTTTTGGATTTCGGTTCCCAGACCGAACCGAAAACCGAATCCATTAGGTTTATTTACATGTTTACCCCTCACTCCATTTATATACAAAAAAAAAACCTAACCCTAATATACTCTCTCCTCAATGTTTCTGTTTTGCCGCCTCTCTCTCTCCCTCTCCCGAAACACTTTAATAAGGAGTGCTCCCTAGGGTTATCTCCGTCGCGGCGTCGCCGACCGCTCTACCTAGTGGCTCCATCTCTCCCTCTCCCAGAGATCTCTCTATTCCTCTATTCTCTTTCTCATTTGGGTCCTTTGGGGTTCGATTTTTTTTCTCAAATCTCAAATCAAAACTCGAAGACTCGAAATTTCTCTCAAAAACCAGGTTAGAAATTTATCATAAATCTCACTATTTGATTTTATTTCTAAAGTTTATTTTTTTATTTCAATTTTTAACTAAAATTTATTTCAAATCTAGGGTTCTCGATTTGATTCTGACCCTAAATCACTCTCTTGAATCTTGATTGTTCGGCTTTGTCTCGAATATCACTACAAGTCCAACGGATTTTGATGATTAATATTGTTATTTATGAATATTCTATGTTTTGGATTATGTTATTGGGTTGCAACATGCAGGCAACGGATGGCTTGCAGGAAAAAAAATAGCAAAAAATTTAATATCTTTGAAGCTATTAATATTAAGTGGTCCTGGTGTTGATCAGTTGATGACCATTCATGGTTGAACCTGTTATTAGGCACCTTGCAATCAGCTTTTGCATGCACTTAGGAAATACACAAATATAAAAGTTCAGGGGACTTCTTACAGAGCTATTGGTTACTTTTAAGTATGTTATTACTTATTAGAAAGATTAACTGAGTTTCTTCAGTGCAACGACTTTCATGTCAACCTCAATTTGGTGGCATGAATAATGTTAGAAACTTAGCATAGAGCTCTCCACACAAAACATTATGTAGCAATTGTCACTATACATTCTGAATGTCTATTCGAACTATTAAATTTCAGGGGCAGTATATACCCATGCAACTAATTAATTGCCCATATTAATGTAGCTAGCCATCCATGCATGTCCATATATATGCATTTCCACAGTAAGAGCTTTCCTTGGTTTCTACAAAATGGCTATATATGAGTAAAGGCTATTAATTAATTAGTTAATTTTCATGTGATTTTCTTGGTTTTATTTTGCAGCAATTGGCGTGGCATAAACTGCAGCCATTGGCGAGGCATCAACTGTAGCCATTGGCGAGGCATAAACTGCAGTCATTCGCTCAGCCAATGGCGAGGCATAAACCGTAGCCATATGCTTAAGGAAACACAGACACATTAATATGTACTTTGGTATACCTATGCTGCCAGTTTATTTCTTGTTTCTTCTTGAAAATTTTACTAACATATTATAAGATAAAGTGGCAATGATGATGATGGCTTGAGAAGAGAGAAACTGATACTACATGGGATCATACTCTGATGCATAAATCAGCCATATCTGAGCCACATTTTACTTCTTTCTTTTTGTTCTTTTTGGTATAGTGGCACTGTCACTGTGGGTCTCTACTCGAAAAATGGTTCTTGTCTTAAACTTAGCAAGGTAAGCATACACTTCTCTTTGTTGAATTAAGATGATTTCACAAATAAGAATGTCACTTATTTATTTCTGTTT
The DNA here is from genome assembly GCA_036927795.1 of Iris macrosiphon. NCBI lineage: Eukaryota > Viridiplantae > Streptophyta > Magnoliopsida > Asparagales > Iridaceae > Iris > Iris macrosiphon. Next base: position 193,258,135 of record JAYESA010000003.1, on the reverse strand, counting down.
TGAAGTTTGTTTAATATTTACTTTTGTTTATTATTAAGTTGTAGTTGGCTGATGTTGATTCCTATGTGGATTAACAGAATTTGTGGTTTAGGCTTCTTCGTACTGGATTGTGAATTTATTGGAAATTCTGGTAAGCTGGAGGGTGTTAGCTCCATTGTTGGACAGTTGGACTCAAGTAAGTGAATTTACAATGATGGAACCATCTTATCCTGTAAGGTATTAGCTCCATTCTCTCCCATCTTATCCTTGGTATACATTCATTTTCTTATTTTGTCCTTCACAAGTCTTAAGCAATTTTCCATAATTAATCGGTATGTACTGCATGTTAATTTTTCACTGCTAATGGTGTAGGTGAATTTACAATGATGGAACGCTCAAAGTCGCAAGAACTTTTGGACTTCCATGGAGATGCTATCAGCCTAACATCAGACAGAGATGGCCCGGTGTTTTTAGTGTAAAATTGGTGTAGAATTTTGTTTATGTAAAATTTGAGGGAAATTTTGATCTAATATTTTTGGTGTAAATTTTGAGAGAACTGTTAATTTTGTTACTGCCTACTGGATATATTGCAAACATTTTAATGAATTTTTTTTCCTTAATGCAGTTTTTTATAGAATTTTTTTTACTGTGAGGTCCGACCCAGCCCTGCCTGTTATGTAAGGCACAGTCCCAGAAAACTGAACCGTTTTGGTTCGGTTCGGTTTTGAGCAAAAAACGGTTCGGTTCGGTTCTTATCTAATACGGTTCGGCTTTTTCGACTTTTGAAAATTACAGTTCGGTCCAACCGAAACGACCGAATGCTCACCTCTACTCACCCCCACCAATACCATCTGATACCGAGATTATGGCTCTCCTTCCGTGTCAAATTAGCAAAGAGGAAAAAAATCTTATTAACTTTTTGGCTAATTTGTAACTAAATACCCAAAACATTTTCCAATTTGCAAGCATTATCCTAAACTATTAATTAGCACAAGTTGCTACCATAAACAATTATAATTGACAACTAAATACCCATAGCTTTTCCTAATTTGCAACTAGCAACCCTACGCCGATAAGGTAGGATATCATTAAGCAATATGAAAATAGAAAGGGTATCATTCTTAACAGTACCGGGGTAGTAATTTGCAAATTAGAGAAAGTTGATGAGAAAGTTCATGGTATTTAGTTGTCAATTACAATAGCTTAGGATAACAACATGCTACTTCTATTTGTTAGAAAGCAACTTGAAAATCAAGAAAAAACTTCATGATATTTAGTTGCAACTTAGTCTAATTTTTCCTACTTTTTCAAATAAATTCTTATTATTTATTGGTATTAAAACCAAGATTTTCGAACTCCAATCCAAACTCGGTGATAGTGACACTCATAATAAGGGTCCGATTATGGCATTGTGAAAATTGGAGGAACCATACGATTGCAACTAAACTCCTTTCGTCCTCGTACATATGTAATTCGAAACTGATTCTGACATTGCAAACCTTGGAGTATCCATAGGATACTCCTTATGTCCTCATATGTATGTTTATAAGCCTACCCCTCACCCCCTCCCCTCCTCCTCCTCAAGTTATAAAATTATCCCAAGGGTATATTTAACAACGGAAGATAATCATATAATTTGCATCCTTGTGAAACATGATTACAATGGTCACGCAATATTCAACCTATTTTTCATTTTTAAAAACTTATAAGGAGGGTCCGAAACCGTTAATACTATACTTATAAGAAGGTCCGAAATTGATTCTAACAGTGCAAACCTTGGAGGATTGCAAGTAAACTCCCTTCCTCCTCATACATTTGTATGGGGTTCGAAACCCATTCTGACATTGCGAACCTTGGAGTAACCATATGATTGCAATTAAACTCCTTTCGTCCTCATATGTGTATGTTTACAAACTTAACCCCGCCCCCCTCCCCACCCCGCCCCCACCCCATTATAAAATTATCCGAAGGTATATTTATTAACGGGAGCTAATCATATATTTTGCATCCTTTTGAAATATGATTAGATTGGTCACACAACATTAAACCTACTTTCCTTTCTTAAACTTGTGACTTTGATTTTTTTTATAAAAATATTGGAGTCAAGAATTTCCCCAGATTATCGCAAATAGAGCTTCAACTTTGTGCATAGCAAAGTGCACAAAATAAAAGCAAAACGAACTTCCTTATGTTTGCAATGAATGAAATGTTTAACCATAACAAGCAGTAATGTTGTAAGAAGTGCACCTTGAGGATCTGAAGATCCTTTTTTAACTCTGGGGTGATTGTTGGGGCAGGCATTTCAAACCTGGGAAAGAAAATTTTACTACATGTTTGAGAAATTGTTTGCAATCAATTAAAATCCACTTACCAACTTGGACCAGATGTGTCTTTAACATTTTTCTTCAGCAGCTTGTTCAACTTTTTTGGGTCCCTTGGAGGAACAAATAACCCATCCATAAGTTGATTCTCAAGCTTCAAGAGAGGAACTTGCTGTGTACCAAATGCCCCATTATAACTCTTCTTTGGTACACTGGATAGGAAAGGAACTTTTGGAGCCCATGAAAGACCAATTGCTGATTGGTTCTCCATTATTCTGATCAAAAGGTTCAATAAGAATTCAAATAATTGAAGGTTAGGTATAAAACAAAAAAGGAACATGTCGCAATGCATAGTTTAAATGTATCGATGGTACACATGTACAAGTTAATTTAAGGATTATAAATAAAGTTCATCAAGGCCAGATCAAGCTATCAGACAAGAAGTAAATCTGGATTTCCATATAATTTGGCTTTAAAACCATAATCTGTTTTGTCCCGAAATCACAACCAGTCATTTGGAGTATATGTAGTGAATGAGTGGCAAAGGCTCAAAAATTCATAGAAAGATTAATGCAAACAAGCAACTTAAGGTAAGACAAGCAGTGCAACAAATCAGTTACTTATGTGGGTTGAGGAAGAAAGAAGCGAAATTGAAACTATCTCCTCATTAATTACAGTTATGGAATTTAACAGTGTTGGATGAAAGTGCTATATAAAGAGCACCCAATTAAGAAACTAAATTTCAAGAGAAAGCTAAGTTTATCAAAACTGATTGGAAGGGAGTACAATTGGAATTTATGTTAGGAGTAAATTGTGCCCCTTGGATATGCCCAGTACAAGTAACCAGTTCAATGACAAATTACTCCAAAATTCAACAGTTTGCATCTACAACACACACACACACACACACGCCGGAAATAAATAAATAAATACACTGACATCGCAAATTAGTATTGTGTTTGGCTAAGAGAGGGAAACCTAGTAATAAAGAAGAAGAAGAAGAAGAAAAACTCTCACTTTAATGACTTCCTGGTGTTGTACGATTCGTTAGTCGCCGTTCGGAAAGATATGGGGGTTTAGGGTTTAGACGGACATATTGGAATTTGGTAGAGAAGATAGAAGAAGAGAGGAATACATCAATTTTCAGCTGGGCCAGGCCTTGGGCTTAAGAAATTTTTATCTTCATGTTTTATGGCCCACTACACTTTTGTTTTAATCGTCCCCAGAGTCCGTAGATACGTGAGATTTACGTCTTCGGAATTGCTTTTGTTGCCACTGCTCCGAATATTATATGATTATAAAAAAAAATTAATAATATATTTTCAGATTGTCGAAATTGAGTGATTTTTGTGGTTATCGGAGAGAGGCATAAGAGTCTTGGGTGGGTGGATGGGTGGATCAAGCCATGGGACGTATAGATAGATAGATAGATAGAGTTAGAGGGTAAGGTATCTCAATACCTTGAGATGCCAAGGTATTGAGGTATAGGGGTATCGAGGTATTGAGGTATAGCCTAATACTAGGTTATATATATATATATATATATATATATATATATATATATATATATATATATATAGTAGCATATATAAGTATATATATATATAGATAGTTAGAGAGTTAGTTAGAGTTAGAGAGGGGTTAGGTGAGGTATCTCAATACTTTGAGATACTCAAGGTATTGGGCATCGGAACGAGGTATTGGATGTTTGCCTAGGATTGAGGTTAGAGTTAGTTATATATATATATATATATATATATATATATATATATATATATATATATACGTGTTAGTATATATGTTAGTGGGTTTAGGCTAGGTGTGTAGCGTAGGTTGAGATATCAGATACCGAGGGTATCCCGGTATCTCAAGGAGGTGAGTTTGAGGGTTTACTAGCTTAATGAGCTAGTTTTGACCTAGAATTTTAGGGGCACCCTAGATTGACCTAGAGTTGACGTTAGTTGACCTAGTTGACTGCCAAAGTCAACCTTTGACCTAGTTTTGACTTAGAGTTGACTTTTTGGACCCGTGTTGACTTTTTAACCCAGATTTCACCGGTTTAACCCGTTTGACCTAGAACAACCCTAGAATCTTGTTTTTAGTTATTTTATATATGTATAACTCTTTAGAACCTTGTTTAACCTTACTTTTCGTAATAGGTCCTTGCGACGCCAGTTCGGATCGTCAGTTGCTCAGGACGTTAGGCGAGTACATTCTCTGATAGTTTTTATTATCTGATAATTATTATGATTCAGCTTCTAGTATAATATTATCTGATTTTCTAGCACGACACTGACTAGTATTTCTAGATTCATTTACTTGCGACACGTATATTTCATGTTTTTGGTCTCTATTTCTGGAATCACCTACTGGCATCACATCACGACTCACTACAGGCATCACTCATATTTCTGGCTGAACTCATACTAGATTTACGTGTCGGGTCTTGGATTCACTTATACTAGTCGGGGCGGAGAAATACTCGAGTAGATATGTAAACATTCTCAATATGGAATCACTGGAATCACCCCCTCTTATCTAATCTGGAATGATAGCAGCCGCACACCCAGTGTGCGGTGAGCTGTACTTACCCCTAACCGTTTACATGTCAAAACAGGTATTTCAGAGACACGAGTTCATTCTTTCTAGTCTGGACTCACTTGCACTTCTTGACTGGTCTCACTTATACTTTCTGGACCGGACTCATTATATTTACTCTTGCTGGACTCACTTTACGTCATTGTGCACACAGTTGATCTTAGTTTAGATTTCTTGTATCTTGCAGTCATTATTATCTTGCTTCTAATTTTCATGCATCTTTACATTTATATACCAGTTGTTAGACATATATATTTTCTTGTTCGTACTTCATTTTCTTCACCTTGTGCTACTTGCTTCAACTGCTTTATAGTTGTTATCATTTAACTGGAACTGCTGTTAGAGATGTACTTGCTACAATCCTGACTAGATATATTTTTCAGAGGATCTGGAAGATTGGTGTCCGATATTTTATGGATCTCAGCATGTCGATAGTGCAGACAGGGACCCCCTAGTTCAGGAGTGATTTTCGGGTTGGTAGTCGGGATCACTAGGACCTTAGTTGTATTTATTAGATTTTGGTACCGTATTTGTTGTCACGACCCGCATCCGGTATAGGGGCACGAGTACACGGGTACGTCCAGCCTACGCCGCAGCATTGGCGGTAGAACGTTGTCTAGGTTATGATACTAGCTAATCACTCTCACATGAATATCCAACTCCATAAGGAGACACAAATATCATAATATAATACGGAATACTCAATCACATAAACTCGAGCACGATGAGATATAGAAGAAAGCAAATAAAATACAAGACAAGTCTAAACAACAATAAATAGTCTAACCTGCAATCAATAACATCCAGTCTCTAAGTATGCTGGAAACAAGTCCTCTATGTCACAGTCTAGAAAAAATATCCAGTCAGGATTGGAGCGAAGTACAAGCACTAACAGCAGTTTCACATATACTGACAAAAACTATAATACAGTGTAAAGAAATACAAAATGGATATACATATACTAGAATAAGAGGTACTGGTGAGTCTGAAATACTGGAAATAGAAATACTGGAGCATATGTCATATCAATGGTACAACTAGCAATAAACAAGAATACAAGTACACGCTAGAACAATGAACTGGTATATAAGTGAATGCTAGAACCATGACTAGAACATAAGGAATACTAGATCAATATAGTAGAGATACATGTCAAGAATATCTAGCTAAGTGTGTGAAACATCAGTATATCATGTGATCGGCTTGGGACTGATCAGGCTTGCTATGTATGACTAACTATGATTCATGTAAGGTCAGGCTAACCATCCGGATAGCTATGATGCAAGCAATAGTCAGGCTAATCATACATAATAGGATATGAGGCATGTAATGGTCAGGCTGCACCGACGTGAGGTGTGGGTGAGCTATGATTCATGTAAAGTTTGGGTATGATCACATAAGCTACTAACATTTCCCTGTTTCCCCAGCTAGCACGATGGATTCCAATCATGACTCCTCATGACAGGTCTCGATGATGTCAACTCGTATATACAACAATGTCAGAATCATGTACGCTATACAACTAGAATCATAGAGATAATCAACATAATGAAAACTGTCAGAGAATGTATTCACCTGGGGGTCCTGCTGCTGGCAATACCAAATAACCTGATTCTGAAGTATTGTCTAAACAATCCAACAATCCTATAGATATCATATAATACAATATTGTATCAGAAATTACACTAAGACACAATCATAATACACTGAACTCAGGGCTACACTAGGTACGACACTGGTCAACTAGGGTCAAGTATGCGTCTAATTGCACGGGTGTCGCGTTTGTAGTTTTTGTGCAAGATCAGACAGTCAAAATAATATGGGTCTCGCCAGTACGTCAGTGTACATGTCGCAGTCTGCTAACAATATTACATGGTCACTGGTCAACGTAACTACGGATATCCGTAATTACACTCTGGTCACCTAGTACATATATAAATATACATATTATTATCTAGTATATAACATTAATACTTATAATATATGTACACTAATTAAATACATATACAATATATATGTATACCAATTAATTACATATATAATATATGTATATACACTAATTGAATTTATACTATATATATATATATATATATATAATGTATACTAGGGAATACATATACTATACATATATACCAATTATATATATTAAATATATACTAAATACATACAATATACGCATACGCGTACGTATGCGTACACAACAATTCACAAGAGGAAATACTCCTCACCTTGGCCTCGGCGTGCACGTGCACGAGAGCGGCGATGACGACGATGACGAAGGTGATGATGACGACGATGTCCACGATGTTGATGACGATGATGAAGACGTCGTTGATGACGACGATGACGATGGAGGTGATGATGATGATAACGACGATGATGGCGATGATGATGATGGAGATGATGGTGATGGTCATGGTGAAGATGATGGTAAAGGTAATGGTGATGATGCTGATAATGGTGATGGTGTTGATGAACAGGGAAGAGGCAGCGGGGTCGAGATGGAGATCGACGAGGGGAAGGAGGTGAACGATGGTGGTGTTAATGGAGCAGTGGCCGGGAAGAGAACAGAGGGAGGAGGAGAACAACGGTGCTGGTCGGGTTCAGTGCTCGGCGGCTGCTCGAGGAGGCTGAGGGAAGTCGGGTTGAAGCTCCGGCCGGATCTGAGGGGAAGTCCGACGAGTATGGAGGAAGGGGTGGCGGACTCGGGTTGCTCCGGCGTTGGGTACAGGGGGTTCGAGGAGAGGCGGGGAGCTCCGGGCGTCGTTCAGGCGAGTCTAGATCGAGGCGAGGCGAAGGACGAGGTGGGTCGAGGATGGCTGGGGCGGTTGCTCGGGTTCTGGTCGACGAGGAGAATGGTCGGTGGCTGCCGCGGGGTACAGCGGGTGTAGTCGTCGACGGAAGGAAGTGCTCAGGCGAGTGCTTCCAGTCGATGGAAGGATGGATGGCCGCAGGCTCGGGAGGAAGTCGGGAGGTCTGGTGGAGGACTCAGCGGTGAGCAGCAGCGGTCAGCGGGCTGTGGTGGCCAGACTTGGCTGCTCCGGTTGATGGCTCCGGTCGGGATCGGCTCAGGCGTCGATTTTCGGTGGTGACTGCGGCTTCAGGTGGGAGGTCCAGATATGAACAGGAGATGGGAAGAAGAAGATGAACATGAAGGATGGGGGGTTGTCGGCTGAGTAGTAGTTTAGGTTGAAGGGAAAAAGAAAGAAAAATAAAAAGAAGTTATACACATGTATGGGAAGAATATGGTTGGGCTTGAGGTTGACCTAAAAAAATTTGACTTTGGTCAACACTTGGAAAAAGGCCTTGGCTTGCCATGGAGATATTTTATTGGGCTAAGATTTCAAATGGATTCAAAATGGAAGGCTATGATTCCATTGGTTCAAGGTTGGAGGGCCATGGTTCAAGGAGGTTGATGTTGAATTACACACTTCCAAAAATTATGGAAAAATATTCATGAAGGAGAAATGGATTTATTTACGTGTCGTGTCCAATGGAGTAGATACCTTAATGCACTTTTGCATAAAAATGCCCAACAATTAAAAAATTACACAAAGTTGGGTTTATGGTTTAATTTAATTAAAATAAATAAAATAGGTGTTCCAAAATTAATTAGAAGTACAAGGGGCTAAAATTAAGTGGGACACAAGTGTCATGGACGAAGAAGACTCAGAATAGAATATTATCCTAATTTGTGTTGCTCAATATGGGTCAAGATTGTGTCTCCAATTTTGATTGGAACGCACAAGGATACAAAGTTGGATTTATATCGAATTAAAAATAGTCGTTTGCGACGAATATTGTGCGACTAAAATGAAGCACAAGGAAGCATATTTACGAGTTACACAATGGTCAGAATGAAGGACAGGCACGTCTAGGGCAAGGATGTGAAATTTGTTGGAAGACAAATGCTAAGATAGCACTCCAGTAAGGCGCAACAATAAAATAAAATCACGGTAATTAATTATAACCCTAAACAATTAATCCCAAAATTTACAAATTAAATCCATAACACTATATTTCGGTCAGGACTCTATCTAGTGGGCATCTAGGTCTAGTCTACTAACTCATGCATTAATGAACACTATATATAATACACACATATATATACACATATCATACAATTATTTAAATTAAATATACACAAACTTATAATATATAAAAAGACAAAACTATCCCTATTTTGGAATGTGGTAGTGACAAGTCTACCCTCCTTAAAAGAATTTCGTCCTCGAAATTTAGATCCTCAATAGTCATATTTATTTATTTATTTATTTATTTACCATCAAAGTTTAAATTTATCAAACCATATAATCATGAAGTAAATCCATATTGTTATTTCACAAAACTTTCAAAATTCTATATATATCATATATATTCCATTTTTATCAAAATATCCTCTAAAATTTTTAGATAATAACTAAATACTCAAAGTTTAATATCCAATCCTCTAATTTAAATCCAATCAATGCATATTTATAAAATTAAAATCTTCATCCCAAAAATTAAATTCAAATACTAATACATTAGTGATCTTAATCCTCGATTTCTTTTTCCACAAAATACTCAAACAATGCGATACTTATAAAATCTTCAAATGCAACATTCATAATAAAAATTTTAAATTTATATCTTGCAGTCAAATAAATATAATGATAATTCTCTTAAATTCCTCAAAATTTGATGACAAATTCAATCACATCATAATCTTCATAAAATTAATATTTTAACGAATCGTCAATTCTGCCATATTAAATTCTCAACTCTTTATTTAAATTAATTTTTATACTCGAAATTTAAGGCACATTGTCTATCTCTGTCCAGTCATAACCTCTTCATTAATTTCACTATGGTCAAACCCCCAACAATCAAGGTCTAAGAAAATCCTACCTACAGTCACACAATATGCAATCTAGAGAAAACATACATGGTTATGGTCTCTTTTGTCATGGTATTGCAGTCTCTGTTAGGGTGTACTACTAACTACATTCTAGCAAAAAATCACTAATACGAGCTACGGTACACTATTTAAATCAAAATTTAACCTATCATAATCTCTTCTACATTTTTAAATAATCAACATCCAAATTTAATTCAAATCTATATGGCATCTTCAAGATTTAAATAACTCACATCAAATTTTACATTACGATTTCCAACTATCATAATCTCCTATAGATTTTAAATAATTCTAATCAAATATTATTCCTATATTTCAACTTAAGAATTTTGTACTATTCAAATTTTAAATTTAATTTCTATTATCAACATTTTAAATAGGTGATCCAATAATCAAAATTCAACTTTTAATTCAAATCATCAAATTGTAAAATTTTGAATTCAATCCATCAATGTTCATGTTTAGGGTTCTATTTTTTTCTCAAGATTTAAATTGTTAATTCAATCTCCAATTATAACACCCAGATTTTTTTAAATTTATAAATAAATTTTAGGGATTTTTTTGTGATTTTTAATTATTTAAAATAAATATTCTCCAAAGGATTAATATTTTTGTGTATTATATTAAGTATTAAAATATTGCCAAAATTATATTTTTGAGTGTATAATTAATAATATGATGTTGTGCATTTTTTCTAGAATTTATTGGGCTCAAAAACTATTTTTAAATAGCTAAAAACATTATTTTTGGATAAACCAGACCCATCCAGACTAAACCAAACCAAACTGAACCCAACCAACCCAAACCCAACCCTAATGGGTCGGATCTGAACCTGACCCGACCCGACCCACTACTATAGTGGACAACCCTTCCCCCACACACCCACGACCCCCCCCCCCAGTTCCCGAGGACACCCCTCCCCGCCCCCCTCTTCTCCTTCATAAACCACTCCCATCCTTAGATGTATACACCTCACGACCACCCCCTCGTGTTCCCCAACCTCCAGACGACGCCGTCGGCCACCGACGACTGCCACACGCCGCACGCAAAACTGCCGCAAAACCGCCCCTTTCACGCGAAACAGTGAGGTATGTCCCTTTCCACTCGCGTATCTTCCTGTACAGTTATCCAAATTTTGTTCTGTCAAATTCTATACGAAGACCACGTGACCCTCTCGAACCCTGTGTAATTAGTTCCGAGTATCGCGTCGTGTGTCGGTCGCAAATCGTGACGCAAAATAGGAAAAAATAACACATTTTTGGTTCTAGAAACTGTCCCGAACCCCTATATTCATTGTCGATTTACTCTCAACTTGGTTAATATTTTTAGATTATGTTTGAACAGTAAATGAGACAACATAACCGAGATTAAAACTTTGTAATTACTTTATTTTAATTTGTTGTATGTTGTATTTTATTCGCGGGTAAAGTCGACCAAAAATTTGGTTTTTAAAACCCAAATTTTTCTCCAAACTGGGTGCGTCCCGCTAAACAAGGCAACTTCGTCATGTGCAAATTGCATTGAAAGGTGTGTATCATTAATGCGGACGTGTAAAATTTTGTGAAAGTTAATTTGGATGTGCGTGCACATCAGAATCAACACGTATCGGTCGAAAATGTCCCGTATCGGGCTGTTCTGATACTCATTGTAACTTTGTGTGTGCTTATCGTTTCGCAACAAAACTTATGTCATTAGATTCGTAGCATTACGCTGGTCCTGTGACCCAAGTTTGGTTCGATTCTGAGAACATTGACGAAATCTCATATCGTGGGCCCCACGGCTCTACTTGACGGACAATTTTATGATCGGCTCATCGAAATCCAATTTTGGATATTTTGTTGGGTTCGTATCATCATTCTGAATTTGTAGACACTAAGTTTGATAAATTTGGAAAACTTTGCCTCTGGCACATTTTTTCGTGCAAAGTGGGCCACATATGGACCCCGCTTTGACCAAAAACTGTTATTTTTGTCCCTGTGTCCAAATTGGAAGTATGAGTAGTCAATTCAAGCTATTTTATGTCTTCTGAGAGTGATAGTAATATTTGTTTTAGCATCCGGAGGCGTACCTGAAGATTTCACATACACCGAAGCAACTGAAGGAGTTCAAACCCCATGCAAGTGTATCTTGCCAACTTGCAGTAGTTTCTTGTTATATTATTTGCTTGAGTTCTTTATATATATATATATATATATATATATATATATATATATATATATATATATATATATACTCTTGATATGTACATATTCAACCTAGGACCGTGAGACGTTGTTTAACGTCCGAATAATATTCGGGTGTCGATGTCGTACGCGGAGTCGTGTAATATCACCTAGAGAGTTGATAACACGATCCTATACCTCCCGTGCTTGCTTTACTAAGTACGTCATACCATAGGACACCTGACACTATTCATGAGACAGAATCTTTTCTGAGTTATTCATGTTGATTCTGTATAGGCTTACAGGATTCGTGACATAGATCTTGCATATACATAGATATCATTATGACTCGCTGTACTAGCTAGAGGTCATGATCTTACGTGTTATGAACATGAGATGTCGTGGACATAAGATGTGTAATTACATTGGGTGGGAAGAGGCACACAGGCCACAGGTTGATTACATACATATATATTTATTATTACGGTGCTTTAATCTATGTTCCAAAGTTGGCCCACTACGTAATATTGCTGCTACCGGCTCTCCGACACAGAGCTTGTAGTGGTCTCAGCCTGAGTACTAATGATGCTCTCACTTGCATATCACATAGCTGGTTACATAGTTTGCCCTGTTGATTTATTTTTATATACTGTATTTATTTGGCTTGAGTTATCTTGTACCTTGCTATGTCCCCTGAGGACCTGGATCCGGATTATGTCTCCAGGTACAGCAGAGGAGATCTACCCCGAGGTATACGGGACAGGAGCAGACACTGGAGCAGTACCAGCACCAGAGGACGAGGTGGTGCCAGAGGATTTCTCCTGAGTATTTTGTTATATACTCAGTCATTTCTATTTTTAGATACTCTATTTCATGTCTCTTGGATTACTGTACTAAACTTATATTTGGGTTATTCCCCGCGATATTTTTATTGAGACTTGTTGGATTATATTTCTCATTGATTAGTTTGACATTTGAATTATGTTTACCTTCTGTGTATGCGATTAGAATTAGAATGTGACATGTATCGTAGACCATTATATTTGTTTTACAGCTTAAGTACACTCTAACGGGTCCATTAAATTGGGTTTGCCCATTGGAGTATGCTGCTGGCCATTGCCACGTGGCTAGTCCCTCGACATTTTGGGACTGGGGCGTGACACCAATATTCAAAATTTAAATCATGTGCTCAAATTTATAAATATTTGGTCTACAATATCAAAATTTTAAATTTTATTCTATAATAGATTCTTATCTTTAAAGTTAAATCCTCATCATCTAAATTATTCTTCTAAAAATTCTCAAAATTAAAATGACTTAAATCTCTCAATATAATCTTGATCACAATCTAAATTTTTTTACCTCAAATTGATAATGCAACTTCTACCCAACTTAGAATTTACCGATCTATCACATAGGCTATACATTTAAGAAAAATATCCTCAAATTATTTAATCATGTTATTCAATCCATAAAATATCTCACAAGTTTTATGCCCTTAATTATAAAAGATAGTCACCAAGTAATATGATTGGCCTATGGGATATATCTAGTACTATCCGTATATCAAACTTATACCAAGCACGAGATTTCGTCTTTTCGAAATAGGGGAAGACAAAAAACGATAATAAAGAATTCAAGAATGAGGTGATAGAATACAAGTACGGGGTTCAAGACGATTGAAGAATTCAAAAAGAGAGTTGTCAAGGCAGTTGCGGATGAGATCCTATTTTGGTAAATTCCTATTTGTATGCTCATATCAGAACAGTTATGTAGCTGATATGATATACTCTTACCTGTATAGAGGGAAAATATATTCGTCTAACATGCTGAGTCAACTATATCTCAATCAACGTAAAGTAGTTATGCGAAGAGCGAACCAAGCACACTAATCTTGATCAGACCGTAATACACTGATTCTAAATAGACAAATATATTTGAGTAGGCCCCCAATAATACATATGTCATGAACAAGCTCGATTAAAGAATAAGCTTGCAAAACTAGGCTATAATAGCAGCATAAATTGAGGTAGTCCAGAAAATATAAGTACGCTGGATTATGATGAAGAAAGGTACAAAATAATTCAAGTTCATCAAGAAGATAAGAATCGTCCGGTGTTGTACCTCTATAGTTGCCATACTAACTTCTTGTCTAAGTCTTTAGTCGACCAAATGGGGGTATGGGCCTCTAAGTTCTATACTCTTGTCACTACCACATTCTAAAATAGGGGTAATTTTGTCATTTTATTATAAGTATTGTGTATATTTATTTTTAAATAAATGCATGATATATGTGTGTGTGTATATATATATATATATATATATAGTGTTCTTTAATGCATGAGTTAGTAGACTAGACCTAGAAGCCCACTAGACGAACCCTTGACCAAATTATAGAATTATAGATTTAATTAGTATTTTTGAAATGTATTTATTAGGGAATATGTTTATTATTGTGATTTTTATTCATTGTTGTACCTTACCGTTGCTTCGATATTTGGAGCGCTACACTAGCTTTTGTCTTCCAACGAATCTCACACCCTTGTCCTAGACATGCCAGTCTTCCATTCTGACCTTTGTGTGACTCATAAATATTCCCTTTTGTGCTTTATTTTAGTCGCACAACATTCGTCAAAAACGTTTATTTTTAATTCCAAATAAATCTAACTTTGTATCTTTGTGCGTTCCAATTAAAATTGGAGACACAATCTTAACCCGTTTTGTGCAACCCAAATTATGACAATATTCTATTTTGAGTCTTCTACGTCCATGACACTTGTGTTCCACCTAATTTTAATCCTATGTACTTTCAATTAATTTTAGAATACCATTTATATTAATTTTAATTAAATTGGTGTAAGGACCCAACTTAACCTAAAACTAGATCCAACACCAAACCAAACCCCCACTCACACCCTCAAGACTCATACTAAACACCACACACCCTTTTTAGCCACTGCATCATACCAAACATGGTATTTTTCCTTATCCAATCCAAATTCTCATATTTTGTGTAATTTTCCAATTTTGGGGGGCTTTTATGCAAAAGTGCAATGAGCTGTCACCATCCTATTGGTCAAGGCCAATGAAGAAACAACTCCCTCCCTCTTTGACCGATCCAACCTTCTCTTCTCTCTCTCCCCTTTTGTTTGTGCACTTTCCTTCATATTAAATCTTGGCCCTTTATTCAAAATGAAGCATCATCCTGACCACACACACCCTCCTATATAATCTCTCATCCTCACCCCTTTCCCAAGGAGCCAACCCATCCCAAGGAACACATGGTCGGCCAAATTCTTTAGGTTTACATCACCCACTTTTCTCCCCATATATATATAAACACTTTTCTCATTGTATTTCCATCAACCATCACCTATATTAAACCCTAAACCTAGTTTAGTAGCCGACTTTCATCATCTCCTAACGCCGGACTACACCCCGCCGCACCATCAGCCAACTGCACCGCCTCCTTCCCGTCGGACCCGTCTGAGCCTTCGATCCCGACTTTTCCCCGTTCTCCTCAACCATCTCCTCCGGTCAGGACAATCACCACCGCCTCGTCATCGACGACGAGCAGTCGACTTCTCCGTCTGGGCACAACCGCCCCACAGTAGTCCCCGGCCGCCTGGGTCTTCACCATCATCATCATCATCACCATCATTATCGTCATCATCATCATCACCATCATCATCATCATCATCATCATCGCCGTCGTCGTCGTCATCATTATCACCACCCTCGCCGAAGCCCGAGCACCGTCTCCGGTCAGCATCAGCCTCCCTCGACCCAGTGCACGCACAGGTTCGGACTTGCCTTCTTCCTAATTTTATGTGTACTTGTGTGAATAGTATTAGAGATTAGCATATACTTCGTGATAGTTTATTGGTATAATTGCAAGACCCTGTGTTAGTAAGCCTAATAACTAGTGTGCATATGTGTGTATGATAATTAGGTTTAATATGTGCACATACTTCATGGAAAATTGTGTCACGCCCCAATTTTAGGGTATTTACAAATTGATTGCTAGTATTAGATGTGTTGTAGGACCATAGGTATTAATTGTGGGTATCCTGTATTTATATTTGACTGTATGACCCTGAGTGCTAGTGAACTCTCTGCTTTGTGTATCTAACCTACTAGGCCATGTGTAGTGCCACACGAGATTTGGAGAATTGGATATTGTGTTAGTGAGTTGACTGTCTTATTATGCACAATATTTGAGAACATGACACCCGTGCATTTAGACGCACACTTGACCCTGATAGTTGACCAGTTATCACCCCTAGCGTAGCCTCTAAGTTCAGTGTAATTGTGTTTGTGTGTGTGCTAGTGTAATGACTGATGTTATTGTATTATATTATATAAATATAGGACCATTGGATCGTTCTGTGAAACTTCAGGAGCAGGCTATTGGTATTGCCCGCTAAGGACCACATGTGAGTACATTCTCTGATAATTTTTGTTATTTGATCATTTCTATAATTCAAGTATTTTGAAATGTTACATCTGATTCTTGACACTGTGCTACACGGACTAGTATATAGATTGGATCTTCAGTCATGAGATGTTATATTGGTTATTGTATTAATATTGTATACGACATTGATATTAGACTTGTACATGATATATTGGACATTGATCATGTATCATGACGTGTCATGATTGGATCCAGTGTACTAGTTGGGGGCGGGGAAATAGTTAGTAAGAAATGTGATCATATTCCTATTGTACAAGTATAAAATTATGTTAGTGTTAATCATACACCCCACGTATGATTAGCCAGGCCATATAGGCTCCCATACATGTTTCCAAGCCGATTACATATCGAAGCTACTATTTCAAACACTTAGAATAGTTACAGTTCTCCATTTCAGTTCATATGCTACGGTACCCCGTATATGATATTGTAGCTCTTTCTCTTCATTTCATATATGCACTGACTATACCATATTGCCTATATTGCATGTTCTCTCTATTTTTTTGCCATTGTATTTATTTATTGTCTTCTCTCAGTATATAACATCATCTATTTATTGTTTATAGTCCTTGTCAATTAATTGAAACTGCTATTGGGTTGTACTTCGCTCCATCCTGACTAAAAATATTTTTCTAGACTGCGACTTAGAGGACTGGTGTCCGACATATTATGGACCACATGGAGAGTAGCTGCAGCCTTGGACCTTGTAGTTCAGGTGTAATTTTTGGGAGGTCTAGCCGGAATCACTAGTTATTCAGTTAGTTTCTTTTAGCAGCTTATGGTACCGATTTATTTCCGGCATATATTGATATTTGGATGTTTATTGTTTGAAGTTAGATTATTTTATTGTTTAGACTTGTGTTGTATTTCGTTTATTTTCTTCGATATCTTATCGTGCTTTAGTTTTATGATTGAGTATTTTCAGATTATATTATGATATATGTGTCTCCTTATAGAGTTGGATATTCGTGTGAGATTGATTAGATAGTATTGTAACCTAGACAGCGTTCTACCGTCGATGGCGTAGGCTGGACGTACCCACGTACTCGTGCCCCTATATCGGGTGCGGGTCGTGACATATTTTTAGTAGCGGCCCATGCAGGTCAGGCTTCACAAGTTGTGCGATGTCGTGGTAGTGCGACGTCTTAGTTGTACTATTGTGTGCCTGTGATAGGATATAGGACATATGATACTAGGATGAGAGCGGATACTCAATCATAAAAATTTTGAGAGATTCCTGGGATGACCTTGAGAATCTTATTATAATTTTCAATTTAAATCTTTTTTCTTGTTTTCGTCCGTTCTTACTTGTTATTATTGAATTTGATTCTTGTTGATCAGTTGTTAAATTTAATTCTTCGTGTCATTGTTAAGTCTGATTTTATATCGAGATAAATTTTATGGATTAAAATTATGGTATCATTTGATGACATATGTTGATGAGGACAATAAGAAAGATAAAACGTTTGCGTTGGTTATGGAGCCTAGAATTTATCGCCGCCATATTAGCTGGTGTGTCGGAAACGTAGGTACCTGAATTCAGATGTACATATCTTAGTTATGAATTTAGAGTTCCTCGCAGCCATAACCGGTTGGCGTGGTGAGGATTCTAGATGACATGATTATAGAGTTGCATACCTTAGTTATGGAACCTATTGTTTATTGCAGCTATGCTTATTGGCGTGGCGAGGATTATGAGTGTCATAATTTTGGATAGACGTGTATGATTATCAGATTATATCTTAAATTAGTTCTTAAAGTATCATCTTAATACTTATCTACTTCTGTTATTATAGGACCTTGTTCCATCATTTTATTTGCTAGAAGTAGAGATACCTTCAGTCCTTAGTCCAGTTCCTTATAGAGCTTCTTTCCATTAGGGTTCCTTATTAGTGTGATAATTGGTGACTTACAATTAGGTCTGTGTCTTGAGTATCAGTATTGACTGTTGGGAGTGTGGCTTGTGAGTCTGTAAGTATTTTTTGGTTGGACATGTGAGCAATATGCATCAATCTAGAGTTAACCCATAGCGTAGTACCTTATAGCAATTGTTCTATGATAGGTGTCATTATAGTTAGTATTGGTACTATAAGTAGAAGGGGGAGTAAAGAGTATCAGTGATAGTTCCATGAGTTAGTATCGGAGTCAACATGCCAGTCCTGGATAGTCATGAATTCATGTAGTTAGGTGATCCATGTAAACAATTAAGTATCAAGGGAATTGTGTTGAAAATTAATGGAGTATGATATTCAATTTGGTCATTGATACTTGGGTGTATCAAGAGTAAAGAAATGTATATGCATAAAGGGTATTAATGAGTGTGCCATATTAGGAGAGTACCCATAAGTGTATAAAAGAGTGTGAGGGAATAATAATACATTGTGCTAAGTACTAAGGCTTGTGTTACAGATAAATATAGGGCCTTGATATGATTAGATATGAGTGTACCGGTATATGACTAGTGATAGGTATATTACCTGATATTGAGGCAAGTGATGTATTGGAAGCAATAGGTGAAAGAAGTGTCTAAAAATTATGTGCAGGATGCACAGTGGGTGATGAGGGTCAGTACGAAAGTTCACGAAAATGAAAGCATGAGTATTAGAAAATTCCAATAGTGTGTCATGGGTTGAGAAATATCAAGATTGGTCATGGAAGGTATGAAGTGTATCACTGATTAGTGTATCAGTCTGTAAAAGGTTAAGGGGGGATACTTATACATTAATAGAGATATGGAACCATATGTCTGCCTTTGGGAGTGAAGTGAAGCATGTGTATTATAGAAGTTAATAACTAGTGCAAGTGATCGTGAGTTCTAGTGAGTGTGATGAGGTAATCTAATGATGAAACTAGTATTACTATACCAATAGTGCTAGTGTTTCTATATCAAGGATTAGTTGAGAATTATGCTAGTAACAGTAAGTACCGCGTGTGATAATATTAGATTGGTGTATCAGTTAATATGGATAGAAAATTATTGGAAGTAATAAGGCAAGTAATCCAGACAGTGCAAATTTCAGTAAACAGTCGAGGGGTATAGACAATTGGTGTATTATGTGTACCTTGAGTGTTAGAGACTGTGAGTATATATATATATATATATACTTAGATAGATGTGGGTTAGAAATGTATATTAGTATATGAGTAGATGATGTGCATGTGTAAGGATATGTTGGCTTGAGCATGCTTGAGATGGCACTGCGAACTGACTTGGGTGTCCATCTAGAGTTGTATTAGAGAGAGAAATACTTAGTGTGGTGTGTTGCACTTGGTGTGCACTCGAGTGACAAGAACAACTAGTATAAGCAATTGCAGTAGGTAAGAGAGCTAGTAGTGGGTGTGCTAGTAGTAGAAACAGTGGTACCTAACGGGATATGTGGTGCCCCGTTTCCCCTATTCGGGGAGCGCGGCTAAGAAATACAAGACGGTATCGTTCGATCGGGATAGATTGAATCAAGAACTCATCCTCGTTATGGATTTGTCTCTTTGGAATCGATTCCCATATTCAGTGGACCGTGCCCCCGGGATCGACTTAGCGGCAGAGTCAGGAGGGACCTCTCCGCTGCATTCTTTTGCTGCCTAGTTTTCGCTGTCGCTTGTTGCTTTCGTGCTTTGAGTTGGTTTTCAGATTTGCTTGAGTTTTCTTGAACGGTTTTAATGGATTTCATTGCTTTCGTTCGTAGAACTGCACTTCAGTTTCGATAATGGAAAGAGAGGAAAAAGTATTGATCAGCTGTTCGTGGCAATGCAGGTGATCCAACAGTAGGTGCCGCTCGAACGGACTCCTAAAGCACTTCTTTCCTTCTTCCTTCCAACTACTAAAGTGAGTGGCTACCAACCCGATTAGCTAGCCCTTCTTGCTAGTCTTCATATCAAAATCTTGTATTCGTGCTTGCCCCGATCAAACGATACCAAGTAATAACTAAAAGACTTCAAGATAATAAGGGAATAGACTTGGGTAAAGTTATGCTTGTCAAATGAAACTTGTGAACGGTTACTTACATGCTTGCTCGTTTGGAATGTTCATCATATGCATAAATACAAGTTAGAATACATATTTCGTCTTAAAATTGTGCTATGTATAGAACTCATCTTGAATGCAATAAACTGAACAGGAAGACTATGTAAAAGTAAATCTTGCCCTATTATTGCCCTGCGCCTGATATGCCCTGATTTGCCTCGATTGCTAACTTAGTGTACTGCGTTGATCATAGACAACTTGTGCACAAGGTCTCGGTTCCTGCGGACGGTCGCTGGGGCACCGGCACCGATCCGATCCGGACGGAACTCATGATAGTCGCCTGCTATAGGACGGAATATCCTGGGATGCCCTGAATATGCGTCGCACGACATTTCATACTGAGACTAGCCCGTCCACTATGGCAACGTGCCAGTGATCCCCTTGTATATTTAAACCTGTTGCTACTAACTTGTGACTTCTTGGCAGGGAAGGCAAGGTAAGTATTATGCAGGTGGTTCAGACGGGCAGGTAAATGTCACCGAACGGTGGTGGGTTATTTCAATGATTCCTATATCTATTTCTTGCTCTAAAATAACCTAAGGCAAGATAGAAACCCACAATAATTATGCATGCTTCATTAAAACAACGTGTTGATTGGTATAGTTGGGTTAGCTTGCCTTCACCAGTATGTTTCGATGTACCGACCCTCGTTGAAACAGGTTCCCCGCGCTAAGGAGAACCAAGCGAGGAGCAGAAGACAAATTTCGCAATCCAGTCCAGCTGTAGGCACGCCTCGACCGTGCCAACCTTTTGAAGCATTTTGAAGAAGAAGTATTTTGAAGAAGAAGCTAGCCACCGAGCAAATATGCAGCTTCGTGGCAAAGCCGTCGTTCCGACCCAAGGTCTTATATTTTGAGTTTAGTAAAGGATGTAATGTACATGACTGCTATCTCATTTTGTGTCAACACTTTTGTAAGCCCATGGAGGCAAATCCTTGTGACTCAGTTCAAGGAGTTTGTAATAGATGTTCATATTCTCAATGAAAAGAAAACTTTTCCATACTTCAAATCTGTGTTCATTTAATCTGCGTACTCTGAATATGTGCTCGCTATGCAAAAAATAAGATACTTAGCCTTGTGCGGTGCGCAATCTAGGCCCGCACGACGGTCACGCCCGGGGGACGACTATCGATTCCACGGAATCGGGGCGTGATATGTTGGTATCAGAGCACAGCTTCAAAGTTCCTTTGACTCTTGAACTGGAAAAGTTCCTTTAACGATAAATCCCTATGCAAACTCCTAAACTCATTAAGGCCAAAATGAGATACATTCATGCAATAGGTCCATAATACCTTATGATCCTGATGTAATTTACCTTCTTTTGAAGGAATGACACAAGCGCAACCATCAGCGCTATCACAAGGCGAGATGCAGGCTCAGGAGAGCAGTTCTGGAACTTCAGGAAGCTCTCGGAGCCAACGGGGCACGTCTCGAGCAGACCCGCTTCAGCAAGTGATGCAAATGTTAGAAGCACAACGACAGAGAGATGATGCCCGCCAAGCCAAGTTCGAGAGCAATCTTGAGGCCCGACTCTCAGTCCAACAAAAGTAGGTAGATACCCTGCAGCAGCTTGTTCAGACTATGGCCTCCAACCAGTCCGCAGCGACAGCAGCGACTCTGGTGGAACAACCAATCCTTGAAGTCGAGACACCGCTAATGCCAAGGACGAGGAAAGTGACTGCCTTCACCTTTGGTAACTTCAAGAAGGTCTGCAATACTCCATTTAATGGGACTGAGGACCCGATTGTGGCCCTAGATTGGCTCGCCGAGCTTGAAGATTATTTTTCTCTCCTAGAAGTGCCGGAAGACAAGCGCGTCACCTGTGCCCAACTACAGTTTCGCCTCAATGCGCACGACTGGTGGGACGTGCATCGACGATCTCTTCAACTTGGCCATGGAGAGGAGGCGATCGCGTGGACGACTTTTCGTGCCGCGTTCGAGAAGGATTTTATACCCCCGCCTGTACGCCGTCAGCGAGAAAACGAGTTTGTACAACTACGGCAGGGCAGCATGACGGTTAAGCAATACTCGACAGAATTCAACAAACTGGCCAAATTTGCAAGTGCCTATCTGTCGGATGTAGCGAGTCATGCCAGACGATTCGAGGGAGGGCTACGTCCTGGCATCTACGGGCACGTAGTCGTTCCGCAGTATCAGACAATGAGGGAAGTCTTAAACCATGCCCTCTCCCTCGAACTGCAGTATCCTCACGTTGCTGCCGGCGCTGTGCAAACTTCCAATCACAAACGCCAAGGCAACGATAGAGGAAACAACGCTGCAAAACGTCCAAATAACGGCGGTAAACAGCGTGGAGACACCAACAAGACCTGCAACTTTTGCAGGAAGCCGGGGCATATCGAAAAAGATTGTCGTCGCAAGCTTGGGACTTGCCTCCGTTGCGGCGATCCAACCCATCAGATTAGCAGCTGTCCGCTCTCCCCACCTCAACAACAGAATCAGACACTGGCACCTCAGGCAAATCGAACGGCGCCTTAGCAAGGGCGTAATCAAGCTCAAGGCCGGGTCTATACCATGACACGGGAAGAAGCTTTGGCCTCGGACACCGTGGTGTCAGGTACTTTGCTTTTCAATAGCATACCTGCTCGTGTTCTATTTGATTCAGGTGCAACGCATAGTTTTATTTCCACAAATTTTGCCGTGGAGAATAATATAAAAATGACTCCGTTGCACCTAGATTTAAGTGTTAGCACCCCCTCCGGTATTAAAATACCTGTTCGTTCAGTCTGCCAAGGTGGTTACATCTGTATTGGAGAAAAGAAGCAGTCGCTCGATGTCTTAGTTCTAGACGTTCGGGACTGATATCATTTTGGGAATGGATTGGCTCGGCGCGTGCGCGACAACTATTGAATGTGCAGAAAAGCGAGTCATTTTCCGTCTGCCCGGAGAAGCTGTGTTCTGTTACACCAGTAGTTCAGCGACAGATGCGACCAGGGCCTGCATGGTGATTTCGGCAAAATCTGCTCGGCGAATGCTCTACACAGGCTGCGAGGGATTCCTAGCGTCGATTCGGGACACACGGCAGGACTGCGCAAACGTCGAGTCTACTTCCGTTGAGGCGAAGTTCCCCGATGTGTTTCGGAGCGAACTACCCGGCATGCCGCCAGACCAAGAGATTGAATTCACTATCGACACATTTCCAAATACACAGCCTATTTCAAAACCTCCGTACAGAATGGCCCCTGCAGAACTGAGGGAATTAAAATGTCAGCTTCAGGGATTACTTGATCGTGGGTTTATCCGTCCGAGCGTATCTCCTTGGGGTGCACCTGTGCTCTTTGTGAAGAAGAAGGATGGAACGCTACGCCTCTGCATAGACTATCAAGAATTGAATAAAGTCACAATCAGAAACAAATATCCTCTGCCACGGATAGACGACTTGTTTGATCAGCTACAGGGGCAGCAGTATTTTCTAAGGTCGATCTTCGCTCAGGTTACCACCAGCTGAAGATTAAGCCCGAAGACACGCCAAAGACTGCCTTTCAAACCCGATACGGACATTACGAGTTCTCAGTGATGCCGTTTGGACTGATGAATGCACCTGCCGCATTCATGGATTTGATGAACCGTGTATTTAGGCCCTTCATCGATAAATTTGTGGTGATTTTTATCAATGAAATCTTGGTGTACTCGAAGACTAAGGATGAGCACGCAGGACACCTGCGGATGGTGCTGCAAACCCTTCGAGACAACAAGTTGTATACAAAATTAAGTAAATGTGAATTCTGGCTAGACAGTATAGCCTTTTTGGGACATATCATCTCCTCGGAAGGCATTTCAGTTGATCCGAAGAAGGTAGAAGCCATTACGCAGTGGAAACGACCGGAGTCAGCTAGCGATATCCGAAGTTTTCTTGGACTGTCAGGCTACTACCGCAGGTTTATACAAGACTTTGCTAGAATTGCTTCGCCCTTGACTCAGCTCACACGGAAGGGTACGAAGTTTACTTGGACGGACGACTGTGAAGCTTCGTTTACGGAGTTAAAGCAGCGCCTCGTCTCTGCACTAATTCTCACTTTGCCGAACGGACCGAATGATTTCAAAATTTTCAGTGATGTATCAGGTAAAGGACTAGGATGTGTCCTGATGCAGCGGGATAAAGTGATAGCCTATGCGTCGAGACAGCTAAAGCCTCACGAGAAGAATTATCTGACGCATGACTTAGAACTGGCTGCGGTAGTGTTTGCGCTGAAGCTGTGGCGCCACTACCTTTATGGCGTGTCGTGTAAAATCTACACGGACCATAAGAGCTTGAAATATTTGTACACTCAAAAGGATTTGAATCTTTGGCAGCGGCGATGGCTTGAACTCCTTAGCGACTTCGATATCATGATCAGATACACGCCTGGGAAAGGAAACGTAGTAGCTGACGCACTGAGTCGAGTGTTCGTAGGGAGCTTGCCTATCAACGATATGCTGCGCCGAGATCTTGAATCACTGGGCATTACACTGAAAATAAGATATAAGAAGTGGGCGCAAGTAGCACAACTGCGCCTCGAACCTGATTTGCTACAAAAAGT
This sequence comes from Iris macrosiphon, assembly GCA_036927795.1. Taxonomy (NCBI): domain Eukaryota; kingdom Viridiplantae; phylum Streptophyta; class Magnoliopsida; order Asparagales; family Iridaceae; genus Iris; species Iris macrosiphon. Next base: position 193,233,140 of record JAYESA010000003.1, on the reverse strand, counting down.
CAAGGCCGCTCAGAAGGACGATCCATTCCTGCAAAAGATTCATGCCCTTATTTTAGCAGGAAAGGCGTCCGACTTTGCGGTAGGCTCAGACGGGATGCTTCGAGTGAAGGAAAGACTGTGCGTTCCGAACGATGCGGCCCTCAGAAAAGAGATACTCATGGAGGCCCATTATGCTAGTTATACTTCCCATCCGGATAGCACAAAGATGTATCGGGATCTTCGTACGACGTTTTGGTGGCACGGCTTGAAATGGGATGTGGCGCAGTTCGTGTCGCATTGCATGGCTTGTCAGAGAGTAAAGGCCGAACACCAGAAACTAGGCGGAGAGCTTCAGAACCTTACTATTCCGGAGTGAAAATGGGATCATATAATGATGGATTTTATTGTTGGCTTGCCAAGGACGCAACGGGGACATGATGCAGTTTGGGTTATCGTCGATCGACTCACCAAGTCAGCTCACTTTCTGCCTATCAAATCTACTTGGAGTGACGACCGCTTGGCTCAGATATATGTCAACGAAATCGTTCGACTCCACGGTGTATCCGTATCTATAGTCTCCGATCGAGATGATCGATTTATATCGTGTTTCTGGGGAAGCCTGCAGTCAGCAATGGGGACGAAGTTGAAGTTCAGCTCCGCCTACCATCAACAGACCGACGGCCAAACAGAACGTGTCAACCAGATCCTCGAAGACATGCTGCGACTCTACACCTTGGACTCGAAGACTAGTTGGGACCTTCATCTACCTTTAGCCGAATTTGCTTACAATAATAGTTATCAATCAAGCATTTAAATGGCGCCGTATGAGGCGTTATACGGGCGAAAGTGTCGATCTCCGATCTGTTGGGACAAAGTTGGTGAACGGCAGATACTTGGCCCCGAGCTCATGGAGCAGACTGTCCAGAAAGTTCGATTGATTCGGAAAAGATTAAAGGTAGCTCAAAGCCGTCAAAAGAGCTATGCGGATGTTCATCGGAGACCACTAGAGTTCCTAGTAGGCGACCGGGTGTTCCTCAAGGTTTCGCCCATGCGAGGAGTCAGCAGGTTCGGAGCGAAGGGAAAGCTAAGCCCGAGATTTGACGGTCCGTTCGAAATACTAAAGCGGGTTGCCTCAGTTGCTTATCAGATTGCCCTACTACCATCCCTATCCGACATACATGATATATTCCATATTTCTCAACTTAGGAAATATGTGTATGATCCAAGCCACGTAGTAGACCTGGAACAACTGAACCTTCAGTCCGACTTGACGTATGTTGAACAACCTGTACAAATTTTGGATAGAAAAGAAAAGCTGCTTCGGACCCGTTCGGTTTCTCTAGTGCGCGTGCTTTGGCGGAATCACTCTGTCGAAGAATCTACTTGGGAACTTGAATCAGAGATGAGGGAAAGGTTCCCCTCATTATTTCTAGTGGTAGATTCTATTCCTTAAGTTTCGAGACGAAACTTCCAATTAGTTGGGTAGGATGTGGTGCCCCGTTCCCCCTATTCGGGGAGCGCGGCTAAGAAATACAAGATGGTATCGTTCGATCGGGATAGATTGAATCAAGAACTCATCCTCGTTATGGATTTGTCTCTTCGGAATCGATTCCCATATTCAGTGGACCGTGCCCCCGGGATTGACTTAGCGGCAGAGTCAGGAGGGACCTCTCCGCTGCATTCTTTTGCTGCCTAGTTTTGCTATCACTTGTTGCTTTCGTGCTTTGAGTTAGTTTTCGGATTTGCTTGAGTTTTCTTGAACGGTTTTGATGGATTTCATTGCTTTCGTTCGTAGAACTACACTTCAATTTTGATAATGGAAAGAGAGAAAGAAGTATTGATCAGCTGTTCGTGGCAATGCAGGTGATCCAGCAGTAGGTGCCACTCGAACGGACTCCTAAAGCACTTCTTTTCTTCTTCCTTCCAACTACTAAAGTGAGTGGCTACCAACCCGATTAGCTAGCCCTTCTTGCTAGTCTTCATATCAAAATCTTGTATTCATGCTTGCCCCGATCAAACGATACCAAGTAATAACTAAAAGACTTCAAGATAATAAGGGAATAGACTTGGGTAAAGTTATGCTTGTCAAACGAAACTTGTGAACGGTTACTTACTTACATGCTTGCTCGTTTGGAATGTTCATCATATGCATAAATACAAGTTAGAATACATATTTCTTCTTAAAATTGTGCTATATATAGAACTCATCTTGAATGCAATAAACTGAACAGGAAGACTATGCAAAAGTAAATCTTGCCCTGTTATTGCCCTGCGCCTGATTTGCCTCGATTGCTAACTTAGTGTACTGCGTTGATCACAGACAACTTGTGCACAAGATCTTGGTTCCTGCGGAGGGTCGCTGGGGCACCGGCACCGATCCGATCCGGACGGAACTCATGATAGTCGCCTGCTATAGGACGGAATGCCCTGGGACGCCCTGAATATGCGTCGCACGACATTTCATACTGAGACTAGCCCGTCCACTATGGAAACGTGCCAGTGATCCCCTTGTATATTTAAACCTGTTGCTACTAACTTGTGTCTTCTTGGCAGGGAAGGCAAGGTAAGTATTATGCAGGTGGTTCAGACGAGCAGGTAAATGTCACCGAACGGTGGCGGGTTATTTCAATGATTCCTATATCTATTTCTTGCTAGAAAATGAACTAAGGCAAGATAGAAACCCACAATAATTATGCATGCTTTATTAAAATAACGTGTTGATTGGTATAGTTGGGTTAGCTTGCCTTCACCAGTACGTTTCGATGTACTGACCCTCGTTGAAACAGGTTCCCCGCGCTAAGGAGAACCAAGCGAGGAGCAGAAGACAAATTCTCCAATCCAGTCCGGCTGTAGGCACGCCTCGACCGTGCCAACCTTTTGAAGCATTTTAAAGAAGAAGCTAGCCACCGAGCAAATATACAGTTTCGTGGCAAAGCCGTCGTTCCGACCCAAGGTCTTATATTTTGAGTTTAGTAAAGGATGTAATGTACAGGACTGCTATCTCATTTTGTGTCAACACTTTTGTAAGCCCATGAAGGCAAATCCTCATGACTCAGTTCAAGGAGTTTGTAATAGATGTTCATATTATCAATGAAAAGAGAACTTTTCCATGCTTCAAATCTGTGTTCATTTAATCTGCGTACTCTTAATATGTGCTCGCTATGCGAAAAATAAGATACTTAGTCTTGTGCGGTGCGCAACCTAGGCTCGCACGGCGGTCATGCCCGGGGGACGACTATCGATTCTACGGAATCGGGGCGTGACAGGATAGAGGTATCAAACTTTGGATGCATCATTTTACTTATGGTTGTGTTAGCATGTTCTGTTCTTTTCTTTTCTTTTGTTCATTTTCTGTCTATTTTATTGATTTTCTTAGTACCGTAGCTTGTATCAATGGATTTCTTAGTACCGTAGCTTGTATCAATAGATTTCTTAGTACCGTAGCTTGTATCAATGGTTTTTTTGCTAGAATATAGTTAGTAGTACACCCTGACAGAGACTGCAATACCATGACAAAACAGACCATAACCATACATGTTTTATATAGATTTTATATTGTACGACTGTAGGTAGGATTTTCTTAGACCTTAATTGTTTGTGGTTTGACCGTAGTGAAGATTAATGAAGAGGTTATGACTGGACAGAGAGAGACAATGTGCCTTAAATTTCGAGGATAAATATTAATTTAAATAAAGAGTTGAGAACTTAAAATGGCAGAATTGACAATTTTGTTAAATCATTAATTTTTATGAAGATTACGATATGATTGAATTTGTCATTAAATTTTGAGGAATTTAAGAAGATTATCATTATATTTATTTGACTACAAGATATAAATTTTGAAATTTATATTTTGAATGTTGTATTTGAAGACTTTGTAAGTATTACAGTGTTTGAGTATTGTGTGAAAAAAGAATCGAGGAATAAGATCACAAATGGATTAGTGTTTGAATTCAAATTTTTGGGATGCGATTTCAAATTTTATAAATATGCATTGATTGGATTTAAAATTAGAGGATTGGATTTTTTATTTATTTAGTTTATTAACTTAAATTTTTGGAGGTGATTGTGATAAGAATGAAATTTGATTTTAAATTTAAAGATTTTCAGGAATATGATATTTATAGAATTTCAAAAAATTTGTGAAATAACAATATGGATTTACTTCATGATTATATGTTTGATGAATTTAAATTTTGATGGAAAAAATAAAATAAAAATAAAAATAAAATAAATAAATACAACTATTGAGGATCTTAAATTTCGAGGATAAAATTTTTCTAAGGGGGGTAGACTTGTCACTACCACATTCTAAAATAGGGATAATTTTGTCATTTTATTTATTATAAGTATTGTGCATATTTATTTTTAAATAACTGCATGATATATATATATATATATATATATATATATATATATATATATATATATATATATATATATATATAGTGTTCTTTAATGCATGAGTTAATAGACTAGACCCAGAAGCCCACTAGACGAATCCCTGACCAAATTATAGGATTATGGATTTAATTAGTATTTTTGGGATTTATTTATTGGGTATTATGTTTATTATTGTGATTTTTATTCATTGTTGTACCTTACCGTTGCTTCGATATTTGGAGCGCTACACTAGCTTTTGCCTTCCAACAAATTTTATACCCTTATCCTAGACATGCCAGTCTTTCATTCTAACCTTCGTGTGACTCATAAATATGCCCTTTTGTGCTTTATTTTAGTCGCACAACATTCGTCAAAAACATTTTTTAATTCTAAATAAATTCAACTTTGTATCTTTGTGCGTTCCAATCAAAATTGGAGACACAATCTCGACCCGTTTTGTGCAACCCAAATTATGACAATATTCTATTCTGAGTCTTCTACGTCTATGACACTTGTGTTCCATCTAATTTTAATCCTATGTTCTTCCAATTAATTTTAGAACACCATTTACATTAATTTTAATTAAATTGGTGTAAAAGGACCCAACTTAACCCAAAACTAGATCCAACACCAAACCAAACCCCCACTCATACCCTCAAGACTCATACTAAACACCACACACCCTTTTTAGCCACTACATCATACCAAACATGGTGTTTTTTCTCGTCCAATCTCAATTCTCACCTTTTGTGCAATTTTCTAATTTTTGGGGGCTTTTATGCAAAAGTACAATAAGGTGTCACCATCCTATTGGTCAAGGCCAATGAAGAAACAACTCCCTCCCTCTTTGACCGGTCCAACCTTCTCTTCTCTCTCTCCCTTTTTGTTTGTGCACTTTTCTTCATATTAAATCTTGACCCTTCATTCAAAATGAAGCATCATCCTGACTACACACACCCTCCTATATAATCTCTCATCCTCACCCCTTTCCCAAGGAGCCAACCCCATCCCAAGGAACACATGGCTGGCCTAATTCCCTAGGTTTACATCACCCACTTTTCTCCCCATATATATATAAACACTTTTTTCATTGTATTTCCATCAACCATCACCAATATTAAACCCTAAACCTAGTTTAGTAGCCGACTTTCATCATCTCCCAACGCGGACTACACCCCGCCGCACCATCAGTCAACTGCACTGTCTCCTTCCCGCCGGACTCGCCTGAGCCTTCGACCCCGACTAAGGACCACATGCGAGTACATTCTCTGATAATTTTCGTTATTTGATAATTTCTATAATTCAAGTATTTAGAAATGTTACATCTGATTCTTGAAACTATGCTACACGAACTAGTATATAGGTTGGATATTCAGTCATGAGATGTTACATTGGTTATTGTATTGATATTGTACACGATATTGATATTAGACATTGATATTAGACCTTGTACATAATATATTGGACATTGATCGTGTATCGTGATGTGTCATGATTGGATCCACTGTACTAGTTGGGGGCGGGAAAATAGTTAGTGAGAAATGTGATCATATCCCTATTGTACAAGTATAAAATCATATTAATGTTAATCATACACCCCACGTATGATTAGCCATACCATATAGCTCTCGTACATGTTCCCAAGCCAATCACATATCGAAGCTACTATTTCAAACATGTAGAATAGTTACAGTTCTCCATTTTAGTTCATATGCTATAGTACCCCGTATATGATATTGTAGCTCTTTCTCTTCATTTCATATATGCACTGACTATACCATATTGCCTATATTGTCTGTTCTATTTATTTTTTTGCCATTGTATTTATTTATTGTATTCTCTCAGTATATAACATCATCTATTTATTGTTTATAGTCCTTGTCAATTAATTGTAACTGTTATTGGGTTGTACTTCGCTCCATCCTGACTGGAAATATTTTTCCAGACTATGACTTAGAGGACTGGTGTCCGACATATTATGGACCACATGGAGAGTAGCTGCAGCCTTGGACCTTGTAGCTCAGGTGTGATTTCTGGGAGGTCTAGCCGGAATCACTAGTTATTCAGTTAGTTTCTTTTAGCAGCTTATGGTACCGGATTTTTTTCCGGTATATATTGAGATTTGAATGTTTATTGTTTGCAGTTAGATTATTTTGTTGTTTATACTTGTGTTGTATTTCGTTTATTTTCTTTGATATCTTATCGTGCTTTAGTTCTGTGATTGAGTATTTTTAAATTATATTGTGATATCTGTGTCTCCTTATGGGGTTGGATATTCGTGTGAGATTGATTAGATAGTATTGTGACATAGACAACGTTCTACCGTCGATGTTGCGGCGTAGGCTGGACGTACCCACATACTCGTGCCCCTATATCGGGTGCTAGTCGTGACAAGTCTGGATAAATATTATCTTCTTATGCAAACCTATAGTTAGTGTCATTCAATTACACTTCATTAATGGGTCAAAAGGACTATGTGATACTAGGTTATGAGGCATACTACCCAACTTACAAAAATTAACTAATATATAATTGAACAATACAATGTATATACCTAGTACAAGTCACCTTCCCGACCCCTATCAATCACGAAAGAAAAGATAAGATTAACGTTGTGAAAGGATCAAGCAAGATGCAATGCAAGCAATCAAATAAGAATGCGAAATAAAATCAAGGGAGGTGATTAAATAAGTGGATGGGATCCTATGCGCATGCTTGCTCAGTACAGTAACATAACCGAGACAATATGCTCTCGACCTGCATGGGCCACCACAAAAATATGTCACGTCCCAGTCCCAAAATACATAGGACTAGGAATACGTAAGTATGCCAGCCGTATGTATATGACAACTCTAATATATGGAAACCATAACACATACGTACGCTGTATTATGAACAATAATTCATAAGTGGTATATAACTGTCAAAAGTCACAGGGCATAACTAAATATCATCCACAAAAATTCTAAAGAAATAAATGATCAAATTGTCAATGAACCAACTATGAATTAGTCGAGAAGAACTAATAGTTGGATGGAGACAAATCCACTACCAAACTAGAATATAAAGGTAAATATAATAAGTGCATTATCTAATGATCAGAAAGGCTCGAAGGGAAGACCGCCTCGAAAGATAACAAAGTAGCAAGTCCTGATCCATGCTCCCGCGAATAGTCATGATCGTCTACACCTGAAAAGGGACCAGTGTCACGCCCCAGTCCCAAAATATCGAGGGACTGGACGCGTGATAATGGCCAGCAGCACGTACCGACGGACAACCCAATTTAATGGATCCATCGGGGCATACTTAAGCTGTATTACAATAGTCAGGGTTTACTAATCTCATCCACAGAAAAAAGATAGCAATATCAGCAAAGAAATAAACAACATCCAGTTACAAGTAATCGGAGAACAACCCGATATAAAGTCTGTTACAATTGTTCTCAATAACAGGAAAAGAGTTTAAATGCTATTTAAACTGAGCATAGGGAAGCAGATGTTCAGGAGAAGTCCTCAGCGATCACCTCGTCCTCAGGTTCTGGTACTGCTCCGAGTAGTGCTCCTGTTTCGTACACCTCATGATAGATCTCGTCTGCTAAACCTGGGAACATAATCCGGATCCAGGTCCTCAGGGGACATAGCAAGGTACAAGAAAGCTCAAGCCAAAATAATGCAGTAAATAAAACAAATAGGGTAAATAAATAAACCAGCTAAGTGATAATGCAAGTGAGAGTTATTATTCATACTCAGGCTGAGACTACTACAGGATCAGTGTCAAAGAAACCATAGCAGTATTTTCTCGAAGGGCCAGAACTTGCGCCAAAGCTCTGTATCAGAGACTAAGACACCTCCAAATGACATTATTTATATTATAATCAGCCTTGATATGGTAATACTCTCCCCACCCAATGTAATCTCATGTCACAGTTCTCAATGTTCATGTTACGCAAGATTAAGCTAATGCAATAAGTCAGGATAAAATCTAAGCATGCAAAATGTATAAGTCATAAACCTGTATCCTATACAGAATCACCTTGAATATTCAGGAAGATTCTGTCTCATGATTCGTGTCAAGTGTCCTGGGTATAACGTACTTGATATGGCAAGTACTAGAATGTAAATGTCACGATATCCATCTCTAGTTGACATTGCACAACCCCGCGTACGGTGTTGGCACCCGACTATAATCGGACGCTAAGCAAGTCACATGGCCCTAGGGTTGAGCATGTACAACAGTCACAGAAAAATAAATCAGGAGAACAAATTGAATCATTATACTGCAATTTATGGCAAGGTACACTTGCCTGGATTTTCGGCTCCAATTGTAGCTCTGACTTCAACTGGGATTACAGGCAGTACTCCGGTTGCTGAAATAGACATCACCATCAGATCCAGAAAATATCAATCAGCTAGAAATGCCTGTCCTTGAGTCCAATTTGGACATAGGGGCAAAAATGACATTTCAGGGCAAAACGGGATCCAAATGTGGACCGCTTTGCACCAAAAAATGTGTCAGGATCAACGGCCTCCAAAACAGTCCAACTTAGTGTCAACAGGTCAGGAATGATGATACGAACCCAACGGAACTTTCAGAATTGGATTCCGATGAGCCAATCTCAAAATCGCCCGTCGAGTGGAGCCTGTGGGGCCCACGACACGCGATTTTGTCAACGTTCTCAGAATCGAACCAAACTTGGCTCACAGGACCGGCGTATTGCTACGAGTCTGAGGACGCAAGTTTTGTCTCGATCCGACGTGTGTACACTAAGTTACAGCGAGAACCAAAAAGGTCAAATATGGGGCGGTGTCCGCGGATACGCATTGATTCCGGTGTGCACGCACATCCGAATCAACTTCTGCGAAATCCCGCACGTCCGTATCAACGACGCGCACGTATCTGTGAAGACCGCACGCGACCAAGTCGTCCCGTTTGGCGGGGCGCACTCAGTTCCGGGGTGAAACATGGCGTTGGTTTTTCCTGTTTTTGGATCGCGGTTCACGATCACCACAGGACGCGATGCACCGAGCGGGTTGTACGGGCACCGAGGGGGTTTATGCAGGCTACGCGATGCAACTGACGGAATCAAAAATAGAGCTACGAGGAGGAAGATACGAGTACCTGAACAGGGCTCCAGAAAACAGAAATCTCCGTGTCTGACTCGTGTCCGACACGCCTAGGGTTAGGGTTTAGGGCTCCTGTGTCCGTGGCTTGGCGGCGCTGTGGCGGGGGAGGCCGGCCGGAGGAGGCGGCGTGCTGGGGCGGCGCGGGTGCCGGTTCGCCGGAGGTGACCAAGGGCGGAGTTCGAGCGGGTGGCCGGACTCGAGGGACTGAGGCGGAGCTGCAGAAAGAGGCTAGGTCAGGGGCGGAGGCTCGGGGGCTGCTGGGGACGGCTCGCCGGACAGAGCGGGCGGAGGGGACAGCCGGAGGAGGGCTCGGGGTCGGTTGCTGGTGAGGGAGGAAGGTGGAAGGAGGGGATCGGATTCGGGCGGCGGCGCTGCAGCGGGGTCTGGGCGGCGCTGGAGGAGAGGGGTTTATATAGGAGAGATGGGGAGAGGGAGCGGCGGCCGGCGAGGGGGAGGGAAGAGAACCGTCGGGGTCGGCGGCGGACGTTACGCAGCGGCGGAGGCCAAGCGGCGGCGACGACGGACGTTTCCGGCGGCGGGGAGGTCAGGGGTCGGGTCAGCTGTGCGTTTGGGAGAGGAGGAGCTAGCGGGTCGGGTTGGTGGCGGGTCGGGTCGGGTCTAGCGGATTCGGCCCGATCCACTAATCAGGATGCGGGTTCGGGTCGGGCTAATGGGTCGGGTCTGGGTTGGACCCGGATCCGACCCGCTAAGAATTGGTTTAATTAAACCGGTTCAGAATTTGGTTTATTTCTAATAAACCCGGTTTTATTTTGGTTTAATTTGGTTTATTTAAATCAATAGTTTTTAAGACTTTAAAAATTTATCCGGGGTCCAATAAATTTCCGAAAAATTACCCTATGTCTGGTTTTTAATTTTACACCATAAAATATTATTTTTATAATATTTTATTATTATTTATTATTATTTAAAAAATATTTAATAATTAAAACACCTGAATTTAATTTCAGAAAATTCTCAGAAAATTCCAGAAAATTGGGGAAAATTCTAAATTATAAATTTTTGAAAATTAGGGGGATTACAACTAGGTCCTCAGAGAGACGTAACAAGATACATAGAAGCATGCCAATTGAATACAGTAAAACATGCATAATAGACATAATATATACAAGTACGTTGTACTAGACAATCTATATGAAATGCATAATGAGGACAACTTTTTAACGTATGGGCAGGTGAAGGCTACTCTAATACACACGCTATCTCATAACTCATGAATACTCACACACACGTACATGTAATATCAATCGATATACCTCGAGGGTAGCGACCATCGTAACACCAGAAGCCGACATACCGCGAGGGTAGCGACCATCGTGACACCAGAAGCCGACATACCTCAAGGGTAGCGACCATCGTGACACAACTACCGTAGTGCGTCCAGTTACTACGGTTTACCAAAGTGGGTACCCCATACGCCTACTGACTGTCCTCCCTTCCCATGATACTATGTGTCAAGTGTGTGTCAACATATATAATATATAATTATGACAGAAAGTAAACACATATATAATGAATATATAAAAATATGATAAGCATGTAAAGTACTGTAAGTAATTTGGCAAGGTATACTTGCCTGCTATAAAAAGAATGAAGTCCCAACTCAAGGCGTCGTCTGATCTACCCGTCACATAAATTAAACAAGTTAGGTTATAAATGTGGGTGAATAGGTTCCTCCATCTATTTTAATTCTGAATAAAATAACCTAAAATAGTTTTTTAATCTTATTATAATCTGATTTTATTGTTAAACCCTAATTTTGGTCGAAAGAAAGTCAACTTTACGGATTTGTGATTCATGGCACGCGTTGACCAAAAAGTCAACCGACTCAAATCCTAGATTTGTGTGTGAAATCCTATAGATTTTAGCGCTACATGAATGTCAGAATCGACAGTTTCATAAAATTACAAGTCGATAAAGAGTTATGGCCACAAGGGCGCACATATGACAGTTTTCGATGATTTTCTATTTACATCTCAGTTGCACAAATTTTACAGTAGATTAACTTGCATATTAAATTCTAGAAAAATATTTTTTTGGAATTTCATCATGTCAGATTTTCAAAACTTCAGACGGCTCATAATTCCGAGTTCGGGATCTCCTGGAATCTCGAAAACACGAAAACACGTCTAATTTCAGACAACTGACACTTTCAGAATATTCTGGAAAAATAGGTTAAAAAAATATTAAAGTAATTTATATATTCAGAAAACTAACCTTGATACGGTTCTAACAAAAAAACTAGAGCGCATTTGGAGTCCGGAGCTAGGAGATATCGTCTTTCTAAGTCGTCATAACTATTATAAAATGAGGTTGAATTTATGACGAATTTCGACTATTTTTGGACGAAAAAGAGAGAAGTTTGGGAAAAAAAATGAAAGATGAGTTTATTTCATAAGTCTAATAGGTATTTATAATGGTGGAGACTACTTAATTGAATACGACTATGATTGGCTAATTTAGATATGATTAGAATGAGTTTAAATAAGGATATGATATGCATGAAGTTGCTTTCCTAGTAAGCTCGAGATTTGAATTAATTTAAAATAGAGTTTGAGTTTATCTCAATAATTTATAATCTTAAATAGAATTAAAGATAATACAAATAATTTATATATAATCTTATTAATATATATTAACACTAAATTAGCATCTATCTAATTAAGACTATATATATCTAAATAAATCCTAAGTAATTTCAAAAAATCCAAATAAATTCCTTAAAATTCTAAATAAATTTAAAAAATTTAAAAAATATAATTAAATATTTTAACCTAAAATAAATATTTGGTAGGAATAACATGCAAGTATGGTCTCATAGTAAATCATGAAAGTCATAAAAATTTACGTTTCCTATGTTTTAATTACCCAAAAATTCTAGAAAAATCTCCAAAAATCTAAAATACCCTAAAAATAATTCTAAATAAATATTTATATAAGTAAATTTATTAAGAAATTTATTTTCTAATTAACTAAGAGAATACTCTAAAGAAATTTAATATTTAAAATAATCTATAATAAATATAATAATATAAAATACACAAAAAATATCTATTTTTTTAGGGGGTTTACAATATGTACAATATGTGTCTGCTTTGTGAAGGATAATAGGCCTGTAGTGGAAAAGTTGGACCCTCGGACAGTGAAGTAAATCTTTGTTGGCTACTAAGGGACTCAGAAGGGATACTCTTGTTGGAGTCCTGTGAAGCGAAGGCTCTTTGTAAGCATGGACGTTACATTCAGAGAGATGGAACCATACTACCACAATAGCTCAAATGAAGGCTCCGCATTTGGTGACACACCTAACACATAAGGTGTTAGGAGTAAGGGGGAGATGGGCCCAAGCGTGATTATCGGGTCAGTTCCATGCCCAATGATGGTAGTTGGTCCAAGGGAATAAGGGAAAGATAGCGAGGGGAAAAAAGTGATGAGGAAGGTCACAATGAGGAGGAAGAAAGTGATGATGCAGTACATGGGGAGGAACGGACTACAGAAAAATCTACGGAGCTCCAAATCTACATAAATAGAAAGCAGCAGTCCACTACTGTGCCTATTATCCCTATTGTGCCATGTCCACCGCCTAACACTACCCCAACTCCTGAAGATGCACCTCCCGCACCGGATCTCTCTGATTCGGATGGTATGATCTCTGCTCCTTATCCTTCTCATATTCCCTTAAGGAGTTCTTCTCATAGTAATGCGAAAAGATTCTCTAATCGTTATGGTTATGAACATGACATCGCCCATTTTTTATCCTACTCTAATCTATCTCCTACTTATAGAGCGTTCATTGTATCGTTAGATGTCACGCACTGATTCCGAAGAACTGAAGGTAGCCACGGATGTGATGCCATACAAGCCTAGATTATACTTGTACAAGGTAAGAAGATAGACAAGGCATGTTATATCTCAGAAACAACGATATCGCAGCAAAATTAAGCAGACAAAATAAAGTCACAATGAACATAATAAAAATCTTCTCTTTATTGATAATGATAATTGAGTACATGGCTTACAACAAAGCTCTCAAATACAACAGATACTTGGCCAATTGGCTTACATTGATATTTGTCACCTTGACTTACAATCTCATTGATACAACTGAATTATATTGTTCCATACATTATGTCCTTTATAACAGAAGACGCCTCTAATGGAAGAAGAGCTTCTGCGTGCCCCAACAATGCTTTGATGCCTCAAAACCGTTCCAGCTACTCCCCAATGTTGATCACCTGGGGATGCCTACAACGTGGGTCAGTACATAACGCGTACTGGTGAGCATAAACTAGCCCACTCGCCTAAACCGACACTAAGTATTCATGTGAAAAGCATGCATACTAACTTAGTGATCTTTCTATTAGGAACTAGGTTCATTTCAATTATCAGAGTATTCAGCAGCATAATGAAACGTACTTTGGAAACATAGTATACATTGAATATATGTGAAATATGCACATATCGCTTAACGAAGATTCTTACCAATAGCCCACTCATCGTATCCCTGCAAAACAAGGATTAGCTACAACATAATTAATATGAATCATTCTTACAAGATAATGTTAAGCTTGAATAAATATTCTTGTTAGTATGCAGCCTAACTACATGAGGGTCATTGGTGATATGCTTTCGTACCACGAGGGACATGCCATATAGGACTTCAAAAGGCGTACGAAGCACCATTCATGAGGTTGCGATCCCCAATGAATGTCTCTTTTATACCCGGTGCTACCAAAGCACTATGTTTCCTCCTAGGACGAATGATCCCGGTGCCCGGGTGCATTTCGTTCGAGAAAACTTACCAAACCTGTGCACAAGTTGTCCCTGACCATGCAACGACTATGCAAATATAATCGAAGCATAAATTGTATGGTAAAGAAATGTAAGTAAAGCCTCGCATTATTGATCCTTCTTGTTTTGCTCATTCTCATATCGGTTGGTGACCCGTAGGTCCCAACTTACAGACCTTCTCGTGGCCCGGTGGTACCAAACCACAATTATACTCGCATATGAAGCGTTTCCATCATAGTTACTGTGCACTGATGCACTTATACATGTACAGATGTTCAATGTTCCATTCTCAGTATTACCAGCATGTGAAATAGATTGCATAATATTACTTCTTTTTCATGGCAAACTTACTTTATAACATTCTTGTTTCAATAGTACTAGCAGTTCATTATTCATGTATTTCATTAATTACAGCAGCATTGTACATAAGGCATCATTATCATTATGTGGATTAGAGCAGCATATAGTTATGACATACAACAAAGCAACTCTAGCATTCATTTTATTAGGGCATGAAGGAGTAGAGGAGAAGGGACAGATCCACTCACTTATATAAATATTGTTTCCATGCCACGTCGCATAAGATATCCCATCTGGCCAAGTTAAGCAATACATCATCATCACACCAAGCATCTCAATTTCCTGCACCACTTGTATTCCATCGGTTCTATCCATCTATAATTTCAGCGTAATACTTTTTCGCGGAACGGGACATTACATAATATACCACTTAGAAAAGTTTTGTCATCGAAACTTAAAGAAATAACTCAATTCACCATATCACTTAAGTCATCCCATAAAAATGTTTTATGCCAGCTCTAGCTCAATACCCCATTTCCATCTCTTGTCAATATTGCTCATTCATGAATCTCGTATACTTATGCATTCCAACAATCTCTTTTCTTCCCAAATGATTTGTTCACGTTCTTCCATTCATCAATACTCTCTTGCAGCTCCATTTGAATTTCGTTCACCACTTGCTTGGATCGTACATACATTTCAGGCGTCCCCAAAATATAATGCACTCAACAAATGCTAATAGTTAGAGAAACCAAACGGCTACAGAGGTAATTACATTCCTCATTACTGATCATTTAATGCTTTCGGCCAAGTTGTTCTTTAACATCGATTTCTGATAACTCTAATTTCTTGCGACACTTATTCGATCAATCTTGTCAATATTTTGCCATCACATTACAATCAAATTTTGGTCTAAGTACTTTTCAATATTCACCATCATCCTCTCGGTCCGACATATGTACAAATTTTTTATCTCGATCACAATGTTCCTTCATATAACCATTTGCCACAATCGCTATCTTCTAATTCTGCCAAAATATAAAAATTCTTAGGGACTGCCGAGGTTAGGCCATTAACCCAAGCACGATACTTTAATCATTTTGAACAAACCGACCATAACGAATTTTTTATTAATTCTGAATTACAATAGTCCTTCTTTCAATGTCAATTTCATCTTTCCCACATCTTAGGAATTATTTTACATGTCGTCACATTATTTTGATCTATCCAACTTTGATTTATTACTTTAAGAATATCACCCATAGTCTCTTTATTATGACCCAAGTGTATTTATAATCGTTCTGACCGTTTTCTCAATATTGTAATTCAGAGGGGGTGTGCAGCAGCAACGACAAGTAGCAGCTAGAAGCGGTAGCGGCATCAACTAGCAGTGGGGAGGGTGTGTGCGGCTAGCCGGGAAGCGGCAGGGAGGGGTGCGCGGGGGAGCGGGAGCACGCGGTGGGGAGGGGCAGTGTGGCGGGGAGCGCGACGGGGAGGGGCAACGTGGGGGAGCGAGGGTGCGCGGTGGGGAGGGGTGCAATGGGATGAGAGAGGGGGGGGGAGGAAAAAAGGGTTATTTTGGTCATAAATAGAGGGTCAAAGTAGTTGATCGTTACTTATTGACGATTTTTGTCAAAAGTTGAGGGTGGTGTCATGCATTATGATAATTAGATAAGGTGTCCATTGAATTGTGGTGATAAAAGGGGGTGCAACTCAAATTTGGTAAATTCTAAAGGTACTCCAATGGTTACTTAGGACAGCCCATTACTTCAGGACAGTCCAAATTTTTATAACTTTTACTTAGGATATCCCAAAATTTACTCAGGACAACCCAACCCAACCCTCCCAAACCTTTCCAAAATCCTTCATTCTAAATTTTTTACTCTCTCTCTTCAAATTCCCAAACCCCCAAACCCTAACCCTAACCCTAACCCTAACCCCAACCGCAGGAGGAGGAGGAGGCGGCGAAAGACAGAGGAGGAGGCAGAGGCCCACACGCGAGGGTTGTTGCTGTTGTTGTTGTTGTTGTTGCTGCCGTCGCCGGCTCGCCCCCGCACGCTTGCGCCTCGCGCAACCCCCGCACGCGCCCGCCCCGCGCGCGTCCATCCCGCGCGTGTCCGCCCCACGCACCCCGCGAGCGTCCGCCCCGCACCGCCCCCGCTCGCCCCCGCACCCCGCCCTTGATGCTGCTGATGTTGCTTCTTCTTCTTCTTCTTGTTAGGACTGTAAACAAAATTGACAGTCCTTCCAATAGGAAGGACTGTCAATTTTTTTACAGTCATAATTATTTATGACTGTCATAAAGTTTACAGTCAACATTGTGACAGTTATAATAATTAGAACTGTAACAATGTTGACAGAATTGGATGGACTGTCAATTTTTTTTTTTACAGTCTTAATTATTTAGGACTGTAACAAGGAAAGATTGTTAACATTGTGACAGTCCTGGAAAAAAAAAAGTTGAGTTAAAAAATAGAAGTCATTGACTTTTATATAAAAATTTGTATTGTCCTCAAGTAAAAAGATTAGATGACAAATTTGTAAATAAACTGAAAAAAAATTGTACGGTCCTAAACAATTTATCGAATTTGCTCTAAAATTTTATCTAATAAAAAAACCTCTTGATTAAACCCTAAATCATCCGTAATCCTTTTCCCGCTGTACTTTCGGCTCTTATTCCTCCTTACAATCGGCTAACCCTAATTATTCTCCATTCCAGGAACCTACCTTACTAAATCTAGGGTTAGGGTTTTTCCTTCTCCTCATTTCTCTCTCCATTAGCGCTCTTCTTATCGAGAGAGAGATGCCTCGACCGGAGCTTCAAGCGCCGCCAGAGTTCTTCTACAACGAAACGGAGGCCCGAAAGTACACCACCTCCTCTCGCATCGTCGAAATCCAGGTACTTCCTCCTTACTTCCTCACAAACAACCCAAATTGTTGATTGCTTGTTTGCTTGCTTACTTGTTGTAGGCGAGGATTTCCGAGAGAGCATTGGAGCTTCTCAATTTGCCTGAAGATGGAGTCCCTCGCCTACTTCTCGACATAGGTAAACCGAAATGATTTTATAACTTGAATAAATCTCCAAAATCTCCAGAATATTTTTTCTTTTGCTGTATGAAGTAACTTTTTTATCTTATTATATTTATTAGGTTGCGGATAACAACAAGTATATACCACGGGATGATGATTTTTTTATTGGAATGTAGGATGTGGATCAGGGCTTAGTGGAGAGACCCTATCTGAGTATGGGCACCATTGGATTGGCTATGATATATCACAGTCCATGCTCGGTGAGGAAATCACATAGTTAAACTGGATTGTACTGTGTTCTTTCTTTCTTAGTTATTATATATGCTTATTGTTTTATGAATTATTTCAGATGTTGCATTGGAGCGGGACGTGGAGGGTGATGTTATGCTTGGTGATATGGGTCAGGTGTGAATCTCAATCTTACTAATACGTTTCTGTTATTATTCTCATAATCCTACCTTGGATAGTTTCCTGATTTTATTCATCTGAAACATTTTTTGGTCTATATTATCATCATCATCATCATCATCATCTTCCAAGCCTTCTCCCATCATAATGGGGTCGGTTGTGGAGCATAAGAAAGCTCCATATAAGATTTGACACAGTTTTTTGACCGACAGTCGACTTCAGAGCATGAGAGGGCCATGTCATAAAACCTAGGTGACCATTTGGCAAGATAGGTAGACCTATCTTTTGGATTGTAGTTTAAGTTCATGCAACCAAGGAGCTCCCTCCAACATCCCCTGATGTGGACTCTTAAGAAAGTATGAAACAACCTGTGAACATACCCGGCACTATCCTGATGTGCTGCTGTGCCAAGTAAATTCGTAGAGTTCCATTAGGTGTTACAGTTTTAAATATCGACTTTGATATATATATATATATATATATATATATATATATATATATATATACTAGTAAATGCACGTGCGTTGCACGTAAAACAATTTTTTTTATGTTATTGTAAAATAGTTGAAATATTTTAATTATAATTTATTATGGATATATCTCTACTTTTTATAAAAAAAAAGTCTTGAAAATGTTAGCCGTTTAAGATATACGTATATCCTCACGTAATTAAAAATTAGAAAAATAAATAAATTTTAACTAATTGTTTAACTACATAATATCATATAAATATAACCAAACACCTCTTCTAGCTCATGTGGTTAAGGTGAGAGGCATTCTCTTTGGTTTGTTAAGTTTGATTCTCCATGATGTTATTTATAACAAATATAATTTTTTTCAATACATAATATTATTTTTTAAATAAATGGTGGAGGATTTACAAACGGCTTAGACGGCTCACTTTTGAGCCGTTTTGAAGCCTCATTATAAGAGTAGAGATTATTAGTAAATTCACGTGTTAAATAATTTTTTTCTGATATTGTTAAAAAATAGTTTAAGTATTTGGATATATTTGAATTATGTTTGCTATATATACTAGTAAAACGCACGTATTTTTTTTAATATTGTTTATTTTTGATTAAATATTTGTAAATTAAGATTTGTTATATATATATATATATATATATATATATATATATATATATATTGGAAAATTAGATTTATTGATATTATTGAAAAATTTAATAAAAAAATTAAATTATATTAAAATAGTTTAAATTTGATTTTAAAATATTTAAATTAAAATTTGTTATAGTGTTTGTAAAACTGTGGATATATGTTTAGATATAAAAAATTAGTTTAAATATAGTTTGAATATTTAATATATTTTTATTTGGATTTGTTATATATATCTTTATATACATTTGAATATATGTTTAGGTAATCATAAAGATTTTAAGATGTTTCTACGTAAAGAAAACACGTACACGGGTAGTTAGATTTTTTTTAAATTATTAATTGGTTGAGTATTTACTTACGGCTTAGACGGCTCACTTTTGAGCCGTTTTGAAGCCTCATTGTGTGTGTGTGTATATATATATATATATATATATATATATATATATATATATATAATCCATGTTTTTGGTTTTAATACATTCTCTCAGCTGCTATCTTTTAATCCTTAACTGAACTGGTAATCAATTACATAATTTACATTGCAGGGCTTAGGCTTGCGACCTGGAGTTATTGATGGTGCTATCAGTATCTCAGCAGTTCAGGTTGAACAACTCTTATGCAAAATCTCGATTAGTTTTATAACAAGCATTCTCCATAGCATTTAGGGAACCTCTTCAGTTTATTGACGTGTTTGTGATTCTTGTTATGATGTCCAAAAGTACCATATTGTGTAGCATTCTTGCTTGTAGGTGCCACTGTTATGCAGTGTGTCGAATGTTCTGTTTGCTAACTTAATTTCCATTTTATTGCTCTAATCTTGCTTTGCATGTTTGAGCCTTTTTATTTGTCCTATGACTATTGAGAATTATGCACACTCATACCTTATTGGTGGGGTTGCCATTCCTTCACTCTTCGGCAATGTGTCATAGAAACAAAGATGAATGCAATTTTCTAAAGCAAATTGTACTATCTTACCTCTTTGTTAGACTCTTTATAGTCTAGGGGAACTTGGTGTTGGGAACGAAACACGGAAACCGTTCCCAAACCATAAAGTACCTGTGAGAGAACCGAGCAAAATGCACAAACCAAAAAACACCAAACTCAAATCGCAGACAGAGAGATTTTTACGTAGAAAATCCAGATGAGAAAAACCACGGGACGATTGGAGTCAAACCCTGAAGAACCTCCATTAATGGAATAAAGAGATTACACCCTCTACAAGCTTCTCACCGATCCAACACGGATTACCGCAACTCTTTGGAACAAAAAATAGATTATAACCACTAAAAAAATGGACAATGAGAAATATCCCAAATTGATTTTCTTCTCCGAAATGACCTCCAATCCTTCTTTCTCCTCTCCAAAATTGCAATGGCACTCTTGCCACATTTTTTTTCTTTTTTTATATTGTTGTATATTGCATGAGCCTTCAAAAATATTTATGGAAATCCAATTACTTTCAATCATATATTTAATGAAAATCAAATCATAAATAGCTTGTCATAAATTGGAAATCCATTATATCGAAAGTTAATATATGAAAGATCAAATCATAAATATAATTAAAGTCAAAGATGGAAATCCAATATAATATTTGCTTACCATAAATGTTCCAATACACGACGCTCGATGCACTTTCCGAGCTTTTTTGACACACGGATGGCGCCCGTCGCACTCCGGGGTATTCTCCACATAGGTTGGGAATCCCACCCACTCCAACAAATCTTCCCCTTGACAACTATGTGGATGGGGTCGTCATCCCGACGATACGCCTGTAGTACTCAAATATTTCCCTCGGAAGAATCTTTGTAAACATGTCTGCTCCGTTGTCATCTGGATGAACCTTCTCAAGCGCCGCTTCCTTCTTTTTCACAATATCCCGTATCCAATGATACCGGGTCTCAATGTGCTTGGACCGACTATGAAATGTCTGGTTCTTCACAAGGTGAATAACACTCTATCACAAGGTGAATAGCACTTCGCAAAGCAAATGATACTGCTTTTGCTTTAGCCCAATTTTCTGTAACAACTTCTTCATCTACAACAACTCCTTGCAAGCCTCTGTCGTCGCAATGTACTCTACCTCTGTCGTCGACAAGGCAACACACTTATGCAACCGCGACTACCACAATATTGTTCCACCAGCAAACATCATCACATAGCTCAAAGTCGATCGTCTCGTGTCTACATCTCCAGCCATATCAACCTCGGTATACCCAACCAGCTTCGGCTCGTCACCACTAAAAGAAAGTCTCCAATCCGCAGTGCCTAGAAGATATCGTAGAATCTACTTGACCGCACTTCAATGTATCCTTCCAGGATTGGAAGTATACCTGCTAACTGTGCCAACTGCGTGAGCGATGTCTGGTCCATAAGACTCCCCACAGTTGAGGCATATGGAACCTGCTCCATATCTTCCTTCTTGTTCTCGGTAGATGGACACTGCTGCTCAGTGAACTTAAAGTGAGCCGCAAGGGGGTTACTTGTCACGTCCCGATTTTGCTAAATCGATAATCGTCCCCCGGACGTGATGTCGTGCACGCGTAGGGCGCGCGTGCACAAGGCCTAGGCATAATGATATACTTTAGAACATATGCAACAGAGTACGCAAATATGATACCACACATTTAAGGCATAGAATTCGTTTTCTTTTCATTGATAATGAACATCTGTTTACAGACTCCTGACCTAAAGTAGTAAAGATGTCGCACGGGTTTACAACTTGGACGCAAAATGAGATAGCCGATCCATAAATTACATCCTTTACTAGTATTTCAAAAGCACAAAACACCTTGGGTGCGAGTCAACACCATCGCCTAGTGGCTTCCAAAAGTGAGAGTGAACTCCTTTCTTGCTTATGTACCGGAGCTCCCAAAAGTCACGACACGAATGCGCCTTTGATTAAGTAAGGGTTGGAGAAAGCTTCAGCTCCTCGCCGCGTCGCTTTGGCTCGGGGAACCTGCTGCAACGAGGGTCAGTACTTCAAAGAGTACCGGTGAGGGCGAGCTAACCCAACTTACCAAAATCTATAACGAATTCATATGAGCATGCAACATTTCTATTATGTGATCTTTCTATCTTGCCTTAGTTCAATTCTTGTATTTGATAGAATAAAATGACATAACCAAATGTGTCACCGCGGGGTGACTTTACCTGTACCGTTTGAACCACCTGTACAAAACTTACCATGACCTTCCCTGCCACGAAGACATAGTTAGTCTGCACAGTTTAAATATACATGACAATCACTTGGTCGGACTAGGGATGGGTCGGCTGCCATTCCGCCTCGGGTAGCTAGCCCTTGGCGGACGCACGGACCCATCCAATGCTAGGACTACACTAGCAAATTGTTCTACCCTGGTCGAAGCGGTCCCAGTGCCCCGACGACCGTTCGTAGAATGACATCCCTTGTATACAAGTTGTCCAAGACCATGCCTCCTCAACCAACTAAGTTGTCAACTGAAACACATATTCAAGCAATATAAGTAAATGAACTTCATGCATTTCCCATAGTCTAAGCTATTTGCACAATGAACACATTTCTCCCTTTGCACCATACATGAACAGTTATAGATAAATGAGTTCTAAGTACAACTGACAAAAGATGGCTATATGTATAACGGACATGCACGCATCAAGGTTTTCGCATAGAATTCAGAGTGACAAGCATTATTAGTGTTTCAAGTCTACTTCTTCTTTATTCTGACTCAATTTTTATTATTTTGGTATCATTTGATCGGAATGCACAAATGAGTCAATCTATTTAGAACGAAGACTTGGAAGAAGGGAGCTAATCGAAATAAAGCCACTCACAAGTTGGTTGGAAGGAAGGGAAAGAGGTGCTTTAGGACTCCGCTCGCGCGTCGCCTACTGCTCGTTCACCTGTATTGCCACGAACATCTGATCAATACCTCATCCACTCTTTCCAAACTCGGAATTGAAGTGCAGTTCAACGAACGCAAGTAATGAAATCCATCAAAATCGTTCAAGAAAACGCAAACAAATCCGAAAACCAACTCAAGGCACGAAAGCAACAAAAGCGACATCGAAAACCAGGCAAGAAAACTTGCAACGGAGAGGTCCCTCTTGACTCTGCCGCTAAGCCCATCCTCGGGACACGGTCCACTGAATATGAGAATCGATTCCAAAGAAGCAAATCCATAACGAGGATGAGTTCTTGATTCAATCTATCCCGATCGAACGATACAAAGTATTTCTTAGCTGCGCTCCCCGAATAGGGGGAACGGGGCACTACATTACTCATTTTCTTCGACCCGTCCATCTCGAAACGCTGAAGTACCTAGTGAATGTGCTTCTTTTGGGACAAGTGTAGCAGCTTGGACTCTCTCTCTCTCGGCTGATCTCCATCCCAAGAATAGTCTTCGCTGTGCCCAAATCCTTCATAGAGAAGGCCGCGCCCAGTTGGTGTTTCAACTCCGCTATCCTAGTAGCATTTCGACCCACCAGTAGCATATCATCAACATAGAGCAGTAAAATGATGAAATCATCTTCGGCAAAGTACCTCACAAATACATAGCGGTCCGACGTCGTCCATGCGTAACCATGCTCCCCCATAAACGACTCGAACTTCCTGTACCAGTGCCTCGGAGCCTGCTTCAGACCATACAAGCTCTTCCTCAACTGGCAGACCAAGTGTGACTTGCCCTTCTCACAGAATCCCTCTGGCTGCTCCATGTACAACTCCTCCTCAAGATCACCGTGGAGGAATGCCGTCTTCACGTCCATTTGCTCGGCCTCCAAGTCGAAACTGGCTGCCAATGCTAGCACCACCTGAATAGACGACTGCTTGACGACGGGCGAAAAGATTTCATTATAATCTACGCCTTTTTGCTGACCGTAGCCTTTAACTACCAGCCTCGCTTTGTATCGAGGGCGAGTAGCATCATCTGTCTGCTTCACTCTAAACACCCATCGATTCTTCAGAGTCTTCTTGTCCTTTGGCAACCACACCAGATTATAAGTAGAGTTGGCCTCCAAGGAACTATCTCCTCCTGCATGGCCTCCATCCACTCCTGCTTGTGTTCGTCTTCCATAGCCTCTGCAAAATTTTCGGGTTCTCCACCGTCATCAGTAGCACATACTCATCAAGTAAGTATCTTGTAGATGGTCGACGTTCTTTATCGCTCCTCAATGAATCCACTGGTGCTGCCTGTATACCAACAGCCTCCTCCTCAGGAAATGCCTCCTTGGAATGCTCATCCTCCTCAATATCACCCTGACCACCATCAGCAGGCTGATGATCAAGGTTGGGAGCAACTTCATATACTGGCTCCCTCATAACTTGATCCTCTGCGATGTCCTCTGGAAACTGCTCGAAGCGAAATGACTCTAACCCAGGCAATTCCTCGGCCTCAGAAGGCATCTCGGAATCCTGAGTGTTGGTCATGGTGTGATCCTCGACGAATACCACGTCTCTGCTTCTGTAGACCTTTCTTCCCACTGGATCGTAGAGTCTATAGCCAAACTCATCCCGACCGTAACCGACAAAGACGCACCGCCTCGTCTTCGGCTCAAGTTTGGATCTCTCGTCCTTCGGTACATGCACGAAGGCCTTGCAACTAAACACTCGCAGGTGATTGTATGAGAGCTCTTTGCCGTACCACACTTTGTCAGGCACATCACCCTGCAAAGGAGTACTAGAAGATAAATTAATAATATAAGCAGCTGTGTAAAGAGCCTCACCTAATAGCTGTTCGACAAGTTTGCTTCTGACAGCAAACACCGTACCCTCTCCATCAACGTCCTGTTTATCCACTCCGCTACACCATTGAGTTGAGGTGTCTTTGGCGGAGTCTTCTGGTGTCGTATTCCTTGCTCTCTGCAGTATGCATCAAATGGACCGATATATTCGCCGCCATTATCCGACCGAACACAGCAGCTTCTTGCCCGTTTCGCCTTCAACGGAGACCTGCAACTCCTTGAAAGTGGACAGCACATGGTCCTTGGTCTTTAAGGCATAGATCCAATCATTCCTGGAACAATCATCAATAAAAGTTACATAGAGACACCACCAATGGATTTTACCTTCATAGGACCGCAGACATTCGAGTGAATCAACTCGAGCAATGCCGGCTTCCTTGAACTTGGGTGACTTTGAAAAGACACCCCATTTTGCTTCCCCGCCAAACAGTGCGTGCACCTTTCCAGCTTTGTAGACTTGAGTCCTGGAATCACCTTCCTGTTCACCAAGTTGCTCATCCCCTTCTCGCTAATGTGGCTGAGCCGCCTATGCCACAACTCGGTAGACATATCAGTAGCTGCGTTCACCTCATGTACCCCCTGGGCGCTCCCTAAAATATAATAGAGTACAGACCTCTTGCTTCCTCTGGCTGTCACGACCCGCACCCGGATATTTGGGCACGAGTACGTGGGTACGTTCAGCCTACGCCGCACCATCGGCGGTAGAACATTGTCTGGGTCAACTCTACTATCTAAATATCTCAAACAATATATACATGGTACCTGTCAATCATCTCCACTCCAAACGGAGAAAAAATATGGTATCTGATAAATGTAAACTATACTCAATCACAATATCAAGCTAAGGAGGATGAAAGTACGATATGGAATAAAAGAGAAATATGAGTCACAAAATATCCTCAAGACCAATACTATAAGTCTATGCTCAACAACTCTCCAAAACAATATATATATATATATACATGCTATGAGTCCAAAATAAGATTAGTACAAGTCCACAACTATATAACTAGGCCTCCTCGGTCACTGGTACTATGTCCTCCTGCTCTAGGGGAGTGTCGTCTAGTGGCTCACCATCCTACGGGCCGTAACAAGTGGGACAACTCCTCAAGCCAATCATCTGAAAAATATATCCAATCAGGAATTGAGCGAAGTACAAAACTCTGAAAGCAACTCCAAATACATGGTAAAGTATATATGACGAGTAATAGAAAAGGATACAAGATGCACAAGTATTAAGAAATGGAAATACAGGTGAGAACATGCAAATATTCACAATAAAGAATTGGAAAGTAAATACTGGAAATGTGGAAATAAGCTACAAGTAGAGGAACAAGAATACTAGCTATGTGGTTTAGAGCGCAAGTTCGTTATGTGATCGGCTTAGGTTGCACATGAGGTAAATAGGTAACTCGATTATACGTGAGGTGTATAATCGACATACACATAAGATAAATAGGGCTTGATCACATAACCAACTTCTATTCCCCCTCCCCAACCAATACTCATGGATCCAATCACGACACGTTACGCACATGAATACGATATAGTCACACTAGCACACAAAATAGTGGATGCACATGAAGCACATGAAAATCAATACCCGATTCACATGATGAAATACATGCGAATGAGTACCCGTTGAACACGATAAGGAATAATATCTCCTGACGGGATCCATATAGTACCAGTCCGTGTAACCAAGTGTCA
Source organism: Iris macrosiphon (assembly GCA_036927795.1). Classification (NCBI taxonomy): domain Eukaryota; kingdom Viridiplantae; phylum Streptophyta; class Magnoliopsida; order Asparagales; family Iridaceae; genus Iris; species Iris macrosiphon. Next base: position 193,206,561 of record JAYESA010000003.1, on the reverse strand, counting down.
GTATCAAGTACGCAGTTCTAGAACAAGTGATATATATACTATCATGAAATGAAAACTAACAGAGAGATGTACTCGTCTGTGGTCCAGAACAAATGATGCGAAACGATATCTGAACTGGTGTCACACAGACCTATATATAGAATATTGTATCAATACAAGGTTTTGGAATGAAAATAAGTTAAACTAGTTCAATTCTAGGTCATAAAGCCATTTCTAAGACAAAACAGTCAAAATAGGTCAACTCTAGGTCAAACTAGTCAAACTAGCTATTTCTAAGTTGTATGGATCCATCTCTAGGATATTGGGTCCATACACTATGTAACTAGGCTATACTAGCTATGTTAGGATACTAGAGTATCGACACTAAATCGTATGATAAGATACGTAAATTATTAGATATGAAAATACAATAATACATATACAAGATAAAAATATATAGTACTCCTAGCTAAACTAATGCTAAGTGGATACCTTGACTTTGAACCAAAAGTGGTATCACACTACCTACACGCCCATCTTGATATACAAATTCAATACCTTGCGTATAAACCAATACCTTGACATTACCTTGGTATCACAAGGTAATCCAATATCTAACATTAACTAACTAACCATACATACCTCACTATACACTAACATGCATTTATACTCATAACTTATAACAATACTATACCAAACTAACATACTAACATACCCAATTGATATTCAATATCCATACCCTATGATACCTCAACTCTCATTACCTTGGTGTAACTCAAGGTAAACTAGAAATAATATTAGCCAATGCTAATGCTCACTAGTGCTTATATATATATATATATATATATATATATATATATATATTTACTAACATATATACATAACTAACTAACAATATTAACTAACTTAGCTTATCTACAACTTAATCTCTAAGCACTTGTGCTACACACTAATTCTACTGCTGCTTATTGCTTCTGCTTATCGCTGCTGCTGCTGCAGCTTACTGCTTCTGTAGCTTGCTGCTTATCCGGCCTGCTTATTGGCCCTCCTAGCTCACATGCACACATCTACACACACACACACACACACACACACATATATATATATATATATGTTAACATATACCCACACTATTGATGCACATGAACTCTCCAAGGACCACCAACACATCACAATGAAATTAAAAACATACATATAACTATATATAACTATATATATTTATATCATATAACAATTAGAATACTCTAATAGCTATAACCAAGGTAAATTGAATTGTAATGCAAAGAATCAAACACGTGGTGTGCACCGCACCCGTATTACACTTGATCTATGATACGCTTGCTATACGGTTCCACCACACCACCAAACGTACCCCGAAGGACACTAGCAAGTCTAAAATCATAATTAGAAGCAACACGAAGTGTTAGCTATTCATCTACGTGCCCATGTCAAAATGTGACATACTCAAACCCCCGTGTCGGAAGAAAATTTCCAAATTAACCCGTATCGCCAAATTGTCGGAATACGTCCTACACGTATCCAATTATTGACACGACACTAGTCACGCACAATCAAACACATATCAATTTGGTCTAATTGACCTATTGACAAACACAAGATGTGCCAATATCGAAATTTCCCCAAAATTGACACAAAATACTACATAACTTTCTCTATAGGCCTCCTATGAATCTAATTCCACTTCCTATGGGTAGCCTTAGTACATGGGAGGGTTCCTAATGATTAAATTACAGATTTAGAGTCTAATTAGAGAGAAAACTGAATTGTACCTATTGGGAGATGGATTTCCATTGCAATTCTCCAAATGAGTGTCAAGAGCCTTCAACTTGTAGATCCTTGCTTCCTCCTTGTAGATCATTGCTTCCTCCTTGTTCTAATAGCCTCCAATGATGAGTAGAGAAGGAATTGGGAAGGAATTTGGGTAGAAATTGGTGTAGGGATGAAGGAATTTGGAAGAAGAAAATTCTAGATCTAGATTTGGAATAAAAAATGAAGAGAGAGTTTCTCTCCTCCCTCTATGGTGGCCCGCCTCTACCCCTCCTCTAAGCTACTATAAAATGTCCACAATACCCCTTGGGGCTTGTCATGAAGGAATTAATTAAGGAAGGAAGGTTCTAATCCAATTGGTTTAACTAATTAATTCATTCTTCTAATGAATGAGCTTACTATTGGACTCAAATCTAATTAGAATGAAATGTGGTCCATGGATCTAATTTAAACTAGTTACGTCTACTAACACAAGTCCAAAATCAAATACTAACATCTAACAATAAATAAATAATACAATAAATAATATTTACAACATGCACAATATTTAATATTATATTTCTAAAATAAATATCCATGCCAAATTACCAAACTACCCCTAGCTGGAAAAGTGAGGGTGACACTGGCAATCACCATCGAACCTCTGGAAAAGCTTCCACTGACTCTTCCCGAAGAGATTGAAAAAATTCTCGTCATCCAACCTTCCAATCGACACCAGATTGAAACGAATATCAGGGACATGACGAACATCTTTGATCTGCACCCGTCTTTGTCCTCAAATGCACATCTCCAATGGCAACTGCCTTCGACACATCTTCATTGTCCATCTTTAACACTCCACAGTCGTCTGTTGTGTAAGTAGTAAATAGTGCCATGCTGTGAGATACGTGCGCTGAAGCACCTGAGTCCACCAGCCAAGAGTTGTCATCGCACGCAAGGTTCATAACTACCTCATCACCTACAATGATCAGATCGCCTCCATGTGCCGAGGCCGCCGCTGTACTGTTCTCTTCCTGCTTTCCCTTGTCGTCCTTCTTCTCTCTTCCAAGCGAAATAGTTTCGCTTGATGTGGCCTTTCTTGCGACAATGGTAACACTTCGAGTTCTCGTACCAACCCTTGGATCTTCTCTTGCTTTTGTCTCTGCCACCGCCTGGACCCCTGCAAAACCCTTTCGCGGCTCTCTGAAACAAGCGCCTCTGAGTGGGATGTGGATGAAGTCCCCTGAGAACGTCTTCGCATCTCTTCATTCAGTACTCCGCTATTGGCAAACTTCAGACTGACCACGCCTTCCGTAGCAGAAGCGATTATAGGCACTCGTACGGTCTCCCACGAGTCTGGCAATGTACACAGCAGCCATAGTCCCTGAACCTCGTCGTCGAACTTGACTCCCATCGAGGATAGCTGGTCAACCACGTCCTTGAACTCACTCAAATGATCCGTAATGGACGCCCCATCTTTGTACCGCAGACCCATCATCATCCGGATCAGGAACAATTTATTCATCCCGGTCTTCTTCGCATACAAAGATTCCAGCTTATCCTACAGTGTCATCGCGTGCTCAATACTGGCAACGTGGTTGTACACGTTCTCGTTAACGAACTGTCTGATCTACCCACACACCTGTATATGCTCGAACTTTTAGTCCTCTTCGAATTTGTCAGTGGGCCTCTCGGAAGCCAGTAGACCTCTCGGAAGCAAATACTGACAGATGCAGTTTCTTGACAAATAACAGATCCTTCATCTTGCTCCTCCAGTAATGATAGTTTGTACCGTTCAGATTTACTATGCGCATTGCGTCCATCTCTCCTCCCTGGTTTGCCTGTCAACTCCTGACACCCTTCTGAAATTCCAGAACCTGGCTCTGATACCACTGTTGGGAACGAAACGTGAAAACCGTTCCCCAGACCAGAGAGTACCTGCGAGTGAACCGAGCAAAACGCACAAACCAAAAAACACCAAGCACAAATCGCAGACACAGAAATTTTTACATGAAAAATTCAGATGAGAAAAACCACGGGACGATCGGAGTTTAACCCTGAAGAACCTCCACTAATGGAATAAAGAGATTGCACCCTCTACAAGCTCCTCAACGATCCAACACGGATCACCACAACTCTTTGGAACAAAAAATAGATTACAACCACGAAGAAAAAAGACAATGAGAAATACTCCAAATTGATTTTCTTCTTCGAAACGGCCTCCAATCATTTTTCTCCTCTCCAAAGTTGCAATGGCACTCTTGTCACATTTTTTCCTTTTTTTTTTATATTGTTGTATATTGCATGAGCCTTTATATAAACCCTTGCATGAATTAGAATTTCCATATGGAAATCTATATATAGAAGCAAAAAATATTTATGGAAATCCAATTACATTCAATCATATATTTAATGGAAATCAAATCATAAATTAGTTTGCCATAAATTGGAAATCCAATTATATGGAAAGTTAATATATGAAAGATCAAATCATAAATATAATTAAAGTCAAAGATGGAAATCCAATTAAAGAGGGTGCTCCTTGGTTGCATGAGCTTAAACTGCAATAAAAAATGTAGGCCTAACTACCTACCAACTAGTCGCCTAGGTGTTATGACATGACCCTCTCATGCTCATAGCTACCTTGGCTAGGAATTTGGCACCAACATAGAGGCTTGACGTCAGGTCGATAGCGGTCATAATTTTTTTGTCAAATCTTGTATGGAGATTTTGTATGCTCCATAGCCGACTTCATTTTGATGGGGGAAGGCTTGTTGATGATGATAGTGATGATTCCATACCTTATTGGCATGTTATTTGACATGTTTTTCTGTCATTGCCCTTTTCTACATCAACTTAATGACCTATTTTGCCAAAGCAATCCCCATGGTGCAGGAAGATATTGAGTGGCATAGTGATTAGGGGGAAGCGAGGTGTTGAAAGACCATGTAGATAGAGTAATAAGAAGGGTGTGCTAATGCTACAAGGCTCCCGCTTATGCAGGGGTCTGAGGAAGTGAGGAGGGTCAAGATGTATGTAGATTAATGATGCTGCTTGTTATTTTGGAAAAGGGAATTATCAGTGGTAATTATCGTACATATTAATCAATGCCTGAAATCATGAAATCACAGAACAGAACCAATATTTTCTTGTCTAGTTCTGAGCTAACAAGTCCACCATCATAAAAATAGGTGTTATATGTGTTATCGGTCTCCACCATCGTAGTTCCCTCATTTCACTAAATTAATGATTTTTTTCGTAGCGACTACTGAAGAAGAAAAAAAAGGAAGTTCTCTGTGTTCATTGATATCCACTAAATCAATTCATGACTATATTAACCAATGGTTGTGTTTTGTTAAGTGTAAAACACTAATATGTAGCCATCACTCGCAACTCCTCTCCATTTATTGAGGGTGTGGCTGGGATCTCCTTGATTCCCTCTTTGTCTAAAAGTTATCAAGAGCTTGCTTTTTTGCATCTTTGTCTGTGGCATGTCAATGGATATCTTAGGACAGGATACATTCTTGGCACTGTTATATACAAAACACAAACAAACATCTGCAACAAAACATTTGTTCCCAAAATTTTGGAGTTGCATGTGTCTATTACTGTTATTAACTAAACTGAAATTTGCTTCTCATAGAATGGCTCCAAATCCTAAAAAACTCGCACTTTGTAGATTGGTATCACTACAGTAAATTTCAAAGGAGGCATCCAAGCTCACAGAATGAAAACTTCAAATCTCTTTGAATGATGAAATAGCCACCATTTACTTCGAGTAGGTGATTTGTGATATGAGAGAACTCACTTCACATGTTGAGCATATTGTTTACGCCTGAACGTGCTATATTTTGCAGTAATTTATTTTTATGTTACTGTCCTATATAGAGACACTGGTCCTTGTGATTTGATGATGATAAGGGATGTTGATCACTATTTAGTGATTTGATGATAAGGGATGTTGATCACTATTTAGTGATTTGATGATAAGGGATGTTGATCACTATTTAAATATGGCTACTGACCCTTGTATTTATTTTCAACATGTAACTTGTCAGTGGCTGTGTTATGCTGACAAATCATCCCATGAACCAAGGCTGAGGCTAAAGTATGTTTTTTTTTTACGGGGATTGTTGTCCTTGGAGTTTTTTCCCCATGAATTCTTGATTGCTTTTGGCACTTTTTTTGCAGGGCATTCTTTGGATCATTGTATAGATGCTTAACAAGGGGAGCAAGAGCAGTGCTGCAATTGTATGCTGAAAATATGGACCAAAGTGAAATGATTATGACCTATGCTATGCGTGCTGGATTTGCAGGTGGCGTGGTGGTTGACTGGCCCCACAGGTAATAAGAGTATTTGGTGGTGGTGGTGGGAAAGGGGCCTTCGACCTTCGAAAGTCATCTTTTGTCTAGAGCTGTGTTTATATGTACATGTCAAATCACATCTACCACAACTTATTTGCTGTTTTACCATATGTTTGCTCAGTTGGACACAGCAGCTTATGCTTGCGTAGGTTTGTCTAGGAGAAGAGGTTCTCCTTGGTTTAGGCCCTTTATTTTTCTTCTACTTTCATTATCCTTAGCTTGCTTCACTTTTTCGTGAGATTTAGTATTCCCAAAACTCGTGCTTACAGAAGAGCACAATGAAAAGGATGCGAAGACATAAGAAAGATAGAGCAAGCAACGTGTCGAAACATAGTAGGAAATACAGCTATCCTAAATAACATGCTTATGTGCTTACTTCTTTTGGAGACGTTCTTCTTGGAAACTACTTATTTTTCTTTGTATAGGACTTTCTATGATTTTTCAAGGTGATAGTCGTATAAGTATGGAGTCTATGGACCTTTTCTCACAGAAAGGAGTTGTGAAAAGTATCTTTCCCCATCTTATGTGTTCTATTCACTACGGATGAGCTTTTGGTTTATTCGATTTCAATTGAACCGGAATAGTCGAAACTGAATAAATCAAAACTCTAGAAATACAAAACCGAAACCGAACCGAAATTAGCCATAACCGAACCGAAATTAGCCATAACCGAAACCGAATCGATAATCGATTCGGTTTGATCGGTTGGACTATTTTATCATTTAATGGGCCGGACAAAAATTTGGTATGGTGGTTAAATTATATTAAAAAATTAGAGTTTTTTTTACATATGTTTGTTGTATTTCAAAGTTGGACCGAAAGTTGGACTAGTTGTTAAATTATCAAAGTTGGACCCGTAAGTTGGACCTGTTTAATTACCAATGTTGGACTTTAAAACACATATATAGAACTGTTGTTTTCAAATCATACACAAAAATATACACATTTTTAATCATAAAATATGCATAAAATTGAGGATATTTAATGTTTGCACAAGTCTTATTCAGTTTTCGGTTTTCGGGTTTAGACCGAAACCCAAAATCGAAACCGAATAAGGAACTTGAGAATTTTCAAATCCGAAATAGATTTTTTTCAAACAGAACCGAATCTCTTATTCGATTCGGTTCACTGTTCAAAACCGAATAATGCTCACCCCTACACTTAACTAGGATGAGGTGGCAACATGCTCGATTTGTTGTAGAAGTAAAAAATACATGTATGAACTATGAAGCCGATTATAGGATCCTATTAACAGCTTAATATGTAGCTTGGAGTTGCATGTTATATATATATATATATATATATATATGGTATCTTAAGATACATAATCCCATTGTCATATACATTGAAAAATTAATATAATATAAGGAAAAGTTGAACACATTAAGCAATTTATAAAAAAATGTAGGAGTTGGGGGACAATGACCTTTGTGGTTACCGGAAAGAGGCATAAGAGTCCTGGTTGGGTGACAGAATATCGGTGGATCGAGCCAAGGGTGCGTATTATTCCTTCCATTTATAAAAATTGTAGAAGTTGGGGGCAAGTGGGCCCAAAAGACATGCAATACATTGTGCACAAAGTCCCGAGTGTTACGTCGGACATCTAAAAAAACAATTAAGAGTATCATTAAGCATGTAAGTGACAACCATTATAAAGTTGACAACTAAAGGTGTTAACTAAATTAGGGGTGAGTAACGGTTCGGTTCGGTTCAAACCAAATCGAATATCTAAAAACAGATTAAACCGAAAATCGACTTTTCAAAAATCGAGAACCGAACCGAAATACAAACCTAATAAAACCAAACCGAAATAAAATATTTCGGTTTTCGGTCAGTTCGATTTTATTAGCCGAACAAGTGGGTGGGTTCTTCTAACACAAAATCGATTTTGATATTTGAGACTTCCTAACGTAATCTCGGAAAGACAGTACACACTCATTTGGATCCCTAAAAAACAAAAAAAATGAGATCAAATAAATTATAACAGGATTTTTCGACATGACGTGTACATAAATTTGATATTTTGAGACATGGGTTATCCAAAATTAATCCTAGGAAACACAAAAATAAACTAATTTGGATCAAAAAATGAAAGAAAACAAAGGAAGTATAGAATAAAATTTTACACTAATTTTGGATCCCAGAAAATAAACTAATTTCAATCAATTGATAAAATAAATTATAACATAATGTATGATTTTACTATTAATTTCGAAAAAAATGAATAAATCAAGTGGAGAAGATATTTTTTTACCAGAAGGAAGTGTAACTATAGATATTTTTACTAGCGGTGGTCCCCACGGACCCCATGCTGGCCTTGCCATCCCCTTGTCCTCTGTTGCGCCCACCTCCTTGACGCTTTTGAGGTCCACAAAGCCGCTCTATCATATGATCGGAAGTTGAGAAAAGAAAAAAAATCCAACAAAGAGTTGGTTGGGAGCACAAAGGAGCAAGGGAGAGACGAGAGTGGGAGAGGAGAGAGGAAGAAGCTTGCATTTTAACAAAAGAAACATTGCATGTTTCATAGAATGGGGAGAGGAAGAGGCGACGAGGAGTCAGGGAGAGTGGGAGAGGAGAAAGAAAGGGTTAGACATGGCTAGGTTTTTTTTAACTTTTATATGGATGGATGAGTAAAATGGTAAATATCTTAACTTCTATATGGATGGATTGGCAAAATGGTAAATATCCAATTGGTTTTTGGTTCAGGTCGGGTTCTAAAATCCAAATCCGAAAGCCGACCTGATAACCGAATTTGTTATATATTAAAACCGATATCCAACCCAATTTTGCAAAAACCGACCCGAACCTCTGTTTCGGGTTAGTTCGGGTCAGTTTTTCGATTCTAAACCCGAAAATGCTCACCCCTAAACTAAATCACAAGTTAGACAACCACTATAAGTTCTTAACATCCATAAATCTATCTACTAAACACTATAGTATCCATAAGGGCTATTTGATATTACTCCCATCTTAGATTAGGTATATTGATATTACCCCCTGTTAGATTAAAAGTTAAGAATACCCCCCTGAAAGTGTCGTTAAAAACCTGAAAGTGTCGTTAATGATTTTTGAAAGTGTCGTTAAAGAGTTTTTTAACGACACTTTCAGGGGGGTATTCTCAACTTTTAATCTAACATGGGGCTAATATCAATATACCTAATCTAAAATGGGAGGTAATATCAAATAGCCCTATCCATAATGAGAATAATAGTCAATGAAACACCCAAAAGAAAAGAAAATCCAGATACAAAAGCGAAGAAAATAGAAAAGATAAAACATTAAAATAAATACAAAAACTATATCGTATTGGATGTACAAAAACGTCTCACACGAGTTTTTGTCCCATCCAATACACCTATACAATTCGTTTTGAAAACCTTTTGTATCGTAGCACGATAAGTACCGCACGGATGACAACATAGTTTCCAACCATGTAGATTGATTACAACAACTTTCAATCTTGTTTCTTAAGAATTCCTGCGTGCTTTTCTCTTGCCTTTTAGTTACTTAGATAAACATGGGTGTTATCACAATCGTATTGTTCATAATGTCACTGCTCGAATCAGCTTTAACTCTCTAAATTGTGACTATCAACTAAAAGCTTGATTTAGATATGTTGAAAGTTTGGCAAAAAGTTAAGTAATGCTATCTCTATCTACTTCACTATTAGATTCACATCCAGAGTTATTAGGTCTGCTTAATCCTTTGGTTCTCACTATTGACAGTCTAAACAAGTTAGTGCCTGTGACATGCTTAAACTTTCCCATCAATTAGAATGATTCATAAGCTGAGATGATAATGAAAAAGTACTCCATTGGTTCCACCTCTTTTTCACGAAGAGAATGAATCTTTCTACTGGAGCACCAGAAGAAATTGGATCTTTTTGGGGAAGGGTTTGTCAGCTGAACTATAATGATGGTACTTGCTTGCACAAGTGTAATGGAGGCAGCCAAACCAATATAATCTGATTGAGGTACAATCAATGTTCGAGATATTGAATATTGGGTTCATATCGGTTTGGGTTTTGAGATATCGGAGATATATAAGAGACATTGAAATATCGAATATCAATAGGTATATAATATATATTATATATAATAAATGTCCCATCAAATTCAAATTTCTAGATGCATTAAATGTTCTAAATGTCCTACAGTGCTAAAACTAACTAAATAACAAATTACAAAAAACATATAACATAACATTGTATAACATAACATCATAACATGGTAACAAACTAACAATTATAAGATTACAAGTACAGATAAAAAACAAATAATATAGAGTTAATATAGAAACCTACTAACCCAAACCGACCCCAAAACATTCATTCACCTCTAATATCCAATATTTTCATATGTGAGGAGATATCGGTAGTTATCATATTGGCCTACTTTTTCTCAAAATGATATGTATGATATATATATGGCCAATATATGTCGGTTTGAACTCAAAATGATGCATCGACGATATATCAGCTGATATCACCTGCAATATACTCTCTATGGCTACATAAGTGTAGGAATGTATCCAATTGATTGAATATAGTTCCAATTGCAACCTGACCGCCTTCTACATCAAGATCTCATGGTGACATGTGATCTTCTTTGCTGTATTAGTTGGTTTCTGTTAGAATATAGCGTAATTGAAATATGTTTTTTTTTGGGCAATTTAGATTCTTTTTTTGTGAACTTTTTGCTAAGAATCAGACACTCCAAAATTCATTTTGTGTCCGAGCCGTGTCGTGTTGTCCACATATCGAACACTCACGTACACTCCAAAATACCCTAGGACACACCAAAAATAGGTGCCAAATCTTTGTGGCCGTGTCTGAAACTTGTATTGTCGAATCCGTGTCCATGCAACATAGTTCAATTGTCTTCTAACTAAAGGCTGAATTTTTTTTGACAGTTCAAAGGCAAGAAAAGCTTATCTTGTTCTAACCTGCGGTCCATCTTTGACCAACACATCCCTTCCCAAGGGCAAAGGTGAAGATGGAGAGATATGCAGTGATAGTGATGAGAGTGGTCATGACGACGAGAGTCAAACAGTAAGCTGGCACTAAAACCTCTAATCAATACTCTCTTTTTTCAACGATTTTATTACATGTTGTTGGGTTATAAATGCTCGACTGTGTATAGGTAGGCCCGTAAATACTGGTATTTGCAAGTTCTTGTTAAAAAACAAAAATCTCATATCGTTTAATCAGCCAATGTCTGTATGAGTTTGCGTTACCTACTACTAAGATACTACCTAGAGGATTATTCATATGCTATTAACCATATGTAAATATCGAATACTCATATTAAAGTCCAAGGAATCAAAATAAGAATGTTGCAGGCCTCTCACCTTTGTATAGACTTGTCACCGAATATCAAGGTTTGAGTAGACTTTGACTAAATCATGGCATGGTTCTCATATTAATCCGTAATCTGTATTATTGATTATAGTTTCTCACCTGTGTATAGACTCATCACTTAATAGAAGGTTGAGCAGAAACTAAAATCATGGTCTGGTTCATATTGATCAAGAATTTATTTTTACTGGCAAACTCACACTCATTAAAACACACTCATACAACACCTACACATAACAATGAGGGCTGGTTGGGGAGGGAGGAGCATTTACCACTAGACCAAACTAGAGGCTCCCCTAATTCGTATTATTGATCACAACTATACATTGATTTCAAGATTACAGATTATACCATGAAGCTTGTTATCTCTCCATTGAAGATTAAATTTGGATGCAACGAGAAGAATCTTTTGCAACATCTGGTTTCTGTTTATAACATCTATAGAACTTGTATCATTTAGAGCATGCAACCCACTTTTGAATGCTCCCCCATGTGTTTTTGCTTTCGTTACAAGGGAGTGCCACGTTCATGTATACGAGGTGGAAGTTGGCACAACACGGAAACGTCGATCGCGGAAACCAGCGACCCAAGATACGAGGACTAACATCTCAATTCTCATGCAAGAGAATTAAAAGAGAAAGAACTCTTATTGATAACTCAAAACAATACAATGAACTTGTTCGTTGTCTTTTATTTGGCATCTATCTATAAGAAAATTTAACTTAAACCCTAAGAAAGACTCCTAAAAACCTAGGAAAAATAAATACTAAAAATAGCCCAAAAGATCCACCCCAAATCAGTCTAAAATAGGCTTAGCCGTCTCGAACCGGTATCCAGTTTTGCCAACCGGAGTACCCGTTTTCCAATGCCAATTTGTACAAAATTTATAGTCCATACTTGGAATTCCTAGTTTCTTGACATGAATACTATTGGAATTTTGGTCTGAGACTGGAATTTCAGTACGAACATCCAAAACATCTGTGTCAAAACTCTTAACTTGTAGAGAACTCGACTGTGAGTTCTTCGTGCTAATGTCTGGATAAAGTATCTCGTGCTCGACTGTGAGTATCTTCGTGCTAATGTCTACATGATGAGTGTAGAGGTCCGTGATGTTGAATGTCGACGAGACTCCAATAGAACTTGGTGAATTTATATAACAGACGTTATTAATCTTTCGAGTACTTTGAAATGTCCAAAAATTTCAGTGAAGCTTGCCATATTGTTCAACCTATACTCTCCTTCTAAAGGTACACCGTGATGTCGTCACCAATGTTGAAAACTTTGTGCTTACGGTGCTTGTCTGCCAGTAACTTGTACCTTGTATTAAGTCTTCTGCAGTTGTTCCTGAACTTGCTCATGAACTTTTTGGATTTGGTTTGCCAAATTCTTCGTTGGTATACTTTTTTTTCAGCCCCTTTGGCAAAACATATAAATCAATAACATGGTTAGGTGAAGTGAATACACAATATCAAACAGGCTTTTTGAAGATGAATGAACTGCTCTATTATGCACGAATTCCGCTTGTGCTAAGGCAAAGCCTCACTGTTTCCGCATCTCTCCGTGTATACTCCTTATCATGTTACCTAACTCATTGACCAGTTCGGTTTGGCTGGCTGTTCGCCGATAGGCGTTCCTATTGAACTCCATTGAGGATCACAACATGCTCCAAAGACTCCATCAGAACTTGCTCAAGAACTTCATATCTCGGTTTGACGTAATGCTCTTCGGCTGTACGAGAGAATAGAAATGCAAAGTTACCCACTTTTCATCCAAAATCCGTTGTGTATGTAGAACTTGTCGACGACCTATTTTTCAAGTAGTTGCTCCTATACCAACACAAAGTTTTCGTCTTTTGCATAAAACCTCTTAATATACTCCATCCAACCTGATCACCTCTTGGGTGAGTGTAACAATGGAGCCCTCCTACTAACTGCATCGGCCATTCGGTCGAAAGTTCCATAATTGTCCGACTCCTGCCTCTGCTACGATCTTTGTTGACGCTCACTCCCATATCGCACGAACCTTCTCCTTATCGACATGGATGTCACTCGCACCCACGATGAACCCGAGAAAATACAACTTTGACATTATGAAGTAACACTCCTTCAAATTGACATAAAGTTGATTTTGCTCCAACATACCCAAAATTTTCATGGAGTGCCTCCAAGTGCTCATCATGATTTTTGATGTTGATGAGTATGCCAACGATGTAGACCACAACAAACTCACAAATAAAAGGACTTGGCACTTGATTCATGAGAACATGAAGGTACTCGATGCGTTGTACAAACCGAATGGCATTACCATCTTCTCGAGCAATCCATCTCAATGTATTAAACGCCGTCTTCCACTTGTCCCCTGGCCGAATGTCTATTTGATGATAGCCGGTCCGAAGATCTTACACAAGATTTTGGCCCCACATAACTTATCTAACATATCATCGAGAACTTATAGCCACTCATGATCTTGTTGACCGTTCGACTATTTACACACATCCGTCAATTGTCATCATTTTAAGGAGTCAATAGTGATGGAATCGCACATGGGTTCATGCTTTCTCTAATGTGCCCTTTTTGCAGCAAGTTCTGAACCTTCTTTCGGAGAATCTCTTTTTCCTGTGCACTCACAGTAGTAAAGCAAGTTTGGCAATCTCGCCCCGGTACGAGATCAATACAGTGCTGAATGTCGTGCATGGGTGGCAGTCCTTTAAGAAGTTCCTTCTTTTGAATGTTGAAATACTCGTCGAGGACCAGTTGTACATCAATTGGAATCGCCTCTTCCTCCATTGACATTTTAGCCTCTATGCTTTCTTTCACCACCAAGACATGCACTTAATGAATCTTAAATTTTGTTTCCGCTTTTTTTGGAGGCCGTCACCTTTTGTAAAGATTCGGTTTCGGGTACTCTTCTACGACGGTGAAGTGTGTACTTCGTCTCATCCTTTATCAGTTGTTGTGTTGTTGCATCCGTCGTGTTATGCCCCAACGTCGAAATGTCATGGCCGTCCAAACAACATATGACAAACTTCAAGTTTTTCCATCACGTTGCATTAGATCCCATCACTATAGGTGGGTGTTGATGGAAAAAGGGACTCAGTACTGCTCAGTCACCTTGACGCTTAGTATCTTTTGAACCCACCTAACCGTGTGCAGATCCGAGTGCTTCTCCAACGTCAAACCTGTAGCTTCGATCGTATATTGACTGATAATCTTCTCTTGCTTGCCGTTGTCGACCACAACTTCGAGCTTTTTACTGTTTATGATACATCGGGTTTGGAAGAGCTTGTTCCGTTGTAAGAAATTTTTGAGTCTTTGTGTTAACATGATCTTTCGTATTATACCAAGGACGGATTTGGCATACGGGTTGTTGGACGGATAGTTGCCTCAATGGTTTTCTTTCTCCCAGTCTTCTCTGTTACCCTCTCCTCGTGGCATGCTTCATCCGGTTCTTTGGTCTTGGACTGCTCTATCTTCTCCAACTGCCACTTTGATATGCCACTCGACTGTCAATTTTCTTGCAACAATTGCTCGAACTGCAAGGCTCGATTCTCGGCCTCCGTCAGGTTATGGATGCACTGAACTCCGATCTGATCTCGAATCGTTGGTTTGAGCGCATGCTTCACTTTGGTCTCATGAACCACCTAGGCAAGATTCAAAAACTCTACGGTGTACTCGTTGATGCTTCGTTGTCCCTGTGTACATCTCTGATACTGATGAAAAATCTGTTGTTTATAGTCGTCTGGTTGGAAGCGTGCCTTTAGATTCTTATGCATTTTTTTCCATAAGGTGATGCGTCTCTTT
This sequence comes from Iris macrosiphon, assembly GCA_036927795.1. Taxonomy (NCBI): domain Eukaryota; kingdom Viridiplantae; phylum Streptophyta; class Magnoliopsida; order Asparagales; family Iridaceae; genus Iris; species Iris macrosiphon. The sequence continues at coordinate 193,191,294 of JAYESA010000003.1, read as the reverse complement.
ACTTTTTGACTACACTTGTCCTTCATTCTATGCTACCAAGCCAAAGCTCCTAATTTCAATCGGCATGCCACCAACTTCAGCTTGTCCGTCGTGGTCTCCATGTAGTCGAATAATTGGTTTACCTCCGACAATCAATCCATGAACTCCTTAATGCCTAGATCACATAAAAAATTGGAATATCGACCTTCAACTTGAAATCATCCCCTCCCATATGGACCTTTCTCCACGATCGCCACGTTGATAAGCGTTTTCATCGTCAAACCCATCTTCGCGCGAAAATCATTCCTTCCATAGTCGCCATAGCGACTGCGTTGTCGTGTTGACCGACGTAGTCTCGTCGTTCAGGCAACATGTCACCGCCACGATAATAATCACAATCATGCATAGTGAGATCATCGAACTCCTCGTTCGAGCTAGACAAATCTATACGAGCCTTCCGTGGACGATTCCCTCGTGCTGGTACTTGACCATCTTCAAGGAAGTCGTTAGCCGTTAGTTTTTGGATTTGAACCAGTTACCTCAACGGTTCCTTACTGTCTATCGTATGGTATGCTCAACTCGCTGGGAGTAGGGCCAATTTGCAATTTTCGCAGAGAGACTTCGATGCGATGAACCGCCGCGAAGAGGCCTTCAACCCCCTGCACTTCGTTAGAGAGAAGTTGGTCGGCATCACCGTCGTTGGTTCCAGACATGCCTCGCGACATGTTGAGGCTTTGATACCACTACCACCTCACATAGCACAAAAATGCCGATCGTTGAAACCAACAACCCAAGATAGGGGGATGCGATACCTCAGTTCCCACGCAAGAGAATTAAAACAGAAATAACTCTGATTGGTAACTCAAAACAATACAATGAACTTGTTTCTTTTTTTCTACATAGCATCTATTTATAAGAAAAATTAAACCCTAGGAAAGACTCTTGAACAAACAAGGAAAAATAAATACTAAAAATAGGCCAAAGATCCCCCCAAATCAGCCTAAAATAGGCTCAGTTATCTCGAATTGGTTTCCAGTGACAATTTGTACAAAATTTAGTCCATACTCAGAATTCTGGGTTCCCTGACCAGAATACTGCCGGAATTCCAGTCTGAACATCCAAAACCTCTGCATCAGAACTAGTAAATGCGAGTCACTCCTGCCTGATGTGCGCCTGACCAGTTTCCTTCGTGGTATAGGCCTAAAATTGGTCAAGAACCTGTATTACTTGGTCGATATATCTGATATAGACAAAGTATACTGGTAGATTTATTGGTATCGCCTACACTGACAAACTAATATATATATTATCGTTTGTATTGGTTTACCTTGGAATTCTGTTCCCAATAGTGTTGGGATTTGCTGGTTGGGAGTGCTAACGATTACAAAATCATATGTGCCATCCTGTTTCTTATCTGGGACCATAGAGTGCAGATGTGTGGGAAGCACGATGTGTGAGACTTGGTCCTCTTCGAGTACCGCCTTCCTGCAAGCCAAACATGTCCAACCAATATATGGAAAAGATGAGCTGATAAATCTCTCTAAGCATGGACAAGTCGGACGCTTGTGTGCGCGCCAGTTCATAACCAGTATCTCAATCTTGTTTCTTCTTACAGAGATTATCTACTATTGTTGTGTTATAAAGGAGAATTTTCAGGTATATATATCCTACAATCATCATCATCATGAAAAATGCCCAAAATCTACATAGACCATCATGCTGTGTCATTTTTTTAAATGAGAGAGTATCTGCTCTCAAATTTCATATGATTTAACTGCATCATCATTTGCTAAGAACAAGAAAAGATCACATTTTGAAGTAAATTATGCTAGAAGTGATCTGGCATAATGACTACCGAGGAACATGTGTATCGGTTCAGTTGTTCAAACCCAAATATTATCTTAGGATCATAGGTTTGGTCCCCCTTAGGGAAAATATCCTGGATGTGTAGTGTAGTATTGATTTGTCTTACAAGGGGTGTTATTTTATGAATGCAGGTTGGTATATATGACCGAAACCGACCCAGGAAAAAGTTGAAAGTAACAAAGAAGGGTAAAGGAAAGGAGTGGGTGCTGAAAAAGAAGGAACAAATGAGAAACAAAGGGCACAGTGTACCTCGAGATACAAAATACACTGCACGCAAACGAAAGACCCGCTTTTGATTGATTGTATTTGAGGCCTTGTTTTATTGAACACATGAGATGAGATGAGATGAGGATTACTCCAACAGAATAGTAATTTTCATAAATTTGTTGCATGTAATATTTATGAATTTAATAGCATTGTCAAACATTAAATCTTAGAGCTAGTCAACAATATTCTCCCAAAGTGACCAGGTTTCTTTGAGTTTCTCACTATATATATGATGTCCTCCTTGGCTTAAGACTCCACCAACGCTACATGAGATGAGAGCCAACACCTTCTCATTTTATAGTTAGGTTGGGCAAGTACACGGGGGTTGGACAACTCAACTTGTCTTTGATGAGTCGAAAGCTCCAAGATCCACTTGAATTATCTATCACTTCATGCAAAATCTGTTATAGGGGCTGAAATTTCTTATGAAGCAAGCAAGCGGCAGTAGAATGATGCGAAGCCACGAAAGCTTCTCTACTCTTGTACAAGAGATATATGTTCCTTTTTTCTTTTTCTCGACTAGAAACAAGATTATCTTTGGCCACCAATAAGTAAATGATCTCACTTTGTTAACAAACTTTGACAAGGTGAGAAAACTGTTAGTACCCCCCTCCTCAAAAGATTTAGGACCGTGTTTATCATTGCTAGGCAAGATAAACATGGTCGATTCAACATTTGCTCACCAGCGTCTCGTCTACTATCAAAATGATGGTGCGTGCGTGCGTCTTGTCTACTTTGCTATGCTATGAGATTTGAAATGAGTCTTAGAAAATATTGGAACACAGCCAGCCAATCTTCATTTCATCGAGTGAGCTCGCTCCATGGATAAATAAGCTTTCACCTTGCTCGGGCCGGCTATAGGTATAAGGGCATCTTCCTCTTAATAAACAAACAGGAGGGCAAGATGTCCTTTTGGCGTTGCCTAGGACAATAATATTCACGTGTTTCTTCGGACAATAATATCTCATTTAGTTAATATTGTCTATATCACCACAACAAAAACTACTACACCGAAATATTTCTCTTCTCAAAGATCAGGTTTCTTTGGTAGCATCACGTACTATTGCTTAAATGCATAATACCACCATGTACAAGCCTCACAGTCATCCGAAATATTAGTCTCATCCACACCAAGTATCAATACCCTTGAATTTAAGCACAAAAATGGTGAGGGTAGCAGCAGTCTCACTTGCAGACCTCCACCAATCATTTAATGTGGTGATGGCAACAAATAACTATACCAACCCAGAATGTAAGATTACGATTGATAATTATTTTGAAAGGCATCTAAACGCAACATCCTCTAGCAGGTTGACTTTCTCATCTTAGCCTAATAAAGTACCCCCTATAAAAGCCAATTAAGAATTACAACAAGAGGTTACCTACTAACAATGCAGAGCCATTTACTGGTCAGCAAGATCAATTCTGGCAAATGTTATTACACAATCAGCATAAAGCAAATGATAACTGATACAAACCCTTCAACAGCAAGGGGGATCTAAACTAGGGCTTATGACTAAATACAAATATGCTGCCAGACCATTCTGAAGATGTATAATACACATATACCAAGGGCCTCTTTACCAAGACTTTACAGTATCAAACTACCAAAATGAAGGAGCCAAGAGATCTGTACATCTTAATAGTTGCTCCTTCACATAAACTGTGCCAGGGAAATGAGCTATAAATAATTTCTTGCCCTCCCAGTATGAGAGATGCAGAGTTGGGTCCAAGAATAAACATGTCATGATTCCAAAGCATGTGAATCTGCAAGAGAGTTAAAAGAGTATGCATAAGAACTTCAACCAACAAGCCCAATAAAGTCGGTGAACATAAGGCTTCTTGCAATGAAACGTATGGAGTAACACCTATGTTGCAGAAATATGGATACATACACTAAGTGGGTACGGAATACGAGCATTTTCAAATAGGTATAGAGGTAGTTACCTATGTTGCATGAGTACAGATACAGGCACGGGTACGGACACGACATGCATCATTTGCCGTGTCCGTGCAACATAAGAGTAATACAAATGATAGCAAAAAAAAGTGCTATTTTGAATTTATAGCGATATGACTAACCAAGGCAACTCGACCTTTGTCCATCACAGTAATTATGAAATACAAAAACACAGCCTAAAATGACTACAAATTCAAAGTCATGTCCAGGTTTTATGGATAGTGAGCACATTAGCCAAAGACAAAAGTGGTATTGGGTATTACATCATTCATGATTAGGTCGATTCTTTATACACTATATTTCTACCTAGTATAAGGTAAATATATATTTCGCCATTTCTGCATATTCCCCTTAGATGAGAGTGAACTGCTGCAAACATAACATGTGGCACCGATTTCTATTCTTGGGAAGGGTGACCAAGGGTCCACAGACTAACTCTAATTTTTTTTTTCTCTTGAAAAGCTTTTCACATTTCTCTAAATGTGCTTCCAAGCAACAAGTAACAATTGAAACAACCAGGAACCATGACCAATCGAACTGAATTCAAACTTTTACTATCATCACACATTCATGCGATCTGCAAAGGAGTATCTTACTAAGAGCAAAACTAATGCCAAAGTGGTGCTAACATGCATGAAAAGTTCGCTAGTATAACTGGAATCCAATTTCTGTGATGGTTTGCAACAGAACAGTGAGGTGCGTTAAGTGGACGCAGTTCTGTTACATATATGGAACAAACTATTCCACATGAATTTTTATGCACCTTAAAAGTATTTTAATCCAGAGTTCTGTATACCAGGTTGTACGCACCTTCACCACATAATTGTTCGACCCTAGCAACAATGTGTTTCCCGTAAGTGTACTTCTTAAGAGCTTGTAGATGAACTTTTATGCGACCAAGCAAGATCTCCTGCTGTCTATCATTGCATGTTTCAAGAACCTTCTGAACCACATAATTTGCATATTGATCCTTCATCATCACCTGTAATACAAATTCCAGAAACAATGAAACTTAAACCAAAAGGAAAGAATTAAGCTCATCTCGTAAGCATAAAAATCAGTAGCACAGTTGCATTATCAAACACTACCTTTGACGTATTGGACATCTATGAAGAATAGACTCCAAAACCAATGGAGAACCCTGTCGTGCTTATATTGGACAAGTATCAGGCTAGAGATCTGTCACTACCACATTTTCCACTAGGGGTATTTTGGTCATTCCATAATTATTTAATTATTGTGCATGTTATATATTTAATTATTGTATTTAATAATTATTGTTAGTAGGCTAGATTAATTATTGAACTTGTGTTAGTGGACCCAATTAGACTTGTCATGAATCATGAACCCAACATTTGAGTTAGACCCAATTAAGCCCAACATCAGTCACCCTTTGATTAATTAGTGATTTAACAAAACCTTTCATTAGGAGTAGAAGCTCTCCCCTAATTAACTTCTCTTCATGACAACCCAATAGGGGTATTAAAGTTTTTATACATTGCTTGGAGAGGGGGACAAGGTGGCCGGCTCTTATAGGGAGAGGGATTTTCTCTCTCCTCATTTTATTTCATTTCATCCCATTTTGGTGTTCTTCCCCAATTCAACTCATCCCTCCACAAAATTTCTACAAATCACTTCCAATTACTTTCATTATTCACCATTAGTAGATCTAGAAGCAAGGAGGAGACAAGGAGCACCAAGGAGGAGGAGATTGCACAAGTTGAGCCCTCTTTGTGTCCATTTGGAAAAGTGCATTGGGAAATCCATCTCCCAATAGGTACAATTCAGAATTTTCTCTTTAATTAGGTTATATTTATGCAATTTGTTAGGAACCCACCTATGGACTAGGGCTACCTATAGGAAGGAGATTTAGCCTCTATGGACCCCTATTGTGAATGTTACATTAATTTTTGTGTCCAATTTGGAAAAAATCCGAGATTGGTGCACCATGTGTTTGTCAATTGGTCAATTGGACTAAATTGACACTAGATTGGTTATGTGAGTCTAGATACGTGTCCACAATTGGATACGAGTAAGTCGTATAATGATACGCCATGATACGGAGTGATATTTGGGTGTTTTCCTTGGACAATTGTGATACACATGTCATATTCTCCACAACACTTAGTAATAGCTATTTATTGTGCTAATTAAACTCTAATTACCATAATTGATGTGTTCATATGCTTTGGGTAGAGTTTGGTAAGAGTATCTCGAGTGTATCATAGATGAAGTGTGATACTAGTGTGATGCACCACTAGTGTTTGATGTATTGCCATGGTAGATATTTTATGTATACTAATATATTTTACTTACTAGATTGGTATTGGTATGCTAGTTGTATTATATATATATATATGTATATATATATATATATATATATATATATATATAGCTTGATGCATAGGTATAATAGTGTGGGTGTGTTAATGTATCCTTGGGTGTATGAGTGACTGTGCTAGAGAGTGGTGTGTCTGAACTTGTGTGTGTGCTCTCGAGTTATGCACAGGAGGGGGAAACTGTGATGGCAGTGTTGAACATATAGTGTGTGTTTGTGTGCACACTTAGAAGTGACAGTAATGTTAGCTTTAATGTTTGAATGAATGCAAGTATATATATATATATATATATATATATATATATAGGTGTTGTGGACTGATGGTATGTCCATTTGTGTGTGTCTTGAGTGTGCTGTGTTGAACTAGAGAAAGGGGGAAGGGGGGGTGGGGGGGGGGGCTGTTGTTGGTATTGTTGTTGTTGTGTTCAGAGAAGGGAAGAGAAGTCAGTCGGGTTAACAGAGGACAGGCAGCAGCAGCAGTTCAGACCTGTGCAGAGGTGGGGGGAGGGGGACTGAAGCTGTGGTCATAGCAGATGTTGCTGCTATTTGCTTATATGCAGTCCCTTGGTTTCAGTATGGGCAACAATATGTGAGTGGGGGTAAGATGAGTGATAAGAGTATGATACTCTACTAGGTATCATCAAAGATGTGTGTGTTAGAACATATATACAACTAGTGGTTAAGTGAGGGTTAGCATGTGAGGTATGTGAGTCATGAGGCTAGACTAAGGTATTGGTATTAGATATTAGGGTATTGATACTAGGTATGGGTATTTCGTTGGGATATGATGTAAGTGCATAATTTTAAGGTATTGGCGTTGGGTCAAGTATGGACTTGAGTTAAGATATAGAGGATAGTGTTAGTTGATAGCTAAGGTAATTTTGCATAAAGATTGTATAGCTTATATATAGATGATAATGATACTATATTAATTAGTGTATATGTATATTAGTTATACATATTGATATAGTATATATGGTAATCTATTACCTAGTAGTAATAGCTACTATAAGGTATGTATTGGTATTGATATTATAGGGTATCCTAATTCTTAGTGTTAGCTAGTATAACTTGTATCATCAAAATACCAACCTAGAAACCTAGATATAGGCTAAAACAACCTAGAAATGGCTAGTTGGACCAAGTTTGACTACTTTGAGTTGACCTAGTTTGACTGTTTTGGCCTAGTTTGACCTAGAGATGGCTTGAAGACCTAGAAATTAACTAGTTTAACTTCATTATCTTTCCAAAACATTGTGTTGATATGGTATTCCATATTTAGGTCTTCGATGCACTGTTACGGATACTGTTGATACTTCACCCCGGATTCCAGGCGAGTACATTGATTTTCTAATAGTTTTTCGTTTATGATATCTTCTATGTTTCATGTATCTAGTGTAGTTATACTTGATTTATTGACACGTGGTTACACGGATTGATATTTTTTGGATCCCGTCATGAGATGTTATTCCTTGCGTATCTTGGTATATCTTGTGCAAGCCTTGTCGTTCTTGTACTTGTATAAACACCGATTCATAAGAAGATTTGCTAACTTCTCATAGAATCCCGTGTCGTAGCGTGCCATAGTTGGATCCACTATACCAGTCGGGGGGCGGGGAGTGTTAGCGTAGATATGTGATCATACTCTTCTTGTACATGTCTTGTTCCTCGTTAGTTTTAATCATACACCGCACGTATGATTAACCAGGTCATAATCCTTGTTCAAGTTCCCAAGCAGATCACATGTTGTAGCTAGTACTCACTCACATAGCTAGTTGTATTTCTTGACTCTTGTATATGATACTTCTTGTTCTTGTATTTATTTACAGTATTCCATATCTTGTATATTTCTTGCTCTTGCTCTGCTCTTGCTCTATTTATCTTATATTTCTCTCTATTTACTGTTACATAGTCTTTATCATTTATTGGAACTATTGTTAGAGGCGTGCTTCGCTCCAATCCTGACTGGATATATTTTTCAGATGATTTAGATGACTGGTATCCTACACACTATAGACCTCAGGACGTAGTGGGTGTAGAGTCGAAAACAGTGGCTCAGGAGGATCCCGTTCCAGTAGAGGAGATACTATTAGTAGCTTAGCTAGTATAGCACTTCTTGTTGTATTAGAATTGTTTCCAACTTTAGGATATTGAGTTGTCTTATATTGAGACTTATGTTGTTATTGAGATAGCTAGACTCTAGACTCATTGATGATTTGTTATGTATATTTCTATACTTCTCATGATTCTTTTATATCATTATCGTGCCATTCATCTTCATTATAGTTTCATTGCGATTGAGTATTGGTATTGCCATTATATTCTTCTTGTCCTCCTTATGGAGTTGAGGTTATCATTGACAGGTTATGGTATTGATATTGTGAGATATAATAGATAGTATTGTTGACCTAGTACAGCGTTCTACGTCATGTTATGACATAGGCTGGGCGTTGCTATAACATTAATGTCAAGAATTTAAATTAGAAAGTCAAATTCAATTTGGATTGCTCTTCATAAGAGGAGAAATACAAATTGAATTAAGGGCACAATGGTCAATGCACCATAATAAATATCTTGATAACCACCAACCCTATATAAGGACATCCCCACCTTTTTTCACTCACCATCCCTCATCTCCCCTCAACCCTATATTAGCAAGGTAACCCTTGATCCTATTCAAATATGTTTTATAACTCTAACTAGGATAAGTGTGTGTGTATATATATATGTGTGTGTGTGTGTGTCAAGAAAAGGAAGAAGAGCAGCAGCAGCAAGAAGCAGTAGCATCAGCAGCAGCAAAGAAGCAGTGGCAGCAGCAGTAGCTGCTGCAGCAACAACAGAGCAGTATATATATATATATATATTATATCTATACATATATATGTATATATATATATATATGTGTGTGTGTGTATCTATGTATTTATATATGTATCTATATATATATATATATATATATATATATATATATATATATATATATATATATATTATTTTATATTTAAGTTTTTATATAGATATTTGTCCCATCTATAAACCAGAAATAGCATAATATTGACCTAGAAATCTAGTGGGTTAAATCTACTTAATTATATTTCACCAATTAATGTGAACTATTCATGATATAGGTTATCTGGACCCCGTCAGACACTCTGACTTGTTTCACCCGCTTTGAACCTAGGCGAGTACAGTCTCTGATGGTTTTCTTACTGATAATTTCTATAACACATGTAGTATTGTTGTACTTGATTCCTGACACGAAGAAACACGGACTAGCATATCTTGTGTTTTTAGACCTTGATCTTGTATAGTACTTAGGACTAGAGTACTATTACGAGCCTGCAATAGAATATAGGATATTAGGAATAGAAAATACTCAATCACAACTAGGAATTCCATCACTGAATTAAATTTACTAATCTTGATTACTCTAACTGATTTGACATCTTCCTTAATTCTTGTCCTTCTCGAATAATATCTTATCTCGTACCTTAATGATGTCTCCTTATTGTTTTATCATATTCCAGAATGACACATATAACATATTCCAGAAGAACACGCGAGACCAGAGCACCCGGTTGTTCAGGAGCAGCTGCAGAAGCCGCTCCAGTTGTCTCTGAATATCTTCCTTCTTTTTCACTTCCACCCCAAGGAAGTGTACTATGGAACACTGGAGGCATGCCTACTGAAGGAACACATTTATATGAGCTCTTCAAATGTATGCTGGAGGCGCAGAGGGCTCAGACTGAGGCCCAAAGGGAACAAACAAAAATGATGCAAGAAAGCATTGAGAGTTCAAATCATATGGCTTTGGCATCTATGGAGAAGTTTGCATCTCAGCAACAACAACCTGTTCAATAGAAAATGAGCAATATCTTGGACGTCAAGAAGATGGCTCATCGGGAGTTCAAGGGAACTGAAGGGATCCTATATGCGGATGAATGGGTCGAGGATATCGAACGAATTATGCGGGTTGCTCGGATACCGGAAGACCTGAAAATAGAGGTTGTAGGCTTGCAACTTCACGATATCGTCCGCACTTGGTTCAGAACTGAGCCCAGACTTGCTGATCCAGACCTAACTTGGGACCAGTTCAAACACTTTTTGAAACAGAAGTTCTTTTCCGCAGTAGTCCAGGGCGTTCTGGAGAAACAATTTCAGAACTTGGAGCAAGGTAGTCTCTCAGTAGATGAATATGCTGCAGAATTCGGCAGGTTGAGCCGATTCGCAGAATATAAGGTAAGGGATCCAGAGGACTGAGCTCGGAGATTCCGACAAGGCTTGGCCCAGGAAATTCGAGCCATTATCCCCTCTAGTATCACGACTTTTGCTGGGATTGTAGCAGAAGTCCAGAGGATCGAGGTGGACATGGGCTTTAAACCCAAGCGGGACCGGAATGTATTCGAAGGAGGCAGCAGCACGGGACCAACAAAACGTTCCCATTTCCAGCCAAGGACTTTCCAGCATCAGCAACAGCATTGTCCTCCAACTAGATTTTTGGCTCAGTCGCATCCTCAAAGACAGATCCAACAGAGCCATTTTTGCCATTTTTGCAAGAAACTGGGACATACCTGAAAAATATACAGAAAAAAAACTTTCTGTCTATACTGTGGTTCTGCGGGACATCATGTGAACAACTGTCATATTCGAGGTGCAACAAATCAAAAGGGACCAGCTAAGCCACATGTGGCACAACAGCAGAGGGGACCTCCACTTCCAACACAACAGCAACAATTTGTCCAGCACCAGCAGAGGAGAGCTCCTCAGCAGAGCAGAACTTTTGCTACAATTGTTGAGGAAACTGAGCCCACCGGTGATGTTATAGCAGGTTCCATTCTTCTCGATTCTATTCCAGTCGTAGCATTATTTGATTCTGGTGCATCCCATAGTTTCATATCTCTGTCTTTTGTACTTAAGCATAATTTAGTAGTGAAACCCTTAGTAGAAACTGTAAGATCACGACTGAGGGAGGCATCATCCTAGTCAGTGATGTTTGCAAGGGGTATCACGTTACATTGGGAGACCGTTCTTTGTCTGCTAGCTTACTCGTAATGCCACTTCCAAGTTTTGACATTGTCCTTGTAATGGATTGGTTGGGTATGCATTTCGCTAGCATTGACTGCCGCAGAGGTCATGTGCTGTTTCGACCTCCAGGAGAGCCGGAGTTCGAGTTTGCTAGAAAGACAGATAAGCCAGATCGTAGAATTCTTTGCAAAGCTATAATGGAGGAGAAAGAGCTACTGCATCCTATTATTGCTGAATTCTTAGATGTGTTTTCCGAGGAGTTACCAGGATTGCCGCTAGATAGAGATGTTGAATTCTCTATTGATCTAATGTCGGGAGCAGAACCAATATCGCAACATGTCTACCGGATCAACAACAATGAGCTGGCGGAGCTAAAGAAACAAATCGATGAATTAGAAGACAAGGGATTCATCAGATCAAGTTCGTCGCCCTGGAGAGCTCCGGTACTTTTTGTGCCAAAGAAGGATGGATCGGTGCGGATGTGCATCGATTACAGGGCCCTGAACAACCTCACAATCAAGAACAAATATCCGATGCCGAGAATAGATGATCTCTTCGATCAGTTGAGTGGCGCGAAGGTATTTTCAAAGATTGACTTGAGATCCGGATATCATCAGGTGAAGGTGAAAAAGGAAGATATTTCGAAGACTGCATTCAGGACTCGATATGGCCAGTACGAGTTCTTGGTGATGCCGTTCGGATTAACTAATGCCCCAGCAGTCTTCATGAACTTGATGAACAAGGTATTCCATCAGTACCTGGACAAGTTCATGATAGTGTTTATAAATGATATCCTTGTATACTCAGACGCTAAAAGAACACGAGAAGCATTTAAGGATAGTGCTTGAAACTCAAGAATGAGAAGCTCTATGTAAAACTCTCTAAATGTGAGTTTTTCTTAAACAAAGTGGAGTTTTCCGGACATGTAGTGACTGGTGATGGAATATCAGTTGATCCAAAGAAGATTGCTGCCGTAGAATCTTGGGCCACTCCGAGCTCTGTTGCATAAATTAGAAGCTTCTTAGGATTGGCTGGATATTACAGAAAGTTCGTGAAAGATTTCTCTCGAATTGCAGAACCTTTGACTAAACTCACTTGAAAAGATATAGAATTTGTATGGACTGAGGAATGTCAGGCAGCATTTGATGAGTTGAAGAAGAGGTTGACGTCTGCTCCTATTTTAACATTGCCATCAGGGTCTGGAGGTTTCACTATTTATAGTGATGCATCGGGGAAAGGTTTGGACTGTGTTCTTCAGCAGAATGGGAAAGTGATTGCCTATGCATCCAGACAATTACGTCCTCATGAGAAGAACTATCCTACCCACGATTTGGAGTTGGCAGCAGTCATCTTTGCCCTAAAGTTGTGGAAACACTATTTGTACGGAGAGCATGTGGAGATCTTCATAGACCACAAGAGCTTGAAGTACGTTTACACTCAGAAGGAGTTGAACATGGGGCAGCATCGGTAGTTGGAACTAATGAAGGATTTTGACATATCTTTGCAGTATCATCCTAGGAAAGCCAATGTAGTTGCCGATGCCTTGAGCAGGTATCCGGTAGCTATGTTGTTGACACAGGATCGGTATTTGTTGGAGGACTTGGAGAGCATGGGCATTAAGGTGATAGTTTCTGGTTTTGCTATGCAGATGTGGGGGTTACAGATACACTCAGAGTTGATGGACAGGATCAAGACAGCCCAGTATGAGGATGTATCTCTGAGGAGCATCAGAGCTCAGGTGAGAACAGGATTGGAGGATGATTTCACCATTGCCGAGGATGGTTCTTTGTGGAATGGTACTAGATTGTGTGTGCCTAGTGGGGAGCTGCGTGAGGAGGTGTTACAGGAAGCGCATCGCTCTCAGTATTCCATACATCCAGGTGCCAACAAGATGTATCGGGATATGCGAGAGTGTGTGATGGTATGGCATGAAGAGGGAAGTAACACAGTTTGTATCCAGATGCTCAGTGTGCCAGCAAGTGAAAGCCGAGAGGCAGAGGCCAGGAGGTCTACTTCAGCCATTACCCATTCCTGAGTGGAAATGGGAGCACATTACTATGGATTTTGTGTTCGGACTTCCACGATCTCCAGGAGGGAAAGACGCGATTTGGATCATCGTTGACAGGTTGACCAAGTCGGCTCACTTTTTGCCTTTCAATGTGGGTTTGTCTACGAAAAAGCTGGCAGAGATGTATGTGAGGCAGATCGTCAGGATACATGGGGTTCCCGTCAGCATAGTCTCGGATCGGGATCATCATTTCACTTCTCATTTATAGAGGAGTTTGCAGGCGAGTTTGGGCACCCAGCTCAAGTTTAGTACTGCATATCACCCCCTGACAGATGGGCAGTCAGAGGGGACTATTCAGACTCTCGAGGATATGTTGTGCACATGTGTACTAGATTTTGGGGGATCTTGGGAGAATCATCTTCATCTGGTGGAGTTTGCATACAACAATAGTTACCAGGCAAGCATCAAGATGTCTCCTTTCAAGGCTCTGTACGGTCGGAGATGTCGTTCCCCATTATCTTGGGACGACGTAGGCGAGCGAGCATTGTTGGGACCAAAAATGGTAGTAGATGCAGCGGAGAAGGTAAAGCAGATTAGAGAAAGACTTCGTGTGGCCTAGGACAGACAGAAGCACTGGTCTGATAGTCGCCGGAGACCGTTAGAGTTCGAGGTTGGCAAATTGGTGTTCTTGCGAATTTCTCCAACACATGGCACGATTCGTTTCGGGAGAGAAACGGGAAGCTCAGTCCAAGGTTTATCGAATCTTTCAGTATTACCGAAAGGGTTGGCGTTGTAGCCTACTGGCTAGCTTTGCCACCTACATTAGAGGGAGTACATAACGTGTTTCATGTATCCCAGCTGAGACGATACGTGGCTGACCCTAACCACGTATTAGATCACTCAGAAATTGAAGTGGGACCGAGCCTCGGCTACCAAGAGCAGCCCGTAGAGATACTAGATCACAGAGAAAATGTGCTACGTAACCGAACGATTTTATTTGTTCTTGTCGCTTGGAGTCATCACTCCCCGGTGAATCTACTTGGAGAGAGGATGAGATGCGTGAACGATACTCATATCTCTTTGAATTTGAGGTATTTTTACTTTCTTTCTATATGATCTACTTTAAATTTCGAGGACAATTTTTCTAAGGGGGGTAGATTTGTAACCTTCATGTCAAGAATTTAAATTAGGAAGTCAAATTCAATTTAGATTTTTCTTCATAAGAGAAAATATCCAAATTGAATTGGTTAAGGGCACAATGGTCAATGCACCATAATAAATATCTTGACAACCTCCTTCCCTATATAAGGACATCCCCACCTCCTTCACTCACCATCCCTCATCTCCCCTCAACCCTATATTAGCAAGGTAACCCTTGATCATCTTCAAATATGTTTTATAACTCTAACTAGAATAAGTGTATATATATATATATGTGTGTGTGTGTGTGTCAAGAAAAGGAAGAAGAGCAGCAGCAAGAAGCAATAACATCTGCAGCAGCAAAGAAGCAGTGACTGCAGCAGTAGCTGCAGCAGCACGCAGCAGGAGCAGCATATAATTATATATATATATATATATATATATATATATATATATCTTATACCTATGTATCTATATTTGTATATTCTATGTTCTATATTATCTATATATGTATACTATATTGTATTTATATATGTGTGTGTATATATATATATATATATATATGTGTGTGTATATATGTATTTATATATGTATCTACATATATTTGTATCTATATATATACTATATATGTATGTATCTATACATAAGTATCTATAAATATATCTTATATATACATTATTTTATATTTAAGTTTTTATATAGATATTTGTCCTATCTATAAACCAGAAATAGTATAAAATTGACCTAGAAATCTAGTGGTTTAAATCTACTTAATTATATTTCACCAATTAATGTTAATTATTCATGATATAGGTTATCTGGATCCCGTCACACACTCTGACTTGTTTCACCCGCTTTGGACTACAGGCGAGTACAGTCTCTGATGGTTTTCTTACTGATAATTTCTATAACACATGTAGTATTGTTGTACTTGATTCCTGACACGAAAAAACACGGACTAGCATATCTTGTGTTTTTAGACCTTGATCTTGTATAATACTTGATATTCGTGTGATTCATGTATGCTAGTCGGGGCGAAAAAATACTAGTGTATATGTGATCATACCCTTAATCTTATGCAAATATAATTCATGTGCAAAGGCTAACCATACACTTCACGTATGATTAACCGGCTCCCATTGTACAATCCTAAGCTGATCACATAATCAAACTAGTATTTCAAAATACTTGGTGACTATAAATTTTCTTGTTGATACATTACATATTCTCTGTTTATTCATTTTTCCATGTTCATTTCTTACTATGTCTTGATGTCAGTTTATTTATCCATAATGTACTACTTTTCTATCACTGTTTTATAGTCCTTATCATGTATTGAAACTGCTATTAGAATTGTATTCGTTCAATCCTGACTGGATAATATTTCAGGTAGCACTTAAAAGGACATGTGTCCCATCTATTATGGATTTTTGAGAAATAGCTTCGAGTCTGATTTTACCTCCTGGAGGATCGAGGAAGGCCGCAAGCGGGAGACCTAGTTATGACAATAGTTAAAGTTTGCAGACTTATTATAGTTGTATGAGTTATGAATACAAGATTTTGTACTGTAACATTTATACACGCATATATATATATATACATCATGTTTTTACCTACCTTAGTTTTGTGATTGAGTATAATATTTGTTCCCTTTATATTATGAGGTGTTGGTTATATATACAGTACTAATTCCAGACAACGTTCTACCGCCGACACTGCGGCGTAGGCTGGGCGTACCCACGCACTCGTACCCGAACACCCGGGTGCGGGTCATGACACCTTGTTCTACAATATCCATCATTGGCTTCAGAATCAATTACACTGCTTGAAATACTAAGAGAGATAATGGCGGGAAATTGATCAAACTAATACATGAACCTGCATATTTGCAGTTCTAAAAACTTTGAAGATGCATCTAGGTGTAAGCCACTTTTATTCAATCTTCCATCTATCAAACACCACTACTGCTAAAGTACGTGAAAACAACTCTGATGAGCATCTTCTAAACATCCATGACTCAAACTGGTAGCTTGTTACCAAGTCTCCCATTTGAATATCTCAACAAAGAGAATCATGTTCTTTATAACTTCTTATTTGAAAAGAGCCAATCTTAAGGCCCTACTCTCACAATACTTGTTAAAATAATGAATAAGAGAATTTAAATCCTTGCAAAATAATAGCACAGATATCACCAATAATTTGGAAAAAGTTTGTAATGAAGTTTATATTTATTTAGCCCAACATATTAAGATACAAACCTCAAATTTATGGAATAACACGTCAAAGATAATATATTTGAGAAACAAGGATAGCCCTACTGCTTCCGCTCCCAAACACGAGCCTCCTTAAAAGTATTCACGTTCAGAACTAGTACTAACATGAAGGCCCCCTTTAAGTTTGACTACCCAGGTACTTCACAAGTGTCCATTTAGTTTAAAATATATCTTCTCATTTAAAAACTCAGGAGCAAGTCCTTTTCTTTACTCCAGAAATGAAGACATCAATAGTCCTAGATAAAGGAAGAGGAGCAGATACTGCATATATGAAACATGAAATCCAACCAAATATTGTAAAGAACATGCATCAGATTGCAAGAAGCTAGGCTCAATAATGTATTTCTCAGAGGATAAAGCAAAGTAGGAAGAAGCATGCTTTAGCTTCAGAACAGATCAGGGATAAAGATAATAAACGACACCTTAGATGTATACAGTGATTTGAAAAATGGAATAGTCAACACCAAGATTATATTTTCAAGTTTGACAAACCAACTTCTGCATAATAAATTAATTTTAACATAACTTGGATTTTTCACTAGCAAGAGGAAGAAAAGCCATGGGCCAGACTCTGCCATGAAATTTTGTTGAATGAAAAGAAAATATGCCGGATTCCTAGAGCAGATTCTTCAGTTAGAAAAAGGTGAGGGGTTCTGAAAAGAATTGATTTGAGATTGAACAACAATCAAGTTATTGGCTCAAGACCATCCCTCTTTCCTTGGTTTGCATATGTCAGTTGGCCTATCATGGCACGTTACTCAGTGGCACAGAGGCTTGCGAAACAGGGACAAACCGAAAGCATGGTCTGAGGGGGCTAATGCCCCCCACCACCTCCGAAATTTGCTTGCTTAGTTATACTATAATATTCAAAAAATCTTATACACTTAAAGCGGAGGGAAAAAAAGTATTTTGGTCCCATCTTGCCAACCACAAACATTGTTGTAGCAAATACAGCCAAAAAACAAGTGCGTGCATGTTTGAGTAGCCTCAGTTAATTATGTCCTCTAATAGAAAATGTAGAATATGAAACTTTTGCATGTACAAAATGATCTAAACCAGTCCTTCCAGAAGAAAGCATATGACTACTGTAGAATCCAATAGAAAAAGAGAGAGTAGAAGAATATGAAACTTCTGCATGGGGAAAATGATCTAAACCAGTCCTTCCAGAAGAAAGCATATTGCTACTGTAGAATCTAATAGAAAAAAGTAGATAGGTAAAGGGCAAAAGAAAATTCTCTCAACATTCATACTTTTTTGCAAAAAATACTCATAGTTTTGAAAAATGGTTATTTAGTTTTAGGGTCTCCTATAATATTGGAGATTTGAGTTTAGGTCTCCATATTGTTCAGAATAGGGTTTGGTCTCGTCCTATCGGTGGACTTGGCTAACCGTCCAAACGGAGACCTACACTCAAATTTTAAATATTATATGAGACTTTAAAACTAAACGAAAATATGTGAGGGTTATTTAGTTTTGCATGGCTGGAGTTGTGTAACTTGGGTTATTTAGTTTTTTCGTAACCAATCGACAATAAGATATTGTTGTTTGCTTCTATCCTGATCTCAACAGCCACACAACCCTCATGGCGACAATTTCGATGGAGACGACTTCATGGGAATCGTGTATCATCATATGTATCTTTTTTCCAATCGAATTGTTGAATACTTGCAACTCAAGAGTCCATGAAAGTTGTGTGGTTGCTGAGAGAAGGATAGAAGCAAACAACAATATGACGAGTCTCATTCTCGATTGGTCATGACAAAACTAAATAACCCGAGTGAAATAATCCCCACCATGCAAAACTAAATAACTCTCACATATTTTCATTTAGTTTTGGGTCTCGTATAATATTCAAATTTTGAGTTTGTCTTCATTTTAGGCGATCATCCAAAATCAACCATTAAGACGAGACCAAAACACTCTTTCTGGACAATATGAAAACCTAAACGTAAATTTATAATATTATGCGAGACCCTAAAGCTAAATAATCAAAAAAAAAATCTAATTTTTAACTTGGTGCAATTTGTACCCAAATTGAACGGCGGCGACAATGGACAACCAATTTACCGCCAACATGACTTATTTGGATTATTTACGCAAGAAAGAAAACAAACTAATAATATAAAAATGTGAAACATAGTGGGAACAGATGAAACAGAGAGAAAAATGGAAACAATGGTAAAATATAGGATATTTTAAACCTAAATCATAGAAGGATGATAAGACTATTGCAATCTTTAACGGTCACGTGTAGGAGTATTTTGGGTATTTCAAGCATTTTTCAGTCAAAATCTGATTATAACGTTCAAATTGTAACGACTAGTGGATGGAGGGGGTGATTTGATCAAAGTACCCAAAAATGCTAAGATGTAACTGATCAAACAAATCTATTGAGCTTTTTTTGCAAAAAATGTAAATCTTGCGAGAGATTTTTTGTACTTTACCCAAAGTATATATGAAATTTCTGCATGGACAAAATGATCTAAACGAGTCCTTTTCATAAGAAAACATATGACTACTGTAGAATATGAAATTTTTGCATGGATAAATTAATCCAAACCAGTCCTTTCATATGTAGGCATATGACTAACTGTACGATTTCAAATTCAGTGATGTCTCAAGGGATCATATCTCCATCCATTAGATAAAAATTGCATACACAACTGAACCATAGACAGTTGTAATAAATATCAAGGAATTAATCTTACGAGTCACACAATGAAACTATTATATATATATATATATATATATATATATATATAGAGAGAGAGAGAGAGAGAGAGTAATTGAGGAAAGATTAAGAAAATACTAGGATTTCATAGAATCGGTTTGGATTTATGAGAGGAGATCTACTATAGAAGTCATTTACTTACTAAGCAAATTAATGGAAAGATAGAGTGGAAAAGAAAGATTTACATATGGTTTTTATTAAGTTAGAGAAAACTTATGATCACGTTCCTAGAGAGAATATGGTGGACTTTGAAGAAGAAACAAGTTCCTAGTAATTAAAGTAAGATCATTAAAAATATGTACGATAGAGTTGCGAAAATCGTGCAAACTATTGGAGGAGATAGTAATCCGTTCTTTATTTCCATCAACTTACATCCAGGATCAACATTAAGTCTTTACCTTTTTGCGATAGAGTTATGGATGAAATTACTACACATCCAAAAGAAGGTTTCATCAAGGTTCGTAGTATCAATATCGGAATCAGTATCGAACCATGGACCCTTTCTACAAGTATCGGGATCGACACTATCTGTAATTTCGTCGACACTATCTGCAATTTCGGATCGGAGTGTCAGATATTTTAGTATCAACAAACAAATGATTATTAATAAATTATTAAAATTTTAATATATATATATATATATATATATATATATATATATATATATAGGCATAATTTTAAGAATTTTATGTGTTGTTTCTTAATAGTTTTGAAATTGAATGAAATAATAGTGACCCTTACTGATTGGTTTACCTATAAAAAAAAAAAAAAATTATTTACATGCTTTGACAACTTTACTATGCTTGTACACCCATGTTGATTAGTCTTTTTCATTCAATTTTCTCTACCAAATTGACTGAAAAAGAGATCCCCCAAACGTCGATATCGGCCCGTATCAGTTGCGGTCGGTAGCGAATTGGAACATGCCAAACCGTATCGATATCTGATCGGTATCGACCGATACGGCAAATTTATGGTTTCATGGTGTATAATGTCTGATGATGATATTGTATTGGTTGAATAGTATAAAAGGACTAGATGCTCAAATAGAAATGTAGAGAGAGACTTTGGAATATAAGAGATACATGATTAATACAACAAAAGCAGAGTATATGAAATATAATTTCAACCCAAAGACAAAGAAAAATGAGAGAGGAGTCCATATAGATGGACAAAAACTATGGTAACTACCAAAGAGTGATACATTTCGTGTTTAGGATCAATCATAAATCATGATAGAGAAATTGAGAAGGTTATCATGCGAAAAATTAAAACATGACGGTTGAAATGGAGGAGTGCTTTTAGAATACTTTGTGATCGCAAGATACCTCTGAAGTTAAAAGAAAATTTCCACAATATTGTTATAAGATCAATCATGCTTTATGGATCAAAGTGTTGGACAATTAAGAAGCAACATGTCCAAAAAAAACTAATGTAGCCAAAATAAGAATGCAAGTGGCAATACATTAAATGATAGGATAAGAAATAAGTTTATCCGTGAAAAGTTAGTAATATCAATTAAGAACAAGATGAAAGTGAAAAATAATTTAGGTGGTTTGGACATATACAATGCAGACCAATAGATGCTCCTTTACGGAGGAGCGATAATATAACAGTTAATCAAGCCGCTAGGACTAGAGGTAGATCTGGACGACATTGTTTGCAATGTTAAAAAAAGAAATTGCTTATATTAGCATTATAGAGGCATGGCCCTTAACGGAGCCGAAAGGGAGGAAGAGGATTCAAACAACCGACTCCAAAATTTTGGGACAAAGACTTTGTCGTTGTTGCACACAGCTACACCCTCATTGACATAACATGGAGAACATGTGTGGTCTATTTGTTTTTGGGTTTATTTATTTACTATTTACTTATTTATGCTTTTGCTTTTTAGAGTCTCTTAAACATCCTTTACATTATGAGTATTCTATGGTATCTATAGCTTAGACAATCTCTGGCATAGTCTTTAACCCAGATCAATGAAAAAGATTAATGTAGGAAAACCGAAGACAGAGCATAAAAACTTTCTTTGTTACTGTAGGGTATCACCATTTCTTCAACTCTACCAGCATACCATTACAACAACACCATCAAGCCTTTATCCCAATTTTCTGGGGTCGACTGTTTGAATCATCTTCTTCCATTCGCCTCTTTTAACTCCTAAGGACCGTGTCCTCTGTCACGCTAACAAAATTCATATCCTTCTTTAACACTTCAAACAATGTTGTCTAGGCCTACCTCGTGGCTCCTTTAACTAGTATATTATTACTCCTTACTGGAGCATATATTGGTCTACAGATACATTCTAACAGCATATCAGTTTATAACAAATAAAAATAACAGCAAAATATAAATAAGTACCAGTAAATTGTCATTTCCTTCGGTTTGTCCAACTATTTCTTCAATCAAAAGATCATGCTCCTCAGGATTGCCGCACTCCAAGCACTTCTCAATAACATTTGATGCAAACTTATGCTGGCTCATCTGTATAATTTGCCCAGCTACTTTACTGATAATTTGGCTCCTTTCAAGTGGCCGTCCCCTCTCCAATACATGCTGAAAAAAGTTGTCAGACTTAGCAGTGCATAACAAAGTTATCGACGTAAGATAAAGAACTATATCGCAATTATTAAATATTAAAAAGGCATGCCAACATTGATGAAGATGTTCGTAAATGACTTAATGACACACAACACTTTCATGTACATAGGGATATAATAAGCTAAGCTATCCATGTATGAAGCAAACTAACCCAATATTGAAATGTAGGTTTGTCATTTCAGTTCATAGTAGGTAAGTAAAGAGAAGGCTGTGGCCTATGACCAAGACTCTGTGTCATGGTTTAGGGCTCTAATCCTATGGAAATCTTTAAGCATATACACATAATAGCAGATGAAGTCTTCAATCAAAGGATAAGTAAATAATACTAGTACGGATCTTTCTAACCATAAATCAATATTAATATATTATAATTAAAGTTTTAAAATATACAAAACAAAAAGAAAATTGCATGAAATTTTCTACAGGTGAGAGGAGCCGAGAGGAGGAACACCCTCATAAAAAAAGAACACAAATTTGCCAAAGAGAGAATGAGATATATTTAATAATCTCCAGTGTCAGGATTGTTGGGCTTTAGAAAAGGAGAAACACACACAAAGGATCTTTGGGCTTTGGCAAAGGAGAAAACCACACAGGAGAGAGAGAGAGAGAGAGAGAGAGAGACTTACCTGGTGGCACTTGGTAGTAAAAGATAGAGTCACAGATGGAGATGAGAGATGGAGACAGAGATTCGCTAGGTTGGGCCAAACATAGAAGGGAAAGGAATTGGAAGAGGAAAGGCTATTGTTCCCTTCCAATTCTATACTATCTATATAGATTACTAATAATATCAAAAACTTTTATTGAGCCTAGGCTATATTCCAAATTCAATATAACTTGACAGATGGGTTGGCTCATATTTAAGTCAACACGGGTTGGGGTGCTTAAGATAGCCTTTGGTAGCCCCAGGCAGCCGGCTCGGGATCTATCACCTAAATACTAGTTGCCTAGGTGCTGGAGTATCCAAAACTCCCAAGTGCCACCTAACGGGGAGATGCAAACACCAACACCTTTTAAAACACTTACCAATAGAGTTCATAGGCGCCTTTTAAAACACTTATCACGATTTCAATCACTACTTTGACTAATCACGTGTTAATCTATGCATTTAATCTCCGTACACGACCGTGCGAAAAAAGGTTCTCGATACGAAACATATAGGTGTATCAGATGTAGTGTTCTAAAAAGCTCTAGGCGTTGATAGGCGAGCTGCTTCGTTTCAATCACCTGGGAGCACCTAGGCACGCCTAGTCTTGTCCAGAGAAAATAGGCACCACTTGGCTAGCTTCTCAAATTTCCTTTCATAACACAAATTTGGCACTTTTGTAGCTCATGTTAGTTATCCAAAACTGTCATATATCACTAAAAACTCTTCAAACTTGAGTTCTTAGATAATAAACAAAAAAAAAGAGTCAAAAACAATACCAAGTTACAAATACATGGAAAAACGAACATAAGATAAACAAAGACTCAATGTTTTACACTCCTAAATGACTTAAGGAATCATGGTTATTACTACTCAATCATCCATCATTCATCTTCATCATCTAAGTCTAAAAGATCATCATGAACATTATCATCATCAAAAATGAAATCCGCATCCTCATTGATTTATAGATTTTGTTCATTAATATTATTATATCTATTTTTTTATAATTTATGTCTATTTAGTTAGTAACTTATAGTATTAAAACTTTAAAAAAACTCTATTTGGACCTTTAAAACATAAGCACGCAACTTTAAAAACCAATAAAACCAAACAAGCAGATAAAACTTATAAAAATCCAAACAAAGCCTAAAAAGTTGTATTAAACACCCAACACACCTAGACACAACGTCTAGGCTCGCCTAATTATCCATTTACCTAATCTCGACTTTAGCGCCTTTCTCGCAAACGCCTAGAGAAGATAGCTCGCATGCCTTTGGAATAGAAAGTGAAATATCGTCTCTCGTCTTTTGGACGCATAGACACACCTGGGTGGCGCCTTTAACAACATTGATAAGATGGGACAAAAAATGTATGATACGTTTTTGTATCATCCTTTATGATACATTTTGTTTTTGTTTTTCAATTATTTACCTTTTCTATTTTCTTTATCTACTTATTGAGCTTTCTTCTCATTTGTTTTTAGACACTTGTTCTTTTCTTTTGTGTGTTTCATCGACTATTATTTCTATTATAGACCTAGGGGCCGTTTGGTACGTTGTGATACAAATGGGAATATATTATTCCCATCCATATTGTTGTGTTTGGTATGTGCCCAACCAAAAATTCTTGGAAATAAGATATTCCTTTGGGTATCATTTTCTCACCATATTGGGGAGTACTATTCACATTGTGAGAGGTGGGGTATTTCTTAATCCCAACATATGGAAATAACAATATTTTGATATTGTCCAAACTACCCCTTAATAAAACCTGAAATTGACTTGTCCCAAGCTCAAGTTGAACCTGAACTTTATCGAAACCCGAGATGAACATGGTCAGACCCAAACCCGACCTAAACTAGACCCAAACTCGACCTAAGCCTTGACCTGACCAAAACCCCATTCGAATATCAGAATATGACCCAGCCCAAACCCAACGCAAATGAAACTGACTCGATTATTAAATGTGGACATTTTTTTCATGATGGTAGTTTACAAAAATTATGTAGCAATTGTCACTTTTTGTTTAACCTTATTTTGCTGATCATTTTATTATATGTTAGGTGCAAACTATACTTTGGTATTGAAGCTTGTTGTCGAATATAACGTAAATGGTTTAAAATAAATTATTTATGTTTATGCTTAAAAAACTAGTTTATTAAAATTATAGTTTTGTGAGACAGGAAGTAATTTGGGAAATTTATAACTATGGGATGTCATAATCCTGATAATTTATTTTTGTACCAAATGGATGAATTCAATATCCCCGGGATTATGATATATTATACCAAATAGAGTAATAATTCCAAAGCATTTAATGACTGAATAGTATTCCCTGGAATACCACACATAATTCCCAGAAATTTGATGACTAGGAATAGTATTCCCGGGAATATGGTATTCCTAGGAATATAACAATTTGCGTACAAAACTGCCAATTATTGTGTTGAATGAACAAATTTATCTATGTTAGGAACTTATGATGATTGTCTAACTTGTATTTTAGTTTCACTTTTACTCGTCGACTTTATAATGATGGTCATTTATAAGCTTAGTTATACTCTATGTTGCACGGGTACGGACGACGACACGAATTCGGGTATCTATTTTGGTTTGTCCTAGTGTATTTCGAGATGTCCATGGCGTATGATACATGTGTCCGACACAACACGACATAAAATTTGGTGTGTTCGTGCTTCTTAGAATCTTAGGTGATACTTTTTTAGCTGCTTAATGCGTTAAACTTATTCATATATGTTATACTAATTTTCTAACGTATTTAATGTATCTTACGATACATGATACCGGTACATGACATGACAACCTAGGTGTTAACTAATGGTGGTTGTATAATCTCCCCCCCCCCCCCCCCCCAACACACACACACCAACCCCCACAAGTTAAATCATCACTCTATCTAAACCATGTCAATCACAAAAGCATGTTACTTAACTACCAACCTATTTCTAGCCATAGTTTGCAGAATCGGCCGATACCGATACGGTTTGGCAAGTCCGGATCTGAATCCGACCGATACTGACCGATAGCAACAATAGGGGTCTCTTTTGTAGTCAATTCGACAAAGAAAATTGAACAAAAAAGATCAATCTGCAATGGTGTAAAAGCATAGTTAAGGTTGTAAAAGCAGTAAACGAAAAAAACTTATGTATCGCAGGTAAACCAACCGGCAAGGGTGTTTACTATCTCATTCAATTTCAAAAACAACTCGGAAACAATACACAAAATACTTAAATTTTTGGCTAAATGTATAAAAAAATCTAAAATTTTAATAAGTTATTAATAATTATTTATTTCCTGATACCAAAAAATCTGATACTTCCATCTGAACCGTTGATACTGCCAATTCCGCCGATCCCACTACTCATAGGAAGGGTCCGGTATCGATGCCGATACTGCGAACCATGGCCTCTCTTCACCAATAGTGGAAATATGTTGCATCTTCCACTGTTATTTCTTATCTATAATTTATTCTTTTCATTAACTTTTTTCTTTTGTGATTTTACGACCAAATCATATTAGTTAATACTTAATACCTGATGTAATACTACAGAAATGCCACGCTCTATGGTTCCACCATTACCACAGCTAGTTGAAGAATAACAAGGTGAAGTGATAAACTCACATGCACATTGACAAACAGTAAGATTGAAGCAATCACTACTAGGTAGCTATGAAACGGGCAGTGAACAATCTAGGTAAACAGTATCTAACCAGCGAGTACGAACGAAGCATCTATTTTACAAATAAAAAACAATATGACTGCAGCAAACAGAATATGCGGTAACAAAAGAGTAAAACAAGTTACCTGAGTGACATAATTTCCATACTGATCTTGGGCAAGAATACAAGCAGACTGTAAAATCTCATCAACGATACATTGACTTTGAAGCTCATCAGTGCAATGCTCCAAAACTCTCTAAACCAAATGAGAAGGAAATCAGTATACCCAAAGCAGTTTAGTAGGTCCTGTATCAGTTTATATCCTGCAGTTTGCATTACCTGAATAACCCGACAACCATAAGGATGCATAGAGAGTGTCACAACATTACCACGAAAAGAAGATATGATAAAATCAATTTTCTCTGTTGGTACACACTCAATGCACTTCTGTATTACATGGTTCCCATTTTGATCACAGACGCATCGCATAACATGTCCATCAAGTTCATGGACAAGCTGGGTTTTCTGATCAAGCTCAATCACCTCGAGTGCCTACAGATTTAAGCAAGAAAATTATGAGCATGTAGGGCTAGTTTCACACAAAATTTGACCAAAAAAAGTGTCAATCTTGGTTGCTACTGAGCTCTTAAGCAGATTACAATTTGCAAAACAAGTTGGTTTCTTTTTGAGAGAACAAGTTAGTTCTGAACTTTTAATTTGATAAAAAAAAATGGTGCCAGGAGGCTCCAGCTAATGCAAGGTCTCTGGAGGCTCAAGATGAAATTTGATTTGCTAAGATACACAAATACCTCAATGCAGATGTCGAAAAAAGAACCAAATTACATAATACAGTAAACCACTATATAAGAAAATAATACTTAAACCATTCCATAATAAGAGAGATATGAACTATGCAATAAGCAGAAGATACTACCATCAAGCTCATCAGAACCGTTTACGGGTTACGCTTACACAACCGCTTCTTTCTTTTTTGTTACTTTGCTGCACTAGCCTATCGGTACAAAATTTACTCCCGATGTTTGACTAAGTCTGTGTCTCAACACTAGTCGACATTAACTATATTTGGAAACTTTACTCCCAATTTTTTGAATAAGTCTGTCTCAACACTAGTCAACACTAACTAAACTTCCCAAGTCTCCATAAAGTATTTGGTAAATTTAATCAGATCAAAAATAATTGAACACAACTAGATGTTTCCATCAGTTTACCCTGATAAAAAGTTACTTTATTTCATAAAGTCCATCTAGTGATAATTTCTTTTATTAATGTGTCAGTTTGAGAATATTAGGAACTTTCTGACCATTTTGGACGTTTCATACTAGATATCTCATGGCGGGCTAAGAAGCACATACAGCAAAAACCAGTCTTGTTCGTGTCTATGCCTTGTCAGGCACGTATTGGACGCAAAACATACTCCAAGATTCTAAGCGACTAAGTACAATAGAATACGTCAAAATTGATGCCTTTGTCCTCGTTGCAGTGCCAGTGTCAAGTTCATGACCTTGCAACATAGTTTGCAGGTCATGAAATATAGTCAAGCGTTGATATGTTATGGGGATTTGAGATCCCATACTTGAAATAAAGACATAAAATAACATGAAAAGGAATGAAATAACAAGTAAACAGCAGTACCTTCTGAATAACACGGCATCCATACATCTGAAGGCTCAAAGGTAAGATGTTACCAACAAGCTTATTTGCAAGTTCTTTCCTTTGCACAGGGCTTCCATGCTCAAAAAACTATAGCAACAAAAAGATATATTCACAGACCTTCATATTAATGAAAATGATTATCAGCATGATTAACATATGTTATTTGACAACGAGAACTAAGAACAATAAATGAATCAATAGGATAGCACAATAAAGGTCACGCATTCTGAACTATTGTACCTTCTGGATGACATAATTCCCAAATACATCAGCCATTAACGTCGAAGCACGTGGAAGAACTTCTTCAAAGACCAATGCCTTTTCTTCAGCATTGCAAGTTTCTAGCTTCTGCTGAATAAATCGACTTCCATGTTGGTCGGCACTGATGTCAAACATGTAAGATAGTTATTGTTTGGTGATTTGAATGTTTATAATCATATATACATGATTGGGATAATCTAAAATGAACTGGTGTCTATTTTTGCTTGAACTCAACAATGCATCAAGTAATATATGTGAAGATCTATGTCTTGTAATTGGATACTGCAATCGAATAAACATGATCGCATAATCTAAATAAACTGCGAGTTCAAAGTTCAAACTTGCCTGAACTCAAGAATGTGCCCAGCAATATCGGATAATTCATATTTACGAGACTTGCTCGATTTAAGCTCCTCAAGAAAACTGTGTTTTTTCAGTTCGTCAACTTTCTCACGAGATCTTTGTCCTTGCCATCCAAAAAAAGTACCTCCAGTCCTACCAGTGTTGACTTGAAACCTCAAATTCTCATTTCTCCTTCCTGCAGCCACTGTTGACCCTTGAAACATTGGGCTGGCTAGTGGGGAGCTAGGATAGTGCAACAGGACAGGAACATTTTGGGGACTTCCAGAGTGATTTGGACTAGTAGCTCCACCCTTTCTAACACTGGGGTTGTTGACAGCTCCACTTCTCACAATATGGGGCCTTTGTCCAAGCACAGGACCTCTTTGAGGATCATAATTACCTGCTAGGCTTCCAATAGTACTTCCCCTGGATGCCATGGGGTCATATTCGCCTACACTTGTATATGCATCTGCAGAAGGATGTTGAAAATAAGGTATATAAATAGGATCTGTTAAAGAAGTCTGGCCTGTCATTTCAAACTGTCCATGAAATTTATAAAGATGTTGGAGATCAGCTACAGGAGCGATATTCCCCCCAGAGAGACCAGAAGTTCTTGGGCTAGCTGGACTTTCGAAAGGCATTTGAATAGTAGTATAAGGTGGGTATCCAGTTATAAATGGGGGCACAAGTGGCGTATTCAATGCATATCCACCAATACTGAACTGCGGGAACAAGCAAGATGTTTGTAGATTAGGATAACAATGATTTCCATAAGAAACTGCAGTGGCATATAAAGGTGGAGCGCTTCCGGCAGACTGCAATACCGGCTGTACAGATGATGGTAATTTTGGTTGGCTATGAGAAAAATGATCAGCATTGCTGGAAGAAGGCATTCCTTGATGAACCATCTGAGATTGACCAATCTGAACTTGAACCGAAGCACCTCGTGAATGTAAGTTATCTTGCTGAGGGTGTTGAAATGCTGGTTGACCTCCTCTGTGACCATCATTCGATAACCTTAAGCTCTTAGTTTCATTTTCAATATTGCCAATACTTGAAATGCCCCTATCACTAGGTAAAATACCATTATCCAAATTGGCATTGGAAGTGCTTGATTCCCCCTTCCTGCGAGGGTGTGGATTCCCCCTTACATCAGAGGATGTCGAGCATGGAATTAAAGAGGTGACAAGATCATTATTTGGACTTGACCCAACTGAATGTGCACTTGGGATGGGTGTACTAGCACGAACACCAACAGTTTCTATTTTGGACTCTCCCTTACTGGTTTTGATTGAAGACACTTGTAAAGGCTTGACACAAGAATCAGAATCTGCTTGCTCTAAAGTACCTTGACTTGATAGACGAGACGGACTATTATATACAGGAGAAGGGGTCCGAGGAAAATCTTCCTGAAGGTTAATAATATCAAGCATCAGAAGAATTGTAGATGTACACTATGAAGACTTTCCATACAGTGCTCATGTTTTAAAAACTAATTAGGGGAATAAAGTACTACAGGCAACATTTTTAAAGCACTCACACCAAATTCCGAAGTACCAGATAATGTTTGACAACACTGATATTAAGTTATTAACAATAGATCCTCTTTGAAAAGTTACATAGCAACCCCTGAAAATTGGCTAGATACATACAATACAGTCTAACATGTGCCTTAAACAAATTTTATTTAAAGATGTTTCAGTTACTTATCTTACCTAATAAGAGAGAGAGAGAGAGAGAGAGAGAGAGAGAGAGAGAGATGAAACAGATACAAGACAGATATTGGCGTGGTTACACACTTGACTTGATCGGTCGGAGAATCGATGCTTAGTGACCAAAACTCGCATGCAAGCTAAATCCGGAGGACTTGTACAGTTTTATGTTAACTACCAAGAACTAGCATAAATGTTACCAAGGACTTCACTCATTTAGTTCCCTTTCATCCCTTAATGAATTGCATAAGTATTTTAACTACCAACCCTAATAAGGACTTGGCAAGAAATTCCAATTATGTGTTAATAATACATACCAACCATGTGTTGTTTGTGCTTAGTCGAATTTATATGCATCTACAAGTACTAATTTACAAAGATGTAGAATATCAAAATCACTTGCATCATAGCATTTTTGTGGTTCTCGAGCTCTTTGGCACATTCTGCGACAAGGACAAGATGACTCCCCTATATCAAAAATTATCATGCTAACTCTTCATCCAGACTCCTCAAGTGGGGGTCTTGAAAGGTTCCTTTTTGTTGCCAGGTGATTAAACTGCATGACCACAAAAAATAGATCAACCCGGAACAAGAATGGCCTTCATATCAATAATTTATGGTACGGCCATCTTGCACAGCCATATTTTGGCTTGGATTTCACACGTTGTCGCAGTCTTCTTAGCCATAGGGTTTCCTTGCTCGCCCGTAACTCCTCTGTTGGCATTGGTTCCTTAAACTATAGAGCTGCCAACAGGTTCATAGATGAAAGTAAAAAATGGTCAGTCCTCTTCTGGATCACGACCCAAATGTGACCTACTCTAATGTAAAAAGACTTGGAAACAGTTATATATCTTAACTACCTTATTCATGTTTCTAAAGCTCTCTACTTATTGGTTTCGGGTAAGTCCACTTTCTTCTTCTCCCAAACCAACACATTCAAACAAACATAAACACTTGCAGTAAAAAGAAGGGTGAAAGCAACCTCTGCAGAGCACAATTTCCAAGTGTAGCAAACACATGAGGACTCTGTTATATGCTCAGTGGCAAACATCAAATAAATCCCTAAGAGCAAACACAAGCCAAGAAAAGCCCCTTACCTGAATTAAATCCACAAGACTTTTATGTCGACCTTGCAAAGGAGATGTATATGGTCCAGATATAAACCCAGAATTATTTTGCCCCTTGCACTTAGAATCCATTATGGATAACCTGTCATCCTCAGGTTCCTCCTTATGGGTAGAGAGTACTGGTCGAGAAATGAAGGATCCCTTGCTGCTATCATCAAAAGAAGTCATCCTCCAATTTTCACCAGACCCACCAATGTGATGAACCAGACGCTGGTTCTCCCGTGACACAAGGGGCTGAGGGAGTCTTGGATTTAAATTCACGTTGGAATAGTAGTAAGCACGGTAAGCCGGATCAGCACGGAGCTGCTCTTCAGACTCTGATGTTTCAACTGCATTGCTCAAATTTCCAAAGATACCTTCCAATCTGGAGTTCTGATACCGAGTTAAGTCGCCAATTGCTAAACTAGAGCCTTCCATGCTGGGAGGCGCGCTTCCACTACGGTTAGGGGCAGCAATATTCCTGTTTCCATGAAAACCTTGTCCTTGTAAAAGCAACCCCAATTCTTGGGCAGTGGCATTGCTCGTAGATGAAGCAAACAATGCAGTGTCCTTGCCGATAGGCCAGTTTCTGGCTCCACTGGTTCCTATCATCCTCACCGCACTCTCTGTTGCCATCCTAGTTCAAAAATTAAATGCTCACAAATCTGAATAGTAGTAACAACCGCAATTACCTGCAGTGTAATTCAACCATGTCAATTTTGCTTTTCTATCGATGAGATTTATAAAGCCAAATAAAAAAAAATACCAAAGGGCCCTTATGTCTAATATTAGCTAGAATAGTAAAGCATACAGGAAGCAGATAAAACAAACACCATAATATTACCTAACGCACTTCAGAGTTGAAAATAAGAAATGTTCAAAATTTACAAGTGAAGAATACGGGACTTGTCAGTCTAATAACACTAAATTCATCAATCACAAAGTTACAAAGTACAAGGAAGAGGTTGGAATGGTGGTCTTGGTATCCAATAACTCCTGGTAAAGTGACATGTAAGCAATCACATACTGACATCTAGCATTTTATCAGCATAAAACAAAACAGATTGTCTGGACAAAGATTACATAATTCAGTACATTTATTTGAATGAACAGGTGAAGATAGAACAGTGAAGAACAAAATTTGACACCAATCGAAAGAAGCACCACCAGTCTAAAGCTACATTTTCAGAAAACACAACCAACTCCGGAAATCGCGATTTTACTACGTATTGCCACCTAATAACAAGAAAGAAAGCAAACCCCTGACAAGAACTTCAAAGACCAAAACCCTAGCAACCAAATTCCAACTCGGAACCCTAAAACCCTCCATCCATTCATCACCAAAAGTTGGTTATTTTACACTACAGACAACGCCAAAAAAATCCCCAAAATAGTAACTAAAAGACCACAGATTACACCATTTCCATAGAATTCCAAAAGTTCGCCCATTCCCCAAGAAGAAGATGGAAAAAATCATGTTAGAGAGGGAAAGAGTAGGTTTTTACCGGCTTCCACCAGTTTGCAAATTGAAACCCTAGACCTCCAAATTCGTTCAATCGATGGAAATTTCCCATCCCTTTCTTGGGAAAAAAAATAGTAAGGAAAAAGTCATCTTCTCTTCCTCAAGGTTTTCTCGAACCCGGGATGTCTGCTGCTTCTAAAACCCCTCCTCCTTAATTGCCGGGCCTTTTTAGGCAGCAGATTTGACCGAAATACCCTTCCCTCCTCATTAGAAACTCCTGCTAGCAGCTAACCGGAGAACCGAAGCGTGTACTTAACCATCTCCATCCGACGGTCCACGTGCAAAGCTAGGGCTGGAGTGGACGGAGGAGATGGGGGGTATTGTGTCGCCCGCGCGTGGCAGGAGAGTAAATTTGACGAAAATGCGTGATGGCGACGAGGAGAGACTTTTATTAATTCCGCCATGTGAGTCTTAATTGCTAGCAGCGGGAGGACAGTATTGCCATTTAACTCTCCAAGGAGTAGGGTAGATAAGAGCATCCACAGTAGTTCAAAAATATTTTTTAAATTATTAAACTTATAAATTATTATTTTTTACTGTCTCCATAATATTAACATACAAATTGTACACTACAAATAAATACTCCAAATTAATCTAATGTTTTTCTTCCGTCTTTTTTCTCTTTAATTTTCTTTCCCATTTTGTAAGATTTTTTCTCTCTTTTTTTTATTTTTATTTCCTATTTGATTATTTTTTTTGGGTCCATCAATTAATATAGAGTAACTAGGACACGCTAAAAATTTAAAGTATCGCGTAGCTTTCTAGCAATTTTTATAGCATCCACAGTGGGAACACTCATAACAAGTACTATATATTATTAAAAAATATGTAAATTATTATTTTTTGAGTATTTACATGTTATTGGCACACAATGGTACACTCCAAATTAATCTCTTACTTTTTCTCCCTCTTTTTTCTTTTTATTTTTATTTTTCTTCCCTATTTGGTAATATTTTTCCTCTCTCTTTTCCTCTTTATTTTTCTTTCATGTTTGGTTACTTTTGGTGGGCCCATCAATTAATATAGAGAAGCTAAGACACACTCCAAATCTGAAGTATCTCGTAGCTTTCTAACAATTTTCAAGTATGCACAAGTGTCAATTGAAGCCTTCAAGTACTACAAAATTTAATTAAAATCAAAATATAGCATTTGAAACATCTCTCATTATGGACGCTCTTAAATATGCACAAGTATCCACTACAGCTTTCAAGTGCTACAAATTTTGACTAGAGTTAAAATGTAGCACTTGAAATCTCTTCTATTGTGGATGCTCTAATCCTGGATAGACGCATGGCATAATCTACCAGTGACAGCTATCAACTACCACTCGTGGCGTGGTCTAGTCCTATGCGGACGACTGCAGGACGACGTACACAAATATATTTGTCGCTAGCCAGCCCGTCCAGATTCACGATATGGTCTCTTATGTCTTAAATCAAAAAAAGAAGTATAAATTTTAACTTATGTCCTCTAATATTCTAATTTTTCAACTTAAAACCAAAAAATTTAATATTATACAACTTAATAGTTCAATTATGATGTACAACTTAATATTCTAAAAGTACTTTTTTTTTAAATATATATGACAAAAATACTCATCATTCTCTTTCCTCTCTCTTTGTCCACGCACAACGGAAGAAAGGAAGGAATAATTTGATAAAAAAATATTATTTATTTTTATTGAAATAGAAAAGGTCTTTTAATTCCCAACTAAAGGAAGATATCAAATTGAAAATATTCAATAGTTAACTAGTTGAGAAAGATAATTAGTTGAGAAAGATAATTAGTATGATATTAAAATTTAGAGTTTGTTGGGGGTTCGAGTTGAAATTAAGCCAAAAAATTGACAAGTTGCGGAAATCCTCACTTCTCCTTTTCATTTGCTGCCGCCTAAAATAAATTGACAAGTTGCTGTCACTGATTAAAAATTCATTTAGGCCAAGCAACCAAATAGCAGGAAAAATATAAACACAGAAGAAAGTGTCACGACCCGATCCCAATAATCTGGGTCCAGTCGGATCATGCCCAGCCTGCACCGTTGTGAGACGGCGGCAGTAAGCTGTATCAATCCGTAGTAACACACAGACATCCAGAATACATGAAGGAAATTCAATTTTTTATTGCTAAGTCTGAGAGAGAAATTCATTTACAATCAAAGATCAAACAAAACATGGTCCAGGGTTATTACTTCAACCCTGATTATTACAATTTGGAAATGAAAGGGGAACAACTAAACATCGGCCTCCTGGCTAGGTTCCGCTAGGGCATCAGTACTCTGGTCCGGACCATAAAAGGTATCATACTCGTCATCGTCACCGCAATCACCTAAAATTGTTAATCTCCAGTCAGGAGGGAGCAAGAACATATATCCAATTCCAGCATCTTAACGATAATTAAAATGATGCAATGAGATAGTTTTGAACAATATTTATAATTTTGTATGCAACAAATATGAAACAAGAATAGTAAAAGTCGATGAAGCAATGATGACAAGCTACAATCACTAAAGTGTTTTGAGAAAGGTAGCATCCCGTGGCCGGTCTGGGTTGGAGGCAATCTGTGTTCGCGTGAACACGGTGCGGCGTCAGTCCAGTGAGGTTGGACTTCAGCTATCCACAATGAGGCAATAAGGGGGCTTTGACCACGGGTGCTAACTTTTACTCCCCAGTTCCCAAGGCAATAGTCAATGAGTCAATGAGTCAATCAATCAGTCAATCAGTCGGTTCCGTGAAATCAAGTGTCGTCCCAATATTTCTATATGACATGCAACATATTTAATTACAACTAAAATACCAGTTTTGAATTATATGAAACTTGCCTGGAGTTGGTTGGTGACGCGAGTGAGATGTCGCGACGGTCTCAACCTTAGTTACGGGGACCTACAATTATTAATAATCTGATTTTAGAATAAAACAAAGGGTTTTAATCTGTCTTGATTAGTTAACTAAGTTAATGATTTAAATCCAACGATCGATTAAAAATAATAATTTGTAATAGTCATTTCGTAAAACAAAAACCCTTTTTAGTAATAATAAAACTTATTTATTTTATCGTAGAAAATATTATATTTTTATTTTACGGTAAAATGTCGTTTTGTTTCTAATAAGAAAAATAGGAAAGTACGATTAAAATAACATAATATCGTTTGTTTTTAGCAATTAATTTATAAGAGAAATAATATTTTGGAAAACATATTATATTTTGAATACTGAAAATTATTTCAGAATTATATATTAAATAATTACTAATTAGTATTTAAATACTAAAAATCATTTCAGAAATTATCTATTAAGTAATTACTAATTAGTATTTAAGTACTGAAAACTATTTCAGAAATTACCTATTAAATAATTACTAATTACGTAATATTTTACTAAGGTTTTTATTTTCTTATATATATAATTAATATACGTATTGAGGATCGTTGCATTAAATCGTTAATTAATTAACCAAAACCAACAAATCATTACATTAACCAATTACTATCAAATTCTAAGCTATCCCGGGATTGACAGAGCTTTATTCTGTCAGTCCCGGTCGGACAGGGTAGCGGTTTGGAAAGGACAGTGCATTCTGAAAGGGGCACCTACCGGGGAGCTGATGGAGGAGCACCGAGGGGAGGCCTCGGACTCGGGATCGGGGTATTTCGCGTCCGACACGCGGTTCTGTGTCCGTATCGTGTCCGACACGACGCTGCTACTGTGTCCACTGCACAGTGAAGGGGCTAGGGTTAGGTCTGGGAGCTGCGGCGGCCGGCCGGAGGCTGAGGCGGCGCTGGCTGGCCGGGGACGGCGGCACGGCGGCGGAGGGAGGTAGGGGTCGACGTCGCCGGTGCTCGGGATGCGGGCGGCGCCGGCAGCGGGTCGCTGGAAGTGGCTCGGGCAGCGGGTCTGAGAGGAGAAGGCTGGTGGTCGCCGGGGCAGCGGAGGGGCCGTGCTGGGCGGCCGGGGCGAGTCGACGGCGGGTCTGGGAGGCCTCGCGCGGTGCAGGAGGCGGTCGGGATCGGTGGACGGGCTCGCCGGAGTTCGTCGTCTAGGGTTAGGTTTTAGTTTTGGGGGGAAAGAAAGGAGGCGGTGATGGGTGGATATAAAGGGGTTTGGCTGGGGCGAGGCCGGGCGTCGTGGCCGCGGGATCCGGAGAGGCGCGGTCGACGTGGGGGCGGTTAGCCGAAAATCGCGGCGGCCGGCGGATTTCCGGGGTCGTGGGCGACTGGGTAGGGGTGACAGCGGTCCGGGTCGGGTCGGGCGCGGATCCGGGTGAGCGGACCCGCCCGACCCGCTAAGCACAGGGGATGGGCTGGGCTCGCTGCACTGGGCTCGGCCCACTGGGCCGGGCCGGGCCCGAGGAAAAATAAAAAAAAAACAATTAATAATAGTAATAATAATAATAATAATAATAAATATAATAAATTTTAATTAATTAATTAATTAATTTAGAAAATAGTTTTTAGGCTTTTAAAAATAGGTCTGATGCCCAATAAAATCCCAGAAAATTATCCTAAGTCTGGTTTTCTATTTTACACCCAAAAATGTTATTTTCATGATATTTTAATACTATTTATTAACAATTAAAAATCCTTTATTAATTGAAAACCTTGATTTTAATTACAGAAAATTCCCGAAAAATTCCAGAAAATCGGAAAAATTCCAAGATTTAAAAATTTGAAAAAATCAGGGGTTTACAACCTACCCAACTTATAGAAATTTCGTCCTCGAAATTTACTACAATTGAAGGGAGAACAAAGGTAGACATGCCTTAAAACAGATGAGGGTACTTCTGCCTCATCTCAGCCTCTCGTTCCCAGGTGGATTCGCCTGGGGAGTGGTGGAGCCACTGAACTTTGACCAGTGGAATCACGGTGTTCCGCAACTGCTTTTCCATACGGTCTATGATCCTTACTGGCTGCTCTGGTACTGTAAGACTTGGTCCAATCTCCAACTCTGAATGATCCAGGATGTGGCTCGGGTCCGGAATGTAACGCCTCAGCTGCGATACATGGAAGACGTTGTGTACGCCTTCAAGATTAGGTGGTAACGCCACTCTGTATGCCACCTCTCCAACTCTGCTCACTATCTCGAATGGACCAATATACCTGGGACTAAGTTTCCCAGCTCTGCCAAAACGGATAGTTCCTCTGGTGGGGGAGATCTTGACGAAGACACTATCACCTGCTTCGAACTCCACAAGTCGGCGACGGCTGTCCGCCCAATGTTTCTGACGATCTTGAGCCACCCGAAGTCTGTCTCTGATCACCTTGACTTTTTCAGCCGTATCTGTAATCATCTCAGGTCCCAGCATGACTCGTTCTCCTACGTCGTCCCAAGCCAAGGGAGTGCGGCAGCGACGTCCATACAGAGCCTCAAAAGGAGTCATGCGGATGCTGGCCTGGTAGCTGTTGTTGTAAGCAAACTCTACCAAGTGTAGGTGGTCCTCCCATGATCCTCCAAAATCCAGGACGCAAGATCTCAGCATATCCTCTAACGTCTGGATGGTTCTCTCTGACTGTCCGTCAGTCTGTGGGTGATATGCAGTGCTGAACTTCAGTTGGGTCCCCAGACTCTCTTGCAAACTCTTCCAGAAGTGAGAAGTAAAGCGGCTGTCTCGGTCTGATACAATGCTCACAGGAACTCCATGTATCCGGACGATTTGCCTCATGTATAGGGCAGCTAACTTCTCGGTGGATAAACCAACCTTGAAGGGAATGAAGTGGGCAGACTTAGTCAATCTGTCTACGATCACCCAAATAGCGTCCTTCCCTCCTTGGGATCGAGGCAATCCTGACACAAAATCCATAGTGATGTGCTCCCATTTCCATTCTGGAATGGGCAGTGGCTGAAGAAGTCCTGCTGGTCTTTGTCTATCTGCTTTCACCTGCTGGCAGATCAAGCATTTGGCAACGAATTTTGAGACATCCTTCTTCATTCCATACCACCATACGTGCTCCCGTATATCTCGGTACATCTTATTTGCTCCAGGGTGGATGGAATACAGTGAGTGATGCGCTTCCTGCATCAGCTGTTCCCTCAATTCACCAGCAGGTACACAAAGTCTGGTGCCATTCCTCAGTGTTCCGTCGTCTGAAATAGAGAATCCCTCCAGTGTGCCAGCTAACACTTGGTCCTTGAGCTTGCACAATGCTCCGTCCTCGAATTGAGTCGCCTTGATTTTGTCCATCAAGCTAGACTGCACTTGCAAATGCATCATGGGGAAGTCAGCGCCGGGTACTATTGCTTCCCGTCCAAGCTTCTTCATTTCCTCTGCAGGCAATACGAGTTCTAAACCCAGCTTCTCCATGTCCTCCAGTAGGTACCGATCGGTTGTCAAGAACATCGCCATCGGATATCGACTAAGTGCGTCGGCGACCACATTAGCCTTTCCGGGATGGTACTGTAGGCTGATATCAAAGTCCTTCATGAGCTCCAACCATCGTCTCTGACGCATGTTGAGCTCCTTCTGTGTAAAGACATACTTGAGACTTTTGTGGTCCGTGTATATCTCTACTCTTTCGCCGTACAGGTAGTGCTTCCACAGCTTCAAGGCGAAGATGACTGCTGCTAGCTCCAGGTCATGCGTCGGGTAGTTCTTCTCATGAGTCCGTAATTGCCGGGAAGCATAAGCAATTACCTTTCCATGTTGCTGGAGCACACATCCTAATCCTTTGCCGGACGCGTCGCTATAAATTGAGAATCCTCCTGATCCTGAGGGTAGCGACAAAATTGGTGCTGTTGTTAGCCTTCTCTTCAGCTCTTCAAATGACGCCTGGCACGCTTCGGTCCAGACGAACTCTTCATTCTTCCTGGTTAGCTTGGTCATGGGCTCAGCAATCTTTGCAAAGTCCTTCACGAATTTTCTGTAATATCCAGCTAAGCCCAAGAAGCTTCTGATCTCTGCAACTGACCTGGGAGTATTCCATGTTTCCACGGCAGCTATCTTCTTGGGGTCCACTGATATGCCTTCTCCTGTGACAACGTGGCCGAGAAAGTCCACCTTGTCTAAGAAGAATTCACACTTGGACAATTTTCCATATAGCTTCTCCTTTCTGAGGGTTTCCAAAACTATCCTCAAATGCTGCTCGTGTTCTTCCTTGGTCTTCGAATAGATCAGAATGTCGTCAATGAAGACAACGACAAACTGGTCCAGGTATTTGTGGAAGACCTTGTTCATGAGATTCATGAACACTGCTGGGGCATTGGTAAGACCAAAGGGCATGACCAAGAATTCAAATTGTCCATACTTGGTGTTGAATGCCGTCTTTGGAATATCTTCCTTCCTCACCTTGATTTGATGGTAACCCGATCTGAGGTCTATCTTCGAGAAAACCTTAGCTCCACTCAGTTGGTCGAAGAGATCGTCGATCCGGGGCAGCGGGTACTTGTTCTTGATAGTGATGTTGTTCAATGCCCGGTAGTCTATGCACATTCTGACTGTCCCATCCTTCTTGGGTACAAACAAGACTGGTGCACCCCAGGGTGAGGCACCGGTCCTGATGAATCCTTGCGCCTGAAGCTCGTCAATTTGGTCTTTCATTTCCTTGGACTCCTTGGGATTCACTCGGTAGCAGCGTTGGGAGATTGGTGCTGCGCCAGGTACAAGATCGATCGAGAATTCCACATCTCGATCAGGGGGTAGCCCTGGAAGATCGTCTGGGAAGACGTCTATAAATTCTGCTATGAGAGGATGAGGGGGTCCGGTTTCTTCAGTGATGGATGTGTAGGACACACATTCCACGCCTTCAGGTGCTCGAATCACTTTGAGTTTAGGTCCTCCAGGTGGATCTAGAGTTACGCAGCCTTCTCGACAGTCTATCAGAGCATGATGTTGACTAAGCCAATCCATGCCCAAGACTACGTCATAGTTTGGCAGAGGCATTATTAGGAACTGAGTCTGAAACTCATGTCCTGAGATAGTGACTGGGCAGCTACAAGTCTCACTAATGGGTATTGGTCCTCCACCAGTCATAACCCTACAGATTATCTTACTTATGCCAGTAACTAGATGGTGTGCAGAGATGAAGTTTGCAGATATAAAACTGTGTGATGCTCCAGAATCAAATAATGCTAAGGCAGGGTGCGAATGAAGTAGAATGGAACCTGCGATGACATCTCCTTCCGTCTCGGGTTCAGCTTCTGGCTCTTCCACAGTCAAGGCAAAAGCTTGCCCGGCTCTGTGCTGGTTGTAGCGCTGCTGCTGGGTAGGCAGTGGACCTCTCTGCTGTCCAGCTCCAGTTTTGTTGTATGCTGTGGGGCAGTCCTTTACTTGATGGGTGGCAGATCCACAAGCAAGGCAGTGTCCCAATTTCTTCCGGCAGATCTCGGCGGTATGACCTGGCCTTTTGCAGTAGACGCAGTTGACCGCCTTTGGTTGGTTGTACTGATGCCCTTTGTTGGCCGCTGCTGGCTGTTGTTGCTGGGACTGCTGGGGATAGGAGGGCCTATTGTTGTTGTTGCTGTGCCTCTTGTTGTTGCCCTGATAGTTGTTGCTTGACCCTGGATGCTCCCTCTTGGATCGAGCAGGTGAACTGGCCTCTACATCTTGGGCCACCTTCAACATCTTGTCATAAGTCTTCGCACCGTTAGCAGCTACTAAGGTGCGGATCTCTTCACGTAGTCCGTGCCGGAACTTCTTAGCACGTTCCACAGGGTTGTCCACCAGGTGGCTTGCAAACCTGCCAAGCCTGTTGAACTCAGCCGCATATTCTTCAATTGAGCGGTCTCCTTGCTTCAGATCTTGAAACTGTCTTCCCATAGCTTCGAGGGCAGCCTCTGGAAAGAACTTCCGCTTGAACTGCTTCTTGAATAGCCGCCAGGAAATCCCTCCAGCTCGAAATCTTGGCTCGTTGCGGTACCAAATGTTAGCCAAATCTCTCAGCTGGAGTGCTACGGCCTCAACCATGAGGTCGTCTGGGAGTCGAGCGACGCTGAGGAGTCGCTCCATATCATCTAGCCACTCGTCTGCGTAGATGATGCCTTCGGTCCCCTTGAAGGGACGCGGGTCCAACTTCTTAAAGTTTTCCACAGTTCCAACCTTTACCTGGATAACAGGTTTGTGGTTAGATTAGAAATTCATTAGTGGAATCCAAGCTTTTAAATCCTTAATTACCTTGGCAGGCTCCTGTTCTGACCGGGATGTTCCTAGCGCTGCCATGGCTACATTATGGGCGTTCTCCATGCCCTCTCTCATAATCGCGGTCTGCTCGCGATTTGCTTCAGCTTGGGCCCTCTGGGCTTCAAGAACTCCTCGTAGCAGGCCTACGAGTTCAGCGGGGTCCACTGGCACAGGTGGTGCAACAGGAGGAGTCACATCGGCTGGAATCGATGTGGTCCTGGGAGGAATGGGTGGAGCTGCATGCACTACTGAAGTGTAGGCAGCTCGGGGAGCTCTTGCAGCATGGGGGCGATCTGTGAGCTGCAACGGAGAGGGGTCGGAC
Source organism: Iris macrosiphon (assembly GCA_036927795.1). Lineage (NCBI taxonomy): Eukaryota > Viridiplantae > Streptophyta > Magnoliopsida > Asparagales > Iridaceae > Iris > Iris macrosiphon. The sequence continues at coordinate 193,148,736 of JAYESA010000003.1, read as the reverse complement.
TGAGCTTGATTCGGGGTGTGCTCAGAAGACGAAGCCTCTTCTTCGGCTGGGCCGGAACGGGTTGTCTTCCCTCGTGCCATCTTCTGGAAGGTTTAGGAAGCAAGCATAAGCAAGGTAACCTATGTTCTATAAGCAAGCCAAAATAATTGTACATATGTATAGATAGAAGAATTTGGTCCTATGATGTGACAGTTTGAAATTTTCTCAAGAATTCTAAGTGTTCTAGTTGTTTCTAGAGTCTGTTTTCCTAAAGTCATACTAAACCTAAAGTCAAGGCAAGTCGGTTTGTTTGGCTAGCCTAAGTTGACTAGACCAAAGGTTGTAAACTAGACCTGCATGGGCCACCACTGAAAACATGTCACGACCCGATCCCAATAATCTGGGTCCAGTCGGATCATGCCCAGCCTGCACCGTTGTGAGACGGCGGCAGTAAGCTGTATCAATCCGTAGTAACACACAGACATCCAGAATACATGAAGGAAATTCAATTTTTTATTGCTAAGTCTGAGAGAGAAATTCATTTACAATCAAAGATCAAACAAAACATGGTCCAGGGTTATTACTTCAACCCTGATTATTACAATTTGGAAATGAAAGGGGAACAACTAAACATCGGCCTCCTGGCTAGGTTCCGCTAGGGCATCAGTACTCTGGTCCGGACCATAAAAGGTATCATACTCGTCATCGTCACCGCAATCACCTAAAATTGTTAATCTCCAGTCAGGAGGGAGCAAGAACATATATCCAATTCCAGCATCTTAACGATAATTAAAATGATGCAATGAGATAGTTTTGAACAATATTTATAATTTTGTATGCAACAAATATGAAACAAGAATAGTAAAAGTCGATGAAGCAATGATGACAAGCTACAATCACTAAAGTGTTTTGAGAAAGGTAGCATCCCGTGGCCGGTCTGGGTTGGAGGCAATCTGTGTTCGCGTGAACACGGTGCGGCGTCAGTCCAGTGAGGTTGGACTTCAGCTATCCACAATGAGGCAATAAGGGGGCTTTGACCACGGGTGCTAACTTTTACTCCCCAGTTCCCAAGGCAATAGTCAATGAGTCAATGAGTCAATGAGTCAATCAATCAGTCAATCAGTCGGTTCCGTGAAATCAAGTGTCGTCCCAATATTTCTATATGACATGCAACATATTTAATTACAACTAAAATACCAGTTTTGAATTATATGAAACTTGCCTGGAGTTGGTTGGTGACGCGAGTGAGATGTCGCGACGGTCTCAACCTTAGTTACGGGGACCTACAATTATTAATAATCTGATTTTAGAATAAAACAAAGGGTTTTAATCTGTCTTGATTAGTTAACTAAGTTAATGATTTAAATCCAACGATCGATTAAAAATAATAATTTGTAATAGTCATTTCGTAAAACAAAAACCCTTTTTAGTAATAATAAAACTTATTTATTTTATCGTAGAAAATATTATATTTTTATTTTACGGTAAAATGTCGTTTTGTTTCTAATAAGAAAAATAGGAAAGTACGATTAAAATAACATAATATCGTTTGTTTTTAGCAATTAATTTATAAGAGAAATAATATTTTGGAAAACATATTATATTTTGAATACTGAAAATCATTTCAGAATTATATATTAAATAATTACTAATTAGTATTTAAATACTAAAAATCATTTCAGAAATTATCTATTAAGTAATTACTAATTAGTATTTAAGTACTGAAAACTATTTCAGAAATTACCTATTAAATAATTACTAATTACGTAATATTTTACTAAGGTTTTTATTTTCTTATATATATAATTAATATACGTATTGAGGATCGTTGCATTAAATCGTTAATTAATTAACCAAAACCAACAAATCATTACATTAACCAATTACTATCAAATTCTAAGCTATCCCGGGATTGACAGAGCTTTATTCTGTCAGTCCCGGTCGGACAGGGTAGCGGTTTGGAAAGGACAGTGCATTCTGAAAGGGGCACCTACCGGGGAGCTGATGGAGGAGCACCGAGGGGAGGCCTCGGACTCGGGATCGGGGTATTTCGCGTCCGACACGCGGTTCTGTGTCCGTATCGTGTCCGACACGACGCTGCTACTGTGTCCACTGCACAGTGAAGGGGCTAGGGTTAGGTCTGGGAGCTGCGGCGGCCGGCCGGAGGCTGAGGCGGCGCTGGCTGGCCGGGGACGGCGGCACGGCGGCGGAGGGAGGTCGGGGTCGACGTCGCCGGTGCTCGGGATGCGGGCGGCGCCGGCAGCGGGTCGCTGGAAGTGGCTCGGGCAGCGGGTCTGAGAGGAGAAGGCTGGTGGTCGCCGGGGCAGCGGAGGGGCCGTGCTGGGCGGCCGGGGCGAGTCGACGGCGGGTCTGGGAGGCCTCGCGCGGTGCAGGAGGCGGTCGGGATCGGTGGACGGGCTCGCCGGAGTTCGTCGTCTAGGGTTAGGTTTTAGTTTTGGGGGGAAAGAAAGGAGGCGGTGATGGGTGGATATAAAGGGGTTTGGCTGGGGCGAGGCCGGGCGTCGTGGCCGCGGGATCCGGAGAGGCGCGGTCGACGTGGGGGCGGTTAGCCGAAAATCGCGGCGGCCGGCGGATTTCCGGGGTCGTGGGCGACTGGGTAGGGGTGACAGCGGTCCGGGTCGGGTCGGGCGCGGATCCGGGTGAGCGGACCCGCCCGACCCGCTAAGCATAGGGGATGGGCTGGGCTCGCTGCACTGGGCTCGGCCCACTGGGCCGGGCCGGGCCCGAGGAAAAATAAAAAAAAAACAATTAATAATAGTAATAATAATAATAATAATAATAAATATAATAAATTTTAATTAATTAATTAATTAATTTAGAAAATAGTTTTTAGGCTTTTAAAAATAGGTCTGATGCCCAATAAAATCCCAGAAAATTACCCTAAGTCTGGTTTTCTATTTTACACCCAAAAATGTTATTTTCATGATATTTTAATACTATTTATTAACAATTAAAAATCCTTTATTAATTGAAAACCTTGATTTTAATTACAGAAAATTCCCGAAAAATTCCAGAAAATCGGAAAAATTCCAAGATTTAAAAATTTGAAAAAATCAGGGGTTTACAGAAAGAAAAACACCTAATAGCTACATTGTTGTGATCACAACGGCCAAACATCAGTCTGTACATATTTATGAATTGCATCACAAACTTCAAATATAAAAGATGGTACATACATTTGTTTTTCCTTTAAAGTAAAACTAGTCTGAAAAATCTGTGGGATGAAACAACCCGGACCTTGATACTAATCAAGACTAAACTCATCAAAGAAAGAAAAATTGAGGTTTTGCTAAGCAAGGGGATCTAGTCATCATAGTCGATCCCATCTTCATCCATTTCTGAACCATCAGATCCTCCAAAGAGGGAAAGAAACACGAGCACAGCAACCAATTGGGTTGCAAGGAAGTACTTGGCTCGTCTCCTGAAGGTCTTTTCTTCTTCCGTCCGCCCCCCTTTGGGCTTTGGCTTGGGTTTCGAGCCTGCAGAGGGACATATAGGCAATTTAGTGCAAGAACAATTATCAAAATGCTGATAACCAAGTTCAGTATGTGAAAACAAACAAGTATAGTGCCAAAAGTGCCTTCAAATCAGTTTCAGGCTAAAAGAGGACAACAAAGGAAAAGAACAGGAGCCTATGGAGCAACTGATGGAGATGTTCTTGGATGAACCAACCAGAAGAAAATGACGAGTGACAATCACGAGTAAGGGTTTGAAGTCTAGGGCAGGCCAAATTAATGATTGACCGAGTGGGGCTTGGCCTAAAAACTAAATAGCATTCTGGACCCCACGAGAGTAATACAAGGATCACCCTAATTCATGACATCATACTTTTGGTGCTGCTAAAAGTTTGGTTATTTGATGATATATTGGCATGTGGCTTAGACAGGCAGAGCATCCAGTGCTCCATTATTTCATCATAAGTCTGAATTAGAGAGAGGAGAAAGGTCATCATTGCAGCCATAAGAATCTCTGTAACACATCCTAAATTTTATTTCTTCCTGGGGGAATTCAACATTTCAACCTGAAATACATATCAAACTACAAAACCTTCACAAGAACAATGATGAAGTCTTTCAGAACTATATAATCAAATAGATGGCATGTCGGCATTGAATTCATAACTTACTGCAGTATAAACGTCAATACAATTGTTACAAGTGTGGTTTCTTGGGGTACTTTAGGACAATTTTGTAATGTCTTAACAAACAATGACGACAACAAAGCCTTATAAATAAATATAGGGAAGAAAGTTAACATGAGGGTCAAAAGGATGCCAGACGAACTTGTTGTTTATAAGATTCATGGAGGAGAATAGCTACCATGAGGAAGACGCAAAGAAGAAGAGGCTGAAAAAATAGGGTTATGTTTTATGCCAAACTCAACCAGAATTTTGGCCATCATATCTGACAAGAGTCCACAGCTCAAACCATGTCAGGGTTGACTCCAGGACTAGGAAGAATTATCTATGCACTTGCACAGAAAGACCTTATGAAGCTTTATTGTTTCATGGGACTCGCTTTGGGCCTTTCATGCGCAGCTTAGGTGGAGGGCGAAGAAGGCCTTCTAAATAAGGTAAAGGTAGGAGCAGGTCACCTGGAATTCTTGAAAAAATAATTTCCCTTATTTCGGGCTATTTTTTCTTTAAGATTGATAAAGTGCTTTCGTTAATAGCGATGACCATGGTTTGATAGACCTCCGGGGATTTATTGCATGTTAACGACGCTGGAATGTAGCACTTCTTTTGAGTTTTTCAACACTCGAAGGTAGCTGAACAAGACATTGTGTGGAGGCTCCTTCATTATTTGAGCATAAGTTTCTGCAGCTCGCTCCACAACCCACAAGAATATTAAATGGGTCCCTACTGCTTGGGGCTTCAGACTCAATTAGCTCTATGAAGAACCCCACGGCTACTGGAGGAGGCATTATCAGATACTACGATCCATTCTCTGATGGCAAGTATGAGTCATAGTTGTTGTATTGTGAAAATCAGCCAACCAAAAAAGCCAAAAAAGAGCAAGTGTCGTGTGCATTGAGATCGTAGTGTCAATCCTAACCTCGGGAATTTGAGAAGCATAATACTTTTAATATAACACTGATTAGAGAATATCTGGCACCTGCAAGATGGTGCTGGCTTATAGGTACAACTTTGGCTGGCCCAAGTATAAACATAGAAGAATCAGAATGCCAATAACGTTTGTATGGAGGGAAGAATTCTTTGTACATACCAACAAAGCGGTCGATGAGAGCCCTCGTATAACCGATTGTCCTCTCAAGTTCGTCGCTCCTTTTCTAATCAGCTGTGTAGAACTTATCCTACCCAAAAGAAGGTCCATTTGAAACGTTGACGAATTTGTTTTTATCTTGATCCTTTCGGAAGGAAAAGGCGAGACATATTGAAGTTAGGCGAGCGACCGTGAGATAACCGATAGGGAGGTAAAGCAAGAAACGCACGAGGAAAGAAGGCGCCCGAAGGAAGGATAAGGAATAGGACGGATAAAGAATCTGGTTAAACCCCTTATTACACAAGGCATCGCAAGCTCCTCGCTTTGTTGCCGGTCTAGCTAGCCCATATCGGTTTTAGAAATATGCCATCATTTTCTCCTTCGCATCACTCGTCCAGTCTTTCCAAATTTTGGAATAGTTGTTTTAGTCATACATAAAAAAATGGTTGAATGTGGAGGTAACATGATTGGCTACAAGTATAGACAAAGAAATAAAAGACAAGACGGACTCTTAGAGGCCGCAGCGAGACTACCAAAGGAAAGTCCGTCCTGCCCCAACTAGCTAGCTAGCCTCGTCACGAATGGACGAACAAGAACAAGGTGAAGAAAGGCGCCGCCTCACCTCACCTCACCCTTACTTCGCTCGCGTTTCTTTCTTTGTTTTTTTGAGAAGAGGATCTCATTGGTGAATACCATGTTGTGGACGAAAACATGTTGAGATAATAAGTTAGACATTGGTTCAGACAAATAAGTTAGACATTGGTTCATAGGTGGTATCCCTCACTCAAAGTGAGTGGAAGAGTTCTTCAACCTCAAGCAATCATGCTCTTTTGGACTCAAAGAAGGGAATTCAACCGGTAAGTAGGGCTTGTACCCATAAACTCGCTTCGGTCGCATTCTTTTTCTAGGCTCACATCATGTGCATTTATTTTGTAACTTATAATATAAAGAGTTTGAAGCTCATCTAGAATGAGGCCCATCCCCGGCCGAAAAGTCTAAGTTCAAAATTTTAGGACTTCAATTCAAGGTTTATCCTTTGTCCCGCTATAGTTAGCACGGTAAGCTGGTTTAATTCTTTCCGATCTCTTCGACAATAATTGCATAAAGAGATGCTCGAAATAGATCACATAGTGAGTGGTCTTCCTATTAATAAGTAGATTATCCGGCAAATTATATTCCATTGAGGGGCTAGAAAGACTCGATTGGGAAGGTAGGCAAGGCAATTCAACTTTCGGAGAAGAAGACAAATCCATGATGTGTAAATAGCCTAAATAAGTCTCGAAAACAGGTAAGCTCTTAGGTCAAACAAAGGTTCTTCTCTAGACCAAAACCTTTGCAATTATATAGAATTTCTTATCTATAATATTGAAATGGATGAAGAAAGGCTTCTCACAAAGCACCACGGGATAAGAGTGCGGGGGAGTCTCTAGTGTATCTATCTCCGAAAAATCTTCGAAAATCTATTTATGGCCTCATCTCCTCGTGCTTGGTTTGACAAGTTCAGATAGATCGATCAACAGATTGGTTTTATTCGGAGCACAGCTAACTCCTCTCATTATTTACCACCAGACTCAGGACATGGTTGTTTTCCCGGTCTATGTGAATGATATTGTCACAACCGGAGATCATCATGCTGGTATTGCCAAGGTCAAAGCCCTGTTGGAATGAATTATTGTTTTGATTTGATTGTCCCTATGTATTTACATGAGCATGTGGTAATGCTTTCATATTGATGGGCCCACCCTGGCTAGTCCATAAACAAGTATTAATAAGAAAATGAAACTAATATACTCAAAAAAAGAAAAAGGGAGTATCATGTGTCTTCCTCCATGGAGTCAAAAGTCCTTTTTCAACATGCGGTTGGGTGAAATAGCTCCTGTTGAGTGAGTCGGTGCTTGTGGGTGGAAAATGATCCAAGCGGTCTCGACGAATCCAATGAAGATTTATTGATTGTGATTGGAGAGCAAAAGGTATCTATCCATCGGGAATTTACTCTATTGGTCCAAGCTCAGCTCTGAATTCCAGTTTGCTCAGATACACCTAATTAACTCCTCCAACAGAATCATGTTACTGACATGCCCGACAACGTTTACAATACTTTCTCAGTTTCATGCATTTTTATTAGATTCTTAGCAAAAATTTATGAATTTAACTAAATAGTGCACAAGGACAATGACAGCCAAACGGAGGTAATACGTCCATATTTTATCCCCTCAAATTTTGGGCTAAAGGTTTTGTCGTTGTCTTTGCAATCATTCCCGCCGTTGTTGTTATTGTAAACAATATTGATGACTCTTAAATGCATTTATATATTTTGTGAAATCCGCCATCGCTTTCATCACTGCTGCTGTAATAAATAATAATGATCTTAAAATGTATCATATATGTTTTTTCTAGTTTGAAAAGATCAATGGCCCACCAAGCCAAGTTCTAGTTAAAGATATATCGCTATGGCAGGCAACAATGAATATTCAATGTTCTAGTCTAATTGTTTGATCACTATATAGCGATTTCCTTGTCTCATATTCCAGATAATATCCTATATTATAACAAGATACAATCTGAGGTAGTAAGGAAACATACTCCGATATGAGGAAGCTCTTCTCCTTGGGGTTGATGGTGTTGTAGCAGAGGATGATGATGAACTGGTTTCCAGAAACTCTGCTTTTAGATTTTCAGAGTATCTAACCAAATTGTCATGCTTCAGTAGATTGTTTCTGAGAGAAGACGTATCCTGCAACATCAAGAAAATGAATAGTATCATAGCAGGAGATACACAAAAGCAATTTAACTCGTGAAGGGGTGAAATGAATGACTTGGTAAATAAGGATCAGAAAAATTAGTTGCCACTACGATAGTTCAATATCTAAATCATGAGAAATTATTACATGCTCTTAGAGCATGGCCATGTGGTACAATATACCATATTTATTTGTTTGGAGTACCACATGGCCATGCTCTAAGAACTTCTAATAATTTCTCCTAAATCATCTATTGTATATTAACTTGATAGGATCCGATGTCGCATCAGAAATATTTGAAGCAACAAGTAATACACATCCTGAGTGCTACTATATTTTGAGGCCAGGAGATTCAAGGTCAGAAATGCTTAACCAGGAACTAGAATAACCACGACATTGTCATCTGTGCTAAGAGATGAAATCATGAAGTAATAAAGATATGACAAGTTACATGTGGATTTTTACAGATATACAAGTTCAATAAATAAGCAACCAAAAAACAGGTAACAAATAATTAAAAGCTCTGAAGGTAGGGGAACAAAGAATTATGTGAATATGTAGCTTTGTTGCACAAACTAAAAGAAAGCAAAAGCAAGAGTTTTTATCATTCCTTTATAACAATGTCAGAGATGGCCAGTGCAAGACCAAATCCAATATTAGTTTGCACTAGAGATGGTTTCTTAGGCAACAAATGTTATAGCATTTGATATCTTGCAGTTCAATCTCTTTTTGTGCAGAGCCATTTCCACCGCTACAGTCACTGTATCTGTAACATTAGCAAATACAGTGTCCTTCTTTACATCCTCAATTTAAGTTCACTTAAATAACCCATTGTTGTCGCAGCTCCTTTATTTGATAGCCTACAACTCCTAACTGGTGCATCTATTGGTCTTGGTTAAACATGTTCAAACTTCAAACCAACAGAGACAACTTACTCTCATCATCCTCATTTGGCACCATCTCCAACCTCCATCAACTATTCTTTCAATGTATTGCCACTAATCCATCTTTACATTATAATTTCAGCTACGCTCATTTTTTCGGGCATGCTTCTTACTTGCCTAACACTCCACACTCCCGATCCATAAAGCATCATTTGGTCTAATAGCTGTCTAATAGAGTTTGGTTTCAACTTCAAAGGTTACCTACAATCACAAAGCATTCCTCTACTTCAACCATTCGCTATAATTCTATGAAGAATATCCTCCTCCATCCCTTCATCTTAATGACCAATCGATGCTATATATCAAAAACTATCAATTTTTGGTATCAAGTCAATCAGTATGAATTTATGATGTTCTGTCCTGATAATGTTAAAACCTATTGTGTGTAGGGGGGGTAGGGGTAGGCAACAAGGACTTCATAATCCAATAAGTGGATTTGAAATGGAGAGTTAATCAATTAGTTATCTGTGGAGAGGATTTTGTAGTTATGTGTCAATGAAAAGTTAACAATTTGAATTTGAAAAATCAAATGATTGATATAGCCTACCATAAATGACAAAAAAATGAAGATTATCAAAATATTTGACATCCCATGTTCACTACAAAATCTGTTTAGAAATCTCTAACCATACGAAGACTCCTTCAACACTCCTCAACCCTCTCCTTGGACCCTTATACCATGTCACTGCCATTACCATCCCAACTGTAAAGTGTAATGTACGATGTAGAAAGAAGAAGATTTTGATTAGCAGCAACATGGAAAAAAACTTGTTGAAGAACGTAATCTGAGAAAGTCCAATGAAGTCATAGGGGAAAACATGTTGTTCCCAGTATTAGGAAAATGTGGCCAAACTGTTGAAGGAACATAGTCCGGCAAAGTCCAATCGAGTCATGCGGGAAAATATGTTGTGCTCAGTATTTGGATTAGCTATTAAACTCACTTCAAACCCACTTTGGCAAAATAAAAATTATTAACCACACTCCATACTTTGAATTCTCTATTTAATGATGTGTTCTATCGTTCACTATAAAGTACTTCTTTGATAATGAATGCAATTTTAGCTATTGAGGTTCACTTAAGCAGCTCTCCTCTGCTAGGAAACTTGTCGCCTGCCTGTGGGAGGCCCATAATCTAGTGTGCACCAGCATGAGCAGGAGTATCAGTTGGAGGATGTGTAGGAAACATGTAGGAACAAGATTTATGGGATTAATTTAAGGGATTTATATGCACAATAAGAACTTAATCTTTATAATAATTCAAAATTATATATTTTAATAATTATTTTTAAGAATATTTATTTAGTTAATATAACATGAATTTAATATCTCAAAAAAAGTTTCACAACAGATAATCCAGAATCCAAAATGGAGTGGATTTCATAACAGAAAAGTTTCTATGAAATAATATATTTCCAAGGAATTAGATGTAAAAAACAAGTTTGGAAAATTTTGGAAGAGAGGTTCCGACAGTGCAACTAGCCACACAGACTTGCTAAATTTTCGCAAATTCTGCAAGTTCATCTGGCAAAATTTGGGTATCTATTTAAAAAAAAAAATCAACAAATAGATAATATCACATCTGTTATCATCCAAAATATGATACCCAAAAATTTTGATAAAATTCTGCCAAAATATGATAAATTTTATTTAGAATATGGATGATAACAAATTTGTTAAAATAACAAATTTTGTCGCTATCTTGCTAGAATATGATATCACTATTTGGCAAGAATGAGTCCATATCACTATCTAGCCAGAATATGATATCACTATTATAAAATAACAAATTTTATACAAATAGATAAAATATACAATACCCAAAAATGTTATCATTGATACGCAAAATTATCTATTTGTCAAATTTAAATTAAACAAATATGCATAATTTGTATATATAATTATAATATCATATTTGATTTATATTGTTATAATATATATAATAACAAAAATATCTATTTGTTATCTATATATCTTTGGATGATAACAAAATATCTATGGATGATAACAAAATGTATATATAATATCATATTTGATTTCTTTTGTTATAATATATATAATATCTATATAATAACAAAATTATCTATTTGTTATTTATATATCTGTGGATGATAACAAAATATCTATGGATGATAACAAAATTATCTATTTGTTATCCATATAATATCTATTTAAATTTTGTATATATAAAATTATCTATTTGTTATCTATATAATATATATTTAAATTTTGTATATATAAAATTATCTATCATATTATATTTTTTGGGTATCATATTTTGGATGATAACAAATGTGATATTATTTATTTGTTTATTTTAAAAAAACAGATAACCAAATTTTGCCATATAAACTGGTGGAATTTGTGAAAATTCGCCAGATAGACCGCCAATCTAGCGCCAGTTGTAGTGGCGAAAACTCTCTCTTTCAAAATTTTCCAAACTTGTTTTCTTTCAGCTAATTCCTTTAAAATTTATTTCGTAGAAAATTTTCTGATTTCATAATCCAAATTGCATTTACTTGATTAAAAAAATCCTATTAGAGTAACATAAAGGATTTTGAAAATGCACGTTAACAAACCCCCATATATTCCAAAGTTTCACTCCATAATTCTATTTTAGAATCCAACCCTTATCTAATTTCATAAACTAATACAATATCATCAGCAAAAGTCACACAACAAGGAACTTTATCCTGAATGTGCCTAGTAATCTCATCAAGAACTAGTGTAAATAGGTACTGATTAACTAAAGTTGTTCCTTAATATTTAATATAAACTAATTGTGACAAAAATGGGACGATGTCTGCTCTAATTGTTTCTTAGAGCAGTTTTAACTCCATCACACATGTACTTTGAGATCTCAATACAATTCCTAGACACTTGTTTCTTCTCCAAATATTTCATGAGAAGATACATTCAGCTAACTAATTGACCCCATGTCAATTATTTTCAAGGATTCATGGTTTTGTGGTTGAACAATGTAGTAAGATTGGAATTGCTTCTAATTTCACATTCCTGTAAAGCATAAATCTTGAATATTAGGAATTACCAAACAGTCTTGGATGAAGACATGCATGAAAAGAGATAGGATGTGGTCGAGGAATAAATTATTACATGTAGGGTTTGGTTAATATACTTGTCATTCATGGGTGAGGAAGACTTTATAACTGGTGCTTTCTGCAGTAAGCATCCTTTTGGTCACTTGGAGAAGTGTGAACGGGAGAAGGGAGGTTTACAAGACGAAGGTGGGCTTCTAGTTCTTTGGTTCATCAGAAAAGAACATCCCTTTGTTAAGGAAAATTTTGTTTTAGGTAGTTCGTGTTTCAAGACATACAAAAATCATGACATGCTTTAAGATGAACTCCAAACCAAGTATCGAAAGCCCAGTGCCCAGTTACGCAACATCTTTTGGACCCATCCTACGAGTATCAGATTCGGCAGTTTCAAGCAGTTTCAAGGATTTTGGTGGTTTTAAATAAATCGTTTTAGGTGGTTTCTGCAGTTTCGAACCCCTCTAGTTCCAATCCAAAACAGCCAATTGTATTGCTTTGGGCCAATAGGCCCGATAGTTAAAACCTTGCTCCAAACCATGTAAGAATGCCACTACAGATTTGAGTCTTGAGGACCAAAATCACCTAGGGCTTACTATGCTGAAATACACAATTCTTACTTAGGCATGAGTCCAATCCCACCTCTCCTTTTGATAATTTATAAGGGATTATTAAGATCAGTACAGGAAAAAGACTCACCACAGGACACACACAGAGAAAATATAGACATCACTTTCTCGAAATTAATTTCCTTAGTACATATAGCAGATTGAAATCTTCATTTAAGCTTGCAACTCAGCATGCAATTATTAATACATGTTTGCATGATTCTTATGCTTAATGTATTGTATTTTCACAGCGGTTCCAAGCTCGGATAAAGGAGGGTTGCGTTAGGTAGTCAAAAGGCCAGCGTAAATGTTGTCAAATCTCGAAATGAATCCTTACATAATAAAATATGAAATGCAGTTTGCATGATTTCAAGGGGAATGGTGTATAGGGATCACAAAGATAGATGTTACACAATGTAGTTTGCACGATTTCAAGGGGCACGGTTTACAGGGATCACAAAGATGTAGAAGTTACACGTGTGTAGATCACCGTCTATTATTTAACAAATTCCACGTTTCTGTCACCCGTACTTAAACAACTGGTGGTATACTTGAATCCTTTTTTTAAGTCAGCTAATGAAATCAACGAGTTGTTATCAATTCTGTCTTTTTACGCCCATGCTGCAACAAGACCCGCATTCCTATGAGGTATGCTCACTGATTGAAGAGCTAATCAGACGCGAGCCCCTCCTCGGACGGATTCCTCCTTTTGCTCCTCCGCAATATCCCTTTCGGGTGCAGATTTTGTGTTCGGTGCCTTTGGAGCTACCGACCGGTTTAGTACTAAAGTCCCCGTTCCCGCTAAGAAAAATAGCGCAGCGCCAATAAATCCATGAGAGAGTATTTGTAAAATGGCCCCGTTGAGGCCTTTCGGAACTTCTTCTTTTCCTTTCTCGGACGCTCTTTGAAAGGTATTGAAAGGTAAATTCATGCTTATCATGTGGATGCGGCATTAGCGGTCTTAGCGTTTCCCTCAAGAAATTATATTTTCAGTATGTGTTCATCCAAAACATTTGTGAAAAAAGAGATACTGGGTAACCATATATTCACCGTGGCTCTGTGAATATGTGCAAAATCTATAGATGTGAACCCCTTAAGCATGATTAGATAATAGAAATCATGTTTGTAAGCTGAAGGTCGATATTACACCAAACTGACAACAATGTTCTACAGATTTATTTGTTGTACTGGTCATACATGCTGGTGTGGATTTCCTCAAGAGAGAAACACAGAGGTGAGGGGCATGGTTGGACGGTGGAGGGAAGGAGTTCACCTTTGTATATAAAACAAATCCAATGAGTGCAAAATCCAGTCGCATTTAGTAACACAATGGAAACTCCATTTAACTGGTTCATTAATGGTGTTGTACCCAAGAAATATTAGATCCTAACCATTGATGTTACCTGTACAGCATTGATTATGAGGAGACCTTCTCGCCGGTTGCCAAACTCGTTAGTGTGCTAGTTTGACTCTCCCCCCTTCTATGGAGCCAAGTCCCACGGTCTCAGTTTGGGTGGTTAGCTAATACATAAAATAGTACGGTATCAATCAGGTAAGGTAGTCACAGCATATAGCCCTGCTAGTCGCTGAGAAGCAGCGGTCAGCCTGCTAGTTCTTACAGTTAGGATAGGATAGCAAGCCTATGGGCCTACTCAAATCAGAAATTGTGAAATGCTTTGACAACATAGATCGTGATCTCCTCATCCAAGTTCTTCAATCTTATTTAGGATTGGAGAATAAGGTGGTCTACGATCTCATAGAATATTGCCTCAAAAGCCGTAATGTGGACGAAAAGGGTAAAGATTACTCAAACGCCACAGAGGGCATCCCATAAGGCAGCCCCCTCTCTCCCGTCCTTATGAACTTCTACGTCAACTCGATCTTCAAATCCATCCTTTATGCCCGGGTTTCACTGAACCCATTCAGACAACGCGGAATAAAGGCTAAGACCACTTATTTCGCATCAACAGAAAAAGGACTGCATCCAAGAAAGGGTCCAAAGCAATAAACATATTCGTCCAAGTCCGAGCAGAGAAATTATAGGCATCTATTAGAGAGGCAGTGCCTTGCCAGCCAAGACCTTGGTATGTGGTCGTCGGCTCTTTTCTTTCGCTAGCCAAGCCAAGCCAAACCAACCCATAATAAGATGGGCTACCAGAACTGGAAGATCATGGAAGCAGAAAGATCATAACCATAGGTTACAGAAAGGCTAGCTTCATCAGAGGAACACGTACCCAGTGCAATGGAGAAGCATGTTGGAGCTAAGGATCGACAAAAAGCTAGGGTTTTCCGTACTTCTCCCTTCGTATCCTAAGGAACTAAGGAGTTATTGATCTCTCTCTAGTAAATTATTTCCATTACTAAAAGGGAAAAAAGTGGTACAGTTGAAATAGTTTGTCGTCCAAAGAAAAGGGAATATGGAAAGAAAAAAAGGAGGATGCTTATAAAATAATCATTGTTCTAAATGCCAGTTCCAAATGTGAAGTATAAAAGTAAATCGTGGTATATCAATTAATGATATAGTAGGCAAATAAACCTCACTCCAACTGAAAGAGACAATGATGAGCTATTTAGATAACAAAAGTGAATTAGTTATAAAGCAGTCAGCTTTCATCACAATATTATGTGTCATAGAAACTAAAAAAAACTTACAGGTAAAGCATGGAGTACGAAAAGGACATGTCCTAGGAAAATAGCATCCAAACTTGTGGGCCTGTCAGCAAGAGAATTAAATCCATTAGTGACTACTTGTTCTACAATTTTTACACTTACTTCTGCAAGCAATAAGCACCAGCATTATAATGACTCATTGGACCAAGAATAAAGATAGCACAGACACAAGTCACCTATGAGTCACCTATTGTCAAAGAAAAATGTCTGCTCGCCTAACTTCAAAGATAGTGCCTCATATGCAAGACCAGCTTTCCGATATATCTGTCATCAAAGAATATGTAATTAACTGGTGCAATAGTGATATAGCTAATACATGTATATCTGCCGATGAAGAATAGGCAAGACCTACTTCATCATCCATGATCCTAGCAAAATCACAAACAAATTACAAGGCAAGAGAAGTATGTAAGCTTATAAAAACAAGTAGTTGAGAAATTTTAAATTCAAGGCCAGAAATAGATGGTATTGTTGATTCCATAAAGGAGGAGGATTGCGACATCCTATTCCATATAAACTAACTTGTCTAACAAATTCTTATTAGTTTCTTATCAAGTGCCAAGTGATGGGTGAGAATATGTAGATAATAAAATGTGGACGGCAAGAGAAATAAGCTTAATTATATTGTTTTTCCATGGAAAATGTTATTGAAATGCAAAGAAAAACTTGTATTGAATTGTCGACATGTTACAACTTTACAACGAAACTTTCAAAAGTAATCTCTACAAACCACAGAGATCTGTGGAAGTGTGTCGATAGAGACTTGATCAGCACACGGTCACTTTGCTCCATTGACGAGCCGAAACCAAGACGAACCTATCTTTGACGACGAATTCTTATCGGATGCTTCAGACTTCGAGACATCGCGTAGAAGCTACATGAATGTTCTCTTTTGTTGAAGCTTGTAGCCGTGGCTTGAGAGAGAGATCGTGGTCGCTTGGGACCGATCTCATGTTGCAGTGCCGAATAGCTATCACCAAAGGAATGGCTTTGGGGAGTCTCTCCTTTCTACGCGTGAAATGAGAATTTCAAAAACCATGAAGTAAACTCGAAATAAATCCAATTTAGCCACATCACGGGCTATTTATAGAAGGAACGCCCTTTTACAGCCATGCATGGAGCTACATCACAATGTCCACGGGACTATCAGTGGATCAATTGCTAGTAGTAGGGGAAAACTACCCACGTTCCCCCATTCTTCAAGGAAGTCATAGCCATGATGGCCTAATAACATGGTATTTAGCAACCCACCACGAACGTGGGTGCTACACCGTAAGTTCCCACTAAGGACGTAGGTCCTCAACAACCGCTCAGTCGTTTAGCGCACAACGGCGCTGAAGGAGCAACAACACGCAGCGACGCAGAAAAAGTAAGACGTACGCAGCGACGCAGAAGAAGTAAGACGTACGCAGCATCGCGGAAGGAGTAGCGCACAGCGGGGCAAAAGAAGCGTCAGTGTACAGTGGCGCGGAGTCAACGACGCGAAAGTCAGTGCGGAAGCAGTTGTATGCTTAGCTCCACGAAAGCAGCTACGCGCTCAGCTCCGCGGAAGCACGAAGCTTTTTACTTCATAGAGCTAGCCTTCAAGGCTATTTCTAGCCATTGGGCTAGATGGTTGACATAACCATTTTACTCTCACGGGTCCATCACGCTGTTGTTTGTGCACATATCAACTTTTTTAAGTGTCAACATATATGTTACTAGTTATCCCCGTCCAGCACTCCTTGATAAATTTCTTCTCATTTATATACACGTCATATTCATAAACATTCCTATCTTTTAATAGTAACACTTATGTTTTGTCTGAAAAGACCACTCTCTTTTCATCGTGACACTTACATAGATGACACATACACAATGTCATATTCCTAACCATCTGATTTACTCCCACCTTTTAATCTCGATCATTCTTTACCCTCTTATCTTATATCAGAAAAGACCACTCTGTTTTGTTATATAGATTTTTGAAACCAAGATGACTTGGCTTTATTATAATGGCCAGAGCAGAAGACAGTTGGTTCTATGTGTTCGATCATCTTCAGGCTAAATTTGTTAACATTTATTATTAACTGCCTCTATATCACCAACATATATAAAGAAACTCATTATTGTCCCCTCTCGTTTCTAAATATTTTTACTATAACCAAAAGGTTAAAACAGAGACCTCCACTTCTTTTTCCTCGCCATTGATATTTGTTATGCCAAAGAAGTTCTTGAAAGATCGGCTTTGCTTCCATTGGAGAGCCTTTCCTATGGGCCATGGAAGGCTGCTGTAATATATCTCATGGGCAACACTTCCATCAGAGGAAACCCAAAGTTCATATTGTACAGCCTCGTAAAGCCAGGAACAGACCATTGCTTTTATAGACAACCAATCTGGAAGGAGAGAAGTGGGGATACTCGAGTCTAAATCTGCAATGCCTTCCTTCTTTAAACCTTCAATAACCCCTCCATTCTCGTTGTTGAATATCACACAATCATCAAACTCCACATACGGCAGATGATCTGCAAAATGTGGAAAAAGTTATCAGGGCCCCATCATTTGCAAAACAAAATCACAACCAGCTGCAGCCCCATTTTAAAATTGAAAATGTTAGGCATATCAAAGACAAACGTATCAACTATCAAGTTCATAAATTCCAATTGTATTGTCAACAAGTGCTCCTAATGCACACAACTATAACAAAGAAGAAAATTCACTCTTTACATAACTAGTAGTCCTCTTATAATTGAGTAAGGTTTTGCCTTAAATAAATTCCAATCGGATTTGTACCAAAGCAGGGTGTACTTTTCTTCAGGGACTGAGCTGGGAGAGAGAGAGGGGAGGGAGAGGGTGTACTTTACTCTTATGTTCTTCGACCCATCACCACTCAATCCTGGCTCCTTCCCTGCAAGTCAACCGATACCATTATGATTTTCAACTAAAGGATGTAATAAAATCAAATTAAAGGACAATCGCAACCCCATAATTCAGGTTTCCACAAAAGATTGATGGAAGTAACTCCAATGAAGTACGAAGTAAATCCTAAAGTCTGCTTGTTAAAACTCATCTCCAAGGTATCAGGCCTCACAGAAAGGGCAAGATATCATTAAGCCTACAGGATGCCAGCAGAAACACTGAACATCCCGTGAGGATGCCAAGGTTAATGGTGTAAACTTGGCATACATCTCTGTCATACAGCATCAAAACCACTTCCCCAAGAGTGGCAGTTTTACTAACTCCATCAAAAATACTTCTTGGAGGGCCATTTACAAAAGATATCAAGCAACTTCACAGTAATGCAAGAAGACAAATTTAAACACCCGTAAAGTTGCAAACACGAACATGTTTCTTCCACTTAATCTATGCAAAATGAATAAAGCCTACAATCCAGACAGCAGTATCAGCATATTGCGGTACATACCACAGATACAATAGCCATTAGCATCCAAGAAATGAAGTTAACAGGTCATATTTCTTAACATCTAAGCAACAAAAAGGGAGCCCAACTGAGAATATGCAAATATTGATAAGTTTCACTCTATGGTGGGTTTTGGAGGATAAACAAGAATCTAGTAGCAACATCGAAATTACCTAGGATATGTATAATGGATGAGTCATGACTAGTGTGTGGATAATTGGAGGAGATAGGTCCATATTCCCCGTCATCATAGGCTTCCATCAAGGTTTACCATCAAGTCTTCACTGAATTGCCTTTAGTTATGGACGAGGCTTCACCATGGTACAGTGAAAGTACGGTTTCTCTTTGGTTTTCTTCTCCTTTGTATTTCCAGACCTCTTTCATCATCTTCTACCTTTTACTAGATCGAAATTGCAAA
Organism: Iris macrosiphon; assembly: GCA_036927795.1. Lineage (NCBI taxonomy): Eukaryota > Viridiplantae > Streptophyta > Magnoliopsida > Asparagales > Iridaceae > Iris > Iris macrosiphon. The sequence goes on along the minus strand of JAYESA010000003.1, from coordinate 193,129,685 downwards.
CAAAACAAATAGCATCAGGTATTTGTGGACCCTGAATGGATTTAGCATATTTGAGACAACCCTCTGCAACTAATCTCTCTGTGGATCCCTTTCCTTATATAAGTCAGATTTCACTGCTCAGAAATCATGAGTGGGTTGATCTTGAAGATGGATATAACTGCAAATTTCTCAAGTTCATGTCCTTGAACTTCTTGCAAGCTTTGCTTAACTCTAGCCAAATAACCTTCTACTCTAATAGATTTTATCCTGAAAAGGACCCAAAGTTATTCCTCCAAATAAGCACCTGAACCAACAATCAGATCTTCCTATAGTCTCTTAGGATTCCATGTAAAACCCGCCTCGACTATATAGGAGAGTTAAGCTAAAGTTTCAGGTTAAGTGTCAAGGAAAGAACGTGCATAAGATAATAATTCAAAAGAATATTTGCATGGCACGAAAGCTTGAGCAAGAAGTATCAAATAAATGAATAATACTGTTTACCCAGGAAAATCAGTATTCCGTTGCGATATAGGCTGATACCAATATCAAACCGATATGATATTGAAGTTGAAAGAGAAGATATTGGGGAATTGTGCGTGCCCCGTAATGGTTTATGGATCTGAGTGTTGGGTAGTTTAAGAAACTGCCCAAGATGGATGAGCTAGTTTTTTTTTTTTTTTTTTGGAACACGAGCAATGGATAAAAACTAGATGCACAAAAGCAATTGCCAAACACTCACTGCATATATGGGGCAATTCAACAAACACCTTGGTTGCGACTGCACCTCACGGCGAGACCATGCCACCGCTCGCCAGTGAATAAATGTACTATCGGATCACTAACTGTTTATTAATTTAATTTCGTCTGACTCATCGTCGTTGCTGATGATTATTAACGAATTCTTTTCACATTATGTAAACCCTAGAATGCAACACTGATAAAAAAATTGAGTAGAAGAGGTCATAATCCCCCACCCCTTCCCCCAAAAAAAGATTATAAAAGAAATAATAACAAACTGGAGAAGTAAGAAGAAGGAGAAGTTTGGTCACCGGAGTCGGGATTGTTGACGTCGAAGTGGAGATTGAAGGAAGCCTTGGCGAATCTGAGGTATATGTAGACCGGGAGTGAAGAGGGGCATGCTGTTGGCAACCCAAAGCACCCCTTTCGACCCACCAGAACAACCTCACCTCCTCTTCTCTCTTCCTCCATTACTACTTCTTCTTCTTCCTTCCTGATGATAGTGATGGACTGAGAATGAAAGAAATACAAGAAGAAGAAGAAACGAGGACTTCTTTTTCTTTTCTTGGGTGGGGCGGGAGAAGGAACAGGAGAGTATTGTTGCAACTTGCAAGCAGCAGAGCAGGGGGGTTTATGTAGTGCTTTTCTTCTTCACATAGGGTTGGGTTTGGAAGAATTTTTTCATGTAGAACTAGCTCACGTACCAATTGACGGTAAAGACATTAGAGGGAGGATAAATATACAACGGAATAATCTATCCAATTTAAGATTATCAGAATGAAGACAGTTGTTAATTAACAGTGTATATAAAGACAGTGAAGTAAAGCAGTAAAGTAGTGAGAGAAAGCAAACTCAAACACCAAGATGTATACTGGTTTTTTTCTGAGAGGACTAGTCCAGTCCCGAAAACTCAAGCTCGAAGTTTTATCCACTATAATCACTAATAGTGAATCACAAGCTTTGATCCGGAGGATTGCCACTTCTTTACACCACGAGATTTGATCCGAAGTCTTGCAACTTCACAGCTAGAGAGAGAGAAACTGATGGAGTCAAACTCTTTACAACTATGTAGACTTCCAGACCGAGACCGCACTTGGCACTAGGAAGACTGGGGAGTTGCTCCTGAAGATGAAAAAGTTAAAGCTCAGATGTTTGCTCACAATAAGATAGAAGGATTAAGAGAAGATGAGTGAGTAGGAATGTAGAAATCCAATCATATTTATAGTGTATTGGCAAACAGAATTCGGCCAGAATTCGGATGGGATTCAATTCAAATTTCCGAACGTTGGGCCAAAAAATCAGGGATGTTACTACTGTGCTGATTTCATATCAAAGGAGTAACCGAGTTCGGCATGAATTCGGGCCGAGTTCGGTTTCTAAGTATGGTAGATTTTGTTAATGAATGTAGCCTGATTTGGTGGATAGGTTCGATAGTTTATTTGAGTGGACTGGGTATCTGGGTATAGGTACTTTGATTTGCCAGTGCGACTCAGCTTACATCGATCCTAGACTCAATAAATAAAATATTTTATTTGAATAGACGCAATACAAACGACATATAATAGCAGTGTTGAGGCTTCAGATCGCGACATATCAATGCATGGTTTAGTTAACTATCAAAATCAAGTTAACTGAGACCGGATGGGCCAACAAGCCCAACCTTGGACGATTATGTAAAATATTTCTTCTATATTCCTAATTTTCTATAAATTGAAAAGAGCATATTCACGTGATTAGTGAGCCAGATACCTCTAAGCTTGGGCTCATTAACAAAACGATCATTTTTAGGCTCAAACTCATGGTCTAGAGCTCAAAAGCTCATCTCATGAGCTTTTCAGCGAGCTAAGCCCAAGCTGGCTCGTAAATAGCTTGGCCCGTTAACATTACTAGAGGAAGCTTCTTCACCACTGTTTGCGAGAAAAGTTTATACGAAACTTTTGTGTTACAAACTGTTGAAAATAAAGAAAAGTACAAAAAGATCCTAAACAGGAATCTAAGTACAATTGATTCTGGGGAAGTATAGCTGTAGAGATATGATCTGCGGACGATCACTTTATTCCTTGGACCACTCGACGATGAAGAAATGCACACGACGACAAAGAACTGCACACGAAGACGAAAAAATATAGGGAATATTGTGAATCACTTGGAGAGTTGAACAATAAGAAAGCTCTGGTACAACGGCACAAGAAGCTTCTATTTCTCTCACTCTGCTCTTGAATTTCAAAAACGTGGAAAATGCTGCGAACAACTTGGAGAGTTGAACAATAAGAAAGCTCTGACACAATAACACAAGAAGCTTTTTTTTTTCTCTCACTCTGCTCTTAAATTTCAAAGACTTAAAAATTCTAGCCCATTTCTCCCTATTTGTCTGTCTGTGCACCTTTCCGTGTGTATCTTCCCTCTTTTATAGAGTTTAGGAGCGGCTACGAGAGTGTACGCACACTATGGACAGTCAACATTGTTTTACTATTATGCGTGCAATTTTGGTGGATTAACACCCCACGTTCTGCATGAGTGGGTGAACAACTTGCTGCTTACTTGACACGTAGCTTCCTATACGAGAAAAGCATAGGTCGTGGGGGACAGTTATTTGTACACCTTTCACGAGAAGTACGGCATGTAAGACACGCATTTGTAACTGGTCATTGTTGGTTAGGATAGTATGTGCACTTTTGAATTCGTCTGGAGACTGGCGTATTTTTAGTAAGATTGACACTACGACACATTTTTGAGAGAGTTGGCACTGCGGCGCACTTTTGAGGGAGTTGGCACTGCGTCACACTTTTGAAGAAAATGACACAGCGGTAAAATTTTGAAGAGAATGGCACTGCGGCGCACTTTTAAAGAGAATGACACTACAACGCACTTTTGAAGAGAATGGCACTGCGGCGCACTTTTAAAAAAATGGCACTGCGGCACACTTTTGAAGAAAATGGTACTGCGGCGCACTTTTGAAGAGAATGATGTCACAACCACATTTCTAGATGAGGGTATTTTTGTCATTAACATATTTATTAGTTAGTAATTTAATATTATATATTGTGCTACTAATTAATTATATTGTGTTGTGCTATTTAATTATTTGTTAGTGGGCTAGCCTATGTTATTTGGACTTGTCATTAGCGGACATATTAGTTTGTCATGACACATTGAGCCCAACATTGGACTAGGCCCAATTAGACCATTCCCTTAATTAATTAAGGAGATTATATTAGTTCATGAAGAATTAGAAGCTTCATAATATAGCCCTGAAGATTTGTTGCGCCCTATATAGCGGAACGCTGCCAATCATGGACCATTGACGGTACATCAAGCAAAACTTGCGAGTAGAGCTTGGTGGGGTAATGTTCAGATTTTAAAATCTGATCTCGAGAGATACATCTTCTTGACGTTGGTCCTGATCTTTGTCTGAATGAGGATCTGCAGAAATCATATTGCATGATTTATACTTCTTACCTGTCACGACCCGCACCTAATGTAGGGATGCAAGTAGGAAACAACGCCCACCCTACGCCGCAGAATCGGCGGTAGAACGCTGTCTTGGTCTACTATACTATCTAAAATCTCACAATAATATAAAGTCTGCCAACAATAGCTCACACAAAACTCAATCATAATCTAAAGCACGAAAAGATATGAAGGAAGTCTAACTATATATCAAAAATATAATAATCAACAATAAAATAATATCCAATCACAAACTATAAGCCGAAAACAAATCCGGTACCAAAATGCTAAAGAAACTAACTATGAAAACTAGTGATCCGGATAAACCTTTCGTCAATCACTCCAGAACTAACGGGTCCAAGTCTGCACCATCTATAAGTCGAAGTCCATAGTATGTCGGACACCAATATCTCGGATCCTCTGAAAAATATTTTTTCAGTCATGAATGGAGCGAAGTACATACCTCTGAAAACAGTTCCAATAACATAATCGGGCATATATAACAAGCAATAGAAAAAGGTACAAGATGCACAAGTAATAAGAATGTACAATACAGGGAGAACAGGCAATAAGCACAATAAGAACTGAAAAGTAAATACAGAAAATAAACTGCAAGTAGAAAACAAGAATACTAGCTATGTGATTTAGAGTGCAAGTTCGTTATGTGATCGGCTTAGGTTGCACATGAGGTATAAAGGTAACTCCATTATACGTGAGGTATATAATCGACATGTACATGAGATCAAGAGGGCTTTGATCACATAACCAACTCCTACTACCCCTCCCCAACCAATACTCATGGATACAATCACGACACGTTACGTACATGATCACGATATAGTCACACTAGCACACGAAATAGTGGATGTACAAGAAGAACATGAAAGTTAATACCCGATGCACACGATAAAATACATATGACTGGTGTCACGACCCAATTCCGTAGAATCACTTGAGGCGTCCCCCGAATCGTGACCGCCGTACGGGCCTGGAGTTGCGCCCGCACAAGGCTTTAATGATTTGCATAGCAAGCACATATTCAGAGTACGCAGATAAATTGAAACACAGATTTGAAACATAGAAAAGTTCTCTTTATTGATAATGAACATCTATTACAAACTCCTGAACGAGTCAGCTAATATGCCGAACGGCTTACAAAAGGGTTGACTCAAAATGAGATAGCAGTCCTGTACATTACATCCCTTTATAAACTCAAAATGATAAAGACCTCCATGCTGGAGGACGGCTTTGCCACGGAGCTGTATTTGTGTATGAAGAGTTGCAGCTTCGGACTTCAAAAGGCTACAGGAGCGCGATGAAGATGCGCCAACAGCTGGACTGGATCGGGTAGACGACTTCGGCTCCTCGCTCGGTTCGCCTTGGTGCGGAGAACCTGTTTCAACGAGGGTCAGCATATCGAAACATGCTGGTGAAGGCGAGCTAGCCTGACTATACCAATCAACACGTTGTTTAGTGAAGCATGCATATTTGTGGATTTCTATCTTGCCTTAGTTCATTTACAAGTAAGCAGCATATTGAATTTACTGAAATGAACGTGCCACCGTTAGGTGGATTTTTTACCTGTCCGTCTGAATTACCTGCACAATATTTACCATGCCTTCCCTGCCACGAAGACACAAGTTAGTATGCAACAGGTTTAAATATACACGATGATCACTGGCATGGTTGCCATAATGGACGTAGCCGGGGACAAGGATAGCATGCTACGAGAGAACACGATTGCGCTGCAAGCTATCCGGTCCCGAACACGAAGACTACACACGAGTTCCGCCCGGATCGGATCGGTGCCAGTGCCCCAGCGACCGTCCGCAGAACCAATACCTTGTGCACAAGTTGTCCATGATCGAACACGATAAACAAGTTTATAGTCATGCATTTGAGGCAACACGAGTGCAAGAACACGAGTACACGACAAGCAGTATTGCATGATTTATTTTGCATAGCCTCCCTGAATAATTATGCATATACAAGATGTGTTCTATACTTAGCATGTTTTATAGAACATTTGCACGAACAAGCATACGATAAGGCAACAGTTCACAGGTTTGATTGACAAGCATAATAACCAAGTTTATTATCTTTTATCTTGGTTTCTTTTATTATTATTTGGTATCGTTTGATCGGGGCAAAGGAGTGAAGCTTGGAAGCAGGGATAGCTAATCGGGTTGGTAGCCACTCACTTAGATTTTGGAAAGAAGAAGGAAAGAGGCGCTTCACGACTCCGCTCGCAAGCCGCCTACTGCTCGTTCACCTGCACACGAACAGCTCGATTAATACTTCTTCCTCTCTTTCCAATCTCGAAATAGAAGTGCAGTTCAATGAACGAAAATAATGAAAACCATCAAAACCGTTCAAGGAAAACAAGCAAATCCCAAAACCAACTCAAAGCACGAAAGCAACAAGCGACATCGAAAATCGAGGCAATAAAAGATAGCAGCGGAGAGGTCCCTCCTGACTCTGCCGCTAAGCCGATCCTTGGGGCGTAGTCCACTGAATATGGGAATCGATTCCGAAGAAACAAATCCATAACGAGGACGAGTTCTTAATTCAATCTATCCCGATCGAACGATACCGTTTGTGTTTCTTAGCCGCGTTCTCCGCACCGGGAGAACGGGGCGCTACAACTGGGTACCCGTTGCACACGGTAGGGGATAACACCTCCTGACGGGATCCATATAGTACCAGTCCGTGAAATAACTGTGTCGGGAATCAATGTATACAATTCTAGAACATGCATATATACAATATTATAAATTAAAAAATAATCAGAGAAATGTACTCGTCTGTGGTCCAGAGCAATGTATGTCAAACTGTCCGAACTTGTGTCACACAGACCTATATATAAAATATTGTATTAATACAAAGTTCTGGAAAGAAATTAAGTTAAACTAGTCAACATCTAAGTCAACTCTATGCCAACTAGTCAAACTTAGTCAAACTAGCTATTTCTAGGTTGCATGAGTCTATCTCAATGATATTGGGTTCATACACTATGAATCTAGGTCAACAAGCTACAACTTAAGATACTAAGATACCGTATCTCGGGATACGCAAATAATAGGTAAATATCACATATCTATAATAAAGCAATATTAAATATATAAATCATAATTACAAATGTTAAATGATTATCTTGGTTTTGAACCAATTTGGTATCACAACACTAAACCTCTATCTTGATACCCAAACCCAATACCTTGATTATTCTCCAATACCTTGATACTTACCTTGGTATCTCAAGGTAAATTCAAAACCTTATTTATACTAACTATCCAACAATAATTATAAACTACCATGCATTTAATATTTATACAATACTATATACCTTATTTAGTCATCTTAATACCCACCCATAATTAGTTTACAACTATCCTATTACTATGCCAATACCTACTACTCATACATTGGTATATCTTGATACATACCTTGGTATCTCAAGGTAATTGCCAAAACTTCATATATGTACTAACTACCCATCAATAATTATATATATCAATCCAATATAACTCTAGTATGTACTAATAGAATAAATACTAACTACCAACTACACACTAACTATTAATACATATATACGTACATACATACATACCTACAAATATATAATATATAAAAGATACTCATAACAATTGATAACTAAAATATACTAACTTACTGAATAATATTATGTGCTACAACTAAATATATACATATATAGTATACTATAATACAAATAGCAATTAGAAACATATATATATATATATATATATATATATATATATATATATATATATATTAATTATCATATATATATACATATATATCTATATATATATTAATATCTAATATATTAAAAACTGTCAAACTGTCGCTATATACCCTGCCCATTGTCGCCGAAAAGTTGCTGTGTATATAGATACACTGCAGTTTTTGTGACAGTTTTCTGCACTGTCACTGAAGCTAAAGTGAATTGATATGAGTTAAAATAAGTGTAAGTGTCGGATCCCATATGAAATAAATGAAGTGCGAAGAACACTTCAGCAAATTACCCATGGATAAAGGTGTGAAAGTGAAAAATAAAAACCTAATCTTCCATATCTACGGAGACTAGGGAAAAGCCTCTGTTATTTGTACCATGACTTGTTGTTCCTGAGATTCTACAAAGTGGATTTGGTTTTATAGTTTATAGCAGTTTGGAAGCTTGTTAAGCATTATCATTTTCTAAATTCGTTAATACATTATTTTTACATATGCTTATATCTGTGAAACTTAATTCCCTATTTTTATAATTATAAAATTGCCACTAAAACAAAAATAAAAATAAAAAATCTTGATGTTTTGTGCCCCCCCCCCTCCATTCCTTCTTATATTCCTCGTTGTCCTACTCTAGGAAAGTTTCTTCATAAATTTTCGTTTAAAATATATTAGAAAAAGTGAAAATAAAGTGAATTTTTATCTCGAAGGTTCTAATTAGCTCCAAACTCAAGTATACCAAACTGCACAAGTCTTTTTCTTTTCTTGCTTTGTGCCGAGCTCAGAGCTCTCTATTTTCATTTTTTGTGTTCCATGCTTGTTGTTTTATCATATATTTCTACTTCTAAGATTACATTAGCTACTAATTGAATGTTATTATAATTTATAATACTATCAGCAGCAAAAAGCTCTAACAGTGAAGCTCAATCAGAGGTAAGGCTGATAGTCCTCTTTTATGGTAGATAAATGGAGCGTGGCTGCCCCCATGGCTTGCAACTCGTATAGCACATTATCAGGTAAAGTTAATGTTAGGCAACTTTATGCTGCATGTTGCATTTTGTCTGGAAAAAAATATTATTTACTTCTTGTAGAACTTTGCTACGACACACTGGCATGAGCATGGAAAACCTGCCTGGGATATTCTTAGGCAAAAGGTGCCAATAAATGTCTTATGTGCTATATTTCATGGACACAAACCCGAGATGATACGATCCAGACACGGAAGGATGGATATCACACCAAGTTCGGTGCCTCTGTCACATACCCCACATGGACATGCCACCAATTTCACTGTGCTTCCTAGCCTATGTGAGCTATGAGTTGAATTATTGAATTATTTTTGCAGGGTTTAGATTGTTTCTTGTGTCTTAATAATTTCGAAGTGTCAATACTTGTGTATGATTGCATACCTATACCTTTTATATTCCTTCAGATGATCAAGTTACTGATTTCCAAATTATTGCAGGCATGAGAGAAATCAACACATGCACTGAAATGGACTGAGCCCCATCTGGAATCAACTAAAACTATAAGTTGCTGCTTGCATGCCATCCAAATTTAATCTATTGTAAGTGTCTTCAATCAATCTTAGGATGGTATGTCATGCAGCAGTTTCTTAGGCATACAACAACAACAAAGCCTTTGTCATGCCCCGGCCCCCGAGGGGCCGCCCGGACCATCGCCTCGCCCCCGTAGCCGGATGACCCGGACGCGAACCATCGTGCCTCTGCGCACCGGACGCGAATCACCGCGCCTCGGCCCGACGGGGCGAGGAATGTGGCCCGTTTGATACCGGGATGTGATGCCGTGCGAGCCTGGGGTTGCGCCCGCACAAAGGCCATATCGTTTAAGTTTTATTTGGCTATTATCGCATCAATCGAGTAAGCAGCGGAGGGACATTGTTGCATATGCAATGCATTTAGTCAACTGAGTATTCGGGACAAATCGAGGGACTTGGGTTTCCTTTAGTAAATGTATCGTTCCATATATTATGCCCCTTTATACGATAGCATGCTCGGGGCACAATCGAAACCAGAATTTCGAGTCTTGGGGATTGAGGCACGCCTATCGCTCCCTCAGCCGATCCAATACCTGCAAGCAAGTAAACTGTTGGTGGGTCAGCACTTTTATAAGTACTGGTGAGATAAAACAACTGAACAGAAGCAAGCATTCACTAAAATCAACACTAAGTAATCATATTATAAAATATTACATTATTAGTGATCTTTCTAGTTTTATCTATGTTCGTTACATGCAGCAGAAGAACGGAGTCATATTACATTATTTTGGAAACATCTTTTAAAACAGAGTTTTATATGCGATATAAGCAAGCAAGCCGTTCGTTCTGTTTCAGGGTGTGCGCATCGTGTCTCGTGAGACTCTAGGGATAAATGCATAGCTAGACACACATGCATATCTTAGGGGCAGTCCATCTATTCAAGCCAACACAATGAACCAGCTATATGCAGGGCGGTCCCCGAGTATCTTAGGATCGGCAGCTGTTGGTCCAGCATACCAATGACTCTTTATCTGATGCTGATGGCAGTTGTGACTCATGGTTGCTTTTCACTATCATGGTAGCAGCCGTGACACATGCAGTTCAACTCTCCACCAATAGCCATTGTCCGACCGATGCGAATGCATGGAACACTATCAAATAAACTTTAGTATACAGACGAGACAAACCATCAGGACATATATCATTATTGTGGGGCAAGCCGCCTTATCTTTTGAACATATTCAGGCGCACAATATGGTTCTCTTGGAGCATAGGTGATAGTGAATATGTTCATGCACTCTTAGATAAGCGTTTCAGGATTCTTAGTTAAGCAAACTTGTTCGTTTCAAGGACAAGCTAGGTGAGTTCGTTCATTAACATGCAAGTCAGGTTCTATCATTCTCTTATGAAAATATTGCAAGCAAAAACTCAGATTATTATTAAGGCGTGCAAGAATCAGAGAACGAAGTTCTGCCCACTCACCTTTGATACATAATGCCAACGCGGAGCGGGGCATTACATACTTACCAAACAACAAAAAAATTTGTCCTTGAAACTTCAAGAATAAACTTCTCGATATTCCGAACAGGGAATAGTCCTCATCCCTCGTCGTACTCAATCGAAACAATCAAGCAAATCAAGTCCTGAAAATATTTGCACTTTGAGAATATCTATGGACTTATTGTATGGAACGCTCTATTGCAATACCATATCGAGCAAATCTCAGAGTCATAGCAACGGATTGGGCCAAGAAATTGATTCCGCTCTGATACCATTATGTCACACCCCGGCCCCCGAGGGGCCGCCCGGACCATCGCCTCGCCCCCATAGCCGGATGACCCGGACGCGAACTACCGCGCCTCGGCACCTTCCCGACGGAGCGAGGAATGTGTCATGTTTGATACCGGGACGTGATGCCTTGCGAGCCTGGGGTTGCGCCCGCACAAGGCCATATCGTTTAAGTTGTGTTTGGCTATCATCGCATAAATCGAGTAAGCAACGGAGGGACATTATTGTATATGCAATGCATTTAGCCAACTGAGTATTCGGGACAAATCGAGGGACTTGGGTTTCCTTTAGCAAAGGCATCGTTCCATACATTATGCCTCTTTATACGATAGCATGCTTGGGGCACAATCGAAACCAGAATTTCGGGTCTTGGGGATTGAGGCACGCCTATCGCTCCCTCGGACGATCCAGTACCTGCAAGCAAGTAAACTATTGGTGGGTCAGCACTTTTATAAGTACTGGTGAGATAAAACAACCGAACAGAAGCAACCATTTACTAAAACCAACACTAAGTAATCATGTTGTAAAATATTACATTACTAGTGATATTTCTAGTTTTACCTATGTTCGTTACATGCAGCAGAAGAACAAAGTCATATTACGTTATTTTGGAAACATCTTTTAAAACAGAGTTTCATATGCGATATAAGCAAGCAAGCCGTTTGTTCTGTTTCAGGGTGTGCGCAGCGTGTCTCGTGAGACTCTAGGGACAAATGTATAGCTAGACACACATGCACATCTTAGGGGCAATCCATCTATCCAAGCCAACACAATGAACTAGCTATATGCAGGGCGGTCCCCGAGTCTAGCTCCGTCTTAACTCGTACGATTGGTGGGACGTGTATCGACAATCTCTTCAAGTTGACCATGGAGAGGAGGCGATTACGTGGGCTACTTTTTGTGCCACATTTGAAGAGGAGTTCATACCCCCTCCTGTACGTCGCCAGAAGGAGAACGAGTTCGTGCAACTAAGACAGGCAGCATGACAGTTAAACAGTATTCCGTCGAATTCAACCGACTCTCCAAATTCGTTAGTGCCTATTTACCTGATGCAGCGAGTCGAGATAGAAGGTTCGAAGGCAGTCTACGTCCTACTATCCACGTGCACATAGTCGTTCCATAGTACCAGACAATGCTGGAAGTCATGAATCATGCCCTATCTCTTGAACCACAATATCCTCATGTTGCTGTCGGCGCTGTGCATACCTCCAATCACAAACGCCATAGCAACGAGAAAGGAAACAATGCTGCAAAGCGTCAAAACAACGGTGGTCATCAGAAAGGGAACCAGAGACCATTTTGTGATTTCTGCAAAAGATAAGGGCACACAATCGACAAATGTTACAGCAAGAAAGGGATGTGCTTCAACTGTGGCGGACAAGGCCACATAGTGTAACACCCCGTTCCGCTCAAGCGGACTGCCGTCTCAATCGGCAATCGTGCAGCTGTCCCGACCCGCTTTGCTTCGATCAAGAAGCAAAAGATATCCAGACTTGTCCCTACAGGAATCCGGCTTGGACTTTCAGAGGCTCGCTCAGACGTATCGCTCTACCGAGGTGAATCATCGCTAAGGTGGGTGGCTACAGTGAACTTGTCTTTGCTTAGCCAGCACACATAAAATCTGGAATATCCATGCTAGTCGCTAGGTGAATCACCCCCTGCATGCTAATAAATCCAACGCACCTAGCTAAGGGAATAAATCCCAACTTGTATTGCTTGATAGAACATGGAAATGAAATATTGCTTATATTCAGACCCTCGCATGCTAAGTCCCTTAACGGTTTCACATCTCGGCTTACCTTTGGGTCCGAGAACGTGCCTGCTTATGTTCCTTACAAACGCATGCTTGTCTGCTTGTATGTTGCCTTGTATTCATCCAAACCCCGAAAGACTACTAAGTAGTCATTCCGTGCCTGAACGAACCTGCAAGTATCCGGGACCGTTAGGTCACCAAGGCAAATTCTGAACCAGGAAATCTGCACCAAGAATGAATAAATCCCTGAATTACAGCTCGAGGAGCAAACTACTGAATCCTGTCTCAACAAGTTCATATATATACTCTGTTTCGAACTCGTTCCATACCGGACTTGTTCGTATATATATTCTGCCACAAACTTGTTTCTGTATCTGACCTGACCCTGACTTGCATGTCGCGGACAACTTGTAAAAGGTGATCTTCGGATCTTGTTCCGCGGGCGGTCACCGGGGCACTGGGGCCGACCCGGTCTAGACGGAACTTCTGGTAGTCGTCTGTTTCGGCGGGATAAGTGCAAGGCTCTCCGTTTCTGTATGCTTGCACTTCATCCTCGACCCTGAGACTACAGTAGTCGTCTGTTTCGGCGGGATAAAGTGCAATGCCCATCGTGTTCATTGCTTGCACTTCATCCTCGACCCTGAGACTACAAATCTGGTCCTTTATGGCTATGCCAGCGACTTCTGTTCATATAGATAAGTCATCCTCGCTTAGCGGCTATCCGCATGCGAGTCATTACATCGCATCAACTGAACACCTGAACGATCATGTAAAACGACCCTCGTGTTTGCATATGCTATGCCTCCTGAATGCTTATACTTGCCGTGCTTGAATTAACAATATTTGCCTTGGACAGGGAAGGATAAATGGTAAGTTGGTAAGTCTCGCCGTGTTTCCTCAAATATCGCACGGTGCACTGCCGACACGATAAGCTATTCAATGTTTGCATGAAACTGATCCTAAGGCAACTAGAAAGACAACTTAATAGTTGTGCACGAAACCTGTATTACGTGTTTGGATTTATCGAGCGGGCGAGTAGCTTCCCCACCAGTGCATTCAATGTACTGATAATCCACCAGTTTGTGTGCAGGGTGCGGGAGAACCTCGTTCGGTGCGGATGCCTTCAACGTGCGTGCTAAGGCCAGGAGTTTTCTCTGAAGCCTTGCAACGGTGCGTCCGGAACTGAAGCACATATACAAGACATAATGTTGTGAACATAGCCCGAACATCGCCTGACCATCGCCTGTACATTCATTTTACAGTTGTAGCCACTTGACACGCTTTTACTGTTTCAGAGAGAGGCTTGAGCGACTTGTAATCTCGGCTATACGCCGCCTGTAACACAAGTTTATATCAATAAAAGAGCTTGCTTTACTTCAACTTGTGTTTCAATGCTTCCGCTATATTTGTCAACTCAGTGAACCTGTTATCGACCGCCTATGCGTTCATGACTCCGCTGCACTCGGACAATCTGTGCGACTCTGTGGCTTAGAACTCTTGCCGCCAGCCAATGAACCATGGCCTTGCACGGGCGTGGATCACGCTCGTGCGGCATCACGCCCGGATGGGTTAAGCGATCGTTCCGCGGGAGCGCTGGCGAGGGTGATTCCCGCCTAGCGGGAACGGCCGATTTGCCTGCGGGAGATCGGGACGTGACACATAGCACGGGATTGTCCTCTCCCCTCTAAGCTTCCACCTCAACGTAATGTTTCCTAGAGGTGGGTTCTATTCCTAAGTTTCGTGGACGAAACTTCCAATTAGTTGGGTAGGATGTGGTGCCCCGTTTTCCCCTATACGGGGAGCGCGGCTAAGAAATACAAGACGGTATCGTACGATCGGGATAGATTAAAACAAGAACCTATCCTCGTTATGGATTTGCTTCTTCGGAATCGATTCCCATATCCAGTTGACCGTGCCCCCAGGATCGACTTAGCTGCAGAGTCAGGAGGGACCTCTCCGCTGCATCTTTTATTGCCTCAGTTTTCACTGTCGCTTGTTGCTTTCGTGCCTTAAGTTGGTTTTCGTATTTGCTTATGTTTTCTTGAATGGTTTTTATAGATTTTATTATTTTCGTTCGTTGAACTGCACTTAAATTCTGAGATTGGAAAGAGTGGAAGAGGTATTGATCAGCTGTTCGTGGCAATGCAGGTGAACGAACAGTAGACGACGCGCGAGAGGAGTCCTGAATGTCATGCCCCAGTCCCAAAATATCGAGGGACTAGACACGTGGCAATGGCCAGCAGTACACAACGATGGACATCCCAATTTAATGGATCCATCGGCATACTTAAGCTGTAATACAGGTCTACAACAATAAGTCAAAAACTAATCTCATCCGCACACAGAATAATAAGAACATCAGCAAATAAAGAAAGTACATCAAAGTCCAGTCTCAGCAGAGTATGTCGGAGAACAACCCGATAAGAGTCTAAAACACTGGTTCATCAGACCAGAACAAAAGAGTCCAAAATAAAGTATCTGAAGAGTACAAATATCATAAGCTCAAGTAAAGTCTTCAGCCATCACCTCTGCTTCTATGTTAGGTTCTCCTTCAGCAACAGCTCCTGGTACAGCTTCAGCTCATGTCCCGTAAACCTCGAGATAATGTTCTTCTGTTAAACCTGGGGACATCATCCATTCCAGGTCCTCAGGGGACATAGCAAGGTACAAAAAATACAAGCCAAAAATAGATGCAGTGAAATAGAAAATGAAAAAAACAGGGTAACTACATAACCATCTATGTGAAAATGCAACTGAGAGCAACACTAGTACTTAGGCTGAGACTGCTACAAGCTCTGTGTCGGGGAGCCGGTAGCAGCAATATCTAGTAATGGTCTAGCTCTGCTCGAGAGTCTACAACCTCACAATAGTAGTATATATATAGAACAACCTGTAGCCTGTGTGTCTCTCCCCACCCAATGTAACCACACGTCTCATGTCCATGTCACGTGAGATCAGAGCTAATGCAACAGTCATAATCTAAGAGTATAATAACTATGTCCATCATGTATCCTATACAGAATCACCTTGAATATCTCAGGAAGATTCTGTCAATGTATGGTGTCAAGTGTCCTAGGTTATATTGTACTTGTTAAACAAGCACGAGAATATAGAAGGTCTCGAATGTCCATCACTAAATGACATACACAACTCTGCGTACAGAGTTGGCACCCGACTGTAATCGGACACTAAGTATGTCATACGGTCCTAGGTTATAGCATGTACAAAAGTCACAGAAAATAAAGCAAGAGAACTAAATAAACTAATAAACTGCAATTTATGGCAAGGTACACTTGCCTGAGGTTGAAATACCAGTAGCGGTCCCTGTAACAGTGGGTTCAGCAATAACTTCTCCAAAAGCTGAAATGAACATTACCAACAGTCTCAGAACATAGGAAATAGCTAGAAATGCCTGTCCTTAAGTCCAGTTTGGACACAAGGGCAAAAACGATATTTCTGAGCCAAAACGGGTCCATATGTGGGCCACTTTGCACCGAAAACCGAGTCAGGGTCAAAGGTCTCCAAATCAGTCCAACTTTTTGTCAACAAGTCAGAAACGTTGATACGAACCCAACGGAACTTCCAGAATTGGATTCTGATGAGCCGTTCTCAAAATCGCCCGTCAGGTGGAGCCTGTGGGGCCTACGACACGCAATTTTTCTAACGTTCTCAGAATCGAGCCAAACTTGACCCACAGGACCAGCGTATTGATACGAGTCCGATGGCGCAAGTTTCGTCTCGATCAGACATGTATACACTAAGTTACAACGTATTGATACGGGGTGTTGTCCGCGGATACGCACTGATTCCGGTGTGCACGCACATCCGAATTAGCTTCTGCGAAAGCCCGCACGTCTGTATCTACGATGCTCATGTGTCGGTGAAGATCGCATGTGACCAAGTCGTCCCGTTTGGCGGGGCGTACTCGGTTCCGGGGTGAAACATGGCTTAGTTTTTTCCTGTTTTTGGATCGCGGTGTGCGATCACCACAGGACGCGATGCCCCAAGCGGTTTGTCCGGGCACCGAGAGGGTCATACAGGCTATACGATACAATTTACGGAATTAAAATCGGAGCTACGAGTAAGAAGTTACGGTTACCTGAACTTGTCCGGAAAACCCGAGTTTCCTCGTGTCAGACTCGTGTCCGACATACCTAGGGTTAGGGTTTACTGTGTCCTGCCTGAGGACCCTGTGTCCGAGTCCTCACTGTGTCCGCCAGAGAAGGGTGGAAGCAGCTCTAGAAGGTCGTCGGCGAGCTCGGGGAGGTCCAGGGCGGCCGGGCGGCGAGGTCCGGAGGCGGAGACGTGCTCTGGTCGGCCGAAGGTCGAGCGGGTGGGTTCTGGGCAGCCGGATCTGTCGCTGCGGGCGGAGGGAAGAAGAAAGGGGAGAGGTCTGGCCGGAGGGTGTCGGCTAAGGAGCGGGCGGAGGCAGCGCCGGATCTGTTGGAGGTGGGCGGTCGGGATGGAGGGGGTTAGCCGGAGTCGGGGTTCTCGCCGGAGAAGAGGGGTTTCAAGGGGATTTTTCGGTGGGAATCGGGTTTAAATAGGGGTCTAGGGCAGAGAGACCGCCGGAGGTTAGCCGAAAGTCGAAGGGAAACAGGCGACCGTTCCAGGGGAGGTGAACCGGGGTCCGTCGGAGGTTACGGTAGCCGGAGCATCGCGGACGGCGGAGGGAGGTCAGGGGTCGGCTGAGCAGTTTGGGGGAGAAGAGGGATAGCGGGTTGCGGTTTGGAGCGGGTTGCGGGTTGGGCGGTCCCGGCCCGACCCGCTAAGGCGGTTGGTCCGGTTCGGGTAGACCGGACGGTCCGGTCCGGTTAAAAACTCTGGGTTTGGTTCAAAATATTGGTTTGGTTTAATTAATTAATTTAATTAATCAGTTAAATTTTACAATTGTTTTTAATGCTTTAAAAATTCATCCGGGGTCCAATAAATTTCCGAAAAAATACCCCATGCTCGATTTTTAATTTTACACTAAAATATATAGTTTTTATCACATTTTAATATTATTTAATTTCATTTAAAAATTCATTTTAAATTAGACTACTTTAATTTATAGATTTAAAATTCACAGAAAATGCTAATTAATTCCAGAAAATTTAAATTTAAAAAAATTCTTAAAATTTTCAGGTGATTACAATCTACCCCCTTAAGAAAATTGCGTCCTCGCAATTTAAAGATTAAACTACTAACGGAACAGAACTACAGGAATTACAAAAATTTACTTAAGATATACCTGTATCCTCGAATAAGTGGGGGTATTTCTGGCGCATGATATCTTCTCTCTCCCAAGTTGATTCACCAGGAGAGTGTTGCTTCCATGCCACACGAACCAGTTTAATTATATGCCCTCGCAGTGTCTTCTCACTGGTTCCAAGTATACCCACCGGTTGTTCTTCATATCTCAGGCTTGGACCTACGGCGATCTCAGAATGATCCACTATGTGACTTGGGTCAGTCACATACCTTCTCAACTGTGAGACATGGAATACATCATGCACTTCCTCTAAAGATGAAGGTAATGCAAGACGATAAGCCACTTCACCAATGCACTCCAGAATATCAAAGGGCCCAATGTACCTTGGACTCAATTTGCCTCTGTTCCCAAAGCGAATGGTTCCTCGAGTAGGTGAAATCCTCAGGAATACATGTTCTCCTTCCTTGAACTCCAGGGGACGTCGGTGTGTATCAGCCCAATGCTTTTGTCTGTCCTGAGCTGCCCGAAGATGATTCTGGATTTGTTTAACCTTCTCCACGGTTTGCATCACCAGCTCTGGTCCCAAGATTTGTCGCTCTCCCACGTCACTCCAGCATATCGGTGATCTGCACTTCCTACCGTATAACGCCTCAAAAGGTGCCATCTTGATGCTTGCCTGGTAACTGTTGTTATATGAGAACTCTACCAAATGCAAATGATCTTTCCAAGACCCTCCAAAATCTAACATACAGGATCGCAGCATATCTTCTAAGATCTGGATTGTACGTTCTGATTGACCGTCTGTCTGGAGATGGTAGGCAGTGCTGAATTTTAGTCTGGTGCCAAGACTCTCTTGCATGCTTCGCCAAAAATGAGAGGTAAATCTCGAATCTCGATCTGATACAATACTAACCGGCACTCCATGCAATCTTACTATTTGTCGCATATACATGTCGGCTAGTATCTCTGTGGACTGTCCAACTCTAAATGGCAAGAAGTGTGTCGATTTAGTGAGTCGGTCCACGATAACCCATACCGCATCTTTTCCACTGGGGCTCCTTGGGAATCCTGTGACGAAGTCCATGGTGATATGTTCCCACTTCCATTCTGGTATGGGAAGCGGCTGCAACATTCCTGCAGTCCTCTGATGCTCAGCTTTCACTTGTTGGCAGACTAAACATTTAGCTACAAATCTAGCAATCTCTCTCTTCATTCCATGCCACCAATAGTACTGCCTTAGATCTCGATACATCTTTGTTCCTCCTGGATGAACATAGTATATGAAGCTATGGGCTTCAGTCATTAGCTCCTGTCTCAATTCTCCATTTGGAACATATAGACGATCTCCGCACCTTAATGTACCATCATTATGTATGCGAAGTCCCGTCTGCATGCCTACTTCTGTCTTCTCTTTGAGTCTTCGAAATCTTGCATCAGTAGGCAGAGCTTCTTTAATCCTTTCCACGAGCGATGACTTCACTTCCAGATTAGCCAGCAAGCCACTCTGTCTTGGTAGAATAACCTCTATCTGAAGCTCCTGTAGATCTTTCAATAGCTCAGGCTGCACCGTCAAGTAATAAGCTGTAGGCTTCCTGCAGAGTGCGTCTGCTACTACATTTGCCTTCCCTGGGTGGTACTGCAGATCTATATCAAAGTCCACCATCAACTCAAGCCAGCGCCTTTGCCTCATGTTAAGCTCCTTCTGAGTATATACATACTTCAGACTTTTGTGATCAGTGAAGATTTCCACCTTCTCACCATAAAGATAATGCCTCCAAATCTTCAGTGCAAATATTACAGCAGCTAGCTCCAGATCATGCGTTGGGTAGTTCTTCTCATGGACCTTCAACTGTCTCGATGCATAAGCAATAACTTTGCCATGTTGCATCAAAACACATCCTAGGCCACTACCTGACGCATCGCTATAAACAACAAAACCGCCTGACCCTGAAGGAAGAGTCAAGACTGGTGCTGTTGTTAGACGCCTTTTCAATTCTTCAAAGGCCCTCTGACATTCTTCTGTCCATGCAAAGTCCTGATCTTTCCGTGTCAACTTTGTCATTGGCTCTGCAACCCTTGAGAAATTTTCTACGAACCTTCTGTAATATCCAGCAAGTCCTAGAAAACTCCTCACCTCAGCAACTGATGTCGGTGTAGGCCAAGTCTCAATGGCAGCAACCTTCTCTGGATCAACTGACAGTCCTTCTCCTGAGATAATATGCCCTAAGAATGGCACCTTATCCATGCAAAACTCACATTTACTGAGCTTAGCATAAAGCTTCTCTTGCCTCAACGTCTCTAGCACGATTATGAGATGCTCCTCGTGCTCTTCGTGGCTTTTGGAATATACCAGAATGTCATCAATAAACACAACCACAAATTTATCCATGTATTGATGGAAGACTCGGTTCATCAAGCTCATGAACACAGCAGGTGCGTTGGTTAAACCAAACGGCATTACTAAGAATTCATAGTGCCCATACTTAGTCCTGAAGGCTGTCTTCGGGATATCTTCCTTCCTCACCCTAATCTGGTGATAACCGGATCTAAGGTCAATATTTGAAAATACCCTAGCTCCACTCAATTGATCAAATAAGTCATCAATGCGGGGCAAGGGATACCGATTCTTAATAGTCACAGCGTTTAACGCCCTGTAATCAATGCACAGGCGAACTGTTCCATCCTTCTTCGGTACAAAAAGTATAGGTGCTCCCCAAGGTGAAACACTGGGCCAAATGAAACCCTTCTCCAGAAGTTCATCAACTTGCTTCTTCAACTCTACTAACTCCTTAGGTTCTAGTCTATAAACCATTGAAGTGATAGGCTCGGCTCCTGGAGTTAAGTCTATTGTGAATTCTATTTCCCGATCAGGTGGTAGACCTGGAAGATCATCGGGAAATACATCCACAAACTCTGATATAACTCTTGGGTATTCTGACTCCCCTTCTACAGATAATGCCCTAAGAGTTGGCTGAACACCTTGTTCTACAGCTCCTCGAAGAAATTTAAACTCTGAGTGTCCAGAAGGCCTGAATATAACTTTTCCAAGCCGACAATCAAGAGTAGCATGATACTGACTTAACCAGTCCATACCAAGTACAATATCATAGTCAGGCATAGAAAAGATCAGAAATTAGGCTGGCATCTCTCTTCCACAGACTACTACTGAACATGATCTACAGATATCACTAATAGGTATAATTCTACCTCCCGTAAGAATTCTCTTAGTCTTCGGAAGGGGTGCAGTAGCTACTCTATGGGTGGCTACGAAGCTAGCAGCTATAAATGAGTGCGATGCCCCAGAATCAAATAAAGCTACAGCAGGTAATGAAGCTACTAAAATGGTACCTGCTATAACTTCTCCAACAGTAGCTTCTTCGTAAACATCCAATGCAAAAGCCTAACCTCGTCCCTGAGCTGGACCCCTCTGCTGACGAGCCAGTTGGAATAATGCTGCTTGAGGTGGTAATGGTGGTCTCGGCTGATATCCTCCCGGAGCTGGTGGTCTGACTCCTCCAACTCCTGTCTGCTGTGCTCCCACTGCTGGATAATCTGGCCTTGGTGCAGGTAGAGCTAGTCGGGGTGCTCCCTCTCGGCGTTCTGTGCAGTCCCTGGATAGATGCTGGTTGGAGCCGCAAACCAGGCACAGTCCTAATTTGCGTCTGCACTCCTTTTCAATGTGACCCAACTTATCGCAGAAATGACAAGTAGGTAGGGTTCTTGGTGCTGCCCTCTGCGGTAGATTCCTCTGGAGTCGCTTTGCAGAATCCCCTTGTGCTGCCTTGGATGGTGCGAAGGTAAATGGCCGCTTCAGACTTGACTCTCTCCTGGTGACGCGCTCCATGCGTCGTGCTGCAGCAAGGACGTCGTTGTACGATGTAGGGGCAACAGATCCAATCAACCTCTGAAGCTCGAACCTGAGTCCATCAAAGAATTTCTCTGCCTTCTCTTCTTCGGTAGGAATTAGAGAAGGGGCGAAACGACTCAGGCGAATGAATTCAGCATTATACTCCTCCACCGTCATGTTGCCCTGGATGAGGCGGTTGAACTTATCTCGGAGTTCTGATCTAGCAACGGCTGGGATATACATCTCTTGGAAGAGTCTGGAGAACTCCTCCCAAGTGACTCGGTCATGTCCGAGCCTCCTCTCTTCAGCTAGCCACCAGTGGTGCGCGTTGTCCGTCAGTTGCATTCGGACAGCAGTCATCCATCTCTTCCGCGGAAGTTCAGCTGCTTCCAACTGATGTTGTGTATTGGTGAGCCACTCATGCACTTCAGTTGGTCCTTCCTTGCCCGAAAAGGTACGGGGCTTGAGTTGACGGAAATCAGTGATAGATCCCGTCGCTGGTCGTCTAGCTTGCGGGTTTGCCTGCTCCAATGCATTCACTAGGCTGTTTCTCAGGTTCTCTGCCTCTTGACGCTGCGCCTCCTGTTGAACTTGTTGTTGAGCTTGTATCATGGCATAAAACATCTGGAACATTTGCTGCCCGTCCATTGCTTGCCCTGGTGGAAAGGCAGGCATCTATGGAGTGAACTGCGGCGGTGGTGGGATATCATCGCGCCTGAACCTTGAGTTATGCTGCTCATATTGTCCACTTTGAGAGGATTGACCTCTGTTCTCTGGTGTAACTCCATCTCCATAGGTAACCACAGCGTCTTGTGGTGTAAAAGGAATTTCATCTCCACTTCTTGGATCCATCTTTCTGTATCCAAAATAAACTTTATGAGAACGTTTAGTAGAGTCAAGCAGGATGCAAAATCAAGTACTTAATTCGAATATGATATAGAGTTTCAAAAACGTTTGAATCAAATGGATGAGATCCTATAGCCTATCCTATCCTTTTACAGGTTTGTTTGGCCCCTAAGTTGAAACCAAACAATTTCTTGAGGACCTGCATGGGCCACCACAAAAACCTTGTCACGCCCCAGTCCCAAAATATCGAGGGACTAGACACGTGGCAATGGACAGCAGTACACAATGATGGACATCCCAATTTAATGGATCCATCGGCATACTTAAGCTGTAATACAGGTCTACAACAATAAGTCAAAAACTAATCTCATCCACACAAAGAATAATAAGAACATCAGCAAATAAAGAAAGTACATCAAAGTCCAGTCTCAGCAGAGTATGTCGGGGAACAACCCGATAAGAGTCTAAAATACTGGTTCATCAGACCAGAACAAAAGAGTCCAAAATAAAGTATCTGAAGAGTACAAATATCATAAGCTCAAGTAAAGTCTTCAGCCATCACCTCTGCTTCTATGTTAGGTTCTCCTTCAGCAACAGCTCCTGGTACAGCTTCAGCTCATGTCCCGTAAACCTCGAGATAATGTTCTTCTGTTAAACCTGGGGACATCATCCATTCCAGGTCCTCAGGGGACATAGCAAGGTACAAAAAATATAAGCCAAAAATAGATGCAGTGAAATAGAAAATGAAATAAATAGGGTAACTACATAACCATCTATGTGAAAATGCAACTGAGAGCAACACTAGTACTCAGGCTGAGACTGCTACAAGCTTTGTGTCGGAGAGCCGGTAGCAGCAATATCTAGTAATGGTCTAGCTCTGCTCGAGAGTCTACAACCTCACAATAGTAGTATATATATAGAACAACCTGTAGCCTGTGTGTCTCTCCCCACCCAATGTAACCACACGTCTCATGTCCATGTCACGTGAGATCAGAGCTAATGCAACAGTCATAATCTAAGAGTATAATAACTATGTCCATCATGTATCCTATACAGAATCACCTTGAATATCTCAGGAAGATTCTGTCAATGTATGGTGTCAAGTGTCCTAGGTTATATTGTACTTGTTAAACAAGCACGAGAATATAGAGGGTCTCGAATGTCCATCACTAAATGACATACACAACTCTGCGTACAGAGTTGGCACCCGACTGTAATCGGACACTAAGTATGTCATATGGTCCTAGGTTATAGCATGTACAAAAGTCACAGAAAATAAAGCAAGAGAACTAAATAAACTGCAATTTATGGCAATGTACACTTGCCTGAGGTTAAAATACCAGTAGCGGTCCCTGTAACAGTGGGTTCAGCAATAACTCCTCCAAAAGCTGAAATGAACATTACCAACAGTCTCAGAACATAGGAAATAGCTAGAAACGCCTGTCCTTAAGTCCAGTTTGGACACAAGGGCAAAAACGATATTTCTGAGCCAAAGCGGGTCCATATGTGGGCCACTTTGCACCGAAAATCGAGTCAGGGTCAAAGGTCTCCAAATCAGTCCAACTTAGTGTCAACAAGTCAGGAACGTTGATACGAACCCAACGAAACTTCCAGAATTGGATTCTGATGAGCCGTTCTCAAAATCGCCCGTCAGGTAGAGCCTGTGGGGCCCACGACACGCGATTTTTCCAACGTTCTCAGAATTGAGCCAAACTTGACCCACAGGACCAGCGTATTGATACGAGTCCGATGGCGCAAGTTTTGTCTCGATCAGACGTTTATACACTAAGTTACAGCAAATTTCAGAAAAGTCGGATACGGGGTGTTGTCCGCGGATACGCACTGATTTCGGTGTGCATGCACATCCGAATCAGCTTCTGCGAAAGCTCGCACGTCCGTATCTACGATGCTCATGTGTCGGTGAAGACCGCACGTGACCAAGTCGTCCCGTTTGGCGGGACGTACTCGGTTCCGGGGTGAAACAGGGCTTAGTTTTTTCCTGTTTTTGGATCGCGGTGTGCGATCACCACAGGATGCGATGCCCCAAGCGGTTTGTCCGGACACCGAGAGGGTCATACAGGCTACACGATACAATTTACGGAATTAAAATCGGAGCTACGAGTAAGAAGTTACGGTTACCTGAACTTGTCCGGAAAACCCGAGTTTTCTCGTGTCAGACTCGTGTCCGACACACCTAGGGTTAGGGTTTATTGTGTCCTGCCTGAGGACCCTGTGTCCGAGTCCTCACTGTGTCCGCCAGAGGAGGGTGGAAGCAGCTCTAGAAGGTCGTCGGCGAGCTCGGGGAGGTCCAGGGCGGCCGGGCGGCGAGGTCCGGAGGCGGAGACGTGCTCTGGTCGGCCGGAGGTCGAGCGGGTGGGTTCTGGGCAGCCGGATCTGTCGCTGCGGGCGGAGGGAAGAAGAAAGGGGAGAGGTCTGGCCGGAGGGTGTCGGCTAAGGAGCGGGCGGAGGCAGCGCCGGATCTGTTGGAGGTGGGCGGTCGGGATGGAGGGGGTTAGCCGGAGTCGGGGTTCTCGCCGGAGAAGAGGGGTTTCAAGGGGATTTTTCGGTGGGAATCGGGTTTAAATAGGGGTCTAGGGCAGAGAGACCGCCGGAGGTTAGCCGAAAGTCGAAGGGAAACATACGGCCGTTCCAGGGGAGGTGAACCGGGGTCCGCCGGAGGTTACGGTAGCCGGAGCGTCAAGGACGGCGGAGGGAGGTCAGGGGTCGGCTGAGCAGTTTGGGGGAGAAGAGGGATAGCGGGTTGCGGTTTGGAGCAGGTTGCGGGTTGGGCGGTCCCGGCCCGACCCGCTAAGGCGGTTGGTCCAGTTCGGGTAGACCGGACGGTCCGGTCCGGTCCGGTTAAAAACTCTGGGTTTGGTTCAAAATATTGGTTTGGTTTAATTAATTGATTTAATTAATCAGTTAAATTTTATAATTGTTTTTAATGCTTTAAAAATTCATCCGGGGTCCAATAAATTCCCGAAAAAATACCCCATGCTCGATTTTTAATTTTACACTAAAATATATAGTTTTTATCACATTTTAATATTATTTAATTTTATTTAAAAATTCATTTTAAATTAGACTACTTTAATTTATAGATTTAAAATTCACAAAAAATGCTAATTAATTCCAGAAAATTTAAATTTAAAAAAATTCTTAAAATTTTCAGGTGATTACACTAAAGTACCTCTTTCCTTCTCCCTTCCAACCAACAAAGCGAGTGGCTTATATTTGATTCAGTTGGCCCTTCTTCCAAGTCTTCACACCTAAAAATCTTGCATTCTTGTTTGACCCGATCAAACGATACCAAGTAATAATTAAAAGATGTCAAGATAAAAATGAATAAACTTGGATTATTTTGCTTGTAAATCAACTTGTGAACGGTTACCTCATTTCATGCTAGTTCATTTGGAATGTTCATTGCATGCTTTAATTGGAGTTAGAATGTATACATCTTCACTAAATTGTGCTATGCATATAGAACACCCTTTGCTATGCAATATATTGATCAAAAAGAGTATGCAAAATCGTTTATGCTATGGAACTTGTATCGTGCTAGTATTTCCTTGAATTCAAATGAATGTTGTTTGATCACGGACAACTTGTGCACAAGGTCTTATGGTTTTCGTGGACGGTCGCCGGGGCACTGGGACCGATCCGATCCGGACGGAACATTATGTATAGTCGTATGTTATGGGACAAGGTGTTATGTAGCGGGGCTCGCCACCTGTGTTGCATATCATCTTTGTGTTGAGACTATAACCCGTCCCTTTTTGGCATTAAGCCAGTGATCCCTTCGTATATTTAAACCTGTTGCAAACTAACTTGTATCTTCGTGGCAGGGAAGGACATGGTAAGTTTGTGCAGGTGGTTCAGACGGGCAGGTAATAGTCACCGAACGGTGGCAAGTTCATTTCAGTAGTTTCCATATATATACTGCTTGCTTGTAAAATAAACTAAGGCAAGACAGAAAGACCACAAATAAATATGCATGCTTCATCTAAACAACGTATTAATTAGTATAGTTGGGTTAGCTTGCCTTCACCAGTACGTTTTGATGTACTGACCCTCGTTGAAACAGGTTCCCCGCACTAAGGAGAGTCGAGCAAGGAGTAGAAGTCAATCCCCGATCCAGTCCAACTGTAGGCGCGTCCTGAGTGTGCCACCATTTGAAGCATTTGAAGCAAAGAGCTAGCAACCCAAGCACAATGCAGCTCAGAGGGAAAGCTGTCATCCCTCCTGGAGGTCTTATGTTTTGAAGTTTAGTAAAGGGATATAATGTACAGGACAACTATCTCATTTTGTGTCAACACTTTTGTAAGCCCGTACGACAACCCTTATGACTCGTTCAAGAGTTTGTAATAGATGTTCATTATCAATAAAGAGAACTTTTCCATATTTTAACTTTGTGTTTCAATTTATCTGCATACTCTGAATATGTGCTCGCTATGTAAAAATATCGTTAGCCTTGTGCGGTGCACAACCTAGGCCGGCACGGCATCACGCCCGGGGGACGACTAATGATTCCACGGAATCGGGGTGTGACAGCCTTTAAGCAATTTCTTAGGCATCTTATTAAGTAGTTATGTAGGGCTAGATATGACACATAAATGTCATTCTTACAAAATTTTTAGCAATGTTGGCTAATATGCAAAATCTTATGTGGGGTGCCAATTTTTGTCTGTTCTTTCATTCTTCAGTTGTGATCTATTACAAATGAAAATGGTCGTATGCTGACACTAACGTTTATTGGTAGGTAGCTGCATTGGTTTGCACCCATCAACTTATCATTAAAAAAAGATAAGTTGTCTCAATCTGTCAATCAAGTCATAGAATTGTGGTTTGTGAATATCCAAATATGCTGATTATGCTACATGTTAGATTTGAAAATAATGATCTATGAAGTTGATTTTTGTTATGCATGGGATCTTATCAAAGTTGTTCTCTAATGCTCTTTAATTATTTGATGCAAGGTTAAGAGTCTTAAGACCATAAGATAGTGTAAGCTATCTGATTTTTGGTTTATATATGTTTTAGATTATTAATACCAAAGATTTGATTTATTATATGGATGGCCCACCTTTTGATTAACATACGAGAAATTGTTAGGTACTCATAGAGTACCACTCATTATGCGATACTTCAAACTCTGTACAATTTATATGATGACATGTGTCAATAGGACTCACTTTAAACTTGAAAAAAACACTTCAACCTTAACCCATTAAATAACAACACTAGCCATTGGCCACCGCATCATTGGTGGTTCTTGAGCCCCTGAAGGTGGACATGGATGGCAGGCGGAGAGGTGATGCTAGGGGAGGGCGAACGCGGGCATGGCCGAGGCCACGTGCATACAACCATGGTAGAGGTCTGGAGACTGTCACAACAGCGAGAGAGTCTAGGTCGGGTACTCGCAGTGGAGGACGAGGCCACACCAGGCACTCACAGCTGTTAGGGTTAGTGACTTTTTTTCATGCTGGGTTGATTTAAGATTACAGAAGAAGTGTTTTCTTTTTTATAAGTTTAAATTGGCTCCATTGACACGTGCCATCACGTGAATGGTATATATAGAGTACCAAGTATCACGTTATGAGCTGATACTCTAAGAGTCCTAACTCTCTCCACAGGCACACATTAACCTTAGCGTATACGCTATATAGATGAACCAAACAATGTCGTAAAATATGTTAAATAAGAATAAAACATGAAATTATTGCTTTATGGTTTACTAGACATACGCGAATTTTAGTATGTTGTTTCGAAACTTACATATTTTGAAGATTTTATTAGTAGAATGTCCCTTTTACAAGCTTTGATTTTGTTTTGTGAAGAAATGGGTCCCAACTGTCAAGGAAAAATGGGTGACCTTTACCACTTTTGTTGAACCACATGTGCACATGGTATCTACTAAAAGTCTTGAGGTTTATGAGACCAGCAAAAGTATCGTTACTCCACATATTGTTAAAATACAAGAACTCTCATCTCCTTATGTCTAGGTATCTTGCATCTTGAGCTATGCATTACTAAAGCTTTATTACTTAGTTTTGTGGTATCTTTTTCTGTCTAACTCCTCATATAATAAATCTGTTGGCAGGAAGCTAGGAAGATCTCTAAGCCATATATCGATCAAATTGCTACTGTTACCAAGCCTCATGTTGAGAAAGTCTGTGTAGTTTTGAAGCCCTATACAAATCGTGCATTTTATGCTTGTGGGAAGTATCTTGAAACAGCAAAACATATCATCAACATGTCTTTCATGTCCTTATTCTTTTTATCCTTTTCATGTTCAATCCGCCCTTTAAGGCATCATACACTTCACACTGCTTCATGCATCAGTATTTGTTATTGATTGAGAATCTATAATCTATTGCCACAACCCATTTTTTATTAATGTAAGTGTATTAGCTTACATTTTCTGTGATTCTTACAACGTTTTGATACAAGTCGATCAGTATTATGACAATTTTGGCTCATGAAGATCGATGTGTATGATAATTACTTCTTATTTGTACTGATTGGAATGACACTGAATTTGACATTACAATGGCCTACTAGATTTCTCTGTTGCATAATCCTGAGTTGTGGTATATGTAATAGTATTATAGGAGTTGCAAAGCAGTGTATATTGTAGGCTGAAGTGGAACTTGTGTTGTTTATATTCAGACGAGTAACTAAACTAGTTCCATGGTATAGGAGATTCGAGTTGCTTGAACTACATTTAATCTATAAGTATCTTCGTCATTGTTTGCACTAATTTTTTATTTCATGGCTGAGGGAAAGCTCAATGGGCTTTTGGGCCTGGATCATAGAGGAAAAGGTTCGAGCACCATTCAGAGAAGTTGTCATCTCCTTCTCGGCGGCACTGCAATCAATGGTATCCACTAGGGAGGCATTGGTGATCGGCCCTGAAGAACCAAGTACTCTTGTAATCGGTTATATTTTGGAGTCATCATTCATAAAACTTTGTTAATATTGTATGGAGTTTTCTTATGCTCAGTAACCTATCACATTTTGATTGGAAAAGACTTGGATGGTGATGGTGATGAGGATGATATCACTTTCGTCAAATTTGTGAGGAAGAGCTCTGGATAAAGTTGCGAACGTTAAGACTATGGAAATATATCAGTGTTCTCACTGGACAGTGGGGGAGAGGTGCTATGGATCAAAGAGATTATGTACGTTCATGATTAAACCGAGTTGATCATTCTTTTGTTGTTGATACCAACAAACCTAGAAAATGCTCACTAACTTGAACTAAGTATGCTTGCTAGCTCTATGAGAAAAATATGTACATTTTATAGGCCAGTTATTGGTTCAAAACAATTTTGCAAGTCTACACGAAAACTCGAGAAATTATTAAAACCTTTATTGAACCTCCAATGTCATAGTACTTTAGAGTTTCGATGCTCTAGAAAAGGAACAACATAGCGTATTGTCACAAACTCACATATATCTGTAGATTGGCCTTTGATTACATTCAACAGTATACAATTTCTTCTCTTTTTATGACTTGGAAAAGTTATTCCCTTCTTCTGAGAGTCAAATATATTCAGATATATCAGTAGCAGGTGACCCGGCTTTCCAGATTTATTTTGTTCTATAGGTTCAAGATGCAGCGCAGGAGGAGCAGACAAAATCTCTTGCCACTAAAGAGCTAGTTTGGTTTTTGGTATGTAGTATTCCAGCTTTCCTCTAATTTGATTACTCCCCGTCTACCACTATCATAACCCAACATATGGTGTTTATCCTTGTAGGCGTCAGCTTCATTAGCATTACCCATATATTTTCTGTACAAAATCTTTTTGGACCTTTTTGGGTTAGTTGGGTTATTTTACTTGCAATCATTACTGTAAAGTATTCTCATTCTTCCCTTTTCACTATATGCACTACTTTTATTTTTTTTAATTAAATTTTTATATATATACTATGTGGCAAGAAGACAAGGAAGCCTACAAGAGATGCCCATTCAAATCATGCACATCACAAACATAATCGCAGGCATGCTGATAAGTAGAGTGCCACTGAACATTTAGATGTTGGAGAATTACGTTGAAGAACAAATATTTTGATGAAATTTATGCCAGGGAGACGTTAAGATCTTGTACATAAACATAAAGATGACATGATTTCCTTCTCCTGATGTTAGTGTAGTGTGGGCCAGGCATGTAGTAGGTCAGCAGTGCATTTTTTGTGACATGGTGGTGGTTCATGTTTTGTGAGGTTCAAATTATTCGTCTCAATTATACAGGTAAAATCCATGCTAGGCCCACACTTTAAAAAGGAAAATGTTACCGGATATTGTACTTTTATTTGGTTGAATCGTGAAATTGTATTTATCCATCTTGTCATTTTGAAGTATGATATGCCTCCAATAGTGGTACGGTATACCAATTATGTGAGTTTTTCTTCATATTCTTTGTTATGTGAGCTGCTATGAAGGTTGTGATTGGCTAGACAAACATGCTTGAGAAATTTCATAATCTTATTTGTGAAATTTTTTTTTAGATGTCCAGCATAACCCTTTATGCCATTAGCTATGACTTCTTCCACATTAGAATGTGGGGTGGTTGGGGGGGGGGGGGGGGGGGGGTTGACTTTGTAGTAAAAGAGATTGATTAATTCTCAACTCTTAGGAATAAAAGGGTTGATTAATAATTCAGAGTCTGATAGACTTTTATAAAAATTTATATGTATGTGACTTATTTAAGAATACATTAGATTTAAGTAACAATTGTAAAAAACTTATTCCTGGTAATTGTTTTTTCTCTGCACCCAGATTATTATATAGTCGTCCAAACTTATTCATGAAAAATGCTATGTTTACAACCTACCTACAATCCTCTCCTCTCCCCTACTACATGGGTCCCACCGGTCCCACCTCTCCCCCAGTGGGGGCCGTAATGTGGCGGTTGTAACCCGGTTGTAGGCATAGCAACAATAATGCTAAGTTTACTACCAAAGTTTAATTCTTCTAGTATAGATATATATATATATATATATAGAGATGTTAAAAAGTAATTTCGTCACCCAAATGTTCTTATTTATTGTGAATCTTGATATATATATTGTTAATATCTTAACCGGTTGAATGTTATTACATATAAAAATAATTATCTTTTGCTTAGAGAGATGAACTTTTCCTTTTTTGTCCAATTAATTATGTGCTAGCATACCTCTTCTTCCTCGCTAGAGGGATAACCCAATTTTGATATAGACTTCCATGGCGATTGCAAATATGATAGGCTGAACTTGATTTTATGGAGATTTTGGAACTATTTAATTATGTGCTTTGTAATACGGTATAGACTCAAGTTTGCCGATTTGACTCCAATGACGGACTCTATATGTATTTCTCTATACTCTTTCAATAACATTCATAATATTTAGATTTATTCTTTATCAACTTTTTAACCGAGGAATCTCTCTCTCTCTCTCTCTCTCTCTCTCTCTCTCTCTTCCATGGGGAGTGATCGGATTAGAACTGAAAAATGATGGCAAATGGCAGAGGACGTAGGGGGTCTCATGCTCGAGGCTGTTCAAAGGGTATACAACCCAAGCGACACGTAGGTATTCTACTAAACTAAAATAAGCCTTGCATGATTCCAACCTTACACAACATTCATGTTAGCATCTTCAGTTTAGCACAATATTGATTTCCTCCTACAATTTAAAGTTGATGTATAGCTTGAATAACTTTGAATTCTTTTTCTCTCCTTCCCCCCCCCCCCCCCCCCCCCCCCTCTCTCTCTCTCTCTCTCTCAGATTAATGGCTGGGCAATGTGTGTGGATTCACAGTTGAATAGAGGAATGAAAAGATCAAAAGATACTTGAAAAAAAAAGAATAAGAAAATTTTGGACAAGAAGATCAAGGTGAGTGTAATTCACATATGACAACCTCATCAAAATTATAGTATAACTAGATTATTTTTTTATTACAACCCACACACACCTACACATCTTTACGGTTGGGGGGTTCGAACCTTGCCGGTCCCACCTGGTGTCCCCACTGCTTTCCACTGGAGTTACAATGGCTGGACATAATTGCTAGATTATTTATTAAAAAATATATTTTAGAATACCAAGATGTGTCAGGGGATTCGATATTGCACACGCAATCTTCTGTGCCCCAACCATATATATATATATATATGTGTGTGTGTGTGTGTGTGTGTGTGTGTGTGTTAATGTTTAAATATGTTTATTAGGATGTATAATTTAGCTTATTGTTTATTAATGAGTAGGTTATATTATCTTTTTTATTAATAATTTTATATACAATTTAATTTATATTAAAATTAGTTTAAATATATTTTAAATATAATTTATTATATATATAATTTTAGAACTTTAAATAAATATATATGATTAGTTAGATAATACAAAATTTTAGAATTTCATTCACATTTGTTAAAGTTTGAAAATTAAATTTTTTTTCTTAATTAAGTAGTTATATATATGCGCCTTAGATTTTATAATATTTAGAGGATGAACCTAGATTTGTCTACGTATTTGTTTTTTGTGTCCAGTACTTGTACTTCAAGTGAAAAACAGTAGGAATATCAGTAATGACAGCAGGATGTGTAGGTGTGTTGTGGTGGTAATTTTTTTTTTTTTTTTTGATTTCTGTAGGAAAGCAAGCAAAACGTGATGGAGATGGCTGTGTGTGGACCGTGTAATTTGACAACAGTAACTTGATACTGATCCAGATCTATAAGTTACGTGTCGCTTCTCTTTCTTCGTCCTCGCTCATACTCTTCCCACTCTCTCCCCTTCCGAAACCCTAATTTCTCGATCAGAAGTTTAGTTTTCTCGATTGATTTTGATCTCTAATTACG
Organism: Iris macrosiphon; assembly: GCA_036927795.1. Lineage (NCBI taxonomy): Eukaryota > Viridiplantae > Streptophyta > Magnoliopsida > Asparagales > Iridaceae > Iris > Iris macrosiphon. Next base: position 193,096,001 of record JAYESA010000003.1, on the reverse strand, counting down.
GATCTAGGGTTTTCTTTTTGAATTCTCTCTCTCTCTCTCTCTCTTCATTTGAGTGAGTGGAGATGGCTCACAGAGATCGAATGACGACGTTCGAGGACTCCGAGAAGGAGAGCGAGTATGGATACGTACGAAAGGTATATTTACACATCTCATCTTCTCCTTTTTCTTTTTTCCAGATTTGATCGTTACTGCCATCTGTGGTTTATTAAATCAAAAATTTATTATTAAATCTTACATTTGTGAGGAATTTTGATGATGGAGTATTTCGATTCGTAGTGGCATGTGATTTATTTGAAGAATCAAAATAAACATAAATAAAATTCAATATCTCAACTCTGAAAAATGTTGGCTTTTGAACTAATATGAAGGCAGATGTATGAAAATAAATAAAGATCTCATCACTGTAATTGTGATTGATGTCCGGTGGATGATTGATGATGTATTTATCAAGCGAATTTGATTAGTGGAAGATGTGTGCTGCGTGTTTTCAAGCAAGCGAATTTTTTTTTTTCCAAACCCAACTATTACCTGTAATCTTTGTAGGTATCTGGTCCTGTGGTGGTGGCAGATGGAATGGCAGGAGCTGCCATGTACGAACTGGTTCGTGTCGGTCATGACAATCTTATCGGAGAGATCATTAGGTTGGAGGGAGACTCGGCTACCATTCAAGGTATTTTATGTCATAAACACAAAGTATACATGCATACTTATCTATCTGTCGCACCTGATTTCTTTTGTGGTTTTTCCATCTTGATTGAATACAAGACGTGCAGAGGGCATTGACCGATATGTTCTTAATAATGTATTTCAGTTTACGAAGAAACTGCTGGGTTAATGGTGAATGATCCCGTTTTGCGAACACGCAAGGTATTTATGTAGGCCTTCTCTATGTTTTTTTTCAATACTCTACTTCTTCTGTGGTGGATGCCTTACATGGAGGTCCTCTCCTTGCAGCCTCTTTCAGTGGAGTTGGGACCTGGAATTCTGGGCAACATTTTTGATGGAATTCAGGTATGCCTAAAATGTTGATACTGTTATGATTTTGTGTAGACATTATGGGCCTTTTCAAAAGAAATTAATTCTCGTGCTGTTGTTGCATACGGTGCTAGACGCATGTATCTGATTGTACGAGTCTCACACATGGACAGAAAAGAGAGAGCTTAAAACGGATGCATGAATTATTATGATTTCTTGACGAAAATTTTCTGCGTTCTTAATAAAGTGAATTTGAAACTTATGTAATTGACTTCTTCTGGTTAACCCAAGAAAAAAGAAATGGGATAGATTTATCATAAATTTTTCCGTCGATGTGAACTCTTGGGGAAGATCAGCCTGTTATCCCTAGAGTAACTTTTATCTGTTGAGCGACGGCCCAATAGAACCAGAAGTGATGTGGATCATTCAAGAATCGAAGTCGATTTGCTTTATAAAAAGATATTTCATCGTGATGTCGAAACGTAATCGAACAAAAGTAGCTTGTTTAAGTTTTACTTGGTATAACTTTATTTCATGTGGCAATTTTTTGAGCCTTATTAATCAGCGTCTAAGATGAAATTAGCTAAAAAAATCAACATCCAAGTGCACTAAAAATGGACTAAAGTAATAGACTAAGTGAGCTTGTATAGCCACTATTTTATTATGCAAAATACCAAATAGTATTTAGCTTCCTACGGGAACTTGGTTAATTTTTTTCTTCTTCTTTGTGGTATTTGTGGCATAAGCCCTGTTTTTAGTTTTCAAAAATATATGGTTGAGAAGAGGTGGAAAGAGAAACTGGCTTAGCCTAATTTTGTTAGCATTATGAGAGAAGGATATTATAATTAGTCACCCTTAAATTTAGGCATATATAAGATAATAAGAGTAATAGGGATGACTTTTTGGGTTAGACCGTTTGACAAGATTATACGGGATCTATAGAATATAAATATTATTTATCTCTTTGAATACAACAACAACAACCGCAATTTTTTTTCCATATTTTTTTAATGTCTATACCAAGTAATCTTTTTTGAATGATTCTAATAAGAAATATTTCTCAATGATTACTCTTGTACTAAGAAAAAGAATGAAAAATTTATGCTTGTTCTTCAAGTAGAAACAGTTCGATTTGTTCCTGAATAGCTTCCTTCAAATTTTTTTTGCGTGCTCGGTAAATGTCTTGGTAGAGGATATAATTTCTTGGAATTGAGATTTATTATTTTTTACCACCACCACCAAACATTTATCCCAATTTTCTGGGGTCGGCTATTTGTATCCTCTTATATTCAACTATGTTTAGGTCCATATCCTCTGCAACGTTAACAAGATCAATATCCTTATTTAACACTTCAATCCATGTTCATCTAGGCCTACCTCTAGCCTTAGCGACTCCATTAATTACTATATTATCGCTTTTTCTTACTAAAGCATCTATTGGTCTTTGTTGAATATGGCTAAACCACGTAAGTCAAATTTTTTCCATCTTGTCCTCAATTAGTGTTACCTCTAACTTTTTGCGGATACGCTCATTTTTTATGGTATCCTAGTTATTGCCACTTATCCATATTAACATTTTTATTTCAGATACACTAACTTTCTGCACATATTTTTTAATTGTCTAATACGCTGATCCAAAAGTCAATTGATAACTGTCGCAAGAAGGTAAGGACTTGACGCTGATCTTTGATGTAAGCCAATTGTAATAGAAAACAAGTTACTATCTCTCTAATAGTTCACACGGTCTTCGTAACTCTATCATCCATATCCTTAATAGTCTCAATATAACTATAATGAACTAATTTCTTCTTCAAAGTTCACCACGTTATTTTCCTAGGAACTCGATCCTAAATTTTCTCTAAATGAATAAAACCATATGCATATCTTTCTTTTTTATTTTCTATTAATCTTTTTAGTAAATAAATGGCTAACATAGTAGATATTCTCGGTATAGCAACAAACTGATTATCCGGAATTCTAGTCTCTTTACTTAATCTTTACTAAATTACTCTTTCATATTTTCACGGTACGATTCATAAGCTTAATTCTTCGGTAATTATTATTTTGTATCTCTCTTTGTTCTTATATACAGGTACTATATACTACTTTATTCATCTCTCATCTTCTCAGTCTTTAGGATTTTTTATTGAATAGTTCAGTAAGCCACATCATTCCTTTCTCCCCGAAATATTTCGAAATCTTAATAGAAATATCGTTATATCGTTTTTCTATTTTCATTTTCTTTGATGCATACTTGACTTCAGAAATTCCAATTTTACGACGATGACAATATGACTTATTTTGAGCTAACTCTTAATCTAAACTAAGCTTTTCTAGGGTGCTCTCGTTAAAAGTTTGTGAAAATAACTTATCCACCTCTCCTTAATATCATTTTCTCTTACTAATACCTTTTGGTCCTCGTTTTTGATACACTTAATATCACCCAAGTCTCAGCTCCTCCTTTTCCTACTCTTAGCAAGCCTATATGCATCTTTTATCTTGCTAAGTTTCTAACCTCCTATATAAATAATCATAAGTCTTATTTTAGCTTCACTAAGTGCTTTATTAGCTTCATTTTTTGCTACTTTATATATCCCAAAGTTGTCCTCACTTTTACACTTATACCAAACTTTATGGACAATTCTTTTTACCTTAAAAACTTTTTGAACTTCGTCTTTGCACCAACAACTTTCTTTGGAGGTCCCTCCTTGGATTTAGTTTCATAATTTTTTTTTTGCTACTTTCTCTCTCTCAAAGTTGTCCTCACTTTTACACTTTTGCCAACTTTATAGGCAATTATTTTTGCCTTAATAACCTTTTGAACTTCCTCGTTGCGGCACTTTCTTTCAAGGTCCAACCATTGTCTTTTCACACTCGTGGAAACTCTCTTGATACAAATTGCCTTATTGTACAGCATAACATTATAATTCGCTGCCATGGCCCATCTATTTTTTTTATGAATCTTATTATCTTTAAAATTTATTGCTTTTTCTCATTTCAAGTTCCACCATTTACTTCTCGGTCTCTTTTCCATCCAAGTCTCTCTTTTCCATTTCCTAATACACTAAGACCATCGATGTATGTTGAGTGGTTAGGCTCTTATCCTGATATAACTTTAAAATCTTCATCTATCAACCTGACCTTCCTAGTATGAAAGTAATCTATCTCGCTAATATTGGGTCCGATCTTAAAAGTAATTGAATGTTCATATATTTTTAAATCAAGTATTTGCTATTATAAAATTATATGAAATGCAATTCAAGGATTTTATCACCCCCTTCATTCCTAACTCCATACTATAACCTTCATGTACACTATTATAATCATTGTTCCCCTTTCCAAGATGACTGTTTAAGTCACCTTCGATATATAACTTTTCATCTCCATGTACTCCTTTGAATTAAACTATCGGGTGCATATTTTCATGTAATCCTTTTTCGTATTTACTAGAATTATTTCTAATCAGAAATGTAACTGACACATACGATTGGCTCCTGAGATAACTTTGGGGGATGGGATATAGGAATTGAAGAGTAAAAAAGGGGGAAAGTAATTATAGCAAAGGAAAATTTCAGCTTTTAGACAATCCCCTCCCCGTAGTGCCCATGTATTGTTCTGTCATTGGTCACGCCCCCACACAGCCTTCCATCCTTACTCCCATATTATGTTAAATGATTCGTGTGATCATTTATTCAAGCATCACCATTCTGATGCCTACTTGCTTTCATTCTTCCACATCTTTCATAGAACATAACGAATACCAGTATAATTTAGACACTCCCTTTATCCTTGTTACAGAGACCTCTAAGAACTATTGCCATAAGATCTGGTGATGTCTACATTCCCCGTGGTGTCTCTGTTCCGGCCCTTGACAAAGATACATTGTGGGAATTTGAGCCAAAAAAGATAGGTAAGAAATTAATTCTCTGGCGTATATCGTTGATAAACCTACTTTAGGCATTTTTCCTATAAAGTTCAAGGTTTGATCATCTTCTTCTCTGTTACATTACAGCTGCTGGAGATCTCCTAACTGGTGGAGATTTATATGCTGTGAGGCCTATAACTTCTGCCAGCTTTGACAAAATTTTGTGATGCTTCCTGTTCTAAAATTTTGGCGTAATACGTCTTATATTTTCTTCTATAAAATATTATTAATTCCTTGTGTAAACTGCTCTAAATTGTGTAGACCGTCTTCGAGAACACTTTGATGCAACACCATGTTGCGCTTCCTCCTGGTTCCATGGGAAAAGTTACTTATGTTGCTCCAGCTGGTCAATACAGCATAACGGTCATAGAAATGCTTCCCTTATAAATTTTTTTGGTTCTATTTATGCCCATTAACCTTTTCAGGGTCTTTACTATATTAAATTATAATTATTCATGTTTGCAGGATACAGTACTTGAACTAGAGTTTCAAGGTGTAAAAAAGCAGTTCGCCATGCTTCAGGTTTGTAATTAGCTTATATATGATAATTTCAGTTAAATTTATCTTATGCAGATGTGTTGCAAATGATTGTTTGGCTAGAAGATGATACCAAAGCTTACGTGACTTATTTATGCAGACATGGCCTGTTCGTACGCCAAGACCTGTTGCCTCTAAACTTGCTGCCGATACACCTCTTTTGACTGGACAGGTTAAAAAAATTAAAAATAATCTTATCTCAGGTTTAATGATTAGCTTATCCAAGATTGTGTTTTAGAAGAAAATATCTTTGTTTGAATGTGAACATAACTTCAGCGTTGCCTTGATGCCCTTTTCCCCTCCGTGCTTGGAGGAACTTGTGCTATACCTGGAGCTTTTGGTTGTGGTAAAACAGTTATTAGTCAAGCACTTTCCAAGGTAGCCTTGTCAGTTTATTAGATAAGATAACCCTCTTGCTATATGATTAACATGCATCATAATTCAGACTTATTTGTGCAGTACTCTAACTCTGACACTGTGGTGTATGTGGGCTGTGGAGAAAGAGGAAATGAAATGGCAGAGGTCTGTGCATGCACTGTTTATCTTTAGACTGGTGTTTTCAGTTCTGATTGTGATTGACATATTTCTAAACCAGGTTCTTATGGATTTCCCACAATTGACAATGACACTGCCTGATGGTCGTGAAGAATCTGTCATGAAGCGGACCACACTTGTTGCAAATACCTCAAATATGCCTGTGGCTGCTAGGGAAGCCTCTATATACACAGGTACTGATATTTATTTTAATGTTGATCAGAATTTTGCAAATTTTTCCACAAGTAAATTCTTTACAATGTATGACAGAACTTATTCTGAAGTTGGGTTCTGCAAAGTTGTCTTTTTTCAATGTTGCCATTTTTTTTTCTTTTTCATTTGGCAAGCTCTTACATATGCTATTATTAATATTTTCAGGCATCACATTAGCTGAATACTTCAGAGATATGGGCTATAACGTAAGCATGATGGCTGATTCTACCTCCCGCTGGGCTGAAGCTTTGCGTGAAATATCAGGCAGATTGGTACTTCATCTAATACCATCTCATCACATCAATGAGTTTAGATTTAAGTGTGTTCCCTATGCTGGAGTGACATGGAAGTATCTAATAAGAAGTATATTATAGTTCTGTTGTTTAGACAGAACTGACTAGAGAGATTAAATTGCAAGTGTTTATCTATTCATGTTTTAAGGAGACGTCTGATATAATATGTGTTTACTGTTTTTTGTTCTCTTTCATTCTTTTCTTATTCTGGTTGTACTAAGAGGTTTCTAGTGTTCTATGCATATGGAACTTCTTCATTAACCATTGATGTAATATCCTCTCAGGCTGAAATGCCAGCAGATAGTGGATATCCTGCTTATCTGGCCGCTCGTCTAGCCTCCTTCTACGAACGTGCAGGTAAAGTGAAATGCCTGGGTAGTCCTGACCGTACTGGCAGTGTCACAATTGTTGGTGCAGTTTCTCCTCCGGGAGGTGACTTTTCAGACCCTGTAACATCTGCAACCCTTGGTATCGTTCAGGTAATGGAACTTACACCACACAGCTACTTTCAGTATGGTAATGGCTGCTTTTGTTTTATACACCACTTATAATATTTCTTAATTATTCTTTTATAGGTCTTTTGGGGACTGGATAAGAAGCTAGCTCAAAGGAAACACTTCCCAGCAGTAAATTGGCTTATTTCCTATTCCAAATACTCAAAGGTTTGTTTTTATGCATGCACAAGAACTGCCAACAATTGCTAAATAATGTGCTCTTTTTTAGTTAAGATTGCTTACAATCTGGTTGAAATAAGTTATGAGAGAGGGGTGGTTCAAATATCTTAATTTTTTTACTAAGCTTGTATATTTCTGTCATAGAACGAATGTCTGTTCTTAAAAGTTAGCAATTGGACTTGGAGTTGTCTGGTTCTTGTGATGGATAGTGAATTCAAACTAGAAGTTTATTATGCCCCTGCCTTGATTTCTTTCATTTGACAACTTCTGAATCTCCAAGTTCTGTTTTATCAGAGAGTACTCAACACTGTTATAAATAAAATTGAAAAATGATTACAGATCCCCAAGCTTAAGTTATGGGCATGTTTAATATCCGTCTATAACAACAGGAACAAAGTCTTGTTCCCAAATTTTTGGGTGGGCTGTGTGAATCCTTTTCTTGCATTCAGCTATGTTAAGGGCCATGTCCTATGTAACACAAAGAAAAACCATATCATTCTTTAAAACTTCAATCGTGTTGGTTTAGGCCTACCATAGTCATAGCAGCTCCTTTAACTATAATTTTACTACCACAGTACTACTTACCAGAGCATCTATTGGTCTATGTTATACATGCCCAAACCACCTAAGATGATTTTATCTGATCTTGTCCTCAATTGGCGCCGCCTCTAACTTTCCAGGAGTAAACTCAGTTTTATCCCATGATTAATGTATTGTCACTCTTCCATCTTAGCATTCTCATTTAGACTATAATAGTTTTTTGGACATGTTTCTCAATTGCCCAACATTCATATATAAAGCATGGGTTGGGCTTTTAGCACTCTTATAGAATTTTTCTTTCAACTTCAAAGGTATTTCTCGTGTATCTCTCGATCACAAGGTATCCTAGAAGCACAAGCACTCCATTTCAAGTTTCAACCATTCTATCTTAATTCTATGGATAACATCCTTCTTAATCTCTCCATCATGATGAATGATTGATTCTAAATACCAAAAAAAATATCACTCTTACGAGTCCCTTGTCCATCTATATTCTATATGCGCCTCCCTTATTTCTCTGGTTTCTTGTTTTTCATATACTTTGTTTTTGTCCTACTAATTTTAGAACCCTACATTTCAAAGTTTCTTTCCATTCTATTTTAGCATCGAATCCTTCTCCGCTCTTACCAACGAATGCATTATCGTCAGCAAACATCATACACCATGGAATCTCCTCCTACATGTTCTTGGTAATCTCATCCATAAATAGCGCAAAAAGGTAAGGACTTGATGCTGATCCTTAGTGTAAGCCAACAGTGATAAGAGATGGTTTGCTATCTTCATCAATAGTTCGCACAGTCATTGTAACTCGATTATACATATACTCGGTAGTCTCAAAATAGTTACTAGGAACCTGTTTGTTCTCCAAAGCCACCACTTTATCTCTCTAGGAACACTTTCATAAGCTTTCCGTAAGTCAATAAAAACCATATGTAAATCTCTCATTTTCTCTCTAAAATTTTCCCTTATTCTTCTTAATAAGTAAATGACTTCTATAGTAGGAAACTAAACTGTACTTGTGTTCCATCTGCCTTCAGTATGAAAATTGTTCTCTTTGAATTTCAAAGAGCAGGAAGTAATGTATTTTAGAAAGTGAAGATGTAAGAGCCTTAGTAAAAGAAGAGGAAATTTGTTGAGTGTTATCCATGATTTCTTTAATTAGAAACAATTAGTGTAATTAAAAGTTCATGGTATGAATCTCACTGAAGCTAAAAGACATTTTAAGCAGAATTAAAACTGAAATTCCTAGATGGTTTTCTATTATGTCATTTTCTCGATTGCTCATCACTTGAAACATACTCGCGAGCTATATGAATCTGGTGGTGACTAAGTCACCAGGTTTGGTTTGATGATGTAAAGTAGCCCTCGTTTGATGTCAGTAGTTCTATTATAAAGATTTTTTTTTTCTTGGGGGTACTTTGTATGTTTCTCACATTTTTTTTTTCTTGTACGACAGGCGTTAGAATCTTTTTATGATAAATTCGATTCAGATTTTATTGATATAAGAACAAAAGCTCGTGAGGTGCTTCAGAGAGAAGATGATCTGAATGAAATTGTTCAGGTACCTTCTTTTCGGAATGAAAATGAAAGTTTTTTGTGGACAGTTCTCTCTAAAGTTTAAATTTCCTAGTGCTTCATTTATTACTGCTCATAGTAACCAGTATTTTTACATGTTGCTTGACCTACTTGTTACGACGAAAACTGGAATATGCCAGTCTTGCTCTGGGGGACAATGAGCTTGGGTGACTGACTGTTTTATTTTCTTGCAAGTTTTGTTTGTTACTACAAAAATGTTTGCACTGGCGCTTAAGAATTTGAATTGGTGGCCACTTTATCCTACAACTTCTGTTGGAATAAATATAGATATTTAAGCCTCAACCCTCACCATAGCTCTAGAGTTTTGGTATAGTGAGAGGGACTTTAACATGGTATCAAAGCAACCCAAGTTCGAATCTTTAAAAATGTTATAGGCCTGGTAGTTTTTCAATATTATACCTTTGCTTCTGTTAGCTTTGTAATCTGACGTGCCTTTGTCCAAGGGATATGCCCTTTCGACAATTTAGGAACCATGCATATTTATACGTAGATGGCTGGAGTAGAAGCAAGCTTTTACACTTATAATGTACTTGAGGTTGAGATTCTTATTGGAGGTTTACCAATTGCACTTCTGAAATCAAAGCAGCAGGAATAGTCCTCGTCTCGAGAAGTATTAATGTTGTTGTTTTGTTGCCGTGTCAGTTAGTATATAGTAAATCTCATCAAATTTTGTACTCCTGTTGGTACATAATTTATGTCCTGTCCCTTTTTTGTCGCAATTATAGTTGATCATGTAATTCTTTTGTCTGTACCATTCTGTCCTGAAGTTTCCTTTCTTTCCCCTAGTGTTCCATCATAACTAAACTATCTAAGATTCTAAAACTAGTAAAGAAACAGCTTCTGCTTTATTATGCATCATATAAATATGCCCGTCATGGATGTAAACATTTGAGAAAACTAGCAATTTGTTTTGCATCTTTTATGGCTTACCTTTTCCAGTCTGCAGCCTCTGTTTGAGATTTTACTCCTGTTAGTGACAACATTGCTAAGATTTCCCCCTCATCATATTTCACTTGATATTTATTACAATTGTATCAACAATGTAAGACCTGCATATAACCATTTTGGAATATTGATCTTAAATTTGAGGTCTTCGTGCTATTTTCTTTTAATTCGATACTATGTCTATGCGCTTTATCTAGTTTTTATAAATCTCATGCTGCAGCTTGTTGGTAAAGATGCTCTAGCAGAAACTGACAAAATTATCCTGGAGACTGCTAAGCTTCTGAGGGAGGATTATCTTGCACAGAATGCCTTCACCCCGTAAGTCAAATTCTCTTTTTCTATTACGAAGTATCACCATTGCATTAATCCAAGTCAATTATATAATTGTAGTGCTGCTATGGTTTTCTGCATCTCCTCATGTAGTCCTTTTAATGACTGACAGTTATGACAAATACTGCCCATTCTACAAGTCAGTTTGGATGATGCGTAATATTATTCACTTCAACAATTTGGCAAACCAGGTAATTTCTGCTACTTTACCAAGTTTTATACCCCACAGCCTTCAATTTGGAGCCATTAACATTTTGCTGAAGTTCCTATTCTGGTACTTGGGGTTATTTCTGCATATGATGCTGCAAGTTTTTTCATCTTTTCTTTTGACTTTTGACTTTTGTCTGTTCAATACTGTTTTACGCTATAAGTCCGTCAGAAGTTGCTAATTAGCAAACGAGATGGTTCCAGGCCTAGGGATGGTTGGGTTTGGGCTTTTGCCTGTTTTTGAACAAGAAAAAACAAGTTTCCATCCTCTAGACCCAAGGCCCTCCCATTTCCATCCTCTGGATTTCATAAGATTTCTGAAGTTAGTTACACATAATTTAAATCTTAAACTCAACTCATTAATGCTTGATATCCTGTTAATGGAAGAGTGACATTAAGCTTTTATTTACTTGGTTTTGTTGCTTTTGTGTTAGTTGACCTTGATGCTTTCTAGTGTTGAATTGATCTCAATAATTTTGTTTAGCGGACAGGAAAATTCGCATAAAAGCTTTATTGTGTTAAGTCTTTTATTTTGATCTCAATTACTTTGTTTAGTTATGTCATCTTTCTTAAGAAATAAGAATAATTATGTGTTGATCATTATTAGGGAATGTTGATATCTATACTACATTGATAGTAACCTTCATGATGTTGAACGGTACAGGCTGTTGAACGAGGTGCTGGCTCCGATGGTCATAAGATAACATATAGCGTCATCAAGCATCGATTGGGTGACCTTTTCTACCGCCTAGTGTAAGTGGTCGATAACAACACAACGATGATTTACTACTATATTGTTATAATGCATCGAAAAAAAGTCCATGTTAACATGTTTGTTTGTTGCAAACTATAGGTCACAGAAGTTCGAAGACCCTGCAGAAGGTGAGGATGTTCTTGTTGGGAAGTTCAAGAAATTGTACGATGATCTCAGTGTTGGTTTTCGCAACTTAGAAGATGAAGCAAGATAAGTGTCCCCAGAGGAGAGCTACAGGTTGGAGTGGTGGTGGTTCTCCATTTGTACTTCTATGTTACCTGTACTGTACTAAGCTGGTTTTATTTCCGGCAGCTGAGGTTTAAACTCAGCCTACTTGTGGTGTTATGGTAAACATCAAGCTGTTGGTCCTTACCCTGTAATTTCTCCCTTGTTTTGTACTCATTATTGCTTTCATATCCATCCTCTCCGGTTAGGAACACTTTTTTTTTTTTTTTTTGAAATAAAATGTGGATGAGGTAATTATTTAATAATTCTGCAGCTCAATATGTTTAGACAACCAGTCTCTATTAGTATACTGTTGTTCATGCTTTTTTTTAATCATGTCTACAATTACAATTGCTATTATTTCTTCATTTTTCACCTTATTGTTTGCATCCATTCTGCCGCTTTTACCAAGCTTCTTAGTTTTTATTTTTCTTATGTAAATTAATTCCAAATTTTTTGAAGGGTGTACCAGAACATGGTAAAATATGGTTAATCTAGTCTTTTACCGTCTCATTTGTCTCAACTCTCAACCATGATTACCCTTGGATAATTGCTATTTTTTTGGCTGACACTAATGTAAGTTGTAAGCTCCAAAGAAAGCTACTTAAAAAAAAAAAAAATCCAGTTTATCTGCATAAGCACAACACACACACACACACACACACACACACATATATATATATATATATATATATTTGCAATGTCTAGGGTAGCGCACAAGATTTTTTGTACGCTGCGTTGCATGTCATTTGGGTCTATTGTTCTCAATTTATACACATACCCACATCTTCCACATCTCTTCCGTGGTTCGATTCCGAAAAAGTTCGTCTAGCTAGAGCCGCCCAAGGGATTGGAGTGTTCTAGTCGGAGCTAAATTTGGTTGTTCCTTGTTTAGGAGTTTTGTCCCTGAATCCTGTGTCCTCACTCAAACTCGGCGCATTGGCTTGTCCTCACTAAGTTGCTATTGTTCAGTCTGTTGTTATTTCTTCAGTTGTGCGCTCCAATGCAATAATTATGGGAAGACGTACACAAAATAGAACAGAAGCATCATCATGGAACGAACCTCAACTGAACTGGACTTTATAGGCAAGTTGTACAAGAGATGGGGAATTCAAGAGTAGCTGCAAATAATCCCATCCCATCCCATGAACGACCGACCGTAGATCAGATGGATGCAATGGTGGTTTCCCAACGGATAACAATTGTCTTAGTAGAGGAGAGCTATTGTTTCTTCCTATATATGCAATTAATTAATTATTTTTCCTTTCCTTTCCTTTCCTTTCCTTTCCTTTCCTGGAAGAAGAAATTGGGGAGACAGACAAGTATCCAAATTGTAATTATATATACTGTTTTCTTGATTTTTTTCTCTAAAATATTTTAGATGATGTATGAAATAATTATATATACTGACTATTCTTCTGACTATTCTTCTGATATTAAGCTAAAATTGTTCAAATATTTAAATTAAGATTAATTATATATATGTTTATATTTTAATTAGAATTTCTTAGGGATATATTTATACTTTTCATAACGAGCCTTGAAAACAGTTAGCTGTTTAAGTGTATATCCTTACGTAATTAAAGATTAATTCATTAAATTTAACTAATTGTTTAAGTATTTAATATTATCTAATTATAAACAAACATTTATTCTAACTCATGTGATTAAGGAGGGTGGTATTTTCTTTAGTTGGTTGGGTTCGAATCACTGTAGTGTTATTTATAACAAATTTAATTTTTTTCTAACAATTTTACGTAATATTAATTATTTTTTTAAAATAATTAATTGACGATATACATACGGCTTTGACTGCTCAATTTTGATCCGTTTCGAAGACCCCTCTTATATTAGGAGGGATAGTGTTGAAATAACTGTTTTAAAATCCAAAGTCTAAATTTGAGTAAGCACAAAAATCATTATAAAGCTCTACTAGTAACCTTCATGTGGGTTGTACACATCAATTTTTTTTCTTCTTTTGATATTAAAATAATTTAGATATAATTTGAATATATTTTAATTATGATTTGTTATTGATACGTTTTCAGAAACTCATATAAAATCTATAACAAATCCTAAAATATATTCAATATTTAAATTATATTTAAATATATGTCAGATAGTTAAGAAAGATTTTAGGTTATTATTATTTTTTAATTAAGTACGAGGTTGTTTGATTTCTTTTTTCTCTGTGTGAGGAGATACATATTCTATAGTTATAAGAATTTTTAGGATTGTTTACGCTAACTATTTCTATATTTTAGGTTTATAACACGGGATACTCCTTCTTTTAAACAATTATACTTACTACTCCTCCCTTTAGAAAAAAAAAATTAAAAATAGGAATAGTTAGTGTTATAACTTTTTATTTTTATCTTAAAGTAAATGTACCTCGTATAATAAACAAAAAAATTAAGGATGGTCAGTATAACTTTTTTAAAAGCAGATGTACCCCGTGTTATAAATAAATAAATAAATAGTATAAATAATCTGAATTTTTAATTTTTCTATTAAATTAATAGAGAATATACAAACGGATTGCTCATTTTTTGAATGGTTTCCAAACTACATTGTAATAGCATAGTAATTAACGAATAGAATAGCACACTAATCACAGTAGATTAAGTTATTCACCAATGGGATCATCAGGGACATTACTGTAATTTTATTTCAAAAACAAACCAATGTTAATTATGATAAAGACCCGCCACTACAGGGAAGAGCCACTCTTTCCCTCTCTTGATGCTTTATTTCTACCTGGAAAAAAAAAAGGCGGGTGAAATAAAAGAAAAGTCTCACTTTCTTTCTTTTGTCCTTTTTCTCTCTTTTCCCATTAGAAAAAAATTGCCTGCCCATAACTTTCACTGTAAAAAAAATATTTTTAAATAAATTATCTAAAACAAAAATAATTTAAAAAAAATTGAAGTTACAAAATTTTTCGCCATTCCAGATGACGATTTTTTTGTTTTTTTGTTTTTTAACTATTTTGCCAACTCAACTCAGTTAGCAAAAATTTGACTTTTGTTTTGTTTTGTTTTGTTTTTTTGTTTTTTTTGTTGGTTTTTTATTTTTTATTTTTTGTTTGTTTTGTTTTGTTTTGGTTTGTTTGTTTTGATTTTGTTGTTGTTGTTTTTAAATAAATGAGAAATAAAATAAAATTTAACATCCAAAATAAATATATACAGTATTTAACATTCAAAATAAAATATGTAGTATTGAATATCCAAAAATTAAAAAAATTTATGTCGTAAGAAAATTACGTCTGCCGTCGAGCAGACTTCGAGCGGCCATAACTATTTGTTCGAAAATTATTTTTCGTCAAACAATATGTCGATTTGTATGTTTTCGACGAGAGTAACATAATTAGTGTAATTTTTTTTTTATCCGAAGCAAGATGCACATGTTACAGACAAAAGTATAAAATTTAAAAATTTAAAGTATCATAACTTTTGACTGAGAGATCGAAATGAGGTACAACTTGTGCAAAAATGACCGTAACAAAAAGTACTATGGAATAAACTGTTTCACCGTTTGACAGACTTCAAAAAATTTAGAATCGCAAAAAACGATGTTTCGATCTCCAAATTTTACTTTGGAAAATTTTATTTTCGGATTTTCTTTGGTATTTCGATATAAACGAGTAAAAATTGGCATCTCCGGACCCTCAAACTTTATCATATAATATATCAGTAAGAAGATGATTAAAAATGGGACAAATATATAATTTTATTTTTTAATAATAAAATTATCTATTTATAAATAATTTACTAATCGTAAGATCGATTTAACTTTCGATTACGATTGAAATTTTAAGGAACTGTTTGGCAATTGTGGGAGTATAGCGGTTATGAAGTGTTTTTAGAGTACCGGTTATGAACGGTTATGAGGGTCCGTTACTGTTTCAAAAATAAACAATCGGTTCAAAAATATCCAAAAACCCGTAAAAATATCGTTACCAACTAAAAATAAATTTGATAATTTCGCAACTCAGTTGGCGAACTATTTCGTTACTGTTTCAAATTTTTTTTCGTTTTTCCTAATTTATTTAAAAATTTAAAACAAAAAAAAAACAAGAAAATCAAACAAAATAAAACCCATAAAAAAAAAATCTGCTCGACGGCAGACATATTTTATTATGACATACATTTTTAAAATTTTTGGATGTTCAATGGTGCATATTTTATTTTGGATGTTAAATTTCGTTTCTTTTAATTTATTTTTAAAATTTATTTAAAAAAAAAAACAAAACCTAGAAGAAGAAAAAAAAACCGAAAGTCATATTTTCGCCAACTGAGTTGGCAAAATTGTTGAAAAAAAAATGTTTTTTTTATATTTTCACCATCTGAGATGGCGAAAGCTTTCGTAACTTCAATTTTTTGTAAATTACTTTTATTTTAGTTAATTTATTTAAAAATATTTTCTGTACAACAAATTTTCTATAACTTTCATTTTTTAGTGAGAATTTTCAAACATTTGGTTCTATAAATTTCATGTTTATTTTTATTTTTGATTTTTTTTGACTATCCAGTCCTTTCCTTCAAGCAGCAACAACAACAACAACAATAATAATAATAATAAATCCTTTATCCCAACTATTTTTCTTGCATTATACATAATTTTTGTTGAAACTTTATTTTCGCTTAATTATTCTTTGATTTTTTTTAATAATTCCACCCTTCACGATGTGTATTTTGTATTTGATCTTTTGTGTAGAGCTAATTTTTATATTTGAAAAAAGTTGATAACTGCTTGCTCCTCTAAATTTTGTTCACTGTCTCAAATCTCTCCCAAGTCTCACACCATCACTAATATTTTGCTATTCCGCAAAACAATGTAAAAATTAGACAACATTTCAGGTGCTATATAACTCAAGGCATAGTTTGCAATAAATAAGAATTATTAAAAAAATGTAAAATCCATGAAAAAGCTGTAAATTGATAGAAATAAAGGAGGGGTGTGGCTGTAAATTTTGTAGCATTTTGTAGCCCGAGCCGAGAGAGAGAGAGAGAGAGAGAGAACGCCAATGAAAAGAAACAATTAGAGATGAGAAAATAAAAAGAGGAAGAATATTAATGTAAATCTCCCTCTATTATTATTATTATTATTATTATTATTATTATTATTCTCACTATTTCTTCTAGATCAGCAGATCCTCTCTCTCTCTCCTCCCATTCGGATCTATTTCTCCTGATCCTCTTCCTCTGCTACATCTCACGTCGCCGACCGATCTTCATTTCGAGCTTCTTTTTCTTCAATTTTTTTCTTCAATTTTTTTCCCTTTTTTTTATGATTTTCATGGTTTTTTTTTTGCTTTGCTTTATAGCTGGATTCTTATTTATTCTCTCCAATTATAATATATATTTTACAATTTTTTTTTTATAATTTTTCTTCTTCCTCTCTGTGAAGGACGTGAATGTCGCAGAAAAATAGTGTTGAGGTTTCGATTTACATCAAATTTTTTGATAATTTTTGTTGCTTTCTTTTCTTAGTAATATCCTCTTATGGAATGTAGTTTCATGCATTTGATTTTTAGTTAGTATTTATTTTTTCGGTTATAATTGGAAATTTTTGAAGGATTTGAGTGGATTAAGTCAAATTCATTTTATTGATTCTATTTGTGTGTGTTTTAATCGAATTTATGCCCTACTTTTCTATATTTTACTTTCATCGATTCCGAGTTAAAATTCTTTCCGAGTTAAAATTGTTCGCATTAGAAACTGTTTGAAGAATTAGTAGTGGACATTCGGTGGTAGTAGTTGAATTGGTCATGCTAATTAACTTGACTTGTTTTTTCTGTTGGAATTTCTGATGTAGGCTTGCGCGCAATGGAATTGGTTTGACTATTGTTATTCTTTGGTTCCGAATTGAGTTTTGGACGTTACTTGATTGATTAATTGAAATATCTGGAGAAAACAATGCAGCATGAAACAATAAGGACATACACATCCAAATCGATCATTTTTGCAGAATGTTATTATAGTACGTTTGAATGAGTCAATTGTACATCGATCATGCTTCTTTCTTCGTCCCATTGTTGCTAATCTTTCATCTTAGTGAAGTCCGCTTTCTTCTAGTGCTGACTTTCCCATTTTGTCCTCAAGGGAGGGATTATAGCTAGCTGCCGCTGAATAATGTACTTACATCATACATTCATGCTGTTCTGTTCTAATGGGATTTTCTATATGAAGATATATATACCAACGGTGTGGCAGCTAGCTAGGCATTGGGGACTTGGAAATCATGCCAGCGCCGCCGCCGCCGCGCCATAGAGCTAGGCCCGCTTGGATAATCGTATTGGTATCATTGGTCTGCATCTCGTTAATCGGGGCTTACATCTACCCACCTGCTCACTATTCAGCATGCTACTTCTTTGCCTCAAGCGCTTGCAGCCCTTTTAAGGATTGGCTCCCTCGCATAGCAGCTACTCGTGCACTCACTGATCATGAGCTTGCTTCTAAAGTCCTCATTAAGGATATTCTTACATTGCCATCTGTTCCCTCAAAGAATCCTAAAATTGCTTTTATGTTCTTGACACCGGGTTCATTGCCATTTGAGAAACTGTGGGAGAAATTCTTTCTGGTAATTCTAACTTGATTATTTCATATATCATGAGCTAGCTGTATTTTTATTTGTTAAGTTATGGTTTGCAAGGCGAAAATAACGTTTCCTGCCACAGTTTAAGCAGCATATTATTTGGTGCAAAAAGAGAATGTTAACTATTTATGCAAATTTTATTAGAATAAAAAAAAATGAAATACAGGAAACACCATATAGCATCTTAATGATCAACATAGGTTGCACGACCATGAACTTAGATATGGACACGAAGATATTCAAAATATGACATCGTTAAAAGAATCTTGGATACGAGTAGCGCAATACACATGAAGGCATACACCATTATTAGATTTTAGTAATATCTAGTAGTATGTATATCTTATAAGTATAACTAGGTTTTAATTTTTGTTCTCTAATGAACCCGAGTAAAGAGATTTTAATTTATCGTATCTCCATTATATGAATGTGGCCTTACCAAATAATTTTCGGCCATGTTTTTGACAAGGTACTTTTGGTAGCCCTTGATAACTAGACATGGGTGGTTGACCATGTTCAACACACGTGCCGAGGGAGTACCACCCTGATACGTGCCGGACATGTATCCATGCGGCATAGCATTCAACAAATACCTTGGATAATACAAATTAGAATTTTAAATCTGTAACGATACACTTCTCAGTGTAAATTTTGGTTTGTGTATCCTTCCATAACAAGCAGGAAATGAAATGGCTTTGTTTGCCAGTGTCTAACCTGTAATTTCTGGAGAACGTTATAATTCACCATGGGGCATAAACTTCTTAGAACTGAAATTCATGAACTATGTACGAGTCTATGTAGAACAAAGTAGGTATCATGGCTGTCCTTGGGAAGTATAAAAGCTTAACTGCTCTTGTTGTCTCTGTATGCCCTTCAATTTGTTCTTTTTATACTCAAAATGACAACCTTATTTCATCCAGTAGCTTAAGTGATAATACTACAGGATCCCAGAGGTAAATAGTTAAGAAGATATTGGTTTGCCTTATTGATGAAATTTATCATCGGGTAAAAGTACTGTTGCTTATGTAATTCTTTCATGCCAATTTTTTTTAATGTTATTTATCTTCAGGGTAATGAGGGCAGGTACTCCATTTATGTGCATGCATCACAGGAAAAACCAGTGCATACAAGTTCACTATTCATTGGCCGCGACATCCGCAGCGAAAAGGTACCGAGGGGTCGCTTCCTTAAACAAATATGGACATCTTTCTCCTAAGAATTGTTATATGTTCTCAACATTATTTATGATAATATCAAGAGGAGAAAATTAGACATAATGTATTGTGATAGACCATGGGTATATTTCCATCTTTTGTAACACTATTTATTTATATGCTGACATCAGGCAAGATAGCTGCAAGGATGGCCACTTATAGTTAAAAATAAGCCACAGGGAAACTCTTACTATTCCCTAGGAAAATTAGGTGCTTATTGTGGCGTGCTAGAGCGGTTAGTTCATCTTTTAACTTGTATTGTGCAAAGATTAATTAAAAGAAATAAAAAGAAGAGACATGCAATTTTCTCCCTATTTTCAATATGTAATTTTCTCTTTATTTCATCACGATGATCTTGAGGAGGACATTTTTCTGTAGAATTAAAATAGGATGGTTGAAATGGAGGAGCGGTTTGTGATCGTAGAATACCCTTGAAAAGTCTACAAGACAACTATCAATAGAAGCAATAGAGACCAAATGCATAGGTTGTCAGCCTAAGGGTCCGTTTGGTAGGAGAGAAAAGTGGGAGGAAGGAAAATGGGAGAGAATGATGCATTTTTTTCTTGTTTGGTATAGTAGGAAGGATAAGTGGAGGAAAAAAAAAGTGGAGTTACTTTTCCCTCCTAACCTAAAAAATTCAATCCCTCAAAAAATGGGAGGAAAAGTGGAATCTTATCATAATTTACAAGTATACCCCATAGGAATTATATTATTTAAAAATTGTTCAATGAAGTCAAATGGTAAATAAGTGTTTTTAATTGAGGATATAATTGATAAAGGCTATATTTTTTATTTTATTTTATTTTATTTTCTTTCACTTTTTTTTCGATATCAAACAAAAGAAAGTGCATCCCTTTCATTTTCCATCCCTCCTACCAAACACAAGAAAATGAGTTTCCTTTCCGTATGGACGGGAAACTATACATCTACTCTTTTTCCTTCCTCCCACTTTTCCATCCTTCCTACCAAAACGGAGTTCAAGTGTATAGGATCACATGTCGCTTGGGAGTGCCTCGCCTCCTTCAAAACTTCAGTTGAACCACCATTGGGTTTATGCAAATGGGCTCAGGAGAAGGCAAGTGTGGGTGGGCAGGGAGGAGGGGTGGCGGTGGTGGTGGCGGCCTCTCTTTGCTGCTTGCTTCAGTGCAACCATGCTGATATGTCAACTCCAGTTGGTCCTCTACATTCCAATGTAAATATATCTTATGAATAAATCCTGTCACCTAGATCTAATGGCCCTAGCATCGATCATTTTGTAATTTGTACATACTATGTTATTGGGCATTTTCTTGAATAACTATATAAATAAATCATTTAGTAGTCCTGGTTATTTTTGACTAGATTGGTCAGTTCAATACTTTGCTATATAATGTTCTGAAGCCAAAGTTGGAGGTATATGTATGTGATACATCCAGAATGCATGCAGGTAGTGTGGGGGAAAATTTCAATGGTTGATGCAGAAAAGAGGCTCTTAGCAAATGCACTTCATGACCCTGATAATCAGCATTTTATTTTGCTATCTGACAGGTGATTTCATTCAATAAGAAAAGAATCTAAATTGTTTTCATATGATTACTATCATTATTAACATTGTAATTTATTTTCTTACAGCTGTGTACCACTGCATCATTTTGATTATGTATTTAACTATTTGATGGAAACAAATGTCAGCTTTATTGAGTGGTAAGGCCAGAAAGTGCTTTATCAGGATTTGTTTGTTCTCCACAACTAATTTTTCTTTCATCCAAAACGAAGGATAGATGGATTATTCAGTGACATTTGGAATATCTGGACGGTGGGGGCTGGTATTACTGGGTTGTCTTATTCTCAAGAAAAAAAAATTCCCACTTCTTGTTGATTTATTTTTTATTTTTTGCTGAGTAGAATATATGAAGAAATTTCTAAATTACTATTTTGTAATTACAACTGTACTAATCACTTATATTTCACGAAAGAGTGTTTTTAGCCTAATGATTTTTCCTGTTGTCAAAACCTTTACTCGACTGTTTTTTAATTAATTCCCATTTTCCTCTTGTTGGTTTCACTACACTGTCAGTTTCAATGATCCTGGCCCACATGGAACAGGCAGGTACAGTAAGCACATGTTGCCCGAGGTTGTGGAAGAAAACTTTAGGAAGGGTTCACAGGTAAATTTTGTTTTATTCTTCGAAGTTTGTATTCATTTTAGTGCAAAAACAATTTACGGATGTTACATCATTATAGCATGTCTATCCAAGAAGAAAAATAAAAATGTAACGTTTTGGCTAATTTTGAATAGTCACTTTATGCTAGTTTTGATTATTTTAGCCATCTTGCATTATCTGATTTGTAGTTTTATTGCAGTGGTTCTCAATCACGCGGCAACATGCTTTGCTAATTTTAGCAGACTGTCTTTACTACGCCAAGTTCAATCTCTATTGCCGGGTAAACTTTGTCCATTAAATCCCCTTTAGTTTTTCTGACTTATAAAGAGTAAAGGATGAATCCAGCCTGAAAGGATGGTATGAAGATGCATAGTAGCCTCATAATGCACTAGAGGAAATTTTTGTGTCGCCTGGGATTTTAACTTTACGGTGAAGAACACATTCCACTAAATACATGAAAACAAGTTATTTAGTCAAGTTGCTAGCATGAATCTTCAGGCATTGGCCTGTATTGCCTGCTATCAACAACATTTTTCCTCGATGCATAACTTAAGTATGTTCCATAGCATAGGAGGAAATGTGCAGGCGACACAATAAATTGAACTTATAAACGGTCAAAGCCAACCTCCTCCAAACCTTTCCCCCAAAACAAACTAAAAAGGCAGGGTCATTTTTTCTCTTAGATATGTAGGTTCAGTCTAGAAAAAAAACTACTATAAGACCAACCACGCTTTATGGATCAAAGTGTTCAATAATTAAGAAATAACATCTCTAGAAAGTTAATATAACCGAAATGAGAGTGATAAGAGGATGGATGGCAATGCATTAAAGGATAGGATAAGAAAGGAGTGTATCCGTTGGAAGTTAGAGGTGGTGCCAATTGAGAAATTGATGTACGAAAATTGACTTAGGTGGTTTGGACATATTCAATGTAGACCAATAAATGCTCACCGTCAGGAGGAGTGATAATATAGTTAATGGAGCTGCTAGGACTAGAGGTAGGCCTAGATGAACATGGTTTGAAGTGTTAAACAAGGATATGGATTTTGTTGATGGGAACGGGGTCCATCCCCATGATGAATAAACATGGATTTGATCCATGGAAATCAGTCACCCATGGTTTGGTTCGACCAAGTACTTAACCATTTTTCTGGGTGCAGTTTCTGTGACAAGATCCAGTTTTGGGAGGCTATTTCGAAGCTGTTGCAATCATTATTTGGTTCGGTCTTCAATACAAAAGTTGTTGAGAAAAGTTTTCTCTTTCATTCAAACTTTGAACCAGGTCATTTGAAGGTGTATTGAAGAAGTTATGACCATCTGAAGTAGCATCTATTTATATTCTGCATGCATTCAGCTTGCATGTAACATTGATGATAGATGAACGAATCTTGGGAGAAGGAACGAATCTTCCCTTTGGACTTCTCCATGCAACGGATGTGATGTACCCAAGAGGCATATCCTCCCTATAAATAGAGGGGAGATGGTGAAGGTTGAACACAACAAGTAACAAGAAGACCAATACACAACTTGTAATCCTCACACTTGTAATCCACCTCAAGTGAGTTTGTGAGAGAAAGTGATTCTCAAGTTAAGTTGTACCAACTTGAGAGAATGCCCTTGTAATCTTTCATTTGATTTTAGTGAAAACGGTGAAGAAGGGACGGACGGAGGACGTAGGCTCAAATTGAGCTGAAGCTCGGTAAATCTTGTGTGTGTTCTCTCTCTTAACTTCTCTTCTCTTCCATTTTATTTTATCTCATCACAAAGACGGAAAATGTCCTGTTTTTCCCGACAATGGTATCAGAGCACAGGTTGCTAATCTTCTTGTGTTGAGATGGAGACTCCCATTGGTGGCATTTGGATGATCAGCTTGAATGGCCGCAACTGGATGATATGGAAGGCGAAGATGACGGAACTTCTCTATTGCAAGGACCTCTATGCACCTGTTGAAGGAGAATCTTCCAAACCGGATTCCATGACGGTGGAAGAATGGAAGAAGCTCGACCGGAAGACCATCGGTACCATTCAACAATGGATGGATGACACCGTATTCCATCATGTGTCGAATGAGACTTCGGCGAACAGCTTGTGGAAGAAACTTGAAGATCTCTATGAGAGGAAGACCGCCGACAACAAAGCTTTCTTGATTCGGAAGCTTGTCAATCTCAAGTTCAAGGAAGGTGATTCCATATCTGAACATCTGAATGAAATTCAAAGTATTGTTAATCAGCTTGCAGCTATGAAGATGGTGTTGGACGACGAGCTTCAAGCCCTTATTCTGCTTAGCTCGTTACCGGATAGTTGGGAGACTCTGGTGGTGTCTCTTAGCAACTCCGCACCTGACGGAGTTGTATCCATGAACCAAGTTACAAGCAGCCTCTTAAATGAAGAAATTCGAAAAAAGTCATCTGGATCCTCCCATTCTCATGCCATTGTCACCGAGAATAGGGGGAGGAGCAAAAGCCGACAGTCTCAGAACCGAGACAAGTCGAGAGAAAAATCAAAGGCTAGGAAGGGCATTAGTTGCTATCACTGCGGGAAGAATGGACACATAAAACGGGAATGCCGCAAGCTCAAGCGAGAACAAAAGGAAGGACCAATGAGAAGCAAGAAAAGAATAAAAGTGCAGCAGTTGTCACTGACAATGAAATCGTGCTTTTTTCGACATGTGTAGAAGACTGTGCAAATCTCACTTGCCAAGACTCAGAATGGGTGATTGATTCTGGTGCCTCCTACCATGCTACTCCCCGGAAGGACTACTTCACTTCGCTTCGTGATGGTAACATTGGAATGGTAAAAATGGGTAACAAAAACTCTTCTCAAATTCTTGGCATTGAAAATATTTGTGTTACCACTAACATTGGAACAAAGATGGTTCTAAAAGATGTTAGATTTGTGCCCGATCTTCGTCTCAATCTTCTCTCCACCGGCAAGCTTGATGAAGAAGGATACACAAGCAGCTTTGGTAAAGGATGCTGGAAGCTTACCAAAGGATTACTTGTACTGGCGAGAGGAAAGAAGTGTTGCACTCTCTAAAGACTCAGTTCCACTTAGAGAATGATGAACTTGGAACAGTGGAAGGTACCTCTATGGATTTGTGGCCCAAGCGGCTTGGCCACATGAGCGAGAAAGGACTACAAACTCTCGCAAGGCGACAACTACTTCCATCCATGCAAGGTACAACACTACCCCACTGTGATAATTGCTTAATTGGAAAAGAACACCAGATAGCTTTTGTTAAAAATTATAACAAAAAAGAAACCAGCATATTGGACTTAGTCTATTCGGATGTGCGGACCCATAAATGTAAAAACCTTTAGTGGTGCCTCCTACTTTGTGACCTTCATAGATGATGCATCTAGAAAGGTGTGGGTGTATGTCATAAAAGCCAAAGATCAAGTCTTTGAAGTTTTCAAAGACTTCTATACCAAAGTAGAAAGAGAAACCGAAAAGCTCTTGAAGTGTATTCACACGGATAATGGTGGTGAGTATACTTCAAGGATGTTTGAAGATTATTGTTCTAAATATGGTACAAGACACCAAAAGACTGTTCCACACACACCACAACATAATGTGGTTGCAGAAAGAATGAACCGCACAATTGTGGAAATGATAAGAAGTATGCTATCCTTAGCAAAATTACCAAAAATATTTTGGGGAGAGGCAGTGCGAACAGCCTGCTACTTGATAAACTTGTCCCCCTCAGTTCCTTTGGATGGAGATATTCCTGAAAGGGTTTGGAGTGGAAAGGATATTTCCTATTCCCACTTGCGTGTATTCGGGTGCAAGACATTTGTGCATGTACCTAAGGAGAAAAGAACAAAACTTGATGACAAAGCCATTCTATGCATCTTCTTAGGATATGGAAATGATGAATTTGGATATAGGTTGTGGGATCCTATAAACAAGAAAATTGTAAGGAGCATGGGTGTTGTATTTTGTGAAGATAAAACACTTGCTAATTTTGAAAAAGAAGAAGAGCCACAAAATACTCACATTGTCCCAGATCCAATCTCCACGCCTATTGTTATTCCTTCTCTTATGCCAGAAAATAATAATTTTCAAGATGTGCAAGAATAAAAAATTACAGGTTTTTCAGGTTCTGATCAGGGGGAGCATGAACATGCAGAACCTCCGTATATGGATCAGCCACCAATACCTCAGTTGAGACGGTCGGAGAGGGAACGACAATCCTCAACTAGATATCCTGCTTCAGAATATACTATGGTGACAGATGCAGGTGAACCAGAAAGTTTTCATGAAACACAAGTCAATGAAGATCATGCCAAGTGGAAGAAAGCTATGCAAGAGATGTATTTTTTGCATAAGAACCACACTTATGACGTGGTAGAGCTACCAAAGAACATAAAATCCTTGAAGAACAAATGGGTGTTCAAAATCAAAAGTGAAGGAAATGACCAAGTCAAGTACAAAGCTCGCCTCGTGGTGAAAAGTTTCAGTCAGAAGCAAGGTATTGACTATGAAGAAATATTTTTTCCTGTTGTGAAGATGTCTTCTATTCGCGTTATTCTTGATCTTGTTTCTTCCCAAGATCTTGAAGTTGAGCAGTTAGATGTGAAGACTGCATTTCTCCATGGTGATTTGGCGGAAGAAATCTATATGGAGCAGCCAAAGGGTTTCTGTAACGACCCGTTCCGCTGAAGCGGATAGCCGATTCAAACGGCAAAAATGCAACGTCCCGACCCGCTTTGCTTCAGCGAGAATACTCGTTTGAGGCAAAAGATTTCCAGACTTGGCTCTTCAGGAGTTCGGCTTAGGCTTTCAGAGGCTCGCTCGGAGTATCGCTCGACCGAGGCGAATCATCGCTAAGGTGGGTGACTACGATGAATTTGTCTTTGCTTAGCAAGCACACTTAAAATATGGATGTTTCATGCTAGTCGCTAGGTGAATCACCCCCTGCATGCTAATAAGAATACAACGCACCTAGCTAAGGGAATAATCCCAACTTGTATTGCTTGTGTTAGAACATGGAAATGAAATATTGCTTATAATCAGACCCTCGCATGCTACCTTTGCCTTGTGCAACTAGATCCTGCTATGCCTCGAGTAGAACGATATGAACATTACACTCTTCGTAGTGCACTTCTTTACTGCTACACTGCACGACCCTAGATCATGTCGCTCGGAAAGTTCCTTTACGGTTTCACTCCTCGGCTTACCTTCGGGTCCAAGCTAACGTGAATGCTTATGTTTATAACAAATGCATGCTTGCCTCCTTATATATTGCCTTGATTCAATACTTGTCATATAATTGCATGCCAATATCAAGTGAATGCTATCTTGCCTTGTTTTCATTCAAACCGCCGAAAAACTATCTAATAGTCGTTCGGAGCCAAGTATAGAACATTGAAAATATACGGGACCGTTAGGTCGCCAAGGCATTTCCCGAACTAGGGAATTGCATCAATGGACAGTCAAGCAAGATAACAACGCCTCAGAGAAATTGATACCCGTCTTGTACTCAATCTAATATCTCAGGGAGACTATCCAAGACAGATCATGCTATGTGATTGTCTCATGCTCGTATTGTCTTAGATTGCATATAGTCAAGTGAACACTGAACAAGAATCTTGTCATGTAAGCAAGAAATCTCAGCTCGTGGAGCATACTTGTCCTGAACAAAATCGAGTTATCCTCTGAACCTGAAACCCAAGACTCGCATGGTCACGGACAACTTGTGCACAAGGGGGATTACATCATGCCATTTTTCGCGGACGGTCTCGGGGCACTGGGACCGATCCAGTCTAGACGGACCCATTGTAGTTCTCTCCTTGTTTATGGGGACGGTGCGCAACGCCCTTGTTATTTACCGTTCGCATCATTCTTGGCCCCATACTCATTGAGAGGCGTCTCTATTTGTTCGGCGGAATGGCTTGCAAAGCCCTGTTCAAAGCATTTCAAACAATCCGCTAGTGAGACACTCCTGTTCATATAGATAAGTCATCACCGCTTAGCGGCAATCCGCGTGCGAGTTATTGCATCGAAGTCAATAAACTGAATCACTAAAACATCCTCTGCAATACTTCTGGATAACCTGTATGCTCGTGCACCGATATGTAATCTCGCACTGAAACACTTGTGTTTGCATATGCTATTGCCCCTGAATGTTTATACATGCTCGTGCTTGAATTAACTTGGTTTGCCTTGGACAGGGAAGGACAAAATGGTAAGTAAGTCTCGCCGTGTTTCCTCTTATGTCGCACGACACACTGCCACACGAGATGGGCTATTAATATTGCCATGAAACTGATCCTAAGGCAACTAGAAAGACAACTAAATAGATGGTGCACAAAACCTATTGAACGCGTTTGGATTTGTCGAGCGGGCGAGTAGCCTCCCCACCAGTGCATTCATGTACTGATAGCCTACCAGATTGCTTGCAGGGTGCGGGAGAACCTCGTTCGGTGCAGACGTCTCCTTCGTGCGTGCTAAGGCGTGGAGTTCACTATGGAGCCTTGGAGCGTTGCGTCCGGAACTGAGGCACATATACAAGACATAATGTTGGAACATCGCCTATGTATCATTCCACAAATATAGCAACTTGGCACGCTTTTACTGTTTCAGAGAGAGATGCTTGAGCGACTTGTAATCTCGGCCTACCGCCGCCTGTAACACTTGTTTATATCAATAAAGAGTTTGCTTTACTTCTATACTTGTGTTATTCAATGCTTCCGCTATTGACGACTCAGTGAACTTGTTACCAATCGCCTATGAGTTTATAATTCCGCTGCACTCAGACAATCTGTGCGACTCTGTGGCTTAGACCTCTTACCGCCAGCCAGAACCACGGCCTTGCACGGGTGCGCCTCACGCTCGTGCAGCATCACGTCCAAATGGGTCAAGCGATCGTCCCGCGGGAGCGCTGGCGCGGTGATTCTCGCCTAGCGGGGACAGCCGATTAGCCTGCGGGAGATCGGGGCGTGACAGTTTCTGTAAACCCCCTGATTTTTTAAAATTTTAAAAACTGGATTTTTCACAATTTTCTGGAATTTTTCTGTAATTTAAAAACAGGGTTTTAATTATTCAATAATTTTTAATTGATATTAAACAGTATTAAAATATTGTGAAAATAATATTTTTGGATGTAAAATGAAAAACTGGACTTAGGGCAATTTTTCTGGAATTTATCGGACCCCGGACCTATTTTTAAATGCCTAAAAACTATTTATTTAATTATTTAATTATTTATTAATTTATTTATTATTATTATTATTTATTATTATTATTATTATTGTTTTTTTATTTTTATTTTTTTATTTTCGGGCCCGGCCCGGCCCAGTGGGCCGAGCCCAGCAGCCCGGCCCAGACCTTGCCCAGCGGGTCGGGTCGGATCCGCCGCCGCCCGACCCGCAAACCCGAACCCGCGTCTCCCCCACGAACCCCAGCTTCCCCCCCCGCGTCTCCCGCCGCACCCGCCGGCGCTCCGCCCGCCCCGCTCGGCCGCACGTCGCCCAGCCTCCGCTCCGCTCGCCCACGACTCCACCTTCCCCGCCTCTCCCCCGCCTCGCCCGGAGCCGACCTCCCCTATAAAACCCTCCCATTCTTCCCCCTCCGGCAACCCGCCACCCGCTCAGCCACCGCTGCCACGCTCCACCGCAGCCGTCGCCTCGCCGACGACGTCGCCCCACTGCCCGCTGCACCGCCCCTCCCCTTCTCCTCCTCCTCCGCCGGCCTCCGGCTCGGCCACGACAGCAGTGGCAGCCAGCAGCAGCGGCAGCAGCTGCGCCGCCCCAGCTGCGCCGCCGCCGCCGGCGAGCCCCCAGCCACCGCGCCGCGAACCGCCGCTGCCCCCGGCCCCCTCCGCCTCTGCACGGCTGCCCAAGCCGCCGTGTCCGGCGAGATAGTCCAGCCCCAACCCTAATCCTCCCCCGCGTGTCGGACACAGGACACGTGTCCTGTGTCGTGTCGGACACGACGAGAATCCTGTTTTATGACCCAGTTCAGGTGCGTGTAACTTTTTGCTCGTAGCTCCGTTTTTGATTCCGCAAATTGCGTTGCGAAGCCTGTATAACCCTCTCGGTGTCCGGACAACTGTTCGGGGCATCGCGTCCTGTGGTGATCGCACACCGCGATCCAAAAACAGGAAAAACCAGACCCTGTTTCACCCCGGAACTGAGTACGCCCCGCCAAACGGGACGACTTGGTCGCGCGCGGTCTTCACAGATACGTGCGCCTCATCGATACGGACGTGTGGGATTTCGCGGAAGTCGATTCGGGGGTACGTGCACCCCGGAATCAACGCGTATCCGCGGACATCGCCCCGTATCCGCCTTTTCTGCATTTTGACCTAACTTTGTGTACACAAGTCGGATCGAGATGAAACTTGCACCATCGGACTCGTAGCGATACGCTGGTCCTGTGGGTCAAGTTTGGTTCGATTCTGAGAACGTTGACGAAATCGCGTGTCGTGGGCCCCACAGGCCCCGCTCGACGGGCGATTTTGTGATCGGCTCATCGGAATCCAATTCTGAAAGTTCCGTTGGGTCCGTATCAGCGTTTCTGACCTGTTGACACTGAGTTTGGTGAATTTGGAGACCTTTGACCCTGACGCGTTTTTCGGTGCAAAACGGGCCCACCGTTGGACCCCGTTTTGATCCGAAACTGCCGTTACTGCCCTTGTCTCCAAATTGGACCCAAGGACAGGCGTTTCTAGCTGATTGATATTTTCTGGATCTGATGGTGATGTTTGTTTCAGCAACCGGAGTACCGCCTACAAATCCAACTGAAGTCAGAGCCGAAATCAGAGCCGGAACCACAGGCAAGTGTACCTTGCCAAATCCTGCAGCTTGCTACTTAATTTCCTTGACTTGTTATACATCGGTGGACAAATAAAGCTTGCCAAATTGCATTAATTCCTGTTATAGAACTTGCCTGAATTCTTGTTTAAATACATATAAACTTGTTTCAACTGTTAAAACCTAGGACCGAGTGGCGTACTTAGCGACCGATTACCAGTCGGGTGCCAACACCGTACGCGGAGTTGTGTAACGTCACATAGAGATGGTTATCGAGACCCGATAATGCTCGTACTTGTCTTATCAAGTATCCCAGAACCCAGGACACTTGACACTATTCATGATACAGAGTCTTCCTGAGATATTCATGGTGATTCTGTATAGGATACAAGACTTGACAGAGATACCTTATAGACATTATGACTTGTTGCATTAGTTATAATCCCGCTGACATGGACATGAGACGTTATGGTCATGATATGCGTGATTACATTGGGTGGGGAGAGTCACACAGGCTACAGGTTGATTTTATATTATGCCGGCGTCTTAGTCTCACTAAGAGCTAGACAACTACATGATATCACTGCTACCGGCTCCCCGACACAGAGCTTGTAGTAGTTTCAGCCTGAGTTTCTGGTGCTGCTCTCATATTGCATTTATCACTTAGCTGGTTATCTAGTATACCCTATTGCTTGTTTATTGCTGCACTGCATCTATTTTGGCTTGTATTTTCTGTACCTTGCTGTCCCCTGAGGACCTGGATCCGGATTATGTCCCCAGGTATAGCCGAAGAGATCCATCCAGAGATATACCGTACAGGAGCACTCCCAGGAGCTGTACCAGGACCGGAAGACGAGCTCGCACCAGAGGACTTCTCCTGAGCATTGGCCGTATGTAGTCAGTTATTTCTATTTCCAGATGTTTATTTCCTGTCTATTTGTATCTGTTGTACCAGACATATTCTCGGATTGTTTCCCGAGATAAGCTTATTTGATATTGCTCATTTATTTCATTGCATTATTTCTGGCAATTAATCTGTGTTTATTCTGTGGATGAGATTAGTAATACCTGAGACTTGTACTTAGTACTGCTAGACTACAGCTTAAGCATGCCCTGATGGATCCATTAAATTGGGTTGTCCATCGGTGCGTGCTGCTGGCCATTGCTCACGTGCTCAGTCCCTCGACACATTGGGACTGGGGCGTGACATGGTTTTTGTGGTGGCCCATGCAGGTCAACGACTAAATTGTTCGGTTTCAACTCAGGGACCGAACAGGCCTGCAATAAAGATAGGATAAGTTTTAGGATCTCATCCACTTGCTTGAAACGTTCTTGGTATCCATATCGACTTCGAATTTAAGTCCTTGACTTGCATCCTGCCTTGATTCCTGTGCGCCTCTTATTGTTTATTTTGGTTGCAGGGCTATGGATTCACGAGCAAACGACGAGACTCCCATAACGTCACCACGAGTTGCTGAGGTAACCAACGAAGATGAAGTAACACTAATGGATGGAGGACAATCAGCTCAACAATATACCTCGAGAGTCCAGCGCGATAACATTCCACCAACGGCGCCAGTTACTCCATTAATGCCCATAATTCCACCAGGGCAGGCCATGGACGGACAGCAGATGGTTCAAATGGTCTGTGCAATAATGCAAGCTCAACAAGAGGCTCTGAGTCGCAGCTTAGTAACTGCTCTGGAACAGGCCAACCTACCAGCTCGACGGTCAACAACGGGCTCTATCACCGACTTTCGGCAGCTGAAGCCCCGTACCTTCTCAGGCAAAGAAGAGCCCACTGAAGTTCATGAGTGGCTCACCAACACTCAACATCAATTAGAAGCAGCTGAACTCCCAAAGGAACGTTGGATGACTGCCGTAAGAATGCAGTTGACGGACAATGCACATCAATGGTGGCTATCTGAGGAAGCACGGCTCGGACCAGACCGAGTCACCTGGGAAGAGTTCTCTAGACTCTTTCAAGAGATGTACATTCCAGCTATCGCTCGATCAGAACTTCGGGATAAGTTCAATCACCTCACTCAGGATACTAAGACGGTGGAAGAGTACAACGCTGAGTTCATTCGTCTAAGTCGCTTCGCTCCAACATTGATCCCGACAGAAGAAGAGAAGGCTGAGAAATTCTTCGACGGACTAAACATTGAGCTACAGAAACTAATTGGATCCGTTGCACCTACTTCGTACTCGGACGTTCTTGCTGCAGCGCGACGCATTGAGCGCGTCATCAGGAGAGAGACTAGTCTGAAACGGACTTCCACTTCAGTACTACAAGAAGAAGTTGCAAAAAGACCTCACGTACACCAGCCACCAGAAGCATCTCCACAGACAATACCTGTTTGTCCATATTGTCGCAAGCGAGGCCATACTGAAGACGAGTGCAGACGAAAGAAGAGATTATGCATAGTTTGCGGATCCAGTCAGCATTTATTAAAGGAATGCCCTGAGCGTCGAGACAGAGCACCAAGGGTAAAACAACAAGCGCTACCAGTACCAGCATTGGAAGTACCGCGAACGGAAGTTCAAGGAGTCCTACCACCAGCTCCAGGAGGGTATCAGCCGAGACCACCCTTGATACCCCAGGAACTACTCTTCCAGCAGGCTCAGCAGAAGAATCGACTGCAAGGACGCGAGCAAGCCCTGACGATGACCGTAGAGAACGCGCAGACTCGTGGAGTAGCCAATGCGAGTAAGTGATTTATAGTTATCCGTTTCTAGTCTTGTTGTAGTTCGTGCCCGTTGGTTCGTGACCTCAGTCCCAACCTAGTAATTTGTAACTTGTTAATAACAAACCTGGTTTTCATAAAAGTTGTAGATCTTTTGTTTTAACTAGATTTTCTGGAAGTGCATAACTTTCATTTTTAGGGAAACGGTATTTCCCTAAGTATCTTGTAATGTGTTTTCAAACGATGCTTGCGACCGCGTCATCTCTGTTGACCGGTTATTCTTTTGATTGCGAGGACGCAATCCTCTTAAGGGGGGTAGGTTGTAAACCCCCTGATTTTTCAAAATTTTAAAAACTGGATTTTTCACAATTTTCTGGAATTTTCTGGAATTTTTCTGTAATTTAAAAACAGGATTTTAATTATTCAATAATTTTTAATTGATATTAAACAGTATTAAAATATTGTGAAAATAATATTTTTGGATGTAAAATGAAAAACTGGACTTAGGGCAATTTTTCTGGAATTTATCGGACCCCGAAACTATTTTTAAATGCCTAAAAACTATTTATTTAATTATTTAATTATTTATTAATTTATTTATTATTATTATTATTTATTATTATTATTATTATTGTTTTTTTATTTTTATTTTTTTATTTTCGGGCCCGGCCCGGCCCAGTGGGCCGAGCCTAGCAGCCCGGCCCAGACCCTGCCCAGCGGGTCGGGTCGGATCCGCCGCCGCCCGACCCGCAAACCCGAACCCGCGTCTCCCCCACGAACCCCAGCTTCCCCCCCCGCGTCTCCCGCCGCACCCGCCGGCGCTCCGCCCGCCCCGCTCGACCGCACGTCGCCCAGCCTCCGCTCCGCTCGCCCACGACTCCACCTTCCCCGCCTCTCCCCCGCCTCGCCCGGAGCCGACCTCCCCTATAAAACCCTCCCATTCTTCCCCCTCCGGCAACCCGCCACCCGCTCAGCCACCGCTGCCACGCTCCACCGCAGCCGTCGCCTCGCCGACGACGTCGCCCCACTGCCCGCTGCACCGCCCCTCCCCTTCTCCTCCTCCTCCGCGGCCTCCGGCTCGGCCACGACAGCAGTGGCAGCCAGCAGCAGCGGCAGCAGCTGCGCCGCCCCAGCTGCGCCGCCGCCGCCGGCGAGCCCCCAGCCACCGCGCCGCGAACCGCCGCTGCCCCCGGACCCTCCGCCTCTGCACGGCTGCCCAAGCCGCCGTGTCCGGCGAGAGTCCAGATCCAACCCTAATCCTCCCCCGAGTGTCGGACACAGGACACGTGTCCTGTGTCGTGTCGGACACGACGAGAACCCTGTTTTTCGACCCAGTTCAGGTGCGTGTAACTTTTTGCTCGTAGCTCCGTTTTTGATTCCGTAAATTGCGTTGCGAAGCCTGTATAACCCTCTCGGTGTCCGGACAAACTGTTCGGGGCATCGCGTCCTGTGGTGATCGCACACCGCGATCCAAAAACAGAAAAAACCAGACCCTGTTTCACCCCGGAACTGAGTACGCCCCGCCAAACGGGACGACTTGGTCGCGCGCGGTCTTCACAGATACGTGCGTCTCATCGATACGGACGTGTGGGATTTCGCGGAAGTCGATACGGGGGTGCGTGCACCCCGGAATCAACGCGTATCCGCGGACATCGCCCCGTATCCGCATTTTCTGCATTTTGACCTAACTTTGTGTACACAAGTCGGATCGAGACGAAACTTGCACCATCGGACTCGTAGCGATACGCTGGTCCTGTGGGTCAAGTTTGGTTCGATTCTGAGAACGTTGACGAAATCGCGTGTCGTGGACCCCACAGGCCCCGCTCGACGGGCGATTTTGTGATCGGCTCATCGGAATCCAATTCTGAAAGTTCCGTTGGGTCCGTATCAGCGTTTCTGACCTGTTGACACTGAGTTTGGTGAATTTGGAGACCTTTGACCCTGACGCGTTTTTCGGTGCAAAACGGGCCCACCGTTGGACCCCGTTTTGACCCGAAACTGCCGTTACTGCCCTTGTCTCCAAATTGGACCCAAGGACAGGCGTTTCTAGCTGATTGATATTTTCTGGATCTGATGGTGATGTTTGTTTCAGCAACCGGAGTACCGCCTACAAATCCAACTGAAGTCAGAGCCGAAATCAGAGCCGGAACCACAGGCAAGTGTACCTTGCCAAATCCTGCAGCTTGCTACTTA
This sequence comes from Iris macrosiphon, assembly GCA_036927795.1. NCBI lineage: Eukaryota > Viridiplantae > Streptophyta > Magnoliopsida > Asparagales > Iridaceae > Iris > Iris macrosiphon. The sequence goes on along the minus strand of JAYESA010000003.1, from coordinate 193,060,665 downwards.
ATTTCCTTGACTTGTTATACATCGGTGGACAAATAAAGCTTGTCAAATTGCATTAATTCCTGTTATAGAACTTGCCTGAATTCTTGTTTAAATATATATAAACTTGTTTCAACTGTTAAAACCTAGGACCGAGTGGCGTACTTAGCGACCGATTACCAGTCGGGTGCCAACACCGTACGCGGAGTTGTGTAACGTCACATAGAGATGGTTATCGAGACCCGATAATGCTCGTACTTGTCTTATCAAGTATCCCAGAACCCAGGACACTTGACACTATTCATGATACAGAGTCTTCCTGAGATATTCATGGTGATTCTGTATAGGATACAAGACTTGACAGAGATACCTTATAGACATTATGACTTGTTGCATTAGTTATAATCCCGCTGACATGGACATGAGACGTTATGGTCATGATATGCGTGATTACATTGGGTGGGGAGAGTCACACAGGCTACAGGTTGATTTTATATTATGCCGGCGTCTTAGTCTCACTAAGAGCTAGACAACTACATGATATCACTGCTACCGGCTCCCCGACACAGAGCTTGTAGTAGTTTCAGCCTGAGTTTCTGGTGCTGCTCTCATATTGCATTTATCACTTAGCTGGTTATCTAGTATACCCTATTGCTTGTTTATTGCTGCACTGCATCTATTTTGGCTTGTATTTTCTGTACCTTGCTGTCCCCTGAGGACCTGGATCCGGATTATGTCCCCAGGTATAGCCGAAGAGATCCATCCAGAGATATACCGTACAGGAGCACTCCCAGGAGCTGTACCAGGACCGGAAGACGAGCTCGCACCAGAGGACTTCTCCTGAGCATTGGCCGTATGTAGTCAGTTATTTCTATTTCCAGATGTTTATTTCCTGTCTATTTGTATCTGTTGTACCAGACATATTCTCGGATTGTTTTCCGAGATAAGCTTATTTGATATTGCTCATTTATTTCATTGCATTATTTCTGGCAATTAATCTGTGTTTATTCTGTGGATGAGATTAGTAATACCTGAGACTTGTACTTAGTACTGCTAGACTACAGCTTAAGCATGCCCTGATGGATCCATTAAATTGGGTTGTCCATCGGTGCGTGCTGCTGGCCATTGCTCACGTGCTCAGTCCCTCGACACATTGGGACTGGGGCGTGACATGGTTTTTGTGGTGGCCCATGCAGGTCAACGACTAAATTGTTCGGTTTCAACTCAGGGACCGAACAGGCCTGCAATAAAGATAGGATAAGTTTTAGGATCTCATCCACTTGCTTGAAACGTTCTTGGTATCCATATCGACTTCGAATTTAAGTCCTTGACTTGCATCCTGCCTTGATTCCTGTGCGCCTCTTATTGTTTATTTTGGTTGCAGGGCTATGGATTCACGAGCAAACGACGAGACTCCCATAACGTCACCACGAGTTGCTGAGGTAACCAACGAAGATGAAGTAACACTAATGGATGGAGGACAATCAGCTCAACAATATACCTCGAGAGTCCAGCGCGATAACATTCCACCAACGGCGCCAGTTACTCCATTAATGCCCATAATTCCACCAGGGCAGGCCATGGACGGACAGCAGATGGTTCAAATGGTCTGTGCAATAATGCAAGCTCAACAAGAGGCTCTGAGTCGCAGCTTAGTAACTGCTCTGGAACAGGCCAACCTACCAGCTCGACGGTCAACAACGGGCTCTATCACCGACTTTCGGCAGCTGAAGCCCCGTACCTTCTCAGGCAAAGAAGAGCCCACTGAAGTTCATGAGTGGCTCACCAACACTCAACATCAATTAGAAGCAGCTGAACTCCCAAAGGAACGTTGGATGACTGCCGTAAGAATGCAGTTGACGGACAATGCACATCAATGGTGGCTATCTGAGGAAGCACGGCTCGGACCAGACCGAGTCACCTGGGAAGAGTTCTCTAGACTCTTTCAAGAGATGTACATTCCAGCTATCGCTCGATCAGAACTTCGGGATAAGTTCAATCACCTCACTCAGGATACTAAGACGGTGGAAGAGTACAACGCTGAGTTCATTCGTCTAAGTCGCTTCGCTCCAACATTGATCCCGACAGAAGAAGAGAAGGCTGAGAAATTCTTCGACGGACTAAACATTGAGCTACAGAAACTAATTGGATCCGTTGCACCTACTTCGTACTCGGACGTTCTTGCTGCAGCGCGACGCATTGAGCGCGTCATCAGGAGAGAGACTAGTCTGAAACGGACTTCCACTTCAGTACTACAAGAAGAAGTTGCAAAAAGACCTCACGTACACCAGCCACCAGAAGCATCTCCACAGACAATACCTGTTTGTCCATATTGTCGCAAGCGAGGCCATACTGAAGACGAGTGCAGACGAAAGAAGAGATTATGCATAGTTTGCGGATCCAGTCAGCATTTATTAAAGGAATGCCCTGAGCGTCGAGACAGAGCACCAAGGGTAAAACAACAAGCGCTACCAGTACCAGCATTGGAAGTACCGCGAACGGAAGTTCAAGGAGTCCTACCACCAGCTCCAGGAGGGTATCAGCCGAGACCACCCTTGATACCCCAGGAACTACTCTTCCAGCAGGCTCAGCAGAAGAATCGACTGCAAGGACGCGAGCAAGCCCTGACGATGACCGTAGAGAACGCGCAGACTCGTGGAGTAGCCAATGCGCGTAAGTGATTTATAGTTATCCGTTTCTAGTCTTGTTGTAGTTCGTGCCCGTTGGTTCGTGACCTCAGTCCCAACCTAGTAATTTGTAACTTGTTAATAACAAACCTGGTTTTCATAAAAGTTGTAGATCTTTTGTTTTAACTAGATTTTCTGGAAGTGCATAACTTTCATTTTTAGGGAAACGGTATTTCCCTAAGTATCTTGTGATGTGTTTTCAAACGATGCTTGCGACCGCGTCATCTCTGTTGACCGGTTATTCTTTTGATTGCGAGGACGCAATCCTCTTAAGGGGGGTAGATTGTAAACCCCCTGATTTTTCAAAATTTTAAAAACTGGATTTTTCACAATTTTCTGGAATTTTCTGGAATTTTTCTGTAATTTAAAAACAGGATTTTAATTATTCAATAATTTTTAATTGATATTAAACAGTATTAAAATATTGTGAAAATAATATTTTTGGATGTAAAATGAAAAACTGGACTTAGGACAATTTTTTGGAATTTATCGGACCCCGAACCTATTTTTAAATGCCTAAAAACTATTTATTTAATTATTTAATTATTTATTAATTTATTTATTATTATTATTATTTATTATTATTATTATTATTGTTTTTTTATTTTTATTTTTTTATTTTCGGGCCCGGCCCGGCCCAGTGGGCCGAGCCTAGCAGCCCGGCCCAGACCCTGCCCAGCGGGTCGGGTCGGATCCGCCGCCGCCCGACCCGCAAACCCGAACCCGCGTCTCCCCCACGAACCCCAGCTTCCCCCCCCGCGTCTCCCGCCGGCGCTCCGCCCGCCCCGCTCGACCGCACGTCGCCCAGCCTCCGCTCCGCTCGCCCACGACTCCACCTTCCCCGCCTCTCCCCCGCCTCGCCCGGAGCCGACCTCCCCTATAAAACCCTCCCATTCTTCCCCCTCCGGCAACCCGCCACCCGCTCAGCCACCGCTGCCACGCTCCACCGCAGCTGTCGCCTCGCCGACGACGTCGCCCCACTGCCCGCTGCACCGCCCCTCCCCTTCTCCTCCTCCGCCGGCCTCCGGCTCGGCCACGACAGCAGTGGCAGCCAGCAGCAGCGGCAGCAGCTGCGCCGCCGCCGCCGGCGAGCCCCCAGCCACCGCGCCGCGAACCGCCGCTGCCCCCGGACCCTCCGCCTCTGCACGGCTGCCCAAGCCGCCGTGTCCGGCGAGATAGTCCAGCCCCAACCCTAATCCTCCCCCAAGTGTCGGACACAGGACACGTGTCCTGTGTCGTGTCGGACACGACGAGAACCCTGTTTTTCTACCCAGTTCAGGTGCGTGTAACTTTTTGCTCGTAGCTCCGTTTTTGATTCCGCAAATTGCGTTGCGAAGCCTGTATAACCCTCTCGGTGTCCGGACAAACTGTTCGGGGCATCGCGTCCTGTGGTGATCGCACACCGCGATCCAAAAACAGAAAAAACCAGACCCTGTTTCACCCCGGAACTGAGTACGCCCCGCCAAACGGGACGACTTGGTCGCGCGCGGTCTTCACAGATACGTGCGTCTCATCGATACGGACGTGTGGGATTTCTCGGAAGTCGATTCGGGGGTGCGTGCACCCCGGAATCAACGCGTATCCGCGGACATCGTCCCGTATCCGCCTTTTCTGCATTTTGACCTAACTTTGTGTACACAAGTCGGATCGAGACGAAACTTGCACCATCGGACTCGTAGCGATACGCTGGTCCTGTGGGTCAAGTTTGGTTCGATTCTGAGAACGTTGACGAAATCGCGTGTCGTGGGCCCCACAGGCCCCGCTCGACGGGCGATTTTGTGATCGGCTCATCGGAATCCAATTCTGAAAGTTCCGTTGGGTCCGTATCAGCGTTTCTGACCTGTTGACACTGAGTTTGGTGAATTTGGAGACCTTTGACCCTAACGCGTTTTTCGGTGCAAAGCGGGCCCACCGGTGGACCCCGTTTTGACCCGAAACTGCCGTTACTGCCCTTGTCTCCAAATTGGACCCAAGGACAGGCGTTTCTAGCTGATTGATATTTTCTGGATCTGATGGTGATGTTTGTTTCAGCAACCGGAGTATCGCCTACAAATCCAACTGAAGTCAGAGCCGAAATCAGAGCCGGAACCACAGGCAAGTGTACCTTGCCAAATCCTGCAGCTTGCTACTTAATTTTCTTGACTTGTTATACATCGGTGGACAAATAAAGCTTGCCAAATTACATTAATTTCTGTTATAGAACTTGCCTGAATTCTTGTTTAAATACATATAAACTTGTTTCAACTGTTAAAACCTAGGACCGAGTGGCGTACTTAGCGACCGATTACCAGTCGGGTGCCAACACCGTACGCGGAGTTGTGTAACGTCACATAGAGATGGTTATCGAGACCCGATAATGCTCGTACTTGTCTTATCAAGTATTCCAGAACCCAGGACACTTGACACTATTCATGATACAGAGTCTTCCTGAGATATTCATGGTGATTCTGTATAGGATACAGGACTTGACAGAGATACCTTATAGACATTATGACTTGTTGCATTAGTTATAATCCCGCTGACATGGACATGAGACGTTATGGTCATGATATGCGTGATTACATTGGGTGGGGAGAGTCACACAGGCTACATGTTGATTTTATATTATGCCGGCGTCTTAGTCTCACTAAGAGCTAGACAACTACATGATATCACTGCTACCGGCTCCCCGACACAGAGCTTGTAGTAGTTTCAGCCTGAGTTTCTGGTGCTGCTCTCATATTGCATTTATCACTTAGCTGGTTATCTAGTATACCCTATTGCTTGTTTATTGCTGCACTGCATCTATTTTGGCTTGTATTTTCTGTACCTTGCTGTCCCCTGAGGACCTGGATCCGGATTATGTCCCCAGGTATAGCCGAAGAGATCCATCCAGAGATATACCGTACAGGAGCACTCCCAGGAGCTGTACCAGGACCGGAAGACGAGCTCGCACCAGAGGACTTCTCCTGAGCATTGGCCGTATGTAGTCAGTTATTTCTATTTCCAGATGTTTATTTTCTGTCTATTTGTATCTGTTGTACCAGACATATTCTCGGATTGTTTCCCGAGATAAGCTTATTTGATATTGCTCATTTATTTTATTGCATTATTTCTGGCAATTAATCTGTGTTTATTCTGTGGATGAGATTAGTAATACCTGAGACTTGTACTTAGTACTGCTAGACTACAGCTTAAGCATGCCCTGATGGATCCATTAAATTGGGTTGTCCATCGGTGCGTGCTGCTGGCCATTGCTCACGTGCTCAGTCCCTCGACACATTGGGACTGGGGCGTGACAGTTTCAAGGTAAAGGACAAGGAACACTTGGTTTGCAAATTGAAGAAGAGCTTGTACAGGCTCAAGCAGGCACCGCGGCAGTGGTATAAAATGTTTGATTCTTTTATGCTTGACCATGGGTACAAAAGAACATCTTCAGATCATTGTGTTATTGTCCAGAAGTTCTCTGATGATGATTTCATTATTCTCTCTCTATATGTTGATGATATGCTTGTTGTTGGAAAAGATATGTCCAAGATTGACAGGTTGAAGAAAGAGTTAAGCAAGTCCTTTGATATGAAGGACTTAGGAGCAGCACAACATATATTGGGAATGAAGATATCTTTGGACAGAAGTGCAAGAAAGTTGTGGCAATCACAAAAAAGATACATTGAACGTGTTCTGGAGAGGTTCAATATGGTGAACTCTAAGCCAGTCAGCACACCGCTAACAGCTCATTTTAAGCTAAGTGCACAACAAAGCCCTTCAAGTGAGAAAGAGAAGGAGGAGATGAAGAGCATTCCATTTGCCTCGGCCGTCGGAGTTTGATGTACTCAATGGTTTGTACAAGACCCGACATAGCACATGCAGTTGGAGTGGTAAGTCGTTTTCTTGCCAATCCTGGTAAAGCACATTGGGAAGCGGTAAAGTGGATCCTAAGATATCTTAGAGGAACCTCTAAATATTCTTTATGTTTTGGAGATACAAAATCTATCTTGGAAGGTTACACTGATTCTGACATGGCAGGTGACTTAGACAAGAGAAAGTCCACATCAGGATACTTGTTTACCATTGTAGGGGGAGCCGTATCATGGCAATCAAAGCTGCAAAAGTGTATCGCTCTATCCACCACAGAAGCTGAATATATTGCTGCTACAGAAGCCAGCAAAGCGCTCTTATGGATGAAGAATTTTCTAAAGGAGTTATCTCTCAAGCAAGAGAAGTACACTCTATATTGTGACAGTCAGAGCGCCATTGACTTGAGTAAAAATGCCACCTATCACTAAAGGACAAAGCACATCGATGTAAGTCATCACTGGATCCGAGATGCTTTGGAGAATCACTTGATGCATATTAAGAAGATTGATACAAGACAAAATTCGTCTGACATGATGACGAAGCCTCTACCAAAAGAGAAGCATAACTTCTGCCGTAGGAAGGCAGGTATGACTATTGTTTGAGAACTTTCTCCTCATGAGGATGAAGGGGGAGATTGATGGAAACGGGGTCCATCCCCATGATGAATAAACATGGATTTGATCCATGAAAATCGGTCACCCATGGTTGGGTTCGGCCAAGTACTAAACCATTTTTCTGAGTGCAGTTTCTGCGACAAGATTCAGTTTTGGAAGGTTATTTCGAAGCTGTTGCAATCATTATTTGGCTCGGTCTTCAATACAAAAGTTGTTGAGAAAAGTTTTCTCTTTCATCCAAGCTTTGAACCAGGTCATTTGGAGGTGTATTGAAGAAGTTATGACCATCTGAAGTAGCCTATCTATTTATATTCTGCATGCATTCAGCTTGCATGTAACATTGATGATAGATGAACGAATCTTGGGAGAAGGAACGAATCTTCCCTTTGGACTTCTCCATGCAACGGATGTGATGTACCCAAGAGGCATATCCTCCCTACAAATAGAGGAGAGATGGTGAAGGTTGAACACAACAAGTAACAAGAAGAACAATACATAACTTGTAATCCTCACACTTATAATCCACCTCAAGTGAGTTTGTGAGAGAAAGTGATTCTCAAGTTAAGTTGTACCAACTTGAGAGAATGCCCTTGTAATCTTTTATTTGATTATAGTGAAAACGGTGAAGAAGGGGCGGACGGAGGACGTAGGCTCAAATTGAGCTGAATCTCATTAAATCTTGTGTGTGTTCTCTCTCTTAACTTCTCTCCTCTTCCATTTTATTCTATCTTATCACAAAGACGGAAAATGTCCTGTTTTTCCCAACATTTGTTAGCGTTTCATAGGAAATGATCTTAAACCTATGTTGCACGGATACGGATGCAACACAATATGACACGGTTAGGACACCCCAACACGTCACCTATTTTGTAGTGTCCTAGTGTATATTGGAGTGTCCGATACGTGTCCGTAGAGTGTCTGGTACTAGTCCGTGGAGTGTCCTATATGTGTTCGACATGACACAACCACATTTTGGGAGTGTTCGTGCTTCCTAGCCCCTGAACAGAGCTGAATGGAAGAAGCGGATTACATCCGAGCCAAAAAAACTTGGGATAAAGGCTTTGATGTTGTTGTTGTTGCTGTATGTAGCTTCTGCTCATTGTTCAGCATCTGATGCATGCTGGAGTCTCGCAACTAGTTTGGCTAGTCTTAGAAAGCTGTGGAACAATTTGTTAACTTCCATCTCTATAATTCCCTGGTATAACCATTTTCTATATTATTCTGAAACTGTTGAAAAATGCTAGATTCTAGATCTCAGAATTGAAATACATATGCCATTTCTCCATAGTTGCTAGGGGACACTTGAGATATCTCATATGCTTAATTTTTCCTTGGAGGACTCAAACTAAGGATGTGTTGTGATATATTTTCATGGGCTAATAACATTAACAACTATGTAGTTAGTATATAGCTGAAATTCACTGTTCTATTGAGCCCAAATTAATGATTTATATGACAGTTTAATAGGTGTGGAAATTATGAAAAACAAATGTTCATGCTGGACTTGATGAGTGAACTTTTTATTTTCAGTTAGTTCCATAGGTTTTGCATATTTTCCTTTTCCTTTTTTAAGTCTATTCAAAAGGTAGGAATAACCTCTTCCATAACATAGAGCTTGTATAACCTTTGCTTCAATATCCAGTGTCATTGTGGGGATGAAATGAAAACATCCAACAAAATTTTCATCTTACAAAAACTAGCATTTTAAGAGTGCATATCACAAACTTATCTAGACCTGGGTGGACCAGATCTTCCATAGCCCAATTACTGGTAATCATTTCATCGTAAATGGTCAAACATGCTTTCAGAGCTTAATACGCCACACAGTCTTCACTTGACATCGTAGCCTAAGACCATACTGTTGCAATCCTTCACAACCTAGAAAACACCTACTTGATTTTTTTAGAAACTTTTTTATTTTTGTTTTATGAGAGAACAAACCCTTACCTTGACTATTTCGCATGTATAGATATTTCAAGGACTAACCTTGTCTTCAATCCACCTGATCCTATTGGCATGCTTTATGATATACATCATCCACATGACAGTTCCTATCAAGGTTGTGAACAAAGTTAGGCGTTAGTCGGGCGGACACCCGCCGCCTAGCGCCTAGTCCCGCCTAGGCGGACGTATAGATCTAGACGGTTCAAAAAATTAAAATAAAATAAATTCAAATTTTTTTTTTACTGCAAATTGTAGAAGAAGTCCATAAACCCCAAAACATGCATAGTCGGGCGTCGGGGAGACTAGGCAGACGTCTAGCGGACATCAGGCAACCCCTAGCGCCTTGGTGCCACCTAGACCGTCTTTTAGAACATAGGTTCTTATAAGGAGATTAGACATTATGATGTGGAATGAATGCGAAGTTTAAAAATCAGCAATTAAATTGAATTAAAGCAAGTTTCACTTAACTCTTTGCTAATTAAAAGATAATTCCTAGATTGCCAAAATTAATGATTACATAAAGCAAGAGACCACAAGCTAGGTTGAAGAAGATGATGCGGCGTTCAGAACCAGCCGTCGAAGTGAATGAATTCAAAAGAACGAAGCGAAATGAAACGACTCTTTCTTGAACATGCAAATCTTAGATTTTGTAGAAAATTGAATCAAATGTTACCAACTAAATCATACTAGTTCTCCATTTAATGTTTAGAATGATAACAACAAGTTCCAATTTTAAGTTTGTAGAAACACTTAAGCTTATTTGTGGATCATCAACATATTGATAGTATATTGGATGTAGATGCGTAGCTGTTTCAATTACTTGATTCATTGGAAAGGAAATCTGAATTTGATTTGTCGAATGATTATCGGATTAGGCATGTTGATGTTTGTTGCTGCTGTCTGCTTCTGCTGTTTGTTGCTGATGTTTGCTTCTACTACTTATGCTGTTGCGTCTGCTTGCTGCTGCCCGGAGGAGAGTGGTAGAGAGGTCGAAAATAAAAGAGGGGTAGGAGAGAAGGAACTATTAGGGTCTACTTGGTAACAGTGTTTTCACCGGTTTTGGGGTATTTTTGAACTGACCGTTTATGAAAATTTCTGCATGTTAATTTTTTTGAGGCATTGGTTTTGGTCGGCTCAAAAAACCACCCCAAAATCGATGTAATATAATTTTGGGTGGCTTTATAAACACTCCAAATCGGTGGATTTTGAGCGGTTTTATTATTTTATTCTATTTATATCCTCACAAAAAATATATAATTATAACTAGTAATACTCTATCCTATTTTTTCTTTCTCATCTGTGTTTCTTTTCTACCTCTTCCAAACTATGGCTACTTTTCGATAAGTTTTTAAAATCTTGCTCTCCTGCTTTCATCTGGACGTTTCTATTACTTCATGTATTTATATTATTTTGATCAAATATGGACTTCATCTTGATCGATACGTGGACTGGGTGGCAGTTCCCGCACTCGAGACCATTTTGTTTATATATGGACATATATGTAATTTTATTCATGTAAAAAATATTCAGAACCGCTCGTTAATGAATTACCAAGCATGGGTTGGACTCGTTTAAAAGTCGCTACTTAAACCACAAAAAATCGGACCTCTCATAACCGGTACTCTAAAACATCTCGTAATCGCTACCCCTTCAATTGCCAAGCGGACCCTTAGGCTATCACATTCAGGAGGAAAGTGGAGCTTATCATAAGTAAAATTTTTCATTCATTCATTCATTCATTCCTTTCTCCAATGATTGAGGGTTAAATTGATTATACAAAAGCAACAAAGTTCCTAAAGAATAGGTAAGCAACAACTACTCAACAACCAACTACTCTTCCTAGAGAATAGGTAAACAACAAACAACCCTCCTTAAAGACTAGGTTAATTTCGTTTTGACAATGAAAAAACAGTAAAAAAAAAAAAATCTGAATTTAAAATTTAAATACTAAACCATAATGAGGCATGATGTCCTCATCACATTAGCAAAACCAACATGCAAGGTAATTCAAAATATATGTGATACCTACATCCAAGGGTGGAATTATTGTTCAAGTATAAATATTATAATTTATACTATAAGGAGCTAACCCCAAAATTTTGGGATAAAGGCTTTCTTACTGCTGCTGCTGCTGCTGTTCTTGTTGTATAAATCACTTCAATGGCTTAATGAAGAGAGGGACTTTGTTGTTAAACACACTAGGCTCAAGCAGAGAGAAAATATCAAAAGGACTTGATCTACGGATGGCCAAAAGAGTCTTGTAAGCTATTTTGTTGCCAACCCAAAAAACTTTCGAATATAGACTTTGTTGTTGTTCTTGTGCTCTATGAACACAAGAAGGACGTGCTCTGGCATGAATCACCTCATGCACACTCAATGCAACACAGACAAAAACACAAGCACTAGGAGCATTCCTGCTGAGGCTGCAAATATCCAACTGTTCCTATTGTTACAAAATCATCGTTCCTTAGTAACCCAGGATACCAAGCCCTTATGAAACTTTTCCAGTTTGCCTCATGTATACCACAGACCTAACTATTTTCTTCTTTTGATGGAACACAAGCGTAACTACATGAAGCAGTTGATTTTCTATATTTTGAGGCCTAGTGATGACTACCAGTACACTTTCTGTTTTCATATTACTTTAGAAGGTAATTAACTCTTTTTTACTCTCTTTGGCCAAGCACTACTTACCCCTTTGGAAACTGCCATAAGTTTTCAAGGTGGAAGATTTGATTGCTCTTCATTGCTACTCTTCCTCCAGGGAAACAAACCTAACCAACCCCCTATAACTGGGTCAGACACTGGGCTTGCTAGGATTTTTGACTAATGATCTTGTCATATTTTCTCATTAAGTGGCTCAACACTTTTTCTTTTGGCTGCGTGACCGTGTTAATCTTTTTATCTTTGGAGCCTGAGCTTCTTGTAACTTTATATATCATTCATCAAATTGAGAATCCATCAGCAAGCCATTGTTTTTTTTAATACCTAATTTATGATTTACTTTCAGACTACCAATATGACATCAATAGGTTGGAAGGGTTTATTTTGATAAACATATTTCCAACTCAATGTGCCGAGTGTACCTGTAGAAACACAATGCTTTTTCGGCTGCGGTAGCTGAACTTTATATTTAATTTTAAATAATCATATGTCATGAATGAGTGAATGCTAATACTTCTATTGTCTCCCACAGCCAGGTATGGAAGGACACGTAAATTGCTATGCTGATGAGCATTATTTGCCAACCTTATTCTATGTCAGTATAACCTTTGTCAGCTTCTGTTAATTTTTTCTTCTTTCAGTCCTTTCACTATTTATTGCTTGAACTTATTTTAACATATGTTCAGATGGTTAATCCATCTGGCATTGCTAATTGGTCAGTGACATATGTGGACTGGTCTGAAGGAAAGTGGCATCCAAGATCATTTCGGGCCAAGGATATTACTGATAAACTCCTGAAAAACATAACAGTACGCCTTAAACTAGTTCTTCTATAACAGACTTGATGTAAGTGTACGGATGTTGATCTTATGTTATGAATGCATTTGCAGTCTATTGATGAGAGTATTCATGTTACCAGTGATGAAAAGGTAAGTATTACTCTGTAATACAATTTAATTATGTTTTTATTATAAATGTCTACATGAAGGATTCTATGACCAAAGTGTTAACTGATCCAATCTTAAATTTATTTGTTTCCATCATCAGTTTATTCAATCATAGAACACATGCGTGGTGACATACTTATGGAACATATTACATACTGTACATAATACTATATGCAACTCTTCTTATATGACCTGTACATTGTGTTTCTCTCTTAGAATATGAAATCATACTGTGCAAATACTATGTACAGGTTGTTAATTAGTAGATTATTCAAGAAGGAAACTTCATGTTTTATGCATGTGAATGCATGCATGAGTTGTGAGCTCTATGTTTTCTAGTGTCACAATATTATTTTGTACTTAACTATACATGTTTTTATGCTAATAATATCTATTGCAAAAGGTGAGGTGACAATAATCATCAAACTTCCTGTTTTTTGGGGGTTGATAATCTTCTTTATAAGTTACAATGCACCCATTAGTAAATATTTGGGTTAACTAGATATGCTTATTCATATGAGCTGTTCAATGCATTATGTGGAGTTTAGGGATTTCAAGTAAAAGAACATAAAAAGCCCCTCAAAGAAACATAAATAGCATAATAATTCATAAATTGTACACTAAGAAGAAGATATATAGAATGGTAGAGTAAAAACACATGTTATATCTACTTTCCAACAATTGTTAAGTATGGTATAGTAAACATATAATTTTGTTGTGGGATGCTCAAGTGCCCACCTAAGTGCAAGGATGCTAATCAGCTCCGTGTGAGCTGCGTAGAAGCAGGTCGGATGCTTGAGCAACCCCCTTGCCGGTACCTAAGTAGTGAAGTAAACCAAGTACCCAGGTGGGGCAACTTTTGATTGTTACTGTCTAAATAGTTGAAAGAACCTATTGCATAATACAACTTATCATGCTTTGGTGCGATTAGCCAGTGGCAAGGTTTCTGTCTCTTCTGCCATTTGGTTTCTCAGCTTTTGGGGCCAAATGTTTAAAAAAAATGTCTGGAAGTTGCATATATTAATTTCAATGACATGGGCTCCCCTCTTTAAGGGGTGAAATTGCAGATTGTTCAACTTACATCTTTACATTTCCTTTTTAATTTGTAACAATTCATGTTTTTACATATATTTTTATCCACTAATTTGATGGCAGAAAGTGGTCTTGAAGAAGCCTTGCATCTGGAATGGGATGAGGAGACCTTGTTACCTATTTGCCAGAAAGTTTCACCCTGAAACACTTGATAAGTTGATGCGTTCCTTCTCTAACCGTACAGTGATTCGGTAGTCGATAAGCCATCATCCTTTCATTTCCATTTCTCACAAGAATTAAAATCCTGTAAATCAAGCACACGGGCTAGCTAGCTAGCTAGCTAGCTCACAAGTTGCAAATCTGACGCTCGAAGAAGGGAGGAGATTGCCGGAGCTACTTGGAAGACTTTTGACTCTCGATTACTGATTTTATGAGCCAAGGGATGAAGTGGCTGTGCCATCTACAGATGATTATTTCTCCAGTTTTATTATGGGTATTTCTATATTGTAAACCTCTTTTCTTCTTTCCGTCCTAGAGTTTACAAATCAACAGAGTTTTGTCATCTTCTTGTAACTTCCATAATAGGTGATCCATTTTTGTTGGAAAGACTAGAAAATTTATATAGTTTATCTTTCTGTTACAGTGCCAAGAAGAACATACTTTGTATTGTCATCTTTGATTTGTCTTTGGTGCTCGCTCTCTGTCACAACAAAACTACAAGTGAATGAAAATTCTGAGTTTTCAGGCACTAGCATTGTTATATTAAGTTGAATCTTTGAGTTGATGCATGATTGTTTGTTTTTCTAGTGGCAAGTTGGATGTCTAGCTTGCGAAGCCTATATCCGTGCTTGGCTATGTTGGCTAGGGAGGGTCACAAGCCGAGGTACTGAAGAAGAATCCCCCACCCAACCGGGGATACAATATGAATCATATGAACTTTAACAAGCCCATCCAGCATCATTTGAATAATAAATCTATAGCATCTATGATTGTCGTAGCCTTGTTACTGTATGGAGGCAAGAGAGGCAGGCTCAGAGAATGAATATTCCACACTATAATATAGAAACTTGGACAACGATTCAATATGAACCAAATATAATTAATAATACTATATAGTATTATCTAACTACATATTTTTACTATCATAAAAATGCTTAAAATGACACAAAATAAACCGTCTAAACTGAATATATATCCTCACGTAATTAAAAATTTAAAATAAATAAATAATTTCCAACTAATAACTTAACTAACAAATTAATTAAAATATAAACATATACATAATAAATTATAATTCAAATATATTCATATAACAAATCTTAATTTAAACTATTTTTCAACCACATCAGAAAGAAAATGTTCTTTCTTTTACACGCACTTAATATACATAATATGCTATTTACAGTTCTTCAGCATTGTAGTCAAACATAGAAAATGTAGAATATTATCCATACTCCAATCACACCTTGATCTGATATAAACATTATTGAAACCGAGTGTTATCTTTACATACATACTACATTTGGATCAGTTGTCTACTACATGCTGGAAAGGGTTGGCTCGAGTACTTAATCATTCTCTTTGAGTTGACGAGCTAGCCTACCTTCCTCTCAAGAGCGTTTGCAAGCCCTAGGAATAAATAAATTATAGCAACATTACATAACGAACCTCTTCATTATCGTCTTACACACACACAATCTTCCAGAGTAATGTGCATATTATGTTTTTGAGTAGTATTGGGTCTTTCCTCTTCTCAGTCCATATGTACATAAGATATTTACAATGTAGTGGAGCCTGCATAGCAAATATGAAAACTGTTTATACAGAACTGTAGACAAGAGATATATGTAAGAGGGAGAATCTTAAACAGCTGTAACCAACTATTGACAAAAAGCTACTACCCGGGCCGATGATCAAAGTATTATACCTGATGCCACAATCTGTAAGCCTAGCTGGGGTTTGTGATGATTTAATTTGGCATATACTCGGGCACTTTTCACGAAACATGATTCGAGTTACAATAAATATTATATTGTGCACATGTGTGCATGCGCACACACCATTCTATGGTGCAGAAGAATAGAACAAAAAATGTGACCATATGTCTTCAGGCAAGAGGAATCCAAAGTCGAACCTATTTTATGACAATTAAGGTCACTTACCGCTGGTCAGATACAAGTCAGCTTTCTTCATCATCCGACAGATTTGATACGACTTTTCCTAGTCTCTTCTTCACGGGTTGTGGCAGCACACCTGTCGATCAAAATGTATCTAGAATCAGGAAGGCATATTAGCAAAGAATGTGTTATATTTAGCCTCTATCAGTCACTTCAAGACCAACAGATCAAATTTTGAAAATACTTCATCCCTTAAGAGACTAAAGTTCACCATCTTGTAGCTAAAGTTCACTTGATCTTCCGAGAACTCCAAACCTGGTCTGGAAGTGCTCCATAGAAGTGCTTAGGAATCACTGGTCCGTTGGGAACTGATCCTACAAAACTTTCGAGGATCGGTCTCAAGGACCTCTAACAGAATACATTAATATTTAATTTAACCCTCCATATAGATCGAGTACTTCCACATTTGGCAAGATTTTACCCTCCCTTTTTTCTCTCGTCCAAATGGAATCTCCATCCTCAACACCATAAAAAAGAATGCATGCAAAGCATCGTCCACCGCAGGGAGGCCCTGGCTGCAGACGGCCCAGAGCACTCCAATGTGATTGAGGGCGGTGGTGGGCCAGTCCCTGTTCATGGGAACCACAGGGCGACCTCCTCCATGGGTGGACTTAGGTCGTCCGTCCAGATCCGCGTCTTGGGAACGTCCGATGGCAGAGGAGATGGGGTTCCAGATTATGTAAACCACCGTTCCACCACAGCCGATGGTGGCTGGACCACTGTAAGCCGTCAGAGGCGACGAAAACCCTTGGGTTGGCGGACAAATGACGTCGGCATTCAGTCAGCCATGTTGCAGGGAAATCGGACAGGTGCAGGAAGAGTCTTCTACTCAGGTTACCTCCAACTTCCCTACCAATAATTTCAAGATACCAAGATAAATGGTAGATGCCAGTCGAGCATCCTATATTGGCCAAC